>OU974072.1:15025317-15765317 GCA_918843875.1 Diadumene lineata
TTATTTTCACAAAATATTGCATTTTTGCCCCTACCCTGGGTAATCGAAAATGACCAAAATTTTGAAAAAATTGATTGCTCTAGAAATCACTTTAAAACACTTTTCATAAGTAGATAATTCAAAAGGAAGCAATTCTAGGGTTACTGAGCTGCAATTTTTCAATTTTTGACATTTTTGTTATTTTGACCAAATTTTGGATGTTTGCGACTACCCGGGGTAATCGAAAATGGCCAAAATTTTGAAAAAATTGATTGCTCTAGAAATCACTTTAAAACACTTTTCATAAGTAGATAAGTCAAAATGAAGCAATTCTAGGGTTACTGAGCTGCAATTTTTTGATTTTTGACATTTTTGTTATTTTGACCAAATTTTGGACTTTTGCCCCTACCCGGGGTAATCGAAAATGGCCAAAACTTTGAAAAAATTGATTGCTCTAGAAATCACTTTAAAACACTTTCCATAAGTAGATAAGTCATAAGGCAGCAATTCTAGGGTTACTGAGCTGCAATTTTTTGATTTTTGACATTTTTGTTATTTTGACCAAATTTTGGACTTTTGCCCCAAGCCAAAATTTTGAAAAAATTGATTGTTCTAGAAATCACTTTAAAACACTTTTCATAAGTAGATAAGTCAAAAGGAAGCAATTCTAGGGTTACTGAGCTGCAATTTTTTGATTTTTGACATTTTTGTTATTTTGACCAAATTTTGGACTTTTGCCCCTACCCGGGGTAATCGAAAATGGCCAAAATTTTGAAAAAATTGATTGCTCTAGAAATCACTTTAAAACACTTTTCATAAGTAGATAAGTCAAAAGGAAGCAATTCTAGGGTTACTGAGCTGCAATTTTTTGATTTTTGACATTTTTGTTATTTTGACCAAATTTTGGATTTTTGCCCCTACCCGGGGTAATCGAAAATGGCCAAAATTTTGAAAAAATTGATTGCTCTAGAAATCACTTTAAAACACTTTTCATAAGTAGATAAGTCAAAATGAAGCAATTCTAGGGTTACTGAGCTGCAATTTTTTGATTTTTGACATTTTTGTTATTTTGACCAAATTTTGGACTTTTGCCCCTACCCGGGGTAATCGAAAATGGCCAAAACTTTGAAAAAATTGATTGCTCTAGAAATCACTTTAAAACACTTTCCATAAGTAGATAAGTCAAAAGGAAGCAATTCGAGGTTTACTTAGCTGCAATTTTTTGATTTTTGACATTTTTGTTATTTTCACAAAATATTGCATTTTTGCCCCTACCCTGGGTAATCGAAAATGGCCAAAATTTTGAAAAAATTGATTGCTCTAGAAATCACTTTAAAACACTTTTCATAAGTAGATAATTCAAAAGGAAGCAATTCTAGGGTTACTGAGCTGCAATTTTTCAATTTTTGACATTTTTGTTATTTTGACCAAATTTTGGATGTTTGCGACTACCCGGGGTAATCGAAAATGGCCAAAATTTTGAAAAAATTGATTGCTCTAGAAATCACTTTAAAACACTTTTCATAAGTAGATAAGTCAAAATGAAGCAATTCTAGGGTTACTGAGCTGCAATTTTTTGATTTTTGACATTTTTGTTATTTTGACCAAATTTTGGACTTTTGCCCCTACCCGGGGTAATCGAAAATGGCCAAAACTTTGAAAAAATTGATTGCTCTAGAAATCACTTTAAAACACTTTCCATAAGTAGATAAGTCAAAAGGAAGCAATTCGAGGGTTACTTAGCTGCAATTTTTGGATTTTTGACATTTTTGTTATTTTGACCAAATTTTGGATTTTTGCCCCTACACGGGGTAATCGAAAATGGCCAAAATTTTGAAAAAATTGATTGCTCTAGAAATCACTTTAAAACACTTTCCATAAGTATATAAGACAAAAGGAAGCATTTCTAGGGTGACTGAGGTGCAATTTTTTGATTTTTGACATTTTTGTTATTTTCACTAAATATTGCATTTTTGCCCCTACCAGGGGTAATCGAAAATGGCCAAAATTTTGAAAAAATTGATTGCTCTAGAAATCACTTTAAAACACTTTCCATAAGTAGATAAGTCAAAAGGAAACAATTCTAGGGTTACTGAGCTGCAATTTTTTGATTTTTGACATTTTTGTTATTTTGACCAAATTTTGGACTTTTGCCCCAAGCCAAAATTTTGAAAAAATTGATTGTTCTAGAAATCACTTTAAAACACTTTTCATAAGTAGATAAGTCAAAAGGAAGCAATTCTAGGGTTACTGAGCTGCAATTTTTTGATTTTTGACATTTTTGTTATTTTGACCAAATTTTGGATTTTTGCCCCTACCCGGGTTAATCGAAAATGGACAAAATTTTGAAAAAATTGATTGCTCTAGAAATCACTTTAAAACACTTTTCATAAGTAGATAAGTCAAAATGAAGCAATTCGAGGGTTACTTAGCTGCAATTTTTTGATTTTTGACATTTTTGTTATTTTCACAAAATATTGCATTTTTGCCCCTACCCTGGGTAATCGAAAATGGCCAAAATTTTGAAAAAATTGATTGCTCTAGAAATCACTTTAAAACACTTTACATAAGTAGATAAGTCATAAGGCAGCATTTCTAGGGTTACTGAGCTGCAATTTTTTGATTTTTGACATTTTTGTTATTTTGACCAAATTTTGGACTTTTGCCCCTAGCCAAAATTTTGAAAAAATTGATTGCTCTAGAAATCACTTTAAAACACTTTTCATAAGTAGATAAGTCAAAAGGAAGCAATTCTAGGGTTACTGAGCTGCAATTTTTTGATTTTTGACATTTTTGTTATTTTCACTAAATATTGAATTTTTGCCCCTACCAGGGGTAATCGAAAATGGCCAAAATTTTGAAAAAATTGATTGCTCTAGAAATCACTTTAAAACACTTTCCATAAGTAGATAAGTCAAAAGGAAACAATTCTAGGGTTACTGAGCTGCAATTTTTTGATTTTTGACATTTTTGTTATTTTGACCAAATTTTGGACTTTTGCCCCAAGCCAAAATTTTGAAAAAATTGATTGTTCTAGAAATCACTTTAAAACACTTTTCATAAGTAGATAAGTCAAAAGGAAGCAATTCTAGGGTTACTGAGCTGCAATTTTTTGATTTTTGACATTTTTGTTATTTTGACCAAATTTTGGATTTTTGCTCCTACCCGGGGTAATCGAAAATGGCCAAAATTTTGAAAAAATTGATTGCTCTAGAAATCACTTTAAAACACTTTCCATAAGTAGATAAGTCAAAAGGAAATAATTCTAGGGTTACTGAGCTGCAATTTTTTGATTTTTGACATTTTTGTTATTTTGACCAAATTTTGGACTTTTGCCCCTACCCGGGGTAATCGAAAATGGCCAAAACTTTGAAAAAATTGATTGCTCTAGAAATCACTTTAAAACACTTTCCATAAGTAGATAAGTCAAAAGGAAGCAATTCGAGGGTTACTTAGCTGCAATTTTTTGATTTTTGACATTTTTGTTATTTTCACAAAATATTGCATTTTTGCCCCTACCCTGGGTAATCGAAAATGACCAAAATTTTGAAAAAATTGATTGCTCTAGAAATCACTTTAAAACACTTTTCATAAGTAGATAATTCAAAAGGAAGCAATTCTAGGGTTACTGAGCTGCAATTTTTCAATTTTTGACATTTTTGTTATTTTGACCAAATTTTGGATGTTTGCGACTACCCGGGGTAATCGAAAATGGCCAAAATTTTGAAAAAATTGATTGCTCTAGAAATCACTTTAAAACACTTTTCATAAGTAGATAAGTCAAAATGAAGCAATTCTAGGGTTACTGAGCTGCAATTTTTTGATTTTTGACATTTTTGTTATTTTGACCAAATTTTGGACTTTTGCCCCTACCCGGGGTAATCGAAAATGGCCAAAACTTTGAAAAAATTGATTGCTCTAGAAATCACTTTAAAACACTTTCCATAAGTAGATAAGTCAAAAGGAAGCAATTCGAGGGTTACTGAGCTGCAATTTTTGGATTTTTGACATTTTTGTTATTTTGACCAAATTTTGGATTTTTGCCCCTACCCGGGGTAATCGAAAATGGCCAAAATTTTGAAAAAATTGATTGCTCTAGAAATCACTTCAAAACACTTTCCATAAGTAGATAAGTCAAAAGGAAGCATTTCTAGGGTGACTGAGGTGCAATTTTTTGATTTTTGACATTTTTGTTATTTTCACCAAATATTGCATTTTTGCCCCTACCCGGGGTAATCGAAAATGGCCAAAATTTTGTAAAAATTGATTGCTCTAGAAATCACTTTAAAACACTTTCCATAAGTAGATAAGTCATAAGGCAGCAATTCTAGGGTTACTGAGCTGCAATTTTTTGATTTTTGACATTTTTGTTATTTTGACCAAATTTTGGACTTTTGCCCCTAGCCAAAATTTTGAAAAAATTGATTGCTCTAGAAATCACTTTAAAACACTTTTCATAAGTAGATAAGTCAAAAGGAAGCAATTCTAGGGTTACTGAGCTGCAATTTTTTGATTTTTGACATTTTTGTTATTTTGACCAAATTTTGGACTTTTGCCCCTACCCGGGGTAATCGAAAATGACCAAAATTTTGAAAAAATTGATTGCTCTAGAAATCACTTTCCATAAGTAGATAAGTCAAAAGGAAGCAATTCTAGGGTTACTGAGGTGCAATTTTTTGATTTTTGACATTTTTGTTATTTTCACTAAATATTGAATTTTTGCCCCTACCATGGGTAATCGAAAATGGCCAAAATTTTGAAAAAATTGATTGCTCTAGAAATCACTTTAAAACACTTTCCATAAGTAGATAAGTCAAAAGGAAACAATTTTAGGGTTACTGAGCTGCAATTTTTTGATTTTTGACATTTTTGTTATTTTGACCAAATTTTGGACTTTTGCCCCAAGCCAAAATTTTGAAAAAATTGATTGTTCTAGAAATCACTTTAAAACACTTTTCATAAGTAGATAAGTCAAAAGGAAGCAATTCTAGGGTTACTGAGCTGCAATTTTTTGATTTTTGACATTTTTGTTATTTTGACACAATTTTGGACTTTTGCTCCTACCCTGGGTAATCGAAAATGACCAAAATTTTGAAAAAATTGATTGCTCTAGAAATCACTTTAAAACACTTTTCATAAGTAGATAATTCAAAAGGAAGCAATTCTAGGGTTACTGAGCTGCAATTTTTCAATTTTTGACATTTTTGTTATTTTGACCAAATTTTGGATGTTTGCGACTACCCGGGGTAATCGAAAATGGCCAAAATTTTGAAAAAATTGATTGCTCTAGAAATCACTTTAAAACACTTTTCATAAGTAGATAAGTCAAAATGAAGCAATTCTAGGGTTACTGAGCTGCAATTTTTTGATTTTTGACATTTTTGTTATTTTGACCAAATTTTGGACTTTTGCCCCAAGCCAAAATTTTGAAAAAATTGATTGTTCTAGAAATCACTTTAAAACACTTTTCATAAGTAGATAAGTCAAAAGGAAGCAATTCTAGGGTTACTGAGATGCAATTTTTTTATTTGTGACATTTTTGTTATTTTGACCAAATTTTGGATTCTTGCTCCTACCCGGGGTAATCGAAAATGGCCAAAATTTTGAAAAAATTGATTGCTCTAGAAATCACTTTAAAACACTTTCCATAAGTAGATAAGTCAAAAGGAAGTAATTCTAGGGTTACTGAGCTGCAATTTTTTGATTTTTGACATTTTTGTTATTTTGACCAAATTTTGGACTTTTGCCCCTACCCGGGGTAATCGAAAATGGCCAAAACTTTGAAAAAATTGATTGCTCTAGAAATCACTTTAAAACACTTTCCATAAGTAGATAAGTCAAAAGGAAGCAATTCGAGGGTTACTTAGCTGCAATTTTTTGATTTTTGACATTTTTGTTATTTTCACAAAATATTGCATTTTTGCCCCTACCCTGGGTAATCGAAAATGACCAAAATTTTGAAAAAATTGATTGCTCTAGAAATCACTTTAAAACACTTTTCATAAGTAGATAATTCAAAAGGAAGCAATTCTAGGGTTACTGAGCTGCAATTTTTCAATTTTTGACATTTTTGTTATTTTGACCAAATTTTGGATGTTTGCGACTACCCGGGGTAATCGAAAATGGCCAAAATTTTGAAAAAATTGATTGCTCTAGAAATCACTTTAAAACACTTTTCATAAGTAGATAAGTCAAAATGAAGCAATTCTAGGGTTACTGAGCTGCAATTTTTTGATTTTTGACATTTTTGTTATTTTGACCAAATTTTGGACTTTTGCCCCTACCCGGGGTAATCGAAAATGGCCAAAACTTTGAAAAAATTGATTGCTCTAGAAATCACTTTAAAACACTTTCCATAAGTAGATAAGTCAAAAGGAAGCAATCCTAGGGTTACTGAGTTGCAATTTTTGGATTTTTGACATGTTTGTTATTTTGACCAAATTTTGGATTTTTTGCCCCTACCCAGGGGAATCGAAAATGGCCAAAATTTTGAAAAAATTGATTGCTCTAGAAATCACTTCAAAACACTTTCCATAAGTATATAAGACAAAAGGAAGCATTTCTAGGGTGACTGAGGTGCAATTTTTTGAGTTTTGACATTTTTGTTATTTTCACCAAATATTGCATTTTTGCCCCTACCCGGGGTAATCGAAAATGGCCAAAATTTTGTAAAAATTGATTGCTCTAGAAATCACTTTAAAACACTTTCCATAAGTAGATAAGTCATAAGGCAGCAATTCTAGGGTTACTGAGCTGCAATTTTTTGATTTTTGACATTTTTGTTATTTTGACCAAATTTTGGACTTTTGCCCCTAGCCAAAATTTTGAAAAAATTGATTGCTCTAGAAATCACTTTAAAACACTTTTCATAAGTAGATAAGTCAAAAGGAAGCAATTCTAGGGTTACTGAGCTGCAATTTTTTGATTTTTGACATTTTTGTTATTTTGACCAAATTTTGGACTTTTGCCCCTACCCGGGGTAATCGAAAATGACCAAAATTTTGAAAAAATTGATTGCTCTAGAAATCACTTTCCATAAGTAGATAAGTCAAAAGGAAGCAATTCTAGGGTTACTGAGGTGCAATTTTTTGATTTTTGACATTTTTGTTATTTTCACTAAATATTGAATTTTTGCCCCTACCATGGGTAATCGAAAATGGCCAAAATTTTGAAAAAATTGATTGCTCTAGAAATCACTTTAAAACACTTTCCATAAGTAGATAAGTCAAAAGGAAACAATTTTAGGGTTACTGAGCTGCAATTTTTTGATTTTTGACATTTTTGTTATTTTGACCAAATTTTGGACTTTTGCCCCAAGCCAAAATTTTGAAAAAATTGATTGTTCTAGAAATCACTTTAAAACACTTTTCATAAGTAGATAAGTCAAAAGGAAGCAATTCTAGGGTTACTGAGCTGCAATTTTTTGATTTTTGACATTTTTGTTATTTTGACACAATTTTGGACTTTTGCTCCTACCCTGGGTAATCGAAAATGACCAAAATTTTGAAAAAATTGATTGCTCTAGAAATCACTTTAAAACACTTTTCATAAGTAGATAATTCAAAAGGAAGCAATTCTAGGGTTACTGAGCTGCAATTTTTCAATTTTTGACATTTTTGTTATTTTGACCAAATTTTGGATGTTTGCGACTACCCGGGGTAATCGAAAATGGACAAAATTTTGAAAAAATTGATTGCTCTAGAAATCACTTTAAAACACTTTTCATAAGTAGATAAGTCAAAATGAAGCAATTCTAGGGTTACTGAGCTGCAATTTTTTGATTTTTGACATTTTTGTTATTTTGACCAAATTTTGGACTTTTGCCCCTACCCGGGGTAATCGAAAATGGCCAAAATTTTGAAAAAATTGATTGCTCTAGAAATCACTTTAAAACACTTTCCATAAGTAGATAAGTCAAAAGGAAGCAATTCGAGGGTTACTTAGCTGCAATTTTTGGATTTTTGACATTTTTGTTATTTTGACCAAATTTTGGATTTTTGCCCCTACCCGGGGTAATCGAAAATGGCCAAAATTTTGAAAAAATTGATTGCTCTAGAAATCACTTTAAAACACTTTCCATAAGTATATAAGACAAAAGGAAGCATTTCTAGGGTGACTGAGGTGCAATTTTTTGAGTTTTGACATTTTTGTTATTTTCACCAAATATTGCATTTTTGCCCCTACCCGGGGTAATCGAAAATGGCCAAAATTTTGTAAAAATTGATTGCTCTAGAAATCACTTTAAAACACTTTCCATAAGTAGATAAGTCATAAGGCAGCAATTCTAGGGTTACTGAGCTGCAATTTTTTGATTTTTGACATTTTTGTTATTTTGACCAAATTTTGGACTTTTGCCCCTACCCGGGGTAATCGAAAATGACCAAAATTTTGAAAAAATTGATTGCTCTAGAAATCACTTTCCATAAGTAGATAAGTCAAAAGGAAGCAATTCTAGGGTTACTGAGGTGCAATTTTTTGATTTTTGACATTTTTGTTATTTTCACTAAATATTGAATTTTTGCCCCTACCATGGGTAATCGAAAATGGCCAAAATTTTGAAAAAATTGATTGCTCTAGAAATCACTTTAAAACACTTTTCATAAGTAGATAAGTCAAAAGGAAGCAATTCTAGGGTTACTGAGCTGCAATTTTTTGATTTTTGACATTTTTGTTATTTTGACCAAATTTTGGACTTTTGCCCCTACCCGGGGTAATCGAAAATGACCAAAATTTTGAAAAAATTGATTGCTCTAGAAATCACTTTCCATAAGTAGATAAGTCAAAAGGAAGCAATTCTAGGGTTACTGAGGTGCAATTTTTTGATTTTTGACATTTTTGTTATTTTCACTAAATATTGAATTTTTGCCCCTACCATGGGTAATCGAAAATGGCCAAAATTTTGAAAAAATTGATTGCTCTAGAAATCACTTTAAAACACTTTCCATAAGTAGATAAGTCAAAAGGAAACAATTTTAGGGTTACTGAGCTGCAATTTTTTGATTTTTGACATTTTTGTTATTTTGACCAAATTTTGGACTTTTGCCCCAAGCCAAAATTTTGAAAAAATTGATTGTTCTAGAAATCACTTTAAAACACTTTTCATAAGTAGATAAGTCAAAAGGAAGCAATTCTAGGGTTACTGAGCTGCAATTTTTTGATTTTTGACATTTTTGTTATTTTGACACAATTTTGGACTTTTGCTCCTACCCTGGGTAATCGAAAATGGCCAAAATTTTGAAAAAATTGATTGCTCTAGAAATCACTTTAAAACACTTTCCATAAGTAGATAAGTCATAAGGCAGCAATTCTAGGGTTACTGAGCTGCAATTTTTTGATTTTTGACATTTTTGTTATTTTGACCAAATTTTGGACTTTTGCCCCTAGCCAAAATTTTGAAAAAATTGATTGCTCTAGAAATCACTTTAAAACACTTTTCATAAGTAGATAAGTCAAAAGGAAGCAATTCTAGGGTTACTGAGCTGCATTTTTTTGATTTTTGACATTTTTGTTATTTTGACCAAATTTTGGACTTTTGCCCTACCCGGGGTAATCGAAAATGACCAAAATTTTGAAAAAATTGATTGCTCTAGAAATCACTTTAAAACACTTTCCATAAGTAGATAAGTCAAAAGGAAGCAATACTAGTGTTACTGAGCTTCAATTTTTTGATTTTTGACATTTTTGTTATTTTGACCAAATTTAGGACTTTTGCCCTACCCGGGGTAATCGAAGATGGCCAAAATTTTGAAAAAATTGTTTGCTCTAGAAATCACTTTAAAACACTTTTCATAAGTAGATAAGTCAAAAGGAAGCAATTCTAGGGTTACCGAGCTGCTATTTTTTTGATTATTGACATTTTTGTTATTTTGACCAAATTTTGGATTTTTGCCCCTACCCGGGGTAATCGAAAATGGCCAAAATTTTGAAAAAATTGATTGCTCTAGAAATCACTTTAAAACACTTTCCATAAGTAGATAAGTCAAAAGGAGGCAATTCTAGGGTTACTGAGATGCAATTTTTTGATTTTTGACATTTTTGTTATTTTGACCAAATTTTGGATTTTTGCCCCTACCTTAAGAGACCAGTTCAGAAAATAAATACTCTAGATGTTCTGCTGTTTTTGACGCTGAAAAAAGTCGTTTTGTCCTATGTTGTCTCATCCCACAGCGGTCGATCACTACTTTTGGAACGGATAAAACAAAAACAAAAAAAGCCTGTATTATGGCAAGCAATGATTATTTTTCGACAAATGAATTACTTTAATTTGTTTTTACTCGCCTTCTTTCTGTTTTTTTTTCTTTGTTGTTTTGTCCAATCCCAGGCATCCTTCTGCCAGTAGTGGTTTACCTGCATCCTAGATAAGACGTTAATTCGCCATTTGTTTGTTTATTACTAGAAAAAAAAACTAGTTGAAATGACCGTAATTCTTTTCTGCAACTGAAAGACATTTTGTTGTTGTTGTTGTTCTCTAGGACCCCGTGCAATGGTGAACCCATATTCGTGCGTCGTTCTTCATGGCGATCGATCACCACAAGAGAGAAAGGCTAATCTACAGAAGTTTAAGGTACACCAGATATCAAAGACATTGTCTTGAAATGTAGGGAATAAGGAAAAAGAAATAAAGGACAAATAAATAAATTGCTAAATGTTTATAGCGTTTTTGTAATTATAAGTCCGAAGTGAGTTCTTGATAGGTTTTGCATAGGGCTTTCAAAGTGAGGGTTTTGTATGTTTCTTATAAGGTTTTCATAGCTTTTCATACCAGGAATAAATGCTTTTGTTTTGCATGTAGGATAACGAAGTGCGGTTTCTGATTTGCACCGATGTTGCTGCAAGAGGAATTGATATCAAGGGAGTGCCTTACGGTAAGACGGTGATAATGGTCATAATTTCGATAAAAAATAACTAAGAATCATGTGATAACTGTTCAGTGATAATGGTGAGGATAATGAGAATGTGGTGAAATTGAATATATTGGTGGTGTTGATGATATAAATGATCTCATGGTGGTGGTGATAAGGGAGGTGATTGGATGATTTATCTCAATGACATGTTATTTTTGCAGTGGTCAATGTGACATTTCCAGACGATAAACAGAACTATGTCCACAGAATTGGTCGTGTTGGCAGAGCAGAAAGGTGAAGTTGAACTGAGAACGTTGAGCTGAATAAAAGGCCCATCTAGCTTGTATCCATCAATACTAATGGTTCAGAACGAGGTTGTTGATATTTGCTTTGCAAGCATTAAACGAAGATCAGCCTGCTGTGTAGGATTTTCAAACTTATGAAGCAAACAAAATGTTAAATATGTCAAAAATCAAGTGCATTTTGGAGCTGCTTTTCATGGAATAAAGCCTTGTTCTCAAAAAGAAACGGGTGGCCTTATCTGTTTGACATACATAACATTCATTGCTACCCTAATCAATGCTATGGTGTTCGTATACACATGTTTACATCCATGTTTTCTTCTTATTTCAGGATGGGACTAGCTATATCCTTGATATCTGATGTCAAAGAAAAGGTGATATTATCGATTTGACTCCCGTGCTCTATTTGGTTTTCTTTCCTTTTTTCTTTGTGTGTATGTGATTTGTTGTTGTTTTTGTTTGCTCGTTCGTTCGTTCTTCCCGATTTGTAATATCTGTTCAATTCTTTGTCGCTAATAACTTGTCTGCGAGTTGGTTACCATGTCTCCATCCTATAAAATTAATTGACTGTCCAGTAAAGATCAATTGAATGAATTGATTAATGTTACCGTGTCTCCACCCTATAAAATAAATTGACTGTCCAGTAAAGATCAATTGAATTAATTGATTTATTTGCTAGGTGTGGTACCATCCATGTTTGTTCCAGTCGTGGTAAAAACTGCTTCAATACACGACTGAAAGATCAAGGAGGCTGTTCTATTTGGTATGACGAAACACAGGTAATTCCGCTAAATCCTTATATCGTACATACATACATACAGCCTTAGAATGTCTGAAAGCCTCCTTGTTCTTCTCTTTCTCCTTAGAACTATTTGTCCTTCTCCTTAGAACTCATCCTTAGAACTCCTTTTTAGAACTCCTCCTTAAAACTCCTCCTTAAAAGTTCTCTTTTGTATTCCTCCTTAGAACTCCTTCTCCTTAAAACTTCTTCTCCTTTGAACTCCTCCTTCTCCTCTTCCTCCTACTTTGAACTCCTTCTCTTCTTCTTTGTCCTCCTCTTTGTCCTCCTCAACCTCCGCAATCACAGTCTTCTTTTATTCACAGTATCTTGCGGATGTGCAGGAACACTTAGGTGAAACGATTCCAGAAGTCGGCGGTGATCTTAGAGTCGAATCTAATGAATTTGATGGCAAAGTTGTGTATGGAGGGAAGCGAGGAAAAGGTTTGTAATGTTTTCTTGCCTCTGTTTTTTTGGTTGTTGTTTTTTTTTGGTTGTTTTTTATTTTTTTTGTTGTTGTTGTTGTTGTTGTTGTTGTCTGCTTGTTTGTTTGTTCGTTAATTTGAGTTGCAACGTTTTCTGAACTATACCGTATTATTTTTTCATGTTTTAGGTTCAGCCTTTGAAACTCATGTAGCAGAACTCGCTCCTTCCGTGCGAGACTTGGCAAGTCTTGAGTTACAAGCACAGACTTCATTCCTTGGTCTAAAACATCGAAAATGGGCTAGCTAAATATGGATGTAATATTGAAATATTAAATTATGAAAAAAGGTCATTTATTGAAAGATTAATAAAGTTTTTCGCAATGCAGGAAACATTTTTCGTCTGGACTTTTCGCACAAAAATTCACCTTAACCGTTTTATGTTCAATATTTTTAATGTGCATTCAACCCGTACGACTTAGAGAAGTAACATGTATAAACTCAAGGAGAGGATAAATTGAGTGCTCGAACGATTTAATCAATAAAAATATTTAATATTTTCAAATGCGTGCGCGTGAAGAAAAAAAGAAAGCGTTTCTAATGGCGCGCGCTATTCATTGTAACGTTTTTGTTTGTGCGACTTTAGAAGACATTCTAGGAACGATTGCATGGAATGAATAGAACGAATATTGGAATGACGTCGATATGGCCGTGCGCGCAACTCAAACCATTTTCTATGCACGCGCTTTTCGTTTGAAAGTTGCAGGAAAATTATCCATGTAGTTGTGCGCGGACTCATGTGTCTTTAGTCTTTTTTGCTGAAACGCGCGCGAAAACCTGTGTTCGTACTCGATGATATCAATTCACTGCGGTTGTCCTCAAAAAACGCGTTTTTCTCTTTAATACATAGAGAAAGAGTTGTTCTTGTACCCATCTGAAGGCAAATAAGAGTTAACCTTGCAGTTAGAACAAACTTGTGGAGCATCACTTTGATTCAACGTTAACTCATCACGTCTTTCAACGTCAGATTTTGCTGAAGCTTTGATTTTCTCGTACCATTTTCAAACACCAAACTTTCAGAAAATTTGTTTTTATAACTCCATCCACTGTGTAGCGTATAAACATCAACTGTTGCTGTATTGAAGCCTGAAGTGGAATTAATTCTTGATGTTTTGATAATAAAAATTGTCCACAGCTTTTTCGGCGAAATCTCGTACTTTCCAGTAAAAACCCTTCAACCGATTTGAATTCGGTTCCTTAACAAAGCACTCGTGTAAAGATCAATTATGGCGAACAGTGTTTCTCCAATTTAAACGAGTAGCCGTGAAACCAGGGAAATGTTCTTCAATTGATCTATAAATCTCTGAAAGAGTAAGTTTTTGTTGAGGGGATGAAAGTATTGCTTTGGAAATAACATCTCTGTAGGTCTGTCCGCGTTTTCTGCGCGTAAATTCCATCACTTCCATTTGGTCTTGCATATTTGTTTCTTGGCCGCCTTGTGTTTATCATGTGGTTGACTCGGTAAATTTAAAAGGTTTTTACTTTTTTACTTTTGATTATTTTTTTTTGCATTGCTGAAATGTTACGTCCAAAATAATCATTTAAGTTCATATTCCATGTTATATAATTCCATTGAAATTAAATGGAAATTTGTGAACAGAAAAAGAAAGAGTAGTACAAAGACTTCGATAAAAAATAAACGGATTGAAAAGTAAAGGCAAATGTTGTAATTTTTTGTCTAATTTTTGCGCACAGTGGGATATGCTATATCGTGACAAGCCAGTAAAGCAAATAATTTATGAATTGAAATACCAACAAACTAACGCGCTATTTTTGTAGACCGCATGCTGTCCTGTTGCTAGCCTTGTCTAATGCAAGCATCTTTAATTTACGCTCATCACGCAACGTTCCTCGCCTGTGTTGATCGAAGATCCTTTTACGTGCTATCGATAACAGTCGATAGCGATGGAAATCAACTAGTTCAACTTCTGATGTCGGTTGTCATTGGAAACTGATGCTGAAAAGAGACCTTGTGAAATTGATTGATTTTTGTTGGTATTGTATTTTTTTCCTGGTTTATAGAATACATACATTTGCTACCAAATTCTACAACAATTTTATATTATATAATATTCGGGACATTTACGCGCGCTCTGATTGGTCGAGAGCCGTGTGTTATTACATCAAATAGTGAGAAATAAAGTAGGCACGAGACGCAGTCGAGTGCATATAATTGTCGTTCTCACCATATTTTAACGTCTACGGTGCATCTAAAAGATTGCAGACGCACGGAAAACATGGAATATATTTTTGAAATAAACTTTAGAGTATTAGCATATTAGCCTCATGCACTCGCATATAATTTCAGCATTGGAATAAAAAGCAGGTATATATAGGTGGGCTGATAAAATGTATATGTCATGTTAGTATTTCTTTGTTTTATTAAATAAAGTTGATATTTCAAATACATAAGAGAAAAGAAAAGATAACTAACAAAAAAAAATAAAAATTAAAAAAAAAGTATGTTTGCACCACTGAAACTCGGACCCCATCCACTGTAATGATCGTCTGCTCATCGACTAACCTTGATCGAATAAAAAGAAAAAATAGAGTCAGTTTACGTATTATCACATTTCCACTTACCTTGTTCACTTACCTTGTAATCCCGTATGTAGTAGTATGTTGCCAAATACCCAAATAGCTCTAATCAAAAGATCAGGGAGTGAGAGATTAACCGGCCACTAGACCATACATGGTTAACCCCTTGAGCTGCTAAGGCATTTGACAAATTATATAATCGAAAAACTTTTAGTCTTTCATCCGTAGTTTAATAGTATGCTGATCACGTGCGTACCAATCCTCTTGGGGCAGTTAATCAATCAGAAATCAAGATCGTTCTATTGGAAATCAAATGGTATAAATGTGTGAGGGGGGAGAGGGGTGGTTATAAACGAGATAATCAAATCAAAACCAGTCAACCCATAAAACTGCTTTCGTCGTGAAACATATAAACTTTTTATTGAAATATCTTTAATAAACAGTGTTAGAAGTGTCTAGAAAATGTTTAACAGAATCTTCATAGCTTTTATTTTGGAAAAGTTTTATATTAATACTGCCGTACGAATAGTTGGCTTGACTTATTCGTACGGAAATGTTGATTTTTCTCTGAAAACGTACAAAAATCGGCGTGAAGAGCTGGTAAATAAATTAGATATTGGCTTAAAAAAATTAAGTTTTCCTGGTTAAACGTACAAAAATAAGTTTGAAAAAACTAATAAATGACTTAGACATCAATTTAAACAGTGTCAAAAGTGTCTACAAAATGTTTAACACAATATTCATCGCTTTTATTTTGGAAAAGTTTTATATAAATACTGCCGTACAAATAGCTGGCGTGACTTTATTCGTACAGCAATGAAGTTTTCCTCTGAAAACGTACAAAATTCGGCGTAAAGAGCTAGTAAATAAATTTGATATCGGCTTAAAAATTGTTAGAAGTGTCTAGAACATGTTTCACAGAATATTCATTGCTTTTAGTTTGGAAAAGGTACTGTCGTACCAATAGCTGGCGTGACTTATATTCGTACGGTAATGAAGCTTTCCTGGTTAAACGTACAAAAATTGGACTAAACAAACAATAAATTACTGAGACATCGTTTTAAACAGTGCTAGCAGTGTCCAGAAGATGTTTGACAGAATATTCATCGCTTTTAGTTTGGAAAAGGTACTGTCGTACGAATAGCTGGCGTGACTTATTCGTACGGTAATGAAGCTTTCCTGGTTAAACGTACAAAAATCGGACTAAACAAACAATAAATTACTGAGACATCGTTTTAAACAGTGTTAGAAGTGTCTAGAAGATGTTTGACAGAATATTCATCGCTTTTAGTTTGGTAAAGGCACTATCGTACGAATAGCTGGCGTGAATTATTCGTACCGATGAGGAAATGAAGTTTTCCTCGTTAAACGTACAAAAATCGGACTAAACAAACAATAAATCACTGAGACATCGTTTTAAACAGTGTTAGAAGTGTCTAGAAAATGTTTAACAGAATATTCATCGCTTTTATTTTGGAAAAGTTTTATATAAATACTGCCGTACGAATAGCTGGCTTGACTTATTCGTACGGAAATGTAGTTTTTCTCTGAAAACGTACAAAAGTCGGCGTGAAGAGCTGGTAAATAAATTAGATATTGGCTTAAAAAGTGTTAGAAGTGTCTAAAAAATGTTTCACAGAATATTCATCGCTTTTAGTTTGGAAAAAGTACTGTCGTACGAATAGCTGGCGTGATTATTCGTACGGAAATGAAGTTTTTCTCGTTAAACGTACCAAAAAAAGTTAAAAAAACTAATAAATGACTTAGACATCATTTTAAACAGTGTTAGAAGTGTCTACAAAATGTTTAACACAATATTCATCGCTTTTATTTTGGAAAGGTTTTATATAAATACTGCCGTACGAATAGCTGGCGTGACTTTATTCGTACGGCAATGAAGTTTTTCTCTGAAAACGTACAAAATTCGGCGTAAAGTGTTGGTAAATAAATTTGATATCGGCTTAAAAAGTGTTAGAAGTGTCTAGAACATGTTTCACAGAATATTCATTGCTTTTAGTTTGGAAAAGGTACTGTCGTACCAATAGCTGGCGTGACTTATATTCGTACGGTAATGAAGCTTTCCTGGTTAAACGTACAAAAATTGGACTAAACAAACAATAAATTACTGAGACATCGTTTTAAACAGTGCTAGCAGTGTCCAGAAGATGTTTGACAGAATATTCATCGCTTTTAGTTTGGAAAAGGTACTGTCGTACGAATAGCTGGTGTGACTTATTCGTACGGTAATGAAGCTTTCCTGGTTAAACGTACAAAAATCGGGCTAAACAAAGAAAAATTTCTGGGACATCGTTTTAAACAGTGTAAGCAGTGACTACAAGATGTTTGACAGAATATTCATCGCTTTTAGTTTGGAAAAGGTACTGTCGTACGAATAGCTGGCGTGAATTATTCGTACCGATGAGGAAATGAAGTTTTCCTCGTTAAACGTACAAAAATCGGACTAAACAAACAATAAATCACTGAGACATCGTTTTAAACAGTGTTAGAAGTGTCTAGAAAATGTTTAACAGAATATTCATCGCTTTTATTTTGGAAAAGTTTTATATAAATACTGCCGTACGAATAGCTGGCTTGACTTATTCGTACGGAAATGTAGTTTTTCTCTGAAAACGTACAAAAGTCGGCGTGAAGAGCTGGTAAATAAATTAGATATTGGCTTAAAAAGTGTTAGAAGTGTCTAAAAAATGTTTCACAGAATATTCATCGCTTTTAGTTTGGAAAAAGTACTGTCGTACGAATAGCTGGCGTGATTATTCGTACGGAAATGAAGTTTTTCTCGTTAAACGTATCAAAAAAAGGTAAAAAAACTAATAAATGACTTAGACATCATTTTAAACAGTGTTAGAAGTGTCTACAAAATGTTTAACACAATATTCATCGCTTTTATTTTGGAAAGGTTTTATATAAATACTGCCGTACGAATAGCTGGCGTGACTTTATTCGTACGGCAATGAAGTTTTTCTCTGAAAACGTACAAAATTCGGCGTAAAGTGTTGGTAAATAAATTTGATATCGGCTTAAAAAGTGTTAGAAGTGTCTAGAACATGTTTCACAGAATATTCATTGCTTTTAGTTTGGAAAAGGTACTGTCGTACCAATAGCTGGCGTGACTTATATTCGTACGGTAATGAAGCTTTCCTGGTTAAACGTACAAAAATTGGACTAAACAAACAATAAATTACTGAGACATCGTTTTAAACAGTGCTAGCAGTGTCCAGAAGATGTTTGACAGAATATTCATCGCTTTTAGTTTGGAAAAGGTACTGTCGTACGAATAGCTGGCGTGACTTATTCGTACGGTAATGAAGCTTTCCTGGTTAAACGTACAAAAATCGGACTAAACAAACAATAAATTACTGAGACATCGTTTTAAACAGTGTTAGCAGTGTCTAGAAGATGTTTGACAGAATATTCATCGCTTTTAGTTTGGTAAAGGCACTATCGTACGAATAGCTGGCGTGAATTATTCGTACCGATGAGGAAATGAAGTTTTCCTCGTTAAACGTACAAAAATCGGACTAAACAAACAATAAATCACTGAGACATCGTTTTAAACAGTGTTAGAAGTGTCTAGAAAATGTTTAACAGAATATTCATCGCTTTTATTTTGGAAAAGTTTTATATAAATACTGCCGTACGAATAGCTGGCTTGACTTATTCGTACGGAAATGTAGTTTTTCTCTGAAAACGTACAAAAGTAGGCGTGAAGAGCTGGTAAATAAATTAGATATTGGCTTAAAAAGTGTTAGAAGTGTCTAAAAAATGTTTCACAGAATATTCATCGCTTTTAGTTTGGAAAAAGTACTGTCGTACGAATAGCTGGCGTGAATTATTCGTACGGAAATGAAGTTTTTCTCGTTAAACGTACCAAAAAAAGTTAAAAAAACTAATAAATGACTTAGACATCATTTTAAACAGTGTTAGAAGTGTCTACAAAATGTTTAACACAATATTCATCGCTTTTATTTTGGAAAGGTTTTATATAAATACTGCCGTACGAATAGCTGGCGTGACTTTATTCGTACGGCAATGAAGTTTTTCTCTGAAAACGTACAAAATTCGGCGTAAAGTGTTGGTAAATAAATTTGATATCGGCTTAAAAAGTGTTAGAAGTGTCTAGAACATGTTTCACAGAATATTCATTGCTTTTAGTTTGGAAAAGGTACTGTCGTACCAATAGCTGGCGTGACTTATATTCGTACGGTAATGAAGCTTTCCTGGTTAAACGTACAAAAATTGGACTAAACAAACAATAAATTACTGAGACATCGTTTTAAACAGTGCTAGCAGTGTCCAGAAGATGTTTGACAGAATATTCATCGCTTTTAGTTTGGAAAAGGTACTGTCGTACGAATAGCTGGTGTGACTTATTCGTACGGTAATGAAGCTTTCCTGGTTAAACGTACAAAAATCGGGCTAAACAAAGAAAAATTTCTGGGACATCGTTTTAAACAGTGTAAGCAGTGACTACAAGATGTTTGACAGAATATTCATCGCTTTTAGTTTGGAAAAGGTACTGTCGTACGAATAGCTGGCGTGAATTATTCGTACCGATGAGGAAATGAAGTTTTCCTCGTTAAACGTACAAAAATCGGACTAAACAAACAATAAATCACTGAGACATCGTTTTAAACAGTGTTAGAAGTGTCTAGAAAATGTTTAACAGAATATTCATCGCTTTTATTTTGGAAAAGTTTTATATAAATACTGCCGTACGAATAGCTGGCTTGACTTATTCGTACGGAAATGTAGTTTTTCTCTGAAAACGTACAAAAGTAGGCGTGAAGAGCTGGTAAATAAATTAGATATTGGCTTAAAAAGTGTTAGAAGTGTCTAAAAAATGTTTCACAGAATATTCATCGCTTTTAGTTTGGAAAAAGTACTGTCGTACGAATAGCTGGCGTGAATTATTCGTACGGAAATGAAGTTTTTCTCGTTAAACGTACCAAAAAAAGTTAAAAAAACTAATAAATGACTTAGACATCATTTTAAACAGTGTTAGAAGTGTCTACAAAATGTTTAACACAATATTCATCGCTTTTATTTTGGAAAGGTTTTATATAAATACTGCCGTACGAATAGCTGGCGTGACTTTATTCGTACGGCAATGAAGTTTTTCTCTGAAAACGTACAAAATTCGGCGTAAAGTGTTGGTAAATAAATTTGATATCGGCTTAAAAAGTGTTAGAAGTGTCTAGAACATGTTTCACAGAATATTCATTGCTTTTAGTTTGGAAAAGGTACTGTCGTACCAATAGCTGGCGTGACTTATATTCGTACGGTAATGAAGCTTTCCTGGTTAAACGTACAAAAATTGGACTAAACAAACAATAAATTACTGAGACATCGTTTTAAACAGTGCTAGCAGTGTCCAGAAGATGTTTGACAGAATATTCATCGCTTTTAGTTTGGAAAAGGTACTGTCGTACGAATAGCTGGTGTGACTTATTCGTACGGTAATGAAGCTTTCCTGGTTAAACGTACAAAAATCGGGCTAAACAAAGAAAAATTTCTGGGACATCGTTTTAAACAGTGTAAGCAGTGACTACAAGATGTTTGACAGAATATTCATCGCTTTTAGTTTGGAAAAGGTACTGTCGTACGAATAGCTGGCGTGAATTATTCGTACCGATGAGGAAATGAAGTTTTCCTCGTTAAACGTACAAAAATCGGACTAAACAAACAATAAATCACTGAGACATCGTTTTAAACAGTGTTAGAAGTGTCTAGAAAATGTTTAACAGAATATTCATCGCTTTTATTTTGGAAAAGTTTTATATAAATACTGCCGTACGAATAGCTGGCTTGACTTATTCGTACGGAAATGTAGTTTTTCTCTGAAAACGTACAAAAGTAGGCGTGAAGAGCTGGTAAATAAATTAGATATTGGCTTAAAAAGTGTTAGAAGTGTCTAAAAAATGTTTCACAGAATATTCATCGCTTTTAGTTTGGAAAAAGTACTGTCGTACGAATAGCTGGCGTGAATTATTCGTACGGAAATGAAGTTTTTCTCGTTAAACGTACCAAAAAAAGTTAAAAAAACTAATAAATGACTTAGACATCATTTTAAACAGTGTTAGAAGTGTCTACAAAATGTTTAACACAATATTCATCGCTTTTATTTTGGAAAGGTTTTATATAAATACTGCCGTACGAATAGCTGGCGTGACTTTATTCGTACGGCAATGAAGTTTTTCTCTGAAAACGTACAAAATTCGGCGTAAAGTGTTGGTCAATAAATTTGATATCGGCTTAAAAAGTGTTAGAAGTGTCTAGAACATGTTTCACAGAATATTCATTGCTTTTAGTTTGGAAAAGGTACTGTCGTACCAATAGCTGGCGTGACTTATATTCGTACGGTAATGAAGCTTTCCTGGTTAAACGTACAAAAATTGGACTAAACAAACAATAAATTACTGAGACATCGTTTTAAACAGTGCTAGCAGTGTCCAGAAGATGTTTGACAGAATATTCATCGCTTTTAGTTTGGAAAAGGTACTGTCGTACGAATAGCTGGCGTGAATTATTCGTACGGAAATGAAGTTTTTCTCGTTAAACGTACCAAAAAAAGTTAAAAAAACTAATAAATGACTTAGACATCATTTTAAACAGTGTTAGAAGTGTCTACAAAATGTTTAACACAATATTCATCGCTTTTATTTTGGAAAGGTTTTATATAAATACTGCCGTACGAATAGCTGGCGTGACTTTATTCGTACGGCAATGAAGTTTTTCTCTGAAAACGTACAAAATTCGGCGTAAAGTGTTGGTAAATAAATTTGATATCGGCTTAAAAAGTGTTAGAAGTGTCTAGAACATGTTTCACAGAATATTCATTGCTTTTAGTTTGGAAAAGGTACTGTCGTACCAATAGCTGGCGTGACTTATATTCGTACGGTAATGAAGCTTTCCTGGTTAAACGTACAAAAATTGGACTAAACAAACAATAAATTACTGAGACATCGTTTTAAACAGTGCTAGCAGTGTCCAGAAGATGTTTGACAGAATATTCATCGCTTTTAGTTTGGAAAAGGTACTGTCGTACGAATAGCTGGTGTGACTTATTCGTACGGTAATGAAGCTTTCCTGGTTAAACGTACAAAAATCGGGCTAAACAAAGAAAAATTTCTGGGACATCGTTTTAAACAGTGTAAGCAGTGACTACAAGATGTTTGACAGAATATTCATCGCTTTTAGTTTGGAAAAGGTACTGTCGTACGAATAGCTGGCGTGAATTATTCGTACCGATGAGGAAATGAAGTTTTCCTCGTTAAACGTACAAAAATCGGACTAAACAAACAATAAATCACTGAGACATCGTTTTAAACAGTGTTAGAAGTGTCTAGAAAATGTTTAACAGAATATTCATCGCTTTTATTTTGGAAAAGTTTTATATAAATACTGCCGTACGAATAGCTGGCTTGACTTATTCGTACGGAAATGTAGTTTTTCTCTGAAAACGTACAAAAGTCGGCGTGAAGAGCTGGTAAATAAATTAGATATTGGCTTAAAAAGTGTTAGAAGTGTCTAAAAAATGTTTCACAGAATATTCATCGCTTTTAGTTTGGAAAAAGTACTGTCGTACGAATAGCTGGCGTGATTATTCGTACGGAAATGAAGTTTTTCTCGTTAAACGTACCAAAAAAAGGTAAAAAAACTAATAAATGACTTAGACATCATTTTAAACAGTGTTAGAAGTGTCTACAAAATGTTTAACACAATATTCATCGCTTTTATTTTGGAAAGGTTTTATATAAATACTGCCGTACGAATAGCTGGCGTGACTTTATTCGTACGGCAATGAAGTTTTTCTCTGAAAACGTACAAAATTCGGCGTAAAGTGTTGGTAAATAAATTTGATATCGGCTTAAAAATTGTTAGAAGTGTCTAGAACATGTTTCACAGAATATTCATTGCTTTTAGTTTGGAAAAGGTACTGTCGTACCAATAGCTGGCGTGACTTATATTCGTACGGTAATGAAGCTTTCCTGGTTAAACGTACAAAAATTGGACTAAACAAACAATAAATTACTGAGACATCGTTTTAAACAGTGCTAGCAGTGTCCAGAAGATGTTTGACAGAATATTCATCGCTTTTAGTTTGGAAAAGGTACTGTCGTACGAATAGCTGGTGTGACTTATTCGTACGGTAATGAAGCTTTCCTGGTTAAACGTACAAAAATCGGGCTAAACAAAGAAAAATTTCTGGGACATCGTTTTAAACAGTGTAAGCAGTGACTACAAGATGTTTGACAGAATATTCATCGCTTTTAGTTTGGAAAAGGTACTGTCGTACGAATAGCTGGCGTGAATTATCCGTACCGATGAGGAAATGAAGTTTTCCTCGTTAAACGTACAAAAATCGGACTAAACAAACAATAAATCACTGAGACATCGTTTTAAACAGTGTTAGAAGTGTCTAGAAAATGTTTAACAGAATATTCATCGCTTTTATTTTGGAAAAGTTTTATATAAATACTGCCGTACGAATAGCTGGCTTGACTTATTCGTACGGAAATGTAGTTTTTCTCTGAAAACGTACAAAAGTCGGCGTGAAGAGCTGGTAAATAAATTAGATATTGGCTTAAAAAGTGTTAGAAGTGTCTAAAAAATGTTTCACAGAATATTCATCGCTTTTAGTTTGGAAAAAGTACTGTCGTACGAATAGCTGGCGTGATTATTCGTACGGAAATGAAGTTTTTCTCGTTAAACGTACCAAAAAAAGGTAAAAAAACTAATAAATGACTTAGACATCATTTTAAACAGTGTTAGAAGTGTCTACAAAATGTTTAACACAATATTCATCGCTTTTATTTTGGAAAGGTTTTATATAAATACTGCCGTACGAATAGCTGGCGTGACTTTATTCGTACGGCAATGAAGTTTTTCTCTGAAAACGTACAAAATTCGGCGTAAAGTGTTGGTAAATAAATTTGATATCGGCTTAAAAATTGTTAGAAGTGTCTAGAACATGTTTCACAGAATATTCATTGCTTTTAGTTTGGAAAAGGTACTGTCGTACCAATAGCTGGCGTGACTTATATTCGTACGGTAATGAAGCTTTCCTGGTTAAACGTACAAAAATTGGACTAAACAAACAATAAATTACTGAGACATCGTTTTAAACAGTGCTAGCAGTGTCCAGAAGATGTTTGACAGAATATTCATCGCTTTTAGTTTGGAAAAGGTACTGTCGTACGAATAGCTGGCGTGACTTATTCGTACGGTAATGAAGCTTTCCTGGTTAAACGTACAAAAATCGGACTAAACAAACAATAAATTACTGAGACATCGTTTTAAACAGTGTTAGCAGTGTCTAGAAGATGTTTGACAGAATATTCATCGCTTTTAGTTTGGTAAAGGCACTATCGTACGAATAGCTGGCGTGAATTATTCGTACCGATGAGGAAATGAAGTTTTCCTCGTTAAACGTACAAAAATCGGACTAAACAAACAATAAATCACTGAGACATCGTTTTAAACAGTGTTAGAAGTGTCTAGAAAATGTTTAACAGAATATTCATCGCTTTTATTTTGGAAAAGTTTTATATAAATACTGCCGTACGAATAGCTGGCTTGACTTATTCGTACGGAAATGTAGTTTTTCTCTGAAAACGTACAAAAGTCGGCGTGAAGAGCTGGTAAATAAATTAGATATTGGCTTAAAAAGTGTTAGAAGTGTCTAAAAAATGTTTCACAGAATATTCATCGCTTTTAGTTTGGAAAAAGTACTGTCGTACGAATAGCTGGCGTGAATTATTCGTACGGAAATGAAGTTTTTCTCGTTAAACGTACCAAAAAAAGTTAAAAAAACTAATAAATGACTTAGACATCATTTTAAACAGTGTTAGAAGTGTCTACAAAATGTTTAACACAATATTCATCGCTTTTATTTTGGAAAGGTTTTATATAAATACTGCCGTACGAATAGCTGGCGTGACTTTATTCGTACGGCAATGAAGTTTTTCTCTGAAAACGTACAAAATTCGGCGTAAAGTGTTGGTAAATAAATTTGATATCGGCTTAAAAAGTGTTAGAAGTGTCTAGAACATGTTTCACAGAATATTCATTGCTTTTAGTTTGGAAAAGGTACTGTCGTACCAATAGCTGGCGTGACTTATATTCGTACGGTAATGAAGCTTTCCTGGTTAAACGTACAAAAATTGGACTAAACAAACAATAAATTACTGAGACATCGTTTTAAACAGTGCTAGCAGTGTCCAGAAGATGTTTGACAGAATATTCATCGTTTTTAGTTTGGAAAAGGTACTGTCGTACGAATAGCTGGTGTGACTTATTCGTACGGTAATGAAGCTTTCCTGGTTAAACGTACAAAAATCGGGCTAAACAAAGAAAAATTTCTGGGACATCGTTTTAAACAGTGTAAGCAGTGACTACAAGATGTTTGACAGAATATTCATCGCTTTTAGTTTGGAAAAGGTACTGTCGTACGAATAGCTGGCGTGAATTATTCGTACCGATGAGGAAATGAAGTTTTCCTCGTTAAACGTACAAAAATCGGACTAAACAAACAATAAATCACTGAGACATCGTTTTAAACAGTGTTAGAAGTGTCTAGAAAATGTTTAACAGAATATTCATCGCTTTTATTTTGGAAAAGTTTTATATAAATACTGCCGTACGAATAGCTGGCTTGACTTATTCGTACGGAAATGTAGTTTTTCTCTGAAAACGTACAAAAGTCGGCGTGAAGAGCTGGTAAATAAATTAGATATTGGCTTAAAAAGTGTTAGAAGTGTCTAAAAAATGTTTCACAGAATATTCATCGCTTTTAGTTTGGAAAAAGTACTGTCGTACGAATAGCTGGCGTGATTATTCGTACGGAAATGAAGTTTTTCTCGTTAAACGTACCAAAAAAAGGTAAAAAAACTAATAAATGACTTAGACATCATTTTAAACAGTGTTAGAAGTGTCTACAAAATGTTTAACACAATATTCATCGCTTTTATTTTGGAAAGGTTTTATATAAATACTGCCGTACGAATAGCTGGCGTGACTTTATTCGTACGGCAATGAAGTTTTTCTCTGAAAACGTACAAAATTCGGCGTAAAGTGTTGGTAAATAAATTTGATATCGGCTTAAAAATTGTTAGAAGTGTCTAGAACATGTTTCACAGAATATTCATTGCTTTTAGTTTGGAAAAGGTACTGTCGTACCAATAGCTGGCGTGACTTATATTCGTACGGTAATGAAGCTTTCCTGGTTAAACGTACAAAAATTGGACTAAACAAACAATAAATTACTGAGACATCGTTTTAAACAGTGCTAGCAGTGTCCAGAAGATGTTTGACAGAATATTCATCGCTTTTAGTTTGGAAAAGGTACTGTCGTACGAATAGCTGGCGTGACTTATTCGTACGGTAATGAAGCTTTCCTGGTTAAACGTACAAAAATCGGACTAAACAAACAATAAATTACTGAGACATCGTTTTAAACAGTGTTAGCAGTGTCTAGAAGATGTTTGACAGAATATTCATCGCTTTTAGTTTGGTAAAGGCACTATCGTACGAATAGCTGGCGTGAATTATTCGTACCGATGAGGAAATGAAGTTTTCCTCGTTAAACGTACAAAAATCGGACTAAACAAACAATAAATCACTGAGACATCGTTTTAAACAGTGTTAGAAGTGTCTAGAAAATGTTTAACAGAATATTCATCGCTTTTATTTTGGAAAAGTTTTATATAAATACTGCCGTACGAATAGCTGGCTTGACTTATTCGTACGGAAATGTAGTTTTTCTCTGAAAACGTACAAAAGTCGGCGTGAAGAGCTGGTAAATAAATTAGATATTGGCTTAAAAAGTGTTAGAAGTGTCTAAAAAATGTTTCACAGAATATTCATCGCTTTTAGTTTGGAAAAAGTACTGTCGTACGAATAGCTGGCGTGAATTATTCGTACGGAAATGAAGTTTTTCTCGTTAAACGTACCAAAAAAAGGTAAAAAAACTAATAAATGACTTAGACATCATTTTAAACAGTGTTAGAAGTGTCTACAAAATGTTTAACACAATATTCATTGCTTTTATTTTGGAAAGGTTTTATATAAATACTGCCGTACGAATAGCTGGCGTGACTTTATTCGTACGGCAATGAAGTTTTTCTCTGAAAACGTACAAAATTCGGCGTAAAGTGTTGGTAAATAAATTTGATATCGGCTTAAAAATTGTTAGAAGTGTCTAGAACATGTTTCACAGAATATTCATTGCTTTTAGTTTGGAAAAGGTACTGTCGTACCAATAGCTGGCGTGACTTATATTCGTACGGTAATGAAGCTTTCCTGGTTAAACGTACAAAAATTGGACTAAACAAACAATAAATTACTGAGACATCGTTTTAAACAGTGCTAGCAGTGTCCAGAAGATGTTTGACAGAATATTCATCGCTTTTAGTTTGGAAAAGGTACTGTCGTACGAATAGCTGGTGTGACTTATTCGTACGGTAATGAAGCTTTCCTGGTTAAACGTACAAAAATCGGGCTAAACAAAGAAAAATTTCTGGGACATCGTTTTAAACAGTGTAAGCAGTGACTACAAGATGTTTGACAGAATATTCATCGCTTTTAGTTTGGAAAAAGTACTGTCGTACGAATAGCTGGCGTGAATTATTCGTACGGAAATGAAGTTTTTCTCGTTAAACGTAACAAAAAAAGTTAAAAAAACTAATAAATGACTTAGACATCATTTTAAACAGTGTTAGAAGTGTCTACAAAATGTTTAACACAATATTCATCGCTTTTATTTTGGAAAGGTTTTATATAAATACTGCCGTACGAATAGCTGGCGTGACTTTATTCGTACGGCAATGAAGTTTTCTTCTGAAAACGTACAAAATTCGGCGTAAAGTGTTGGTAAATAAATTTGATATCGGCTTAAAAAGTGTTAGAAGTGTCTAGAACATGTTTCACAGAATATTCATTGCTTTTAGTTTGGAAAAGGTACTGTCGTACGAATAGCTGGCGTGACTTATTCGTACGGTAATGAAGCTTTCCTGGTTAAACGTACAAAAATTGGACTAAACAAACAATAAATTACTGAGACATCGTTTTAAACAGTGTTAGCAGTGTCTAGAAAATGTTTAACAGAATATTCATCGCTTTTATTTTTGAAAAGTTTTATATAAATACTGCCGTACGAATAGCTGGCTTGACTTATTCGTACGGAAATGTAGTTTTTCTCTGAAAACGTACAAAAGTCGGCGTGAAGAGCTGGTAAATAAATTAGATATTGGCTTAAAAGGTGTTAAAAGTGTCTAAAAAATGTTTCACAGAATATTCATCGCTTCTAGTTTGGAAAAAGTACTGTCGTACGAATAGCTGGCGTGAATTATTCGTACGGAAATGAAGTTTTTCTCGTTAAACGTACCAAAAAAAGGTAAAAAAACTAATAAATGACTTAGACATCATTTTAAACAGTGTTAGAAGTGTCTACAAAATGTTTAACACAATATTCATTGCTTTTATTTTGGAAAGGTTTTATATAAATACTGCCGTACGAATAGCTGGCGTGACTTTATTCGTACGGCAATGAAGTTTTTCTCTGAAAACGTACAAAATTCGGCGTAAAGTGTTGGTAAATAAATTTGATATCGGCTTAAAAATTGTTAGAAGTGTCTAGAACATGTTTCACAGAATATTCATTGCTTTTAGTTTGGAAAAGGTACTGTCGTACCAATAGCTGGCGTGACTTATATTCGTACGGTAATGAAGCTTTCCTGGTTAAACGTACAAAAATTGGACTAAACAAACAATAAATTACTGAGACATCGTTTTAAACAGTGCTAGCAGTGTCCAGAAGATGTTTGACAGAATATTCATCGCTTTTAGTTTGGAAAAGGTACTGTCGTACGAATAGCTGGTGTGACTTATTCGTACGGTAATGAAGCTTTCCTGGTTAAACGTACAAAAATCGGGCTAAACAAAGAAAAATTTCTGGGACATCGTTTTAAACAGTGTAAGCAGTGACTACAAGATGTTTGACAGAATATTCATCGCTTTTAGTTTGGAAAAAGTACTGTCGTACGAATAGCTGGCGTGAATTATTCGTACGGAAATGAAGTTTTTCTCGTTAAACGTAACAAAAAAAGTTAAAAAAACTAATAAATGACTTAGACATCATTTTAAACAGTGTTAGAAGTGTCTACAAAATGTTTAACACAATATTCATCGCTTTTATTTTGGAAAGGTTTTATATAAATACTGCCGTACGAATAGCTGGCGTGACTTTATTCGTACGGCAATGAAGTTTTCTTCTGAAAACGTACAAAATTCGGCGTAAAGTGTTGGTAAATAAATTTGATATCGGCTTAAAAAGTGTTAGAAGTGTCTAGAACATGTTTCACAGAATATTCATTGCTTTTAGTTTGGAAAAGGTACTGTCGTACGAATAGCTGGCGTGACTTATTCGTACGGTAATGAAGCTTTCCTGGTTAAACGTACAAAAATTGGACTAAACAAACAATAAATTACTGAGACATCGTTTTAAACAGTGTTAGCAGTGTCTAGAAAATGTTTAACAGAATATTCATCGCTTTTATTTTTGAAAAGTTTTATATAAATACTGCCGTACGAATAGCTGGCTTGACTTATTCGTACGGAAATGTAGTTTTTCTCTGAAAACGTACAAAAGTCGGCGTGAAGAGCTGGTAAATAAATTAGATATTGGCTTAAAAGGTGTTAAAAGTGTCTAAAAAATGTTTCACAGAATATTCATCGCTTCTAGTTTGGAAAAAGTACTGTCGTACGAATAGCTGGCGTGAATTATTCGTACGGAAATGAAGTTTTTCTCGTTAAACGTACCAAAATAAGTTAAAAAAACTAATAAATGACTTAGATTTCTAGAGCAATCAATTTTTTAAATAGAACTTATAAGCCCATAGTAAAACGACTGATAACAGATCTGCATTCAGGCACTTGAGTTGATTTTAACCAAACCTGGATGGTGAATAAAGTTATCCACCGAATAAAATTATCCACTGCATGGATTTGTTTAGATTCTATCCGTTGGAAAAAGCTTTATCAGCTGACAACTTCTCTGAAATTAGTATAACGTCATTTGTCACATACCGTTTTTTTTTTGCCTGCTAGCCCGAATTCACGCTATATTAGCGTCTAGTTTGGTTATATTTTCTCATTGCAATAGCGCGCGCGGAAAATTACCGCCATTTCAAATTTCATAGTTTGACAGTTTTTGTTGCAGTTAGAGTGCGCAGAAGACGTGCGCCGTGCAAAACTGTGGAATTACCTTAATATCCTGAAGTAGTGTTTATAAAAAAAACTCATTTCCAAAAACGTTGTCGCAATGCTCTACCAAAATGTCTTGGACTAAAATGTATTAAACAAAATATACAAAACTCAAATGTAAGTAGTAAATGTGAGCACTCATTTATTTATTTTTTATAATAGCTTGATTAGACTTTCTCAAAGTCCTTCGTCTAATTCCCGCGCGCGCCTTTAAAAACGCAGGACCCCCAATCAAATTTTCCCTCAATCAAGAAAGTTTGTCACGCAAAGGAACAACGCGGTTCTTTTTTATTTATTTTGTCAGCCCAATTTTCACAAAAAAAGTTTTGAAAATGTCTTGCTGTCTAAAAAAAAGTTCCTGTGGGAAGTTGAAAGTTGTAACAAGCCTTACCTATATAATATGTGTTAACGATCGCGACTTCTTGTAAACAATGAGAGCAAACTCGTTCTTGATACTGATCAAGATTTTTCGGAATTGTTGTCATATTTTGTAAAATGGAAGGGCGAAAAACTCAAAAATAAAGTGCCGATCGAGGGTAAAATGGCTAAAGACGTTGAAAAACGGACGCGCGCGCGTTCGTTTTTGCGCCATCAATTAAGATCACGCATGTTTCAAAATAATCTGCGCGCTTATTTGGCGGGAAACGCAAATGGAAATCCTGCAAGTTGTACAAGTCGACCTCTTCTGTGAAGAGTTCTGTGCAATGTACGCGCGCTTGCTTGTTGGGCTTCCTGTGCTTTTAGAGCGCTGAATTTAATGACATTAAAATAAATTCATTATGGACCATAAATCCTCTTTAAAATTCCCTGTGAACATCAGAGAGGTCGACTTGGGCAAGTCTATAGCTTGACTTGTGTCAATTCGGTAACACTCCAAAACGCGGTAATCAAGCTATTATAAAATAGATAAAATGTGCTCTCATTTGAATTGTGTATGAATATATAGTGGAACTTAGTGACGGACTATAAAAACAGAGAAAAAAATATCGCGCACGGAAGATGTGCGAATAAAAATATCGTACAGGAAAAAAAAATATCCTGCACAACCGTCACATGGGAAAAAAATATCCTGCACAAAAAAATTCCCCACCCCCTCCCAAATTTTATTCAATGTTGGGCTTCCTGTATATATTGCACAATTTCAAGATGGCGCCGAAAGCTAGAGGGGAAGCTCAGCATCTTTTTGTAGATTCTGCCGGTTTTATCTATCTACACCCTTCAGGAAGTCGTGCAAGACATAAAGGATGCCGGCAAAAGGCAAAAACTTTCTGTTTTGCCGTACAAAATTAAGTTCAAATAACTACAACCGAAGCTATAAAAACTGGTAAGGATGATAAAATGAGCATATTTTGGTATTGTTTGCAGACAAAGTGTGCATGCAGAAACCTATGAAATATTTTTTTAAATGACAGAAAGAATTTTTATCCTATAAAGCTATAAGTAGATAAGTCAAAAGGAAGCAATTCTAGGGTGACTGAGCCTCAATTTTTTGATTATTGACATTTTTGTTATTTTGACCAAATTTTGGATTTTTGCCCCTACCCGGGGTAATCGAAAATGGCCAAAATTTGGAAAAAATTGATTGCTCTAGAAATCACTTTAAAGCATTTTTTGATAAGTAGATAAGTGAAAAGGAAGCAATTCTAGGGTTACTGAGGTGCAATTTTTTGATTTTTGACATTTTTGTTATTTTCACAAAATATTGCATTTTTGCCCCTACCCTGGGTAATCGAAAATGGCCAAAATTTTGAAAAAATTGATTGCTCTAGAAATCACTTTAAAACACTTTTCATAAGTAGATAATTCAAAAGGAAGCAATTCTAGGGTTACTGAGCTGCAATTTTTCAATTTTTGACATCTTTGTTATTTTGACCAAATTTTGGATGTTTGCGACTACCCGGGGTAATCGAAAATGGCCAAAATTTTGAAAAAATTGATTGCTCTAGAAATCACTTTAAAACACTTTCCATAAGTAGATAAGTCAAAAGGAGGCAATTCTAGGGTTACTGAGATGCAATTTTTTGATTTTTGACATTTTTGTTATTTTGACCAAATTTTGGATTTTTGCCCCTACCTTAAGAGACCAGTTCAGAAAATAAATACTCTAGATGTTCTGCTGTTTTTGACGCTGAAAAAAGTCGTTTTGTCCCATGTTGTCTCATCCCACAGCGGTCGATCACTACTTTTGGAACGGATAAAACAAAAACAAAAAAAGCCTGTATTATGGCAAGCAATGATTATTTTTCGACAAATGAATTACTTTAATTTGTTTTTACTCGCCTTCTTTCTGTTTTTTTTTCTTTGTTGTTTTGTCCAATCCCAGGCATCCTTCTGCCAGTAGTGGTTTACCTGCATCCTAGATAAGACGTTAATTCGCCATTTGTTTGTTTATTACTAGAAAAAAAAACTAGTTGAAATGACCGTAATTCTTTTCTGCAACTGAAAGACATTTTGTTGTTGTTGTTGTTCTCTAGGACCCCGTGCAATGGTGAACCCATATTCGTGCGTCGTTCTTCATGGCGATCGATCACCACAAGAGAGAAAGGCTAATCTGCAGAAGTTTAAGGTACACCAGATATCAAAGACATTGTCTTGAAATGTAGGGATTAAGGAAAAAGAAATAAAGGACAAAGAAATGAATTGCTAAATGTTTATAGCGTTTTTGTAATTATAAGTTCGAAGTGAGTTCTTGATAGGTTTTGCATAGGGCTTTCAAAGTGAGGGTTTTGTATGTCTTCATAGGTTTTCATAGCTTTTGATACCAGGAATAAATGCTTTTGTTTTGCATGTAAGATAACGAAGTGCGGTTTCTGATTTGCACCGATGTTGCTGCAAGAGGAATTGATATCAAGGGAGTGCCTTACGGTAAGACGGTGATAATGGTCATAATTTCGATAAAAAATAACTAAGAATCATGTGATAACTGTTCAGTGATAATGGTGAGGATAATGAGAATGTGGTGAAATTGAATATATTGGTGGTGTTGATGATATAAATGATCTCATGGTGGTGGTGATAAGGGAGGTGATTGGATGATTTATCTCAATGACATGTTATTTTTGCAGTGGTCAATGTGACATTTCCAGACGATAAACAGAACTATGTCCACAGAATTGGTCGTGTTGGCAGAGCAGAAAGGTGAAGTTGAACTGAGAACGTTGAGCTGAATAAAAGGCCCATCTAGCTTGTATCCATCAATACTAATGGTTCAGAACGAGGTTGTTGATATTTGCTTTGCAAGCATTAAACGAAGATCAGCCTGCTGTGTAGGATTTTCAAACTTATGAAGCAAACAAAATGTTAAATATGTCAAAAATCAAGTGCATTTTGGAGCTGCTTTTCATGGAATAAAGCCTTGTTCTCAAAAAGAAACGGGTGGCCTTATCTGTTTGACATACATAACCTTCATTGCTACCCTAATCAATGCTATGGTGTTCGTATACACATGTTTACATCCATGTTTTCTTCTTATTTCAGGATGGGACTAGCTATATCCTTGATATCTGATGTCAAAGAAAAGGTGATATTATCGATTTGACTCCCGTGCTCTATTTGGTTTTCTTTCCTTTTTTCTTTGTGTGTATGTGATTTGTTGTTGTTTTTGTTTGCTCGTTCGTTCGTTCTTCCCGATTTGTAATATCTGTTCAATTCTTTGTCGCTAATAACTTGTCTGCGAGTTGGTTACCATGTCTCCATCCTATAAAATTAATTGACTGTCCAGTAAAGATCAATTGAATGAATTGATTAATGTTACCGTGTCTCCACCCTATAAAATAAATTGACTGTCCAGTAAAGATCAATTGAATTAATTGATTTATTTGCTAGGTGTGGTACCATCCATGTTTGTTCCAGTCGTGGTAAAAACTGCTTCAATACACGACTGAAAGATCAAGGAGGCTGTTCTATTTGGTATGACGAAACACAGGTAATTCCGCTAAATCCTTATATCGTACATACATACATACAGCCTTAGAATGTCTGAAAGCCTCCTTGTTCTTCTCTTTCTCCTTAGAACTATTTGTCCTTCTCCTTAGAACTCATCCTTAGAACTCCTTTTTAGAACTCCTCCTTAAAACTCCTCCTTAAAAGTTCTCTTTTGTATTCCTCCTTAGAACTCCTTCTCCTTAAAACTTCTTCTCCTTTGAACTCCTCCTTCTCCTCTTCCTCCTACTTTGAACTCCTTCTCTTCTTCTTTGTCCTCCTCTTTGTCCTCCTCAACCTCCGCAATCACAGTCTTCTTTTATTCACAGTATCTTGCGGATGTGCAGGAACACTTAGGTGAAACGATTCCAGAAGTCGGCGGTGATCTTAGAGTCGAATCTAATGAATTTGATGGCAAAGTTGTGTATGGAGGGAAGCGAGGAAAAGGTTTGTAATGTTTTCTTGCCTCTGTTTTTTTGGTTGTTGTTTTTTTTTGGTTGTTTTTTATTTTTTTTGTTGTTGTTGTTGTTGTTGTTGTTGTCTGCTTGTTTGTTTGTTCGTTAATTTGAGTTGCAACGTTTTCTGAACTATACCGTATTATTTTTTCATGTTTTAGGTTCAGCCTTTGAAACTCATGTAGCAGAACTCGCTCCTTCCGTGCGAGACTTGGCAAGTCTTGAGTTACAAGCACAGACTTCATTCCTTGGTCTAAAACATCGAAAATGGGCTAGCTAAATATGGATGTAATATTGAAATATTAAATTATGAAAAAAGGTCATTTATTGAAAGATTAATAAAGTTTTTCGCAATGCAGGAAACATTTTTCGTCTGGACTTTTCGCACAAAAATTCACCTTAACCGTTTTATGTTCAATATTTTTAATGTGCATTCAACCCGTACGACTTAGAGAAGTAACATATATAAACTCAAGGAGAGGATAAATTGAGTGCTCGAACGATTTAATCAATAAAAATATTTAATATTTTCAAATGCGTGCGCGTGAAGAAAAAAAGAAAGCGTTTCTAATGGCGCGCGCTATTCATTGTAACGTTTTTGTTTGTGCGACTTTAGAAGACATTCTAGGAACGATTGCATGGAATGAATAGAACGAATATTGGAATGACGTCGATATGGCCGTGCGCGCAACTCAAACCATTTTCTATGCACGCGCTTTTCGTTTGAAAGTTGCAGGAAAATTATCCATGTAGTTGTGCGCGGACTCATGTGTCTTTAGTCTTTTTTGCTGAAACGCGCGCGAAAACCTGTGTTCGTACTCGATGATATCAATTCACTGCGGTTGTCCTCAAAAAACGCGTTTTTCTCTTTAATACATAGAGAAAGAGTTGTTCTTGTACCCATCTGAAGGCAAATAAGAGTTAACCTTGCAGTTAGAACAAACTTGTGGAGCATCACTTTGATTCAACGTTAACTCATCACGTCTTTCAACGTCAGATTTTGCTGAAGCTTTGATTTTCTCGTACCATTTTCAAACACCAAACTTTCAGAAAATTTGTTTTTATAACTCCATCCACTGTGTAGCGTATAAACATCAACTGTAGCTATATTGAAGCCTGAAGTGGAATTAATTCTTGATGTTTTGATAATAAAAATTGTCCACAGCTTTTTCGGCGAAATCTCGTACTTTCCAGTAAAAAACCCTTCAACCGATTTGAATTCGGTTCCTTAACAAAGCACTCGTGTAAAGATCAATTATGGCGAACAGTGTTTCTCCAATTTAAACGAGTAGCCGTGAAACCAGGGAAATGTTCTTCAATTGATCTATAAATCTCTGAAAGAGTAAGTTTTTGTTGAGGGGATGAAAGTATTGCTTTGGAAATAACATCTCTGTAGGTCTGTCCGCGTTTTCTGCGCGTAAATTCCATCACTTCCATTTGGTCTTGCATATTTGTTTCTTGGCCGCCTTGTGTTTATCATGTGGTTGACTCGGTAAATTTAAAAGGTTTTTACTTTTTTACTTTTGATTATTTTTTTTTGCATTGCTGAAATGTTACGTCCAAAATAATCATTTAAGTTCATATTCCATGTTATATAATTCCATTGAAATTAAATGGAAATTTATGAACAGAAAAAGAAAGAGTAGTACAAAGACTTCGATAAAAAATAAACGGATTGAAAAGTAAAGGCAAATGTTGTAATTTTTTGTCTAATTTTTGCGCACAGTGGGATATGCTATATCGTGACAAGCCAGTAAAGCAAATAATTTATGAATTGAAATACCAACAAACTAACGCGCTATTTTTGTAGACCGCATGCTGTCCTGTTGCTAGCCTTGTCTAATGCAAGCATCTTTAATTTACGCTCATCACGCAACGTTCCTCGCCTGTGTTGATCGAAGATCCTTTTACGTGCTATCGATAACAGTCGATAGCGATGGAAATCAACTAGTTCAACTTCTGATGTCGGTTGTCATTGGAAACTGATGCTGAAAAGAGATCTTGTGAAATTGATTGATTTTTGTTGGTATTGTATTTTTTTCCTGGTTTATAGAATACATACATTTGCTACCAAATTCTACAACAATTTTATATTATATAATATTCGGGACATTTACGCGCGCTCTGATTGGTCGAGAGCCGTGTGTTATTACATCAAATAGTGAGAAATAAAGTAGGCACGAGACGCAGTCGAGTGCATATAATTGTCGTTCTCACCATATTTTAACGTCTACGGTGCATCTAAAAGATTGCAGACGCACGGAAAACATGGAATATATTTTTGAAATAAACTTTAGAGTATTAGCATATTAGCCTCATGCACTCGCATATAATTTCAGCATTGGAATAAAAAGCAGGTATATATAGGTGGGCTGATAAAATGTATATGTCATGTTAGTATTTCTTTGTTTTATTAAATAAAGTTGATATTTCAAATACATAAGAGAAAAGAAAAGATAACTAACAAAAAAAAATAAAAATTAAAAAAAAAGTATGTTTGCACCACTGAAACTCGGACCCCATCCACTGTAATGATCGTCTGCTCATCGACTAACCTTGATCGAATAAAAAGAAAAAATAGAGTCAGTTTACGTATTATCACATTTCCACTTACCTTGTTCACTTACCTTGTAATCCCGTATGTAGTAGTATGTTGCCAAATACCCAAATAGCTCTAATCAAAAGATCAGGGAGTGAGAGATTAACCGGCCACTAGACCATACATGGTTAACCCCTTGAGCTGCTAAGGCATTTGACAAATTATATAATCGAAAAACTTTTAGTCTTTCATCCGTAGTTTAATAGTATGCTGATCACGTACGTACCAATCCTCTTGGGGCAGTTAATCAATCAGAAATCAAGATCGTTCTATTGGAAATCAAATGGTATAAATGTGTGAGGGGGGAGAGGGGTGGTTATAAACGAGATAATCAAATCAAAACCAGTCAACCCATAAAACTGCTTTCGTCGTGAAACATATAAACTTTTTATTGAAATATCTTTAATAAACAGTGTTAGAAGTGTCTAGAAAATGTTTAACAGAATCTTCATAGCTTTTATTTTGGAAAAGTTTTATATTAATACTGCCGTACGAATAGTTGGCTTGACTTATTCGTACGGAAATGTTGATTTTTCTCTGAAAACGTACAAAAATCGGCGTGAAGAGCTGGTAAATAAATTAGATATTGGCTTAAAAAAATTAAGTTTTCCTGGTTAAACGTACAAAAATAAGTTTGAAAAAACTAATAAATGACTTAGACATCAATTTAAACAGTGTCAAAAGTGTCTACAAAATGTTTAACACAATATTCATCGCTTTTATTTTGGAAAAGTTTTATATAAATACTGCCGTACAAATAGCTGGCGTGACTTTATTCGTACAGCAATGAAGTTTTCCTCTGAAAACGTACAAAATTCGGCGTAAAGAGCTAGTAAATAAATTTGATATCGGCTTAAAAAGTGTTAGAAGTGTCTAGAACATGTTTCACAGAATATTCATTGCTTTTAGTTTGGAAAAGGTACTGTCGTACGAATAGCTGGCGTGACTTATTCGTACGGTGATGAAGCTTTCCTGGTTAAACGTACAAAAATCGGACTAAACAAACAATAAATTACTGAGACATCGTTTTAAACAGTGTTAGCAGTGTCTAGAAGATGTTTGACAGAATATTCATCGCTTTTAGTTTGGTAAAGGCACTATCGTACGAATAGCTGGCGTGAATTATTCGTACCGATGAGGAAATGAAGTTTTCCTCGTTAAACGTACAAAAATCAGACTAAACAAACAATAAATCACTGAGACATCGTTTTAAACAGTGTTAGAAGTGTCTAGAAAATGTTTAACAGAATATTCATCGCTTTTATTTTGGAAAAGTTTTATATAAATACTGCCGTACGAATAGCTGGCTTGACTTATTCGTACGGAAATGTAGTTTTTCTCTGAAAACGTACAAAAGTCGGCGTGAAGAGCTGGTAAATAAATTAGATATTGGCTTAAAAAGTGTTAGAAGTGTCTAAAAAATGTTTCACAGAATATTCATCGCTTTTAGTTTGGAAAAAGTACTGTCGTACGAATAGCTGGCGTGATTATTCGTACGGAAATGAAGTTTTTCTCGTTAAACGTACCAAAAAAAGTTAAAAAAAACTAATAAATGACTTAGACATCATTTTAAACAGTGTTAGAAGTGTCTACAAAATGTTTAACACAATATTCATCGCTTTTATTTTGGAAAGGTTTTATATAAATACTGCCGTACGAATAGCTGGCGTGACTTTATTCGTACGGCAATGAAGTTTTTCTCTGAAAACGTACAAAATTCGGCGTAAAGTGTTGGTAAATAAATTTGATATCGGCTTAAAAAGTGTTAGAAGTGTCTAGAACATGTTTCACAGAATATTCATTGCTTTTAGTTTGGAAAAGGTACTGTCGTACCAATAGCTGGCGTGACTTATATTCGTACGGTAATGAAGCTTTCCTGGTTAAACGTACAAAAATTGGACTAAACAAACAATAAATTACTGAGACATCGTTTTAAACAGTGCTAGCAGTGTCCAGAAGATGTTTGACAGAATATTCATCGCTTTTAGTTTGGAAAAGGTACTGTCGTACGAATAGCTGGTGTGACTTATTCGTACGGTAATGAAGCTTTCCTGGTTAAACGTACAAAAATCGGGCTAAACAAAGAAAAATTTCTGGGACATCGTTTTAAACAGTGTAAGCAGTGACTACAAGATGTTTGACAGAATATTCATCGCTTTTAGTTTGGAAAAGGTACTGTCGTACGAATAGCTGGCGTGAATTATTCGTACGGAAATTATGTTTTCCTCGTTAAACGTACAAAAATCGGTTAAAAAATCAATAAATTACTGAGACATCGTTTTAAACAGTGTTAGAAGTGTCTAGAAAATGTTTAACAGAATATTCATCGCTTTTATTTTGGAAAAGTTTTATATAAATACTGCCGTACGAATAGCTGGCTTGACTTATTCGTACGGAAATGTAGTTTTTCTCTGAAAACGTACAAAAGTCGGCGTGAAGAGCTGGTAAATAAATTAGATATTGGCTTAAAAAGTGTTAGAAGTGTCTAAAAAATGTTTCACAGAATATTCATCGCTTCTAGTTTGGAAAAAGTACTGTCGTACGAATAGCTGGCGTGAATTATTCGTACGGAAATGAAGTTTTTCTCGTTAAACGTACCAAAATAAGTTAAAAAAACTAATAAATGACTTAGATTTCTAGAGCAATCAATTTTTTTAATAAAACTTATAAGCCCATAGTAAAACGACTGATAACAGATCTGCATTCAGGCACTTGAGTTGATTTTAACCAAACCTGGATGGTGAATAAAGTTATCCACCGAATAAAATTATCCACTGCATGGATTTTTTTAGATTCTATCCGTTGGAAAAAGCTTTATCAGCTGACAACTTCTCTGAAATTAGTATAACGTCATTTGTCACATACCGTTTTTTTTTGCCTGCTAGCCCGAATTCACGCTATATTAGCGTCTAGTTTGGTTATATTTTCTCATTGCAATAGCGCGCGCGGAAAATTACCGCCATTTCAAATTTCATAGTTTGACAGTTTTTGTTGCAGTTAGAGTGCGCAGAAGACGTGCGCCGTGCAAAACTGTGGAATTACCTTAATATCCTGAAGTAGTGTTTATAAAAAAAACTCATTTCCAAAAACGTTGTCGCAATGCTCTACCAAAATGTGTTGGACTAAAATGTATTAAACAAAATATACAAAACTCAAATGTAAGTAGTAAATGTGAGCACTCATTTATTTATTTTTTATAATAGCTTGATTAGACTTTCTCAAAGTCCTTCGTCTAATTCCCGCGCGCGCCTTTAAAAACGCAGGACCCCCAATCAAATTTTCCCTCAATCAAGAAAGTTTGTCACGCAAAGGAACAACGCGGTTCTTTTTTATTTATTTTGTCAGCCCAATTTTCACAAAAAAAGTTTTGAAAATGTCTTGCTGTCTAAAAAAAAGTTCCTGTGGGAAGTTGAAAGTTGTAACAAGCCTTACCTATATAATATGTGTTAACGATCGCGACTTCTTGTAAACAATGAGAGCAAACTCGTTCTTGATACTGATCAAGATTTTTCGGAATTGTTGTCATATTTTGTAAAATGGAAGGGCGAAAAACTCAAAAATAAAGTGCCGATCGAGGGTAAAATGGCTAAAGACGTTGAAAAACGGACGCGCGCGCGTTCGTTTTTGCGCCATCAATTAAGATCACGCATGTTTCAAAATAATCTGCGCGCTTATTTGGCGGGAAACGCAAATGGAAATCCTGCAAGTTGTACAAGTCGACCTCTTCTGTGAAGAGTTCTGTGCAATGTACGCGCGCTTGCTTGTTGGGCTTCCTGTGCTTTTAGAGCGCTGAATTTAATGACATTAAAATAAATTCATTATGGACCATAAATCCTCTTTAAAATTCCCTGTGAACATCAGAGAGGTCGACTTGGGCAAGTCTATAGCTTGACTTGTGTCAATTCGGTAACACTCCAAAACGCGGTAATCAAGCTATTATAAAATAGATAAAATGTGCTCTCATTTGAATTGTGTATGAATATATAGTGGAACTTAGTGACGGACTATAAAAACAGAGAAAAAAATATCGCGCACGGAAGATGTGCGAATAAAAATATCGTACAGGAAAAAAAAATATCCTGCACAACCGTCACATGGGAAAAAAATATCCTGCACAAAAAAATTCCCCACCCCCTCCCAAATTTTATTCAATGTTGGGCTTCCTGTATATATTGCACAATTTCAAGATGGCGCCGAAAGCTAGAGGGGAAGCTCAGCATCTTTTTGTAGATTCTGCCGGTTTTATCTATCTACACCCTTCAGGAAGTCGTGCAAGACATAAAGGATGCCGGCAAAAGGCAAAAACTTTCTGTGTTGCCGTACAAAATTAAGTTCAAATAACTACAACCGAAGCTATAAAAACTGGTAAGGATGATAAAATGAGCATATTTTGGTATTGTTTGCAGACAAAGTGTGCATGCAGAAACCTATGAAATATTTTTTTAAATGACAGAAAGAATTTTTATCCTATAAAGCTATAAGTAGATAAGTCAAAAGGAAGCAATTCTAGGGTGACTGAGCCTCAATTTTTTGATTATTGACATTTTTGTTATTTTGACCAAATTTTGGATTTTTGCCCCTACCCGGGGTAATCGAAAATGGCCAAAATTTGGAAAAAATTGATTGCTCTAGAAATCACTTTAAAGCATTTTTTGATAAGTAGATAAGTGAAAAGGAAGCAATTCTAGGGTTACTGAGGTGCAATTTTTTGATTTTTGACATTTTTGTTATTTTCACAAAATATTGCATTTTTGCCCCTACCCTGGGTAATCGAAAATGGCCAAAATTTTGAAAAAATTGATTGCTCTAGAAATCACCTGAAAACACTTTCCATAAGTATATAAGACAAAAGGAAGCAATTCTAGGGTTACAGAGCTGCAATTTTTTTGATTATTGACATTTTTGTTATTTTGACCAAATTTTGGATTTTTGCCCCTACCCGGGGTAATCGAAAGTGGCCAAAATTTTGAAAAAATTGATTGCTCTAGAAATCACTTTAAAACACTTTTCATAAGTAGATAAGTCAAAAGGAAGCAATTCTACGGTTACAGAGCTGCATTTTTTTGATTTTTGACATTTTTGTTATTTTGACCAAATTTTGGATTTTTGTCCCTACCCGGGTTAATCGAAAATGGCCAAAATTTTGAAAAAATTGATTGCTCTAGAAATCACTTTAAAACGCTTTCCATAAGTGCATAAGTCAAAAGGAAGCAATTCTAGGGTTACTGAGCTGCAATTTTTTTTAATTTTTGATATTTTTGATATTTTGACCAAATTTTGGATTTTTGCCCCTACCCGGGGTAATCAAAAATGGCCAAAATTTTGAAAAATTTGATTGCTCTAGAAATCACTTTAAAACACTTTTAATAAGTAGATAAGTCAAAAGGAAACAATTCTAGGGTTACAGAGCTGCAATTTTTTGATTTTTGACATTTTTGTTATTTTGACAAAATTTTGGATTTTTGTTCCTACCCGGGTTAATCGAAAATGGCCAAAATTTTGAAAAAATTGATTGCTCTAGAAATCACTTAAAAACACTTTTCATAAGTAGATAAGTCAAAAGGAAGCAATTCTAGGGTTACTGAGCTGCATTTTTTTGATTTTTGACATTTTTGTTATTTTGACCAAATTTTGGATTTTTGTCCCTACCCGGGTTAATCGAAAATGGCCAAAATTTTGAAAAAATTGATTGCTCTAGAAATCACTTTAAAACACTTTCCATAAGTGCATAAGTCAAAAGGAAGCAATTCTAGGATTACTGAGCTGCAATTTTTTTAATTTTTGATATTTTTGATATTTTGACCAAATTTTGGATTTTTGCCCCTACCTGGGGTAATCAAAAATGGCCAAAATTTTGAAAAATTCGATTGCTCTAGAAATCACTTTAAAACACTTTCCATAAGTAGATAAGTCAAAAGGAAGCAATTCTAGAGTTACTGAGCTGCAATTTTTTGATTATTGACATTTTTGTTATTTTGAGCAAATTTTGTATTTTTGCCCCTATCCGGGGTAATCGAAATTGGCCAAAATTTAAAAAAAATTGATTGCTCTAGAAATCACCTGAAAACACTTTCCATAAGTATATAGGACAAAAGGAAGCAATTCTAGGGTTACAGAGCTGCAATTTTTTTGATTATTGACATTTTTGTTATTTTGAGCAAATATTGGATTTTTGCCCCTACCTGGGGTAATCGAAACTGGCCAAAATTTTGAAAAAATTGATTGCTCTAGAAATCACTTTAAAACACTTTCCATAAGTGCATAAGTCAAAAGGAAGCAATTCTAGGGTTACTGAGCTGCAATTTTTTTAATTTTTGATATTTTTGATATTTTGACCAAATTTTGGATTTTTGCCCCTACCCGGGGTAATCAAAAATGGCCAAAATTTTGAAAAATTTGATTGCTCTAGAAATCACTTTAAAACACTTTCCGTAAGTAGATAAGTCAAAAGGAAGCAATTCTAGGGTTACCGAGCTGCAATTTTTTGATTTTTCATATTTTTGTTATTTTGACCAAATTTTGGATTTTTGACCCTACCTGGGGTAATCGAAAATGGTCAAAATTTTGAAAAAATTGATTGCTCTAGAAATCACTTTAAAACACTTTCCATAAGTATCTAATACAAAAGCAAGCAATTCTAGGGTTACCGAGCTGCAATTTTTTTATTATTGACATTTTTGTTATTTTGACCAAATTTTGGATTTTTGCCCCTACCCGGGTTAATCGAAAATGGCCAAAATTTTGAAAAAATTGATTGCTCTAGAAATCACTTAAAAACACTTTTCATAAGTAGATAAGTCAAAAGGAAGCAATTCTAGGGTTACTGAGCTGCATTTTTTTTGATTTTTGACATTTTTGTTATTTTGACCAAATTTTGGATTTTTGTCCCTACCCGGGTTAATCGAAAATGTCCAAAATTTTGAAAAAATTGATTGCTCTAGAAATCACTTTAAAACACTTTCCATAAGTGTATAAGTCAAAAGGAAGCAATTCTAGGGTTACTGAGCTGCAATTTTTTTAATTTTTGATATTTTTGATATTTTGACCAAATTTTGGATTTTTGCCCCTACCCGGGGTAATCAAAAATGGCCAAAATTTTGAAAAATTTGATTGCTCTAGAAATCACTTTAAAACACTTTCCGTAAGTAGATAAGTCAAAAGGAAGCAATTCTAGGGTTACCGAGCTGCAATTTTTTGATTTTTCATATTTTTGTTATTTTGACCAAATTTTGAATTTTTGACCCTACCTGGGGTAATCGAAAATGGCCAAAATTTTGAAAAAATTGATTGCTCTAGAAATCACTTGAAAACACTTTCCATAAGTATCTAATACAAAAGCAAGCAATTTTAGGGTTACCGATCTGCAATTTTTTTATTATTGACATTTTTGTTATTTTGACCAAATTTTGGATTTTTGCCCCGGGGTAATCGAAAATGGCCAAAATTTTGAAAAAATTGATTGCTCTAGAAATCACTTTAAAACACTTTCCATAAGTAGATAAGTCAAAAGAAAGCAATTCTTGGGTTACTGAGCTGCAATTTTTTGATTATTGACATTTTTATTATTTTGACCAAATTTTGGATTTTTGCCCCTACCCAGGGTAATCGAAAATGGGCAAAATTTTGAAAAAATTGATTGCTCTAGAAATCACTTTAAAACACTTTCCATAAGTATCTAATACAAAAGCAAGCAATTCTAGGGTTACCGAGCTGCAGTTTTTTTTATTATTGACATTTTTGTTTGTTTGGTTAAATATTGGATCTTTCCCCCTACCCGGGGTAATCGAAAATGGCCAAAATTGTGAAAAAATTGATTGCTCTAGAAATCACTTTAAAACACTTTCCATAAGTATGTAAGACAAAAGGAAGCAATTCTAGGGTGACTGAGGTGCAATTTTTTGATTTTTGACATTTGTGTTATTGTCACAAAATATTGCATTTTTGCCCCTACCCGGGGTAATCGAAAATGTCCAAAATTTAAAAAAAATTGATTGCTCTAGAAATCACTTTAAAACACTTTCCATAAGTATCTAATACAAAAGCAAGCAATTCTAGGGTTACCGAGCTGCAATTTTTTCGATTATTGACATTTTTGTTATTTTGACGAAATTTTGCATTTTTCACCCTACCCGGGGTAATCGAAAATGGCCAAAATTGTGAAAAAATTGATTGCTCTAGAAATCACTTTAAAACACTTTCCATAAGTATGTAAGACAAAAGGAAGCAATTCTAGGGTGACTGAGGTGCAATTTTTTGATTTTTGACATTTGTGTTATTGTCACAAAATATTGCATTTTTGCCCCTACCCGGGGTAATCGAAAATGTCCAAAATTTAAAAAAAATTGATTGCTCTAGAAATCACTTAAAAACACTTTCCATAAGTAGATAAGTCAAAAGGAAGCAATTATAGGGTTACTGAGCTGCAATTTTTTGATTTTTGACATTTTTGTTATTTTGACCAAATTTTGGATTTTTGTCCCTACCCGGGTAAATCGAAAATGGCCAAAATTTTGAAAAAATTGATTGCTCTAGAAATCACTTTAAAACACTTTCCATAAGTGCATAAGTCAAAAGGAAGCAATTCTAGGATTACTGAGCTGCAATTTTTTTAATTTTTGATATTTTTGATATTTTGACCAAATTTTGGATTTTTGCCCCTACCCGGGGTAATCAAAAATGGCCAAAATTTTGAAAAATTCGATTGCTCTAGAAATCACTTTAAAACACTTTCCATAAGTAGATAAGTCAAAAGGAAGCAATTCTAGAGTTACTGAGCTGCAATTTTTTGATTATTGACATTTTTGTTATTTTGAGCAAATTTTGCATTTTTGCCCCTATCCGGGGTAATCGAAATTGGCCAAAATTTAAAAAAAATTGATTGCTCTAGAAATCACCTGAAAACACTTTCCATAAGTATATAGGACAAAAGGAAGCAATTCTAGGGTTACAGAGCTGCAATTTTTTGATTTTTGACATTTTTGTTATTTTAACCAAATTTTGGATTTTTGTCCCTACCTGGGTTAATCGAAAATGGCCAAAATTTTGAAAAAATTGATTGCTCTAGAAATCACTTAAAAACACTTTTCATAAGTAGATAAGTCAAAAGGAAGCAATTCTAGGGTTACTGAGCTGCATTTTTTTGATTTTTGACATTTTTGTTATTTTGACCAAATTTTGGATTTTTGTCCCTACCCGGGTTAATCGAAAATGGCCAAAATTTTGAAAAAATTGATTGCTCTAGAAATCACTTTAAAACACTTTCCATAAGTGCATAAGTCAAAAGGAAGCAATTCTAGGGTTACTGAGCTGCAATTTTTTTAATTTTTGATATTTTTGATATTTTGATCAACTTTTGGATTTTTGCCCCTACCCGGGGTAATCAAAAATGGCCAAAATTTTGAAAAATTTGATTGCTCTAGAAATCACTTTAAAACACTTTCCGTAAGTAGATAAGTCAAAAGGAAGCAATTCTAGAGTTACTGAGCTGCAATTTTTTTGATTTTTGACATTTTTGTTATTTGACCAAATTTTGGATTTTTGCCGCTACACAGGGTAATCGAAAATGGTCAAAATTTTGAAAAAAATTGATTGCTCTAGAAATCACTTTAAAACACTTTCCATAAGTAGATAAGTCAAAAGGAAGCAATTCTAGAGTTACTGAGCTGCAATTTTTTGATTATTGACATTTTTGTTATTTTGAGCAAATTTTGGATTTTTGCCCCTACCCGGGGTAATCGAAAATGGCCAAAATTTTGAAAAAATTGATTGCTCTAGAAATCACTTTAAAACACTTTTCATAAGTAGATAAGTCAAAAGGAAGCAATTCTAGGGTTACTGAGCTGCAATTTTTGGATTATTGACATTTTTGTTATTTTGACCAAATTTTGGATTTTTGCCCCTACCCAGGGGAATCGAAAATGGCCAAAATTTTGAAAAAATTGATTGCTCTAGAAATCACTTCAAAACACTTTCCATAAGTATATAATACAAAAGCAAGCAATTCTAGGTTTACCGAGCTCCAATTTTTTTGATTATTGACATTTTTGTTTGTTTGGTTAAATATTGGATCTTTGCCCCTACCCGGGGTAATCGAATGTGGCAAAAATTTTGAAAAAATTGATTGCTCTAGAAATCACTTTAAAACACTTTCCATAAGTGCATAAGTCAAAAGGAAGCAATTCTAGGGTTGCCGAGCTGAATTTTTTGATTTTTGACAGGTTTTTTATTTTGACCAAATTTTGGATTTTTGCCCCACCCGGGGTAATCGAAAATGTCCAAAATTTAAAAAAAATTGATTGCTCTAGAAATCACCTGAAAACACTTTCCATAAGTATATAAGACAAAAGGAAGCAATTCTAGAGTTACTGAGCTGCAATTTTTTTATTATTGACATTTTTGTTATTTTGACCAAATTTTGGATTTTTGACCCTACCCGGGGTAATCGAAAATGGCCAAAATTTTGAAAAAATTGATTGCTCTAGAAATCACTTTAAAACACTTTCCATAAGTAGATAAGTCAAAAGGAAGCAATTCTAGAGTTACTGAGCTGCAATTTTTTTGATTTTTGACATTTTTGTTATTTTGACCAAATTTTGGATTTTTGCCGCTACACAGGGTAATCGAAAATGGTCAAAATTTTGAAAAAAATTGATTGCTCTAGAAATCACTTTAAAACACTTTCCATAAGTAGATAAGTCAAAAGGAAGCAATTCTAGAGTTACTGAGCTGCAATTTTTTGATTGTTGACATTTTTGTTATTTTGAGCAAATTTTGGATTTTTGCCCCTACCCGGGGTAATCGAAAATGGCCAAAATTTTGAAAAAATTGATTGCTCTAGAAATCACTTTAAAACACTTTTCATAAGTAGATAAGTCAAAAGGAAGCAATTCTAGGGTTACTGAGCTGCAATTTTTTGATTATTGACATTTTTGTTATTTTGACCAAATTTTGGATTTTTGCCCCTACCCGGGGTAATCGAGAATGGCCAAAATTTTGAAAAAATTGATTGCTCTAGAAATCACTTCAAAACACTTTCCATAAGTATATAATACAAAAGCAAGCAATTCTAGGTTTACCGAGCTCCAATTTTTTTGATTATTGACATTTTTGTTTGTTTGGTTAAATATTGGATCTTTGCCCCTACCCGGGGTAATCGAATGTGGCCAAAATTTTGAAAAAATTGATTGCTCTAGAAATCACTTTAAAACACTTTCCATAAGTGCATAAGTCAAAAGGAAGCAATTCTAGGGTTACCGAGCTGAATTTTTTGATTTTTGACAGGTTTGTTATTTTGACCAAATTTTGGATTTTTGCCCCTACTCGGGGTAATCAAAAATGGCCAAAATTTTGAAAAATTTGATTGCTCTAGAAATCACTTTAAAACACTTTCCGTAAGTGCATAAGTCAAAAGGAAGCAATTTTAGAGTTACCGAGCTGCAATTTTTTTATTATTGACATTTTTGTTATTTTGACCAAATTTTGGATTTTTGACCCTACCCGGGGTAATCAAAAATGGCCAAAATTTTGAAAAAATTGATTGCTCTAGAAATCACTTTAAAACACTTTCCATATGTAGATAAGTCAAAAGCAAGCAATTCTAGGGTTACCGAGCTGCAATTTTTTTATTTTTGACATTTTTGTTATTTTGACCAAATTTTGGATTTTTGCCCCTACCCGGGGTAATCGAAAATGGCCAAAATTTTGAAAAAATTGATTGCTCTAGAAATCACTTTAAAACACTTTCCATAAGTATGTAAGACAAAAGGAAGCAATTCTAGGGTGACTGAGGTGCAATTTTTTGATTTTTGACATTTGTGTTATTGTCACAAAATATTGCATTTTTGCCCCTACCCGGGGTAATCGAAAATGTCCAAAATTTAAAAAAAATTGATTGCTCTAGAAATCACCTGAAAACACTTTCCATAAGTATATAAGACAAAAGGAAGCAATTCTAGGGTTACAGAGCTGCAATTTTTTTGATTATTGACATTTTTGTTATTTTGACCAAATATTGGATTTTTGCCCCTACCTGGGGTAATCGAAAGTGGCCAAAATTTTGAAAAATTTGATTGCTCTAGAAATCACTTTAAAACACTTTCCATATGTAGATAAGTCAAAAGCAAGCAATTCTAGGGTTACCGAGCTGCAATTTTTTTATTTTTGACATTTTTGTTATTTTGACCAAATTTTGGATTTTTGCCCCAACCCAGGGTAATCGAAAATGGCCAAAATTTTGAAAAAATTGATTGCTCTAGAAATCACTTTAAAACACTTTCCATAAGTAGATAAGTCAAAAGGAAGCAATTCTTGGGTTACTGAGCTGCAATTTTTTGATTATTGACATTTTTGTTATTTTGAACAAATTTTGGATTTTTGCCCCTACCCGGGGTAATTGAAAATGGCCAAAATTTTGAAAAAATTGATTGCTCTAGAAATCACTTTAAAACACTTTCCATAAGTATCTAATACAAAAGCAAGCAATTCTAGGGTTACCGAGCTGCAATTTTTTTATTATTGACATTTTTGTTGTTTTGACCAAATTTTGGATTTTTGCCCCTGCCCGGGGTAATCGAAAATGGCCAAAATTTTGAAAAATTTGATTGCTCTAGAAATCACTTTAAAACACTTTCCATAAGTGCATAAGTCAAAAGGAAGCAATTCTAGGGTTACTGAGCTGCAATTTTTTTAATTTTTGATATTTTTGATATTTTGACCAAATTTTGGATTTTTGACCCTACCCGGGGTAATCAAAAATGGCCAAAATTTTGAAAAATTTGATTGCTCTAGAAATCACTTTAAAACACTTTCCATATGTAGATAAGTCAAAAGCAAGCAATTCTAGGGTTACCGAGCTGCAATTTTTTTATTTTTGACATTTTTGTTATTTTGACCAAATTTTGGATTTTTGCCCGTACCCGAGGTAATCGAAAATGGCCAAAATTTTGAAAAAACTGATTGCTCTAGAAATCACTTTAAAACACTTTCCATAAGTAGATAAGTCAAAAGGAAGCAATTCTTGTGTTACTGAGCTGCAATTTTTTGATTATTGACATTTTTGTTATTTTGACCAAATTTTGGATTTTTGCCCCTACCCGGGGTAATCGAAAATGGCCAAAATTTTGAAAAAACTGATTGCTCTAGAAATCACTTTAAAACACTTTCCATAAGTAGATAAGTCAAAAGAAAGCAATTCTTGGGTTACTGAGCTGCAATTTTTTGATTATTGACATTTTTGTTATTTTGACCAAATTTTGGATTTTTGCCCCTACACAGGGTAATTGAAAATGGCCAAAATTTTGAAAAAATTGATTGCTCTAGAAATCACTTTAAAACACTTTCCATAAGTATCTAATACAAAAGCAAGCAATTCTAGGGTTACCGAGCTGCAGTTTTTTTGATTATTGACATTTTTGTTTGTTTGGTTAAATATTGGATCTTTCCCCCTACCCGGGGTAATCGAAAGTGGCCAAAATTTTCAAAAAAATTGATTGCTCCAGAAATCACTTTAAAACACTTTCCATAAGTAGATAAGTCAAAAGGAAGCAATTCTAGGGTTATTGAGCTGCAATTTTTTGATTTTTGACATTTTTGTTATTTTGACCAAATTTTGGATTTTTGCCGCTACCCGGGGCAATCGAAAATGGCCAAAATTTTGAAAAAATTGATTGCTCTAGAAATCACTTTAAAACACTTTCCATAAGTAGATAAGTCAAAAGGAAGCAATTCTTGTGTTACTGAGCTGCAATTTTTTGATTATTGACATTTTTGTTATTTTGACCAAATTTTGGATTTTTGCCACTACCCAGGGTAATCGAAAATGGCCAAAATTTTGAAAAAATTGATTGCTCTAGAAATCACTTTAAAACACTTTCCATAAGTAGATAAGTCAAAAGAAAGCAATTCTTGGGTTACTGAGCTGCAATTTTTTGATTATTGACATTTTTGTTATTTTGACCAAATTTTGGATTTTTGCCCCTACCCAGGGTAATTGAAAATGGCCAAAATTTTGAAAAAATTGATTGCTCTAGAAATCACTTTAAAACACTTTCCATAAGTATCTAATACAAAAGCAAGCAATTCTAGGGTTACCGAGCTGCAGTTTTTTTGATTATTGACATTTTTGTTTGTTTGGTTAAATATTGGATCTTTCCCCCTACCCGGGGTAATCGAAAGTGGCCAAAATTTTCAAAAAAATTGATTGCTCCAGAAATCACTTTAAAACACTTTCCATAAGTAGATAAGTCAAAAGGAAGCAATTCTAGGGTTATTGAGCTGCAATTTTTTGATTTTTGACATTTTTGTTATTTTGACCAAATTTTGGATTTTTGCCGCTACCCGGGGCAATCGAAAATGGCCAAAATTTTGAAAAAATTGATTGCTCTAGAAATCACTTTAAAACACTTTCCATAAGTAGATAAGTCAAAAGGAAGCAATTCTTGGGTTACTGAGCTGCAATTTTTTGATTATTGACATTTTTGTTATTTTGACCAAATTTTGGATTTTTGCCCCTACCCAGGGTAATCGAAAATGGCCAAAATTTTGAAAAAATTGATTGCTCTAGAAATCACTTTAAAACACTTTCCATAAGTATCTAATACAAAAGCAAGCAATTCTAGGGTTACCGAGCTGCAGTTTTTTTGATTATTGACATTTTTGTTTGTTTGGTTAAATATTGGATCTTTCCCCCTACCCGGGGTAATCGAAAGTGGCCAAAATTTTGAAAAAATTGATTGCTCTAGAAATCACTTTAAAACACTTTCCATAAGTAGATAAGTCAAAAGGAAGCAATTCTAGGGTTACCGAGCTGAATTTTTTTATTTTTGACAGGTTTGTTATTTTGACCAAATTTTCGATTTTTGCCCCTACCCGGGATAATCGAAAATGTCCAAAATTTAAAAAAAATTGATTGCTCTAGAAATCACCTTGAAACACTTTCCATAAGTATATAAGACAAAAGGAAGCAATTCTAGGGTTACAGAGCTGCAATTTTTTTGATTATTGACATTTTTGTTATTTTGACCCAATTTTGGATTTTTGCCCCTACCCGGGGTAATCGAAAATGGCCAAAATTTTGAAAATATTGATTGCTCTAGAAATCACTTAAAAACACTTTCCATCAGTAGATAAGTCAAAAGGAAGCAATTCTTGGGTTACTGAGCTGCAATTTTTTGATTATTGACATTTTTGTTATTTTGACCAAATTTTGGATTTTTGCCCCTACCCAGGGTAATCGAAAATGGCCAAAATTTTGAAAAAATTGATTGCTCTAGAAATCACTTTAAAACACTTTCCATAAGTATCTAATACAAAAGCAAGCAATTCTAGGGTTACCGAGCTGCAGTTTTTTTGATTATTGACATTTTTGTTTGTTTGGTTAAATATTGGATCTTTCCCCCTACCCGGGGTAATCGAAAGTGGCCAAAATTTTGAAAAAATTGATTGCTCTAGAAATCACTTTAAAACACTTTCCATAAGTATCTAATACAAAAGCAAGCAATTCTAGGGTTACCGAGCTGCAATTTTTTTATTATTGACATTTTTGTTATTTTGACCAAATTTTGGATTTTTGCCCCTACCCGGGTTAATCGAAAATGGCCAAAATTTTGAAAAAATTGATTGCTCTAGAAATCACTTAAAAACACTTTTCATAAGTAGATAAGTCAAAAGGAAGCAATTCTAGGGTTACTGAGCTGCATTTTTTTTGATTTTTGACATTTTTGTTATTTTGACCAAATTTTGGATTTTTGTCCCTACCCGGGTTAATCGAAAATGTCCAAAATTTTGAAAAAATTGATTGCTCTAGAAATCACTTTAAAACACTTTCCATAAGTGCATAAGTCAAAAGGAAGCAATTCTAGGGTTACTGAGCTGCAATTTTTTTAATTTTTGATATTTTTGATATTTTGACCAAATTTTGGATTTTTGCCCCTACCCGGGGTAATCAAAAATGGCCAAAATTTTGAAAAAATTGATTGCTCTAGAAATCACCTGAAAACACTTTCCATAAGTATATAAGTCAAAAGGAAGCAATTCTAGGGTTACCGAGCTGCAATTTTTTGATTTTTCATATTTTTGTTATTTTGACCAAATTTTGAATTTTTGACCCTACCTGGGGTAATCGAAAATGGCCAAAATTTTGAAAAAATTGATTGCTCTAGAAATCACTTGAAAACACTTTCCATAAGTATCTAATACAAAAGCAAGCAATTTTAGGGTTACCGATCTGCAATTTTTTTATTATTGACATTTTTGTTATTTTGACCAAATTTTGGATTTTTGCCCCGGGGTAATCGAAAATGGCCAAAATTTTGAAAAAATTGATTGCTCTAGAAATCACTTTAAAACACTTTCCATAAGTAGATAAGTCAAAAGAAAGCAATTCTTGGGTTACTGAGCTGCAATTTTTTGATTATTGACATTTTTATTATTTTGACCAAATTTTGGATTTTTGCCCCTACCCAGGGTAATCGAAAATGGGCAAAATTTTGAAAAAATTGATTGCTCTAGAAATCACTTTAAAACACTTTCCATAAGTATCTAATACAAAAGCAAGCAATTCTAGGGTTACCGAGCTGCAGTTTTTTTTATTATTGACATTTTTGTTTGTTTGGTTAAATATTGGATCTTTCCCCCTACCCGGGGTAATCGAAAATGGCCAAAATTGTGAAAAAATTGATTGCTCTAGAAATCACTTTAAAACACTTTCCATAAGTATGTAAGACAAAAGGAAGCAATTCTAGGGTGACTGAGGTGCAATTTTTTGATTTTTGACATTTGTGTTATTGTCACAAAATATTGCATTTTTGCCCCTACCCGGGGTAATCGAAAATGTCCAAAATTTAAAAAAAATTGATTGCTCTAGAAATCACTTTAAAACACTTTCCATAAGTATCTAATACAAAAGCAAGCAATTCTAGGGTTACCGAGCTGCAATTTTTTCGATTATTGACATTTTTGTTATTTTGACGAAATTTTGCATTTTTCACCCTACCCGGGGTAATCGAAAATGGCCAAAATTGTGAAAAAATTGATTGCTCTAGAAATCACTTTAAAACACTTTCCATAAGTATGTAAGACAAAAGGAAGCAATTCTAGGGTGACTGAGGTGCAATTTTTTGATTTTTGACATTTGTGTTATTGTCACAAAATATTGCATTTTTGCCCCTACCCGGGGTAATCGAAAATGTCCAAAATTTAAAAAAAATTGATTGCTCTAGAAATCACTTAAAAACACTTTTCATAAGTAGATAAGTCAAAAGGAAGCAATTCTAGGGTTACTGAGCTGCAATTTTTTGATTTTTGACATTTTTGTTATTTTGACCAAATTTTGGATTTTTGTCCCTACCCGGGTAAATCGAAAATGGCCAAAATTTTGAAAAAATTGATTGCTCTAGAAATCACTTTAAAACACTTTCCATAAGTAGATAAGTCAAAAGGAAGCAATTCTAGGATTACTGAGCTGCAATTTTTTTAATTTTTGATATTTTTGATATTTTGACCAAATTTTGGATTTTTGCCCCTACCCGGGGTAATCAAAAATGGCCAAAATTTTGAAAAATTCGATTGCTCTAGAAATCACTTTAAAACACTTTCCATAAGTAGATAAGTCAAAAGGAAGCAATTCTAGAGTTACTGAGCTGCAATTTTTTGATTATTGACATTTTTGTTATTTTGAGCAAATTTTGCATTTTTGCCCCTATCCGGGGTAATCGAAATTGGCCAAAATTTAAAAAAAATTGATTGCTCTAGAAATCACCTGAAAACACTTTCCATAAGTATATAGGACAAAAGGAAGCAATTCTAGGGTTACAGAGCTGCAATTTTTTGATTTTTGACATTTTTGTTATTTTAACCAAATTTTGGATTTTTGTCCCTACCTGGGTTAATCGAAAATGGCCAAAATTTTGAAAAAATTGATTGCTCTAGAAATCACTTAAAAACACTTTTCATAAGTAGATAAGTCAAAAGGAAGCAATTCTAGGGTTACTGAGCTGCATTTTTTTGATTTTTGACATTTTTGTTATTTTGACCAATTTTTGGATTTTTGTCCCTACCCGGGTTAATCGAAAATGGCCAAAATTTTGAAAAAATTGATTGCTCTAGAAATCACTTTAAAACACTTTCCATAAGTGCATAAGTCAAAAGGAAGCAATTCTAGGGTTACTGAGCTGCAATTTTTTTAATTTTTGATATTTTTGATATTTTGATCAAATTTTGGATTTTTGCCCCTACCCGGGGTAATCAAAAATGGCCAAAATTTTGAAAAATTTGATTGCTCTAGAAATCACTTTAAAACACTTTCCGTAAGTAGATAAGTCAAAAGGAAGCAATTCTAGAGTTACTGAGCTGCAATTTTTTTGATTTTTGACATTTTTGTTATTTGACCAAATTTTGGATTTTTGCCGCTACACAGGGTAATCGAAAATGGTCAAAATTTTGAAAAAAATTGATTGCTCTAGAAATCACTTTAAAACACTTTCCATAAGTAGATAAGTCAAAAGGAAGCAATTCTAGAGTTACTGAGCTGCAATTTTTTGATTATTGACATTTTTGTTATTTTGAGCAAATTTTGGATTTTTGCCCCTACCCGGGGTAATCGAAAATGGCCAAAATTTTGAAAAAATTGATTGCTCTAGAAATCACTTTAAAACACTTTTCATAAGTAGATAAGTCAAAAGGAAGCAATTCTAGGGTTACTGAGCTGCAATTTTTGGATTATTGACATTTTTGTTATTTTGACCAAATTTTGGATTTTTGCCCCTACCCGGGGTAATCGAAAATGGCCAAAATTTTGAAAAAATTGATTGCTCTAGAAATCACTTCAAAACACTTTCCATAAGTATATAATACAAAAGCAAGCAATTCTAGGTTTACCGAGCTCCAATTTTTTTGATTATTGACATTTTTGTTTGTTTGCTTAAATATTGGATCTTTGCCCCTACCCGGGGTAATCGAAAGTGGCGAAAATTTTGAAAAAATTGATTGCTCTAGAAATCACTTTAAAACACTTTCCATAAGTGCATAAGTCAAAAGGAAGCAATTCTAGGGTTGCCGAGCTGAATTTTTTGATTTTTGACAGGTTTTTTATTTTGACCAAATTTTGGATTTTTGCCCCACCCGGGGTAATCGAAAATGTCCAAAATTTAAAAAAAATTGATTGCTCTAGAAATCACCTGAAAACACTTTCCATAAGTATATAAGACAAAAGGAAGCAATTCTAGAGTTACTGAGCTGCAATTTTTTTATTATTGACATTTTTGTTATTTTGACCAAATTTTGGATTTTTGACCCTACCCGGGGTAATCGAAAATGGCCAAAATTTTGAAAAAATTGATTGCTCTAGAAATCACTTTAAAACACTTTCCATAAGTAGATAAGTCAAAAGGAAGCAATTCTAGAGTTACTGAGCTGCAATTTTTTTGATTTTTGACATTTTTGTTATTTTGACCAAATTTTGGATTTTTGCCGCTACACAGGGTAATCGAAAATGGTCAAAATTTTGAAAAAAATTGATTGCTCTAGAAATCACTTTAAAACACTTTCCATAAGTAGATAAGTCAAAAGGAAGCAATTCTAGAGTTACTGAGCTGCAATTTTTTGATTGTTGACATTTTTGTTATTTTGAGCAAATTTTGGATTTTTGCCCCTACCCGGGGTAATCGAAAATGGCCAAAATTTTGAAAAAATTGATTGCTCTAGAAATCACTTTAAAACACTTTTCATAAGTAGATAAGTCAAAAGGAAGCAATTCTAGGGTTACTGAGCTGCAATTTTTTGATTATTGACATTTTTGTTATTTTGACCAAATTTTGGATTTTTGCCCCTACCCGGGGTAATCGAGAATGGCCAAAATTTTGAAAAAATTGATTGCTCTAGAAATCACTTCAAAACACTTTCCATAAGTATATAACACAAAAGCAAGCAATTCTAGGTTTACCGAGCTCCAATTTTTTTGATTATTGACATTTTTGTTTGTTTGGTTAAATATTGGATCTTTGCCCCTACCCGGGGTAATCGAATGTGGCCAAAATTTTGAAAAAATTGATTGCTCTAGAAATCACTTTAAAACACTTTCCATAAGTGCATAAGTCAAAAGGAAGCAATTCTAGGGTTACCGAGCTGAATTTTTTGATTTTTGACAGGTTTGTTATTTTGACCAAATTTTGGATTTTTGCCCCTACTCGGGGTAATCAAAAATGGCCAAAATTTTGAAAAATTTGATTGCTCTAGAAATCACTTTAAAACACTTTCCGTAAGTGCATAAGTCAAAAGGAAGCAATTTTAGAGTTACCGAGCTGCAATTTTTTTATTATTGACATTTTTGTTATTTTGACCAAATTTTGGATTTTTGACCCTACCCGGGGTAATCAAAAATGGCCAAAATTTTGAAAAAATTGATTGCTCTAGAAATCACTTTAAAACACTTTCCATATGTAGATAAGTCAAAAGCAAGCAATTCTAGGGTTACCGAGCTGCAATTTTTTTATTTTTGACATTTTTGTTATTTTGACCAAATTTTGGATTTTTGCCCCTACCCGGGGTAATCGAAAATGGCCAAAATTTTGAAAAAATTGATTGCTCTAGAAATCACTTTAAAACACTTTCCATAAGTATGTAAGACAAAAGGAAGCAATTCTAGGGTGACTGAGGTGCAATTTTTTGATTTTTGACATTTGTGTTATTGTCACAAAATATTGCATTTTTGCCCCTACCCGGGGTAATCGAAAATGTCCAAAATTTAAAAAAAATTGATTGCTCTAGAAATCACCTGAAAACACTTTCCATAAGTATATAAGACAAAAGGAAGCAATTCTAGGGTTACAGAGCTGCAATTTTTTTGATTATTGACATTTTTGTTATTTTGACCAAATTTTGGATTTTTGCCCCTACCTGGGGTAATCGAAAGTGGCCAAATTTTGAAAAAATTTATTGCTCTAGAAATCACTTTAAAACACTTTCTATAAGTAGATAAGTCAAAAGCAAGCAATTCTAGGGTTACCGAGCTGCAATTTTTTGATTTTTGACATTTTTGATATTTTGACCAAATTTTGGATTTTTGACCCTACCCGGGGTAATCGAAAATGGCCAAAATTTTGAAAAAATTGATTGCTCTAGAAATCACTTTAAAACACTTTCCATAAGTAGATAAGTCAAAAGGAAGCAATTCTTGGGTTACTGAGCTGCAATTTTTTGATTATTGACATTTTTGTTATTTTGAACAAATTTTGGATTTTTGCCCCTACCCGGGGTAATTGAAAATGGCCAAAATTTTGAAAAAATTGATTGCTCTAGAAATCACTTTAAAACACTTTCCATAAGTATCTAATACAAAAGCAAGCAATTCTAGGGTTACCGAGCTGCAATTTTTTTATTATTGACATTTTTGTTGTTTTGACCAAATTTTGGATTTTTGCCCCTGCCCGGGGTAATCGAAAATGGCCAAAATTTTGAAAAATTTGATTGCTCTAGAAATAACTTTAAAACACTTTCCATAAGTGCATAAGTCAAAAGGAAGCAATTCTAGGGTTACTGAGCTGCAATTTTTTTAATTTTTGATATTTTTGATATTTTGACCAAATTTTGGATTTTTGACCCTACCCGGGGTAATCAAAAATGGCCAAAATTTTGAAAAATTTGATTGCTCTAGAAATCACTTTAAAACACTTTCCATAAGTAGATAAGTCAAAAGCAAGCAATTCTAGGGTTACCGAGCTGCAATTTCTTTATTATTGACATTTTTGTTATTTTGACCAAATTTTGGATTTTTGCCCGTACCCGAGGTAATCGAAAATGGCCAAAATTTTGAAAAAACTGATTGCTCTAGAAATCACTTTAAAACACTTTCCATAAGTAGATAAGTCAAAAGGAAGCAATTCTTGTGTTACTGAGCTGCAATTTTTTGATTATTGACATTTTTGTTATTTTGACCAAATTTTGGATTTTTGCCCCTACCCGGGGTAATCGAAAATGGCCAAAATTTTGAAAAAATTGATTGCTCTAGAAATCACTTTAAAACACTTTCCATAAGTGGATAAGTCAAAAGGAAGCAATTCTTGGGTTACTGAGCTGCAATTTTTTGATTATTGACATTTTTGTTATTTTGACCAAATTTTGGATTTTTGCCCCTACACAGGGTAATTGAAAATGGCCAAAATTTTGAAAAAATTGATTGCTCTAGAAATCACTTTAAAACACTTTCCATAAGTATCTAATACAAAAGCAAGCAATTCTAGGGTTACCGAGCTGCAGTTTTTTTGATTATTGACATTTTTGTTTGTTTGGTTAAATATTGGATCTTTCCCCCTACCCGGGGTAATCGAAAGTGGCCAAAATTTTCAAAAAAATTGATTGCTCCAGAAATCACTTTAAAACACTTTCCATAAGTAGATAAGTCAAAAGGAAGCAATTCTAGGGTTATTGAGCTGCAATTTTTTGATTTTTGACATTTTTGTTATTTTGACCAAATTTTGGATTTTTGCCGCTACCCGGGGCAATCGAAAATGGCCAAAATTTTGAAAAAATTGATTGCTCTAGAAATCACTTTAAAACACTTTCCATAAGTAGATAAGTCAAAAGGAAGCAATTCTTGTGTTACTGAGCTGCAATTTTTTGATTATTGACATTTTTGTTATTTTGACCAAATTTTGGATTTTTGCCACTACCCAGGGTAATCGAAAATGGCCAAAATTTTGAAAAAATTGATTGCTCTAGAAATCACTTTAAAACACTTTCCATAAGTAGATAAGTCAAAAGAAAGCAATTCTTGGGTTACTGAGCTGCAATTTTTTGATTATTGACATTTTTGTTATTTTGACCAAATTTTGGATTTTTGCCCCTACCCAGGGTAATTGAAAATGGCCAAAATTTTGAAAAAATTGATTGCTCTAGAAATCACTTTAAAACACTTTCCATAAGTATCTAATACAAAAGCAAGCAATTCTAGGGTTACCGAGCTGCAGTTTTTTTGATTATTGACATTTTTGTTTGTTTGGTTAAATATTGGATCTTTCCCCCTACCCGGGGTAATCGAAAGTGGCCAAAATTTTCAAAAAAATTGATTGCTCCAGAAATCACTTTAAAACACTTTCCATAAGTAGATAAGTCAAAAGGAAGCAATTCTAGGGTTATTGAGCTGCAATTTTTTGATTTTTGACATTTTTGTTATTTTGACCAAATTTTGGATTTTTGCCGCTACCCGGGGTAATCGAAAATGGCCAAAATTTTGAAAAAATTGATTGCTCTAGAAATCACTTTAAAACACTTTCCATAAGTAGATAAGTCAAAAGGAAGCAATTCTTGGGTTACTGAGCTGCAATTTTTTGATTATTGACATTTTTGTTATTTTGACCAAATTTTGGATTTTTGCCACTACCCAGGGTAATCGAAAATGGCCAAAATTTTGAAAAAATTGATTGCTCTAGAAATCACTTTAAAACACTTTCCATAAGTATCTAATACAAAAGCAAGCAATTCTAGGGTTACCGAGCTGCAGTTTTTTTGATTATTGACATTTTTGTTTGTTTGGTTAAATATTGGATCTTTCCCCCTACCCGGGGTAATCGAAAGTGGCCAAAATTTTGAAAAAATTGATTGCTCTAGAAATCACTTTAAAACACTTTCCATAAGTAGATAAGTCAAAAGGAAGCAATTCTAGGGTTACCGAGCTGAATTTTTTTATTTTTGACAGGTTTGTTATTTTGACCAAATTTTGGATTTTTGCCCCTACCCGGGATAATCGAAAATGTCCAAAATTTAAAAAAAATTGATTGCTCTAGAAATCACCTTGAAACACTTTCCATAAGTATATAAGACAAAAGGAAGCAATTCTAGGGTTACAGAGCTGCAATTTTTTTGATTATTGACATTTTTGTTATTTTGACCCAATTTTGGATTTTTGCCCCTACCCGGGGTAATCGAAAATGGCCAAAATTTTGAAAATATTGATTGCTCTAGAAATCACTTAAAAACACTTTCCATCAGTAGATAAGTCAAAAGGAAGCAATTCTTGGGTTACTGAGCTGCAATTTTTTGATTATTGACATTTTTGTTATTTTGACCAAATTTTGGATTTTTGCCCCTACCCAGGGTAATCGAAAATGGCCAAAATTTTGAAAAAATTGATTGCTCTAGAAATCACTTTAAAACACTTTCCATAAGTATCTAATACAAAAGCAAGCAATTCTAGGGTTACCGAGCTGCAGTTTTTTTGATTATTGACATTTTTGTTTGTTTGGTTAAATATTGGATCTTTCCCCCTACCCGGGGTAATCGAAAGTGGCCAAAATTTTGAAAAAATTGATTGCTCTAGAAATCACTTTAAAACACTTTCCATAAGTAGATAAGTCAAAAGGAAGCAATTCTAGGGTTACCGAGCTGAATTTTTTTATTTTTGACAGGTTTGTTATTTTGACCAAATTTTGGATTTTTGTCCCTACCCGGGTTAATCGAAAATGGCCAAAATTTTGAAAAAATTGATTGCTCTAGAAATCACTTAAAAACACTTTTCATAAGTAGATAAGTCAAAAGGAAGCAATTCTAGGGTTACTGAGCTGCAATTTTTTGATTATTGACATTTTTGTTTGTTTGGTTAAATATTGGATCTTTGCCCCTACCCGGGGTAATCGAAAGTGGCCAAAATTTTGAAAAAATTAATTGCTCTAGAAATCACTTTAAAACACTTTCCATAAGTGCATAAGTCAAAAGGAAGCAATTCTAGGGTTACCGAGCTGAATTTTTTTATTTTTGACAGGTTTGTTATTTTGACCAAATTTTGGATTTTTGCCCCTACCCGGGGTAATCGAAAATGGCCAAAATTTTGAAAAAATTGATTGCTCTAGAAATCACTTCAACACACTTTCCATAAGTATATAATACAAAAGCAAGCAATTCTAGGTTTACCGAGCTCCAATTTTTTTGATTATTGACATTTTTGTTTGTTTGGTTAAATATTGGATCTTTGCCCCTACCCGGGGTAATCGAATGTGGCCAAAATTTTGAAAAAATTGATTGCTCTAGAAATCACCTGAAAACACTTTCCATAAGTATATAAGACAAAAGGAAGCAATTCTAGGGTTACAGAGCTGCAATTTTTTTGATTATTGACATTTTTGTTATTTTGACCAAATATTGGATTTTTGCCCCTACCTGGGGTAATCGAAAGTGGCCAAAATTTTGAAAAATTTGATTGCTCTAGAAATCACTTTAAAACACTTTCCATATGTAGATAAGTCAAAAGCAAGCAATTCTAGGGTTACCGAGCTGCAATTTTTTTATTTTTGACATTTTTGTTATTTTGACCAAATTTTGGATTTTTGCCCCAACCCGGGGTAATCGAAAATGGCCAAAATTTTGAAAAAATTGATTGCTCTAGAAATCACTTTAAAACACTTTCCATAAGTAGATAAGTCAAAAGGAAGCAATTCTTGGGTTACTGAGCTGCAATTTTTTGATTATTGACATTTTTGTTATTTTGAACAAATTTTGGATTTTTGCCCCTACCCGGGGTAATTGAAAATGGCCAAAATTTTGAAAAAATTGATTGCTCTAGAAATCACTTTAAAACACTTTTCATAAGTATCTAATACAAAAGCAAGCAATTCTAGGGTTACCGAGCTGCAATTTTTTTATTATTGACATTTTTGTTGTTTTGACCAAATTTTGGATTTTTGCCCCTGCCCGGGGTAATCGAAAATGGCCAAAATTTTGAAAAATTTGATTGCTCTAGAAATCACTTTAAAACACTTTCCATATGTAGATAAGTCAAAAGCAAGCAATTCTAGGGTTACCGAGCTGCAATTTTTTTATTTTTGACATTTTTGTTATTTTGACCAAATTTTGGATTTTTGCCCGTACCCGAGGTAATCGAAAATGGCCAAAATTTTGAAAAAACTGATTGCTCTAGAAATCACTTTAAAACACTTTCCATAAGTAGATAAGTCAAAAGGAAGCAATTCTTGTGTTACTGAGCTGCAATTTTTTGATTATTGACATTTTTGTTATTTTGACCAAATTTTGGATTTTTGCCCCTACCCGGGGTAATCGAAAATAGCCAAAATTTTGAAAAAATTGATTGCTCTAGAAATCACTTTAAAACACTTTCCATAAGTAGATAAGTCAAAAGAAAGCAATTCTTGGGTTACTGAGCTGCAATTTTTTGATTATTGACATTTTTGTTATTTTGACCAAATTTTGGATTTTTGCCCCTACACAGGGTAATTGAAAATGGCCAAAATTTTGAAAAAATTGATTGCTCTAGAAATCACTTTAAAACACTTTCCATAAGTATCTAATACAAAAGCAAGCAATTCTAGGGTTACCGAGCTGCAGTTTTTTTGATTATTGACATTTTTGTTTGTTTGGTTAAATATTGGATCTTTCCCCCTACCCGGGGTAATCGAAAGTGGCCAAAATTTTCAAAAAAATTGATTGCTCCAGAAATCACTTTAAAACACTTTCCATAAGTAGATAAGTCAAAAGGAAGCAATTCTAGGGTTATTGAGCTGCAATTTTTTGATTTTTGACATTTTTGTTATTTTGACCAAATTTTGGATTTTTGCCGCTACCCGGGGCAATCGAAAATGGCCAAAATTTTGAAAAAATTGATTGCTCTAGAAATCACTTTAAAACACTTTCCATAAGTAGATAAGTCAAAAGGAAGCAATTCTTGTGTTACTGAGCTGCAATTTTTTGATTATTGACATTTTTGTTATTTTGACCAAATTTTGGATTTTTGCCACTACCCAGGGTAATCGAAAATGGCCAAAATTTTGAAAAAATTGATTGCTCTAGAAATCACTTTAAAACACTTTCCATAAGTAGATAAGTCAAAAGAAAGCAATTCTTGGGTTACTGAGCTGCAATTTTTTGATTATTGACATTTTTGTTATTTTGACCAAATTTTGGATTTTTGCCCCTACCCAGGGTAATTGAAAATGGCCAAAATTTTGAAAAAATTGATTGCTCTAGAAATCACTTTAAAACACTTTCCATAAGTATCTAATACAAAAGCAAGCAATTCTAGGGTTACCGAGCTGCAGTTTTTTTGATTATTGACATTTTTGTTTGTTTGGTTAAATATTGGATCTTTCCCCCTACCCGGGGTAATCGAAAGTGGCCAAAATTTTCAAAAAAATTGATTGCTCCAGAAATCACTTTAAAACACTTTCCATAAGTAGATAAGTCAAAAGGAAGCAATTCTAGGGTTATTGAGCTGCAATTTTTTGATTTTTGACATTTTTGTTATTTTGACCAAATTTTGGATTTTTGCCGCTACCCGGGGCAATCGAAAATGGCCAAAATTTTGAAAAAATTGATTGCTCTAGAAATCACTTTAAAACACTTTCCATAAGTAGATAAGTCAAAAGGAAGCAATTCTTGGGTTACTGAGCTGCAATTTTTTGATTATTGACATTTTTGTTATTTTGACCAAATTTTGGATTTTTGCCCCTACACAGGGTAATCGAAAATGGCCAAAATTTTGAAAAAATTGATTGCTCTAGAAATCACTTTAAAACACTTTCCATAAGTATCTAATACAAAAGCAAGCAATTCTAGGGTTACCGAGCTGCAGTTTTTTTGATTATTGACATTTTTGTTTGTTTGGTTAAATATTGGATCTTTCCCCCTACCCGGGGTAATCGAAAGTGGCCAAAATTTTGAAAAAATTGATTGCTCTAGAAATCACTTTAAAACACTTTCCATAAGTAGATAAGTCAAAAGGAAGCAATTCTAGGGTTACCGAGCTGAATTTTTTTATTTTTGACAGGTTTGTTATTTTGACCAAATTTTGGATTTTTGCCCCTACCCGGGATAATCGAAAATGTCCAAAATTTAAAAAAAATTGATTGCTCTAGAAATCACCTTGAAACACTTTCCATAAGTATATAAGACAAAAGGAAGCAATTCTAGGGTTACAGAGCTGCAATTGTTTTGATTATTGACATTTTTGTTATTTTGACCAAATTTTGGATTTTTGCCCCTACCTGGGGTAATCGAAAATGGCCAAAATTTTGAACAAATTGATTGCTCAAGAAATCACTTTAAAACACTTTCCATCAATAGATAAGTCAAAAGGAAGCAATACTTGGGTTACTGAGCTGCAATTTTTTGATTATTGACATTTTTGTTATTTTGACCAAATTTTGGATTTTTGCCACTACCCAGGGTAATCGAAAATGGCCAAAATTTTGAAAAAATTGATTGCTCTAGAAATCACTTTAAAACACTTTCCATAAGTATCTAATACAAAAGCAAGCAATTCTAGGGTTACCGAGCTGCAGTTTTTTTGATTATTGACATTTTTGTTTGTTTGGTTAAATATTGGATCTTTCCCCCTACCCGGGGTAATCGAAAGTGGCCAAAATTTTGAAAAAATTGATTGCTCTAGAAATCACTTTAAAAAAATTTCCATAAGTAAATAAGTCAAAAGGAAGCAATTCTAGGGTTACCAAGCTGAATTTTTTGATTTTTGACAGGTTTGTTATTTTGACCAAATTTTGGATTTTTGTCCCTACCCGGGTTAATCGAAAATGGCCAAAATTTTGAAAAAATTGATTGCTCTAGAAATCACTTAAAAACACTTTTCATAAGTAGATAAGTCAAAAGGAAGCAATTCTAGGGTTACTGAGCTGCATTTTTTTGATTATTGACATTTTTGTTTGTTTGGTTAAATATTGGATCTTTGCCCCTACCCGGGGTAATCGAAAGTGGCCAAAATTTTGAAAAAATTGATTGCTCTAGAAATCACTTTAAAACACTTTCCATAAGTGCATAAGTCAAAAGGAAGCAATTCTAGGGTTACCGAGCTGAATTTTTTTATTTTTGACAGGTTTGTTATTTTGACCAAATTTTGGATTTTTGCCCCTACCCGGGGTAATCGAAAATGGCCAAAATTTTGAAAAAATTGATTGCTCTAGAAATCACTTCAACACACTTTCCATAAGTATATAATACAAAAGCAAGCAATTCTAGGTTTACCGAGCTCCAATTTTTTTGATTATTGACATTTTTGTTTGTTTGGTTAAATATTGGATCTTTGCCCCTACCCGGGGTAATCGAATGTGGCCAAAATTTTGAAAAAATTGATTGCTGTAGAAATCACTTTAAAACACTTTCCATAAGTGCATAAGTCAAAAGGAAGCAATTCTAGGGTTACCGAGCTGAATTTTTTGATTTTTGACAGGTTTGTTATTTTGACCAAATTTTGGATTTTTGCCCCTACCCGGGGTAATCGAAAATGGCCAAAATTTTGAAAAAATTGATTGCTCTAGAAATCACCTGAAAACACTTTCCATAAGTATATAAGACAAAAGGAAGCAATTCTAGGGTTACAGAGCTGCAATTTTTTTGATTATTGACATTTTTGTTATTTTGACCAAATATTGGATTTTTGCCCCTACCTGGGGTAATCGAAAGTGGCCAAAATTTTGAAAAAATTGATTGCTCTAGAAATCACTTTAAAACACTTTCCATAAGTAGATAAGTCAAAAGGAAGCAATTCTTGGGTTACTGAGCTGCAATTTTTTGATTATTGACATTTTTGTTATTTTGACCAAATTTTGGATTTTTGCCACTACCCAGGGTAATCGAAAATGGCCAAAATTTTGAAAAAATTGATTGCTCTAGAAATCACTTTAAAACACTTTCCATAAGTATCTAATACAAAAGCAAGCAATTCTAGGGTTACCGAGCTGCAGTTTTTTTGATTATTGACATTTTTGTTTGTTTGGTTAAATATTGGATCTTTCCCCCTACCCGGGGTAATCGAAAGTGGCCAAAATTTTGAAAAAATTGATTGCTCTAGAAATCACTTTAAAACACTTTCCATAAGTAGATAAGTCAAAAGGAAGCAATTCTAGGGTTACCGAGCTGAATTTTTTTATTTTTGACAGGTTTGTTATTTTGACCAAATTTTGGATTTTTGCCCCTACCCGGGATAATCGAAAATGTCCAAAATTTAAAAAAAATTGATTGCTCTAGAAATCACCTTGAAACACTTTCCATAAGTATATAAGACAAAAGGAAGCAATTCTAGGGTTACAGAGCTGCAATTTTTTTGATTATTGACATTTTTGTTATTTTGACCCAATTTTGGATTTTTGCCCCAACCCGGGGTAATCGAAAATGGCCAAAATTTTGAAAATATTGATTGCTCTAGAAATCACTTAAAAACACTTTCCATCAGTAGATAAGTCAAAAGGAAGCAATTCTTGGGTTACTGAGCTGCAATTTTTTGATTATTGACATTTTTGTTATTTTGACCAAATTTTGGATTTTTGCCACTACCCAGGGTAATCGAAAATGGCCAAAATTTTGAAAAAATTGATTGCTCTAGAAATCACTTTAAAACACTTTCCATAAGTATCTAATACAAAAGCAAGCAATTCTAGGGTTACCGAGCTGCAGTTTTTTTGATTATTGACATTTTTGTTTGTTTGGTTAAATATTGGATCTTTCCCCCTACCCGGGGTAATCGAAAGTGGCCAAAATTTTGAAAAAATTGATTGCTCTAGAAATCACTTTAAAAAAATTTCAATAAGTAAATAAGTCAAAAGGAAGCAATTCTAGGGTTACCAAGCTGAATTTTTTGATTTTTGAGAGGTTTGTTATTTTGACCAAATTTTGGATTTTTGTCCCTACCCGGGTTAATCGAAAATGGCCAAAATTTTGAAAAAATTGATTGCTCTAGAAATCACTTAAAAACACTTTTCATAAGTAGATAAGTCAAAAGGAAGCAATTCTAGGGTTACTGAGCTGCATTTTTTTGATTATTGACATTTTTGTTTGTTTGGTTAAATATTGGATCTTTGCCCCTACCCGGGGTAATCGAATGTGGCCAAAATTTTGAAAAAATTAATTGCTCTAGAAATCACTTTAAAACACTTTCCATAAGTGCATAAGTCAGAAGGAAGCAATTCTAGGGTTACCGAGCTGAATTTTTTTATTTTTGACAGGTTTGTTATTTTGACCAAATTTTGGATTTTTGCCCCTACCCGGGGTAATCGAAAATGGCCAAAATTTTGAAAAAATTGATTGCTCTAGAAATCACTTCAACACACTTTCCATAAGTATATAATACAAAAGCAAGCAATTCTAGGTTTACCGAGCTCCAATTTTTTTGATTATTGACATTTTTGTTTGTTTGGTTAAATATTGGATCTTTGCCCCTACCCGGGGTAATCGAAAGTGGCCAAAATTTTGAAAAAATTGATTGCTCTAGAAATCACTTTAAAACACTTTCCATAAGTGCATAAGTCAGAAGGAAGCAATTCTAGGGTTACCGAGCTGAATTTTTTGATTTTTGACAGGTTTGTTATTTTGACCAAATTTTGGATTTTTGCCCCTACCCGGGGTAATCGAAAATGGCCAAAATTTAAAAAAAATTGATTGCTCTAGAAATCACCTGAAAACACTTTCCATAAGTATATAAGACAAAAGGAAGCAATTCTAGGGTTACAGAGCTGCAATTTTTTTGATTATTGATATTTTTGTTATTTTGACCAAATATTGGATTTTTGCCCCTACCTGGGGTAATCGAAAGTGGCCAAAATTTTGAAAAAATTGATTGCTCTAGAAATCACTTTAAAACACTTTCCATAAGTGCATAAGTCAAAAGGAAGCAATTCTAGGGTTACTGAGCTGCAATTTTTTTAATTTTTGATATTTTTGATATTTTGACCAAATTTTGGATTTTTGACCCTACCCGGGGTAATCAAAAATGGCCAAAATTTTGAAAAATTTGATTGCTCTAGAAATCACTTTAAAACACTTTCCATAAGTAGATAAGTCAAAAGCAAGCAATTCTAGGGTTACCGAGCTGCAATTTTTTTATTTTTGACATTTTTGTTATTTTGACCAAATTTTGGATTTTTGCCCGTACCCGGGGTAATCGAAAATGGCCAAAATTTTGAAAAAACTGATTGCTCTAGAAATCACTTTAAAACACTTTCCATAAGCAGATAAGTCAAAAGAAAGCAATTCTTGGGTTACTGAGCTGCAATTTTTTGATTATTGACATTTTTGTTATTTTGACCAAATTTTGGATTTTTGCCCCTACCCAGGGTAATTGAAAATGGCCAAAATTTTGAAAAAATTGATTGCTCTAGAAATCACTTTAAAACACTTTCCATAAGTATATAATACAAAAGCAAGCAATTCTAGGGTTACCGAGCTGCAATTTTTTTTGATTATTGACATTTTTGTTTGTTTGGTTAAATATTGGATCTTTCCCCCTACCCGGGGTAATCGAAAGTGGCCAAAATTTTCAAAAAAATTGATTGCTCTAGAAATCACTTTAAAACACTTTCCATAAGTAGATAAGTCAAAAGGAAGCAATTCTAGGGTTATTGAGCTGCAATTTTTTGATTTTTGACATTTTTGTTATTTTGACCAAATTTTGGATTTTTGCCGCTACCCGGGGCAATCGAAAATGGCCAAAATTTTGAAAAAATTGATTGCTCTAGAAATCACTTTAAAACACTTTCCATAAGTAGATAAGTCAAAAGGAAGCAATTCTTGGGTTACTGAGCTGCAATTTTTTGATTATTGACATTTTTGTTATTTTGACCAAATTTTGGATTTTTGACCCTACCCGGGGTAATCGAAAATGGCCAAAATTTTGAAAAAATTGATTGCTCTAGAAATCACTTTAAAACACTTTCCATAAGTATCTAATACAAAAGCAAGCAATTCTAGGGTTACCGAGCTGCAGTTTTTTTGATTATTGACATTTTTGTTTGTTTGGTTAAATATTGGATCTTTCCCCCTACCCGGGGTAATCGAAAGTGGCCAAAATTTTGAAAAAATTGATTGCTCTAGAAATCACTTTAAAACACTTTCCATAAGTAGATAAGTCAAAAGGAAGCAATTCTAGGGTTACCGAGCTGAATTTTTTTATTTTTGACAGGTTTGTTATTTTGACCAAATTTTGGATTTTTGCCCCTACCCGGGATAATCGAAAATGTCCAAAATTTAAAAAAAATTGATTGCTCTAGAAATCACCTTGAAACACTTTCCATAAGTATATAAGACAAAAGGAAGCAATTCTAGGGTTACAGAGCTGCAATTTTTTTGATTATTGACATTTTTGTTATTTTGACCCAATTTTGGATTTTTGCCCCTACCCGGGGTAATCGAAAATGGCCAAAATTTTGAAAAAATTGATTGCTCTAGAAATCACTTTAAAACACTTTCCATAAGCAGATAAGTCAAAAGAAAGCAATTCTTGGGTTACTGAGCTGCAATTTTTTGATTATTGACATTTTTGTTATTTTGACCAAATTTTGGATTTTTGCCCCTACCCAGGGTAATTGAAAATGGCCAAAATTTTGAAAAAATTGATTGCTCTAGAAATCACTTTAAAACACTTTCCATAAGTATATAATACAAAAGCAAGCAATTCTAGGGTTACCGAGCTGCAATTTTTTTGATTATTGACATTTTTGTTTGTTTGGTTAAATATTGGATCTTTCCCCCTACCCGGGGTAATCGAAAGTGGCCAAAATTTTCAAAAAAATTGATTGCTCTAGAAATCACTTTAAAACACTTTCCATAAGTAGATAAGTCAAAAGGAAGCAATTCTAGGGTTATTGAGCTGCAATTTTTTGATTTTTGACATTTTTGTTATTTTGACCAAATTTTGGATTTTTGCCCCTACCCGGGGTAATCGAAAATGGCCAAAATTTTGAAAAAATTGATTGCTCTAGAAATCACTTTAAAACACTTTCCATAAGTAGATAAGTCAAAAGGAAGCAATTCTTGGGTTACTGAGCTGCAATTTTTTGATTATTGACATTTTTGTTATTTTGACCAAATTTTGGATTTTTGCCACTACCCAGGGTAATCGAAAATGGCCAAAATTTTGAAAAAATTGATTGCTCTAGAAATCACTTTAAAACACTTTCCATAAGTATCTAATACAAAAGCAAGCAATTCTAGGGTTACCGAGCTGCAGTTTTTTGATTATTGACATTTTTGTTTGTTTGGTTAAATATTGGATCTTTCCCCCTACCCGGGGTAATCGAAAGTGGCCAAAATTTTGAAAAAATTGATTGCTCTAGAAATCACTTTAAAACACTTTCCATAAGTAGATAAGTCAAAAGGAAGCAATTCTAGGGTTACCGAGCTGAATTTTTTTATTTTTGACAGGTTTGTTATTTTGACCAAATTTTGGATTTTTGCCCCTACCCGGGATAATCGAAAATGTCCAAAATTTAAAAAAAATTGATTGCTCTAGAAATCACCTTGAAACACTTTCCATAAGTATATAAGACAAAAGGAAGCAATTCTAGGGTTACAGAGCTGCAATTTTTTTGATTATTGACATTTTTGTTATTTTGACCCAATTTTGGATTTTTGCCCCTACCCGGGGTAATCGAAAATGGCCAAAATTTTGAAAAAATTGATTGCTCTAGAAATCACTTAAAAACACTTTCCATCAGTAGATAAGTCAAAAGGAAGCAATTCTTGGGTTACTGAGCTGCAATTTTTTGATTTTTGACATTTTTGTTATTTTGACCAAGTTTTGGATTTTTGTCCCTACCCGGGTTAATCGAAAATGGCCAAAATTTTGAAAAAATTGATTGCTCTAGAAATCACTTAAAAACACTTTCCATCAGTAGATAAGTCAAAAGGAAGCAATTCTTGGGTTACTGAGCTGCAATTTTTTGATTATTGACATTTTTGTTATTTTGACCAAATTTTGGATTTTTGCCACTACCCAGCGTAATCGAAAATGGCCAAAATTTTGAAAAAAATTGATTGCTCTAGAAATCACTTTAAAACACTTTTCATAAGTAGATAAGTCAAAAGGAAGCAATTCTAAGGCTACTGAGCTGCAATTTTTTTAATTTTTGATATTTTTGATATTTTGACCAAATTTTGGATTTTTGCCCCTACCCGGGGGTAATCAAAAATGGCCAAAATTTTGAAAAATTTGATTGCTCTAGAAATCACTTTAAAACACTTTCCATAAGTATCTAATACAAAAGCAAGCAATTCTAGGGTTACCGAGCTGCAGTTTTTTTGATTATTGACATTTTTGTTTGTTTGGTTAAATATTGGTTCTTTCCCCCTACCCAGGGTAATCGAAAATGGCCAAAATTTTGAAAAAATTGGTTGCTCTAGAAATCACTTTAAAACACTTTCCATAAGTATCTAATACAAAAGCAAGCAATTCTAGGGTTACCGAGCTGCAATTTTTTTTGATTATTGATATTTTTGTTATTTTGACCAAATTTTGGATTTTTGACCCTACCCGGGGTAATTGAAAATGGCCAAAATTTTGAAAAAATTGATTGATCTAGAAATCACTTTAAAACACTTTTCATAAGTAGATAAGTCAAAAGGGAGCAATTCTAGGGTTACCGAGCTGCAATTTTTTGATTATTGACATTTTTGTTATTTTGACCAAATTTTGGATCTTTCCCCCTACCCGGGGTAATCGAAAGTGGCCAAAATTTTGAAAAAATTGATTGCTCTAGAAATCACTTTAAAACACTTTCCATAAGTAAATAAGTCAAAAGGAAGCAATTCTAGGGTTACCAAGCTGAATTTTTTTATTTTTGACAGGTTTGTTATTTTGACCAAATTTTGGATTTTTGCCCCTACCTGGGATTATCGAAAATGTCCAAAATTTAAAAAAAATTGATTGCTCTAGAAATCACCTTGAAACACTTTCCATAAGTATATAAGACAAAAGGAAGCAATTCTAGGGTTACTGAGCTGCAGTTTTTTTAATTTTTGATATTTTTGATATTTTGACCAAATTTTGGATTTTTGCCCCTACCCGGGGTAATCAAAAATGGCCAAAATTTTGAAAAAATTGATTGCTCTAGAAATCACTTTAAAACACTTTCCATAAGTAGATAAGTCAAAAGGAAGCAATTCTAGGGTTACTGAGCTGCAATTTTTTGATTTTTGACATTTTTGTTATTTTGACCAAATTTTGGATTTTTGCCCCTACCCGGGGTAATCGAAAATGGCCAAAATTTTGAAAAAATTGATTGCTCTAGAAATCACTTTAAAACACTTTTCATAAGTAGATAAGTCAAAAGGAAGCAATTCTAGGGTTACAGAGCTGCAATTTTTTGATTTTTGATATTTTTGTTATTTTGACCAAATTTTGGATTTTTGACCCTACCTGGGGTAATCGAAAATGGCCAAAATTTTGAAGAAATTGATTCCTCTAGAAATCACTTAAAAACACTTTTCATAAGTAGATAAGTCAAAAGGAAGCCATTCTAGGGTTACTGAGCTGCAATTTTTTGATTTTTGACATTTTTGTTATTTTGACCAAGTTTTGGATTTTTGTCCCTACCCGGGTTAATCGAAAATGGCCAAAATTTTGAAAAAATTGATTGCTCTAGAAATCACTTAAAAACACTTTCCATCAGTAGATAAGTCAAAAGGAAGCAATTCTTGGGTTACTGAGCTGCAATTTTTTGATTATTGACATTTTTGTTATTTTGACCAAATTTTGGATTTTTGCCACTACCCAGCGTAATCGAAAATGGCCAAAATTTTGAAAAAATTGATTGCTCTAGAAATCACTTTAAAACACTTTCCATAAGTATCTAATACAAAAGCAAGCAATTCTAGGGTTACCGAAGTGCTGTTTTTTTGATTATTGACATTTTTGTTTGTTTGGTTAAATATTGGATCTTTCCCCCTACCCGGGGTAATCGAAAGTGGCCAAAATTTTGAAAAAATTGATTGCTCTAGAAATCACTTTAAAACACTTTCCATAAGTAGATAAGTCAAAAGGAAGCAATTCTAGGGTTACCGAGCTGAATTTTTTTATTTTTGACAGGTTTGTTATTTTGATCAAATTTTGGATTTTTGCCCCTACCCGGGATAATCGAAAATGTCCAAAATTTAAAAAAAATTGATTGCTCTAGAAATCACCTTGAAACACTTTCCATAAGTATATAAGACAAAAGTAAGCAATTCTAGGGTTACAGAGCTGCAATTTTTTTGATTATTGACATTTTTGTTATTTTGACCAAATTTTGGATTTTTGCCCCTACCTGGGGTAATCGAAAGTGGCCAAAATTTTGAAAAAATTTATTGCTCTAGAAATCACTTTAAAACACTTTCCATAAGTGCATAAGTCAGAAGGAAGCAATTCTAGGGTTACTGAGCTGCAATTTTTTTAATTTTTGATATTTTGACCAAATTTTGGATTTTTGACCCTACGCGGGGTAATCAAAAATGGCCAAAATTTTGAAAAATTTGATTGCTCTAGAAATCACTTTAAAATACTTTCCATAAGTAGATAAGTCAAAAGGAAGCAATTCTAGGGCTACTGAGCTGCAATTTTTTTAATTTTTGATATTTTTGATATTTTGACCAAATTTTGGATTTTTGCCCCTACCCGGGGGTAATCAAAAATGGCCAAAATTTTGAAAAATTTGATTGCTCTAGAAATCACTTTAAAACACTTTCCATAAGTATCTAATACAAAAGCAAGCAATTCTAGGGTTACCGAGCTGCAGTTTTTTTGATTATTGACATTTTTGTTTGTTTGGTTAAATATTGGTTCTTTCCCCCTACCCAGGGTAATCGAAAATGGCCAAAATTTTGAAAAAATTGATTGCTCTAGAAATCACTTTAAAACACTTTCCATAAGTATCTAATACAAAAGCAAGCAATTCTAGGGTTACCGAGCTGCAATTTTTTTGATTATTGATATTTTTGTTATTTTGACCAAATTTTGGATTTTTGACCCTACCCGGGGTAATTGAAAATGGGCAAAATTTTGAAAAAATTGATTGATCTAGAAATCACTTTAAAACACTTTTCATAAGTAGATAAGTCAAAAGGGAGCAATTCTTGGGTTACTGAGCTGCAATTTTTTGATTTTTGACATTTTTGTTATTTTGACCAAATTTTGGATTTTTGCCCCTACCCGGGGTAATCGAAAATGGCCAAAATTTTGAAAAAATTGATTGCTCTAGAAATCACTTTAAAACACTTTCCATAAGTAGATAAGTCAAAAGGAAGCAATTATAGGGTTACTGAGCTGGAATTTTTTTATTATTGACATTTTTGTTATTTTGACTAAATTTTGGATTTTTGTCCCTACCCGGGGTAATCGAAAATGGCCAAAATTTTGAAAAAATTGATTGATCTAGAAATCACTTTATAACACTTTTCATAAGTAGATAAGTCAAAAGGGAGCAATTCTTGGGTTACTGAGCTGCAATTTTTTGATTTTTGACATTTTTGTTATTTTGACCAAATTTTGGATTTTTGCCCCTACCTGGGGTAATCGAAAATGGCCAAAATTTTGAAAAAATTGATTGCTCTAGAATTCACTTAAAAACACTTTCCATAAGTATATAATACAAAAGCAAGCAATTCTAGGGTTACCGAAGTGCTGTTTTTTTGATTATTGACATTTTTGTTTGTTTGGTTAAATATTGGATCTTTCCCCCTACCCGGGGTAATCGAAAGTGGCCAAAATTTTGAAAAAATTGATTGCTCTAGAAATCACTTTAAAACACTTTCCATAAGTAGATAAGTCAAAAGGAAGCAATTCTAGGGTTACCGAGCTGAATTTTTTTATTTTTGACAGGTTTGTTATTTTGATCAAATGTTGGATTTTTGCCCCTACCCGGGATAATCGAAAATGTCCAAAATTTAAAAAAAATTGATTGCTCTAGAAATCACCTTGAAACACTTTCCATAAGTATATAAGACAAAAGTAAGCAATTCTAGGGTTACAGAGCTGCAATTTTTTTGATTATTGACATTTTTGTTATTTTGACCAAATTTTGGATTTTTGCCCCTACCTGGGGTAATCGAAAGTGGCCAAAATTTTGAAAAAATTAATTGCTCTAGAAATCACTTTAAAACACTTTCCATAAGTGCATAAGTCAGAAGGAAGCAATTCTAGGGTTACTGAGCTGCAATTTTTTTAATTTTTGATATTTTGACCAAATTTTGGATTTTTGACCCTACCCGGGGTAATCAAAAATGGCCAAAATTTTGAAAAATTTGATTGCTCTAGAAATCACTTTAAAACACTTTCCATAAGTAGATAAGTCAAAAGCAAGCAATTCTAGGGTTACCGAGCTGCAATTTCTTTATTATTGACATTTTTGTTATTTTGACCAAATTTTGGATTTTTGACCCTACCCGGGGTAATCGAAAATGGCCAAAATTTTGAAAAAAATTGATTGCTCTAGAAATCACTTTAAAACACTTTTCATAAGTAGATAAGTCAAAAGGAAGCAATTCTAAGGCTACTGAGCTGCAATTTTTTTAATTTTTGATATTTTTGATATTTTGACCAAATTTTGGATTTTTGCCCCTACCCGGGGGTAATCAAAAATGGCCAAAATTTTGAAAAATTTGATTGCTCTAGAAATCACTTTAAAACACTTTCCATAAGTATCTAATACAAAAGCAAGCAATTCTAGGGTTACCGAGCTGCAGTTTTTTTGATTATTGACATTTTTGTTTGTTTGGTTAAATATTGGTTCTTTCCCCCTACCCAGGGTAATCGAAAATGGCCAAAATTTTGAAAAAATTGATTGCTCTAGAAATCACTTTAAAACACTTTCCATAAGTATCTAATACAAAAGCAAGCAATTCTAGGGTTACCGAGCTGCAATTTTTTTTGATTATTGATATTTTTGTTATTTTGACCAAATTTTGGATTTTTGACCCTACCCGGGGTAATTGAAAATGGCCAAAATTTTGAAAAAATTGATTGATCTAGAAATCACTTTAAAACACTTTTCATAAGTAGATAAGTCAAAAGGGAGCAATTCTAGGGTTACCGAGCTGCAATTTTTTGATTATTGACATTTTTGTTATTTTGACCAAATTTTGGATCTTTCCCCCTACCCGGGGTAATCGAAACTGGCCAAAATTTTGAAAAAATTGATTGCTCTAGAAATCACTTTAAAACACTTTCCATAAGTAAATAAGTCAAAAGGAAGCAATTCTAGGGTTACCAAGCTGAATTTTTTTATTTTTGACAGGTTTGTTATTTTGACCAAATTTTGGATTTTTGCCCCTACCTGGGATTATCGAAAATGTCCAAAATTTAAAAAAAATTGATTGCTCTAGAAATCACCTTGAAACACTTTCCATAAGTATATAAGACAAAAGGAAGCAATTCTAGGGTTACTGAGCTGCAGTTTTTTTAATTTTTGATATTTTTGATATTTTGACCAAATTTTGGATTTTTGACCCTTCCCGGGGTAATCAAAAATGGCCAAAATTTTGAAAAAATTGATTGCTCTAGAAATCACTTTAAAACACTTTCCATAAGTAGATAAGTCAAAAGGAAGCAATTCTAGGGTTACTGAGCTGCAATTTTTTGATTTTTGACATTTTTGTTATTTTGACCAAATTTTGGATTTTTGCCCCTACCCGGGGTAATCGAAAATGGCCAAAATTTTGAAAAAATTGATTGCTCTAGAAATCACTTTAAAACACTTTTCATAAGTAGATAAGTCAAAAGGAAGCAATTCTAGGGTTACAGAGCTGCAATTTTTTGATTTTTGATATTTTTGTTATTTTGACCAAATTTTGGATTTTTGACCCTACCTGGGGTAATCGAAAATGGCCAAAATTTTGAAGAAATTGATTCCTCTAGAAATCACTTAAAAACACTTTTCATAAGTAGATAAGTCAAAAGGAAGCCATTCTAGGGTTACTGAGCTGCAATTTTTTGATTTTTGACATTTTTGTTATTTTGACCAAGTTTTGGATTTTTGTCCCTACCCGGGTTAGTCGAAAATGGCCAAAATTTTGAAAAAATTGATTGCTCTAGAAATCACTTAAAAACACTTTCCTTCAGTAGATAAGTCAAAAGGAAGCAATTCTTGGGTTACTGAGCTGCAATTTTTTGATTATTGACATTTTTGTTATTTTGACCAAATTTTGGATTTTTGCCACTACCCAGCGTAATCGAAAATGGCCAAAATTTTGAAAAAATTGATTGCTCTAGAAATCACTTTAAAACACTTTCCATAAGTATCTAATACAAAAGCAAGCAATTCTAGGGTTACCGAAGTGCTGTTTTTTTGATTATTGACATTTTTGTTTGTTTGGTTAAATATTGGATCTTTCCCCCTACCCGGGGTAATCGAAAGTGGCCAAAATTTTGAAAAAATTGATTGCTCTAGAAATCACTTTAAAACACTTTCCATAAGTAGATAAGTCAAAAGGAAGCAATTCTAGGGTTACCGAGCTGAATTTTTTTATTTTTGACAGGTTTGTTATTTTGATCAAATTTTGGATTTTTGCCCCTACCCGGGATAATCGAAAATGTCCAAAATTTAAAAAAAATTGATTGCTCTAGAAATCACCTTGAAACACTTTCCATAAGTATATAAGACAAAAGGAAGCAATTCTAGGGTTACAGAGCTGCAATTGTTTTGATTATTGACATTTTTGTTATTTTGACCAAATTTTGGATTTTTGCCCCTACCTGGGGTAATCGAAAGTGGCCAAAATTTTGAAAAAATTTATTGCTCTAGAAATCACTTTAAAACACTTTCCATAAGTGCATAAGTCAGAAGGAAGCAATTCTAGGGTTACTGAGCTGCAATTTTTTTAATTTTTGATATTTTGACCAAATTTTGGATTTTTGACCCTACCCGGGGTAATCAAAAATGGCCAAAATTTTGAAAAATTTGATTGCTCTAGAAATCACTTTAAAATACTTTCCATAAGTAGATAAGTCAAAAGGAAGCAATTCTAGGGCTACTGAGCTGCAATTTTTTTAATTTTTGATATTTTTGATATTTTGACCAAATTTTGGATTTTTGCCCCTACCCGGGGGCAATCAAAAATGGCCAAAATTTTGAAAAATTTGATTGCTCTAGAAATCACTTTAAAACACTTTCCATAAGTATCTAATACAAAAGCAAGCAATTCTAGGGTTACCGAGCTGCAGTTTTTTTGATTATTGACATTTTTGTTTGTTTGGTTAAATATTGGTTCTTTCCCCCTACCCAGGGTAATCGAAAATGGCCAAAATTTTGAAAAAATTGATTGCTCTAGAAATCACTTTAAAACACTTTCCATAAGTATCTAATACAAAAGCAAGCAATTCTAGGGTTACCGAGCTGCAATTTTTTTGATTATTGATATTTTTGTTATTTTGACCAAATTTTGGATTTTTGACCCTACCCGGGGTAATTGAAAATGGGCAAAATTTTGAAAAAATTGATTGATCTAGAAATCACTTTAAAACACTTTTCATAAGTAGATAAGTCAAAAGGGAGCAATTCTTGGGTTACTGAGCTGCAATTTTTTGATTTTTGACATTTTTGTTATTTTGACCAAATTTTGGATTTTTGCCCCTACCCGGGGTAATCGAAAATGGCCAAAATTTTGAAAAAATTGATTGCTCTAGAAATCACTTTAAAACACTTTCCATAAGTAGATAAGTCAAAAGGAAGCAATTCTAGGGTTACTGAGCTGGAATTTTTTTATTATTGACATTTTTGTTATTTTGACTAAATTTTGGATTTTTGTCCCTACCCGGGGTAATCGAAAATGGCCAAAATTTTGAAAAAATTGATTGATCTAGAAATCACTTTATAACACTTTTCATAAGTAGATAAGTCAAAAGGGAGCAATTCTTGGGTTACTGAGCTGCAATTTTTTGATTTTTGACATTTTTGTTATTTTGACCAAATTTTGGATTTTTGCCCCTACCTGGGGTAATCGAAAATGGCCAAAATTTTGAAAAAATTGATTGCTCTAGAAATCACTTAAAAACACTTTCCATAAGTATATAATACAAAAGCAAGCAATTCTAGGGTTACCAAGCTGCAATTTTTTTGATTATTGACATTTTTGTTTGTTTGGTTAAATATTGGATCTTTGCCCCTACCCGGGGTAATCGAAAGTGGCCAAAATTTTGAAAAAATTGATTGCTCTAGAAATCACTTTAAAACACTTTTCATAAGTAGATAAGTCAAAAGGAAGCAATTCTAGGGTTACTGAGCTGCAATTTTTTTAATTTTTGATATTTTTGATATTTTGACCAAATTTTGGATTTTTGTCCCTACCCGGGGTAATCGAAAATGGCCAAAATTTTGAAAAAATTGATTGATCTAGAAATCACTTTAAAACACTTTTCATAAGTAGATAAGTCAAAAGGAAGCAATTCTAGGGTTACTGAGCTGGAATTTTTTTATTATTGACATTTTTGTTATTTTGACTAAATTTTGGATTTTTGTCCCTACCCGGGGTAATCGAAAATGGCCAAAATTTTGAAAAAATTGATTGATCTAGAAATCACTTTATAACACTTTTCATAAGTAGATAAGTCAAAAGGGAGCAATTCTTGGGTTACTGAGCTGCAATTTTTTGATTTTTGACATTTTTGTTATTTTGACCAAATTTTGGATTTTTGCCCCTACCTGGGGTAATCGAAAATGGCCAAAATTTTGAAAAAATTGATTGCTCTAGAATTCACTTAAAAACACTTTCCATAAGTATATAATACAAAAGCAAGCAATTCTAGGGTTACCGAGCTGAATTTTTTTATTTTTGACAGGTTTGTTATTTTGATCAAATTTTGGATTTTTGCCCCTACCCGGGATAATCGAAAATGTCCAAAATTTAAAAAAAATTGATTGCTCTAGAAATCACCTTGAAACACTTTCCATAAGTATATAAGACAAAAGTAAGCAATTCTAGGGTTACAGAGCTGCAATTTTTTTATTATTGACATTTTTGTTATTTTGACCAAATTTTGGATTTTTGCCCCTACCTGGGGTAATCGAAAGTGGCCAAAATTTTGAAAAAATTTATTGCTCTAGAAATCACTTTAAAACACTTTCCATAAGTGCATAAGTCAGAAGGAAGCAATTCTAGGGTTACTGAGCTGCAGTTTTTTTAATTTTTGATATTTTTGATATTTTGACCAAATTTTGGATTTTTGACCCTACCCGGGGTAATCAAAAATGGCCAAAATTTTGAAAAATTTGATTGCTCTAGAAATCACTTTAAAATACTTTCCATAAGTAGATAAGTCAAAAGGAAGCAATTCTAGGGCTACTGAGCTGCAATTTTTTTAATTTTTGATATTTTTGATATTTTGACCAAATTTTGGATTTTTGCCCCTACCCGGGGGTAATCAAAAATGGCCAAAATTTTGAAAAATTTGATTGCTCTAGAAATCACTTTAAAACACTTTCCATAAGTATCTAATACAAAAGCAAGCAATTCTAGGGTTACCGAGCTGCAGTTTTTTTGATTATTGACATTTTTGTTTGTTTGGTTAAATATTGGTTCTTTCCCCCTACCCAGGGTAATCGAAAATGGCCAAAATTTTGAAAAAATTGATTGCTCTAGAAATCACTTTAAAACACTTTCCATAAGTATCTAATACAAAAGCAAGCAATTCTAGGGTTACCGAGCTGCAATTTTTTTGATTATTGATATTTTTGTTATTTTGACCAAATTTTGGATTTTTGACCCTACCCGGGGTAATTGAAAATGGGCAAAATTTTGAAAAAATTGATTGATCTAGAAATCACTTTAAAACACTTTTCATAAGTGGATAAGTCAAAAGGGAGCAATTCTTGGGTTACTGAGCTGCAATTTTTTGATTTTTGACATTTTTGTTATTTTGACCAAATTTTGGATTTTTGCCCCTACCCGGGGTAATCGAAAATGGCCAAAATTTTGAAAAAATTGATTGCTCTAGAAATCACTTTAAAACACTTTCCATAAGTAGATAAGTCAAAAGGAAGCAATTCTAGGGTTACTGAGCTGGAATTTTTTTATTATTGACATTTTTGTTATTTTGACTAAATTTTGGATTTTTGTCCCTACCCGGGGTAATCGAAAATGGCCAAAATTTTGAAAAAATTGATTGATCTAGAAATCACTTTATAACACTTTTCATAAGTAGATAAGTCAAAAGGGAGCAATTCTTGGGTTACTGAGCTGCAATTTTTTGATTTTTGACATTTTTGTTATTTTGACCAAATTTTGGATTTTTGCCCCTACCTGGGGTAATCGAAAATGGCCAAAATTTTGAAAAAATTGATTGCTCTAGAATTCACTTAAAAACACTTTCCATAAGTATATAATACAAAAGCAAGCAATTCTAGGGTTACCAAGCTGCAATTTTTTTGATTATTGACATTTTTGTTTGTTTGGTTAAATATTGAATCTTTGCCCCTACCCGGGGTAATCGAAAGTGGCCAAAATTTTGAAAAAATTGATTGCTCTAGAAATCACTTTAAAACACTTTTCATAAGTAGATAAGTCAAAAGGAAGCAATTCTAGGGTTACTGAGCTGCAATTTTTTTAATTTTTGATATTTTTGATATTTTGACCAAATTTTGGATTTTTGCCCCTACCCGGGGTAATCGAAAATGGCCAAAATTTTGAAAAAATTGATTGCTCTAGAAATCACTTTAAAACACTTTTCATAAGTAGATAAGTCAAAAGGAAGCAATTCTAGGGTTACTGAGCTGGAATTTTTTTATTATTGACATTTTTGTTATTTTGACTAAATTTTGGATTTTTGTCCCTACCCGGGGTAATCGAAAATGGCCAAAATTTTGAAAAAATTGATTGATCTAGAAATCACTTTATAACACTTTTCATAAGTAGATAAGTCAAAAGGGAGCAATTCTTGGGTTACTGAGCTGCAATTTTTTGATTTTTGACATTTTTGTTATTTTGACCAAATTTTGGATTTTTGCCCCTACCTGGGGTAATCGAAAATGGCCAAAATTTTGAAAAAATTGATTGCTCTAGAATTCACTTAAAAACACTTTCCATAAGTATATAATACAAAAGCAAGCAATTCTAGGGTTACCGAGCTGCAATTTTTTTGATTATGACATTTTTGTTTGTTTGGTTAAATATTGGATCTTTGCCCCTACCCGGGGTAATCGAAAGTGGCCAAAATTTTGAAAAAATTGATTGCTCTAGAAATCACTTTAAAACACTTTTCATAAGTAGATAAGTCAAAAGGAAGCAATTCTAGGGTTACTGAGCTGCAATTTTTTGATTTTTGACATTTTTGTTATTTTGACCAAATTTTGGATTTTTGCCCCTACCCGGGGTAATCGAAAATGGCCAAAATTTTGAAAAAATTGATTGCTCTAGAAATCACTTTAAAACACTTTCCATAAGTAGATAAGTCAAAAGGAAGCAATTCTAGGGTTACTGAGCTGCAATTTTTTGATTTTTTACATTTTTGTTATTTTGACCAAATTTTGGATTTTTGCCCCTATCCGGGGTGATCGAAAATGCCCAAAATTTTGAAAAAATTGATTGCTCTAGAAATCACTCTAAAACACTTTCCATAAGTAGATAAGTCAAAAGGAAGCAATTCTAGGGTTACTGAGCTGCAATTTTTTGATTTTTGACATTTTTGTTATTTTGACCAAATTTTGGATTTTTGCCCCTACCCGGGGTAATCGAAAATGGCCAAAATTTTGAAAAAATTGATTTCTCTAGAAATCACTTTAAAACACTTTTCATAAGTAGATAAGTGAAAAGGAAGCAATTCTAGGGTTACTGAGGTGCAATTTTTTGATTTTTGACATTTTTGTTATTTTCACAAAATATTGCATTTTTGCCCCTACCCAGGGTAATCGAAAATGGTCAAAAATTTGAAAAATTGATTGCTCTAAAAATCACTTTAAAACACTTTCCATAAGTATATAAGACAAAAGGAAGCATTTCTAGGGTGACTGAGGTGCAATTTTTTGATTTTTGACATTTTTGTTATTTTCAACAAACATTGCATTTTTGCCCCTACCCGGGGTTATCGAAAATGGCCAAAGTTTTGTAAAAATTGATTGCTCTAGAAATCACTTTAAAACACTTTTCATAAGTAGATAAGTGAAAAGGAAAACAAGTTAAACTCTGTTTTTGCATTTTTGCATGCAGTAAATTTTATGCTTAAATCTTGAAAACCATGAATATAAACTGGAAAAAATCACCAGATTGAAACTATTTATCAAAATAAATCAGGTCTACGACAATTCAAATATGCTTGTTTGTGGCAAATAAAGTAGATATCTTTCAAACAATTTAGCTATCAAAACTTCCAATTTGGGATAATTAACATCTTTGAAAAAACAAGTTATTTTATTTAAACCTAAATATATGCTAAACCTAGTGAACAGAGATCATATGTTTTTGTTTACAATCAAGAATAAAGTGACATGCTTCTGTTTTTTTAAATTTCTAAATTAAAAACCAAAAATGTATTATAAGATAAACCTTTTCAAGACATTTTGGCTAATGTACATCTTTTGAAAAGTGATAATTATACATGTCTGAATATTTTACAAATATTGGTAGTACAAATTCCTTAAATTTTGACAAACCATTATGCTAAAGCACTTATTTTGGACATTTTAATATTATAATGTAACACAACTTAAGATTTCATAACGTTATGAACACGACTTAAGATTTCATAACGTTATGAACACGACTTAAGATTTCATAACGTTATGAACACAACTTAAGATTTCATAACGTTATGAACACAACTTAAGATTTCATAACGTTATGAACACAACTTAAGATTTCATAACGTTATGAAGACAACTTAAGATTTCATAACGTTATGAACACAACTTAAGATTTCATAACGTTATGAAGACAACTTAAGATTTCATAACGTTATGAACACGACTTAAGATTTCATAACGTTATGAACACAACTTAAGATTTCATAACGTTATGAACACGACTTAAGATTTCATAACGTTATGAACACGACTTAAGATTTCATAACGTTATGAACACGACTTAAGATTTCATACTTTTTCACCATTTCTTGTCTATTGTCAAATTTATAATATCTGTTCCTTATTGAAGTGGAAAATATTTATACTTTTTATGTTTACTGAATGATATTGCTGCAAAAAAAATTAACACAGTCATTTATAGCCCAAACAACTAGAAGGGTGAAATTTAGAAATATTTTTAATTTTAAAAGAAAGTTAGATTTGACCGTTTTGATTTATATTTTATGCGTACAAATGTTCAAATTTAATGTTTTTTTTCAAAATGCAAAAATGCAAAAACAGAGTTACACTTGTTGAAGCAATCCTAGGGTAACTGAGGTGCAATTTTTTGATTTTTGACATTTTTGTTATTTTCACAAAATATTGCATTTTTGCCCCTACTCGGGGTAATCGAAAATGGCCAAAATTTTGAAAAAATTCATTGCTCTAGAAATCACTTTAAAACACTTTCCATAAGTATATAAGACAAAAGGAAGCATTTCTAGGGTGACTGAGGTGCAATTTTTTGATTATTGACATTTTTGTTATTTTCACCAAATATTGCATTTTTGCACCTACCCGGGGTAATCGAAAATGGCCAAAATTTTGTAAAAATTGATTGCTCTAGAAATCACTTTAAAACACTTTTCATAAGTACATAAGTGAAAAGGAAGCAATCCTAGGGTGACTGAGGTGCAATTTTTTGATTTTTGACATTTTTGTTATTTTCACCAAATATTGCATTTTTGCCCCTACCCGGGGTAATCGAAAATGGCCAAAATTTTGAAAAAAATTGATTGATCTAGAAATCACTTTAAAACACTTTCCATAAGTAGATAAGTCAAAAGGAAGCAATGCTAGGGTTACTGAGCTGCAATTTTTTGATTTTTGACATTTTTGTTATTTTGAACAAATTTTGGACTTTTGCGCCTACCCGGAGTAATCGAAAATGGTCAAAATTGTGAAAAAATTGATTGCTCTAGAAATCACTTTAAAACACTTTCCATAAGTTTATAAGACAAAAGGAAGCATTTCTAGGGTGACTGAGGTGCAATTTTTTGATTTTTGATATTTTTGTTATTTTGACCAAATTTTGGACTTTTGCCCCTACCCGGGGTAATCGAAAATGGCCAAAATTTTGTAAAAATTGATTGCTCTAGAAATCACTTTAAAACACTTTTCATAAGTACATAAGTGAAAAGGAAGCAATCCTAGGGTGACTGAGGTGCAATTTTTTGATTTTTGACATTTTTGTTATTTTCACCAAATTTTGGATGTTTGCGCCTACCCGGGGTAATCGAAAGTGGTCAAAATTTTGAAAAAATTGATTGCTCTAGAAATCACTTTAAAACACATTCCATAAGTATATAAGACAAAAGGAAGCAATTTTAGAGTAACTGAGGTGCAATTTTTTGATTTTTGACATTTTTGTTATTTTCACAAAATATTGCATTTTGCCCCTACCCGGGGTAATCGAAAGTGGTCAAAATTTTGAAAAAATTGATTGCTCTAGAAATCACTTTAAAACACTTTCCATAAGTATATGAGACCAAAGGAAGCAATTCCAGGGTGACTGAGCTGTAATTTTTTGATTTTTGACATTTTTGTTATTTTGACCAAATATTGGATTTTTGACCCTACCCGGGGTAATCGAAAATGGCCAAAATTTTGAAAAAATTGATTGCTCTAGAAATCACTTTAAAACACTTTTCATAAGTAGATAAGTGAAAAGGAAGCAATTCTAGGGTTACTGAGGTGCAATTTTTTGATTTTTGACATTTTTGTTATTTTCACAAAATATTGCATTTTTGCCCCTACCAGGGGTAATCGAAAATGGCCAAAATTTTGAAAAAATTGATTGCTCTAGAAATCACTTTAAAACACTTTTCATAAGTAGATAAGTCAAAAGCAAGCAATTCTAGGGTTACTGAGCTGCAATTTTTTGATTTTTGACATTTTTGTTATTTTCACTAAATATTGCATTTTTACCACTACCCGGGGTAATCGAAAATGGCCAAAATTTTGAAAAAATGGATTGCTCTAGAAATCACTTTAAAACACTTTCCATAAGTAGATAAGTCAAAAGGAAGCAATTCTAGGGTTACTGAGCTGCAATTTTTTGATTTTTGACATTTTTGTTATTATGAACAAATTTTGGACTTTTGCGCCTACCCGGAGTAATCGAAAATGGTCAAAATTTTGAAAAAATTGATTGCTCTAGAAATCACTTTAAAACAATTTCCATAAGTATATAAGACAAAAGGAAGCATTTCTAGGGTGACTGAGGTGCAATTTTTTGATTTTTGACATTTTTGTTATTTTGACCAAATTTTGGACTTTTGCCCCTACCCGGGGTAATCGAAAATGGCCAAAATTTTGTAAAAATTGATTGCTCTAGAAATCACTTTAAAACACTTTTCATAAGTAGATAAGTGAAAAGGAAGCAATCCTAGGGTGACTGAGGTGCAATTTTTTGATTTTGACGCTGAAAAAAGTCGTTTTGTCCCATGTCGTCTCATCCTTTAGCGGTCGATCACTACTTTTAGAACGGATAAAACAAAAACAAAAAAAGCCTGTATTATGGCAAGCAATGATTATTTTTCGACAAATGAATTACTTTAATTTGTTTTTACTCGCCTTCTTTGTGTTTTTTTTTCTTTGTTGTTTTGTCCAATCCCAGGCATCCTTCTGCCAGTAGTGGTTTACCTGCATCCTAGATAAGACGTTAATTCGCCATTTGTTTGTTTATTACTAGAAAAACTAGTTGAAATGACCGTAATTCTTTTCTGCAACTGAAAGACATTTTGTTGTTGTTGTTCTCTAGGACCCCGTGCAATGGTGAACCCATATTCGTGCGTGGTTCTTCATGGCGATCGATCACCACAAGAGAGAAAGGCTAATCTACAGAAGTTTAAGGTACACCAGATATCTAAGACATTGTCTTGAAATGTAGGGAATAAGGAAAAAGAAATAAAGGACAAATAAATAAATTGCTAAATGTTTATAGCGTTTTTGTAATTATAAGTCCGAAGTGAGTTCTTGGTAGGTTTTGCATAGGGCTTTCAAAGTGAGGGTTTTGTATGTCTTCATAGGTTTTCATAGCTTTTGATACCAGGAATAAATGCTTTTGTTTTGCATGTAGGATAACGAAGTGAGGTTTCTGATTTGCACCGATGTTGCTGCAATAGGAATTGATATCAAGGGAGTGCCTTACGGTAAGATGGTGATAATGGTCATAATTTCGATAAAAAGTAACTAAGAATCATGTGATAACAGTGAGGATAATGAGAATGTGGCGAAATTGAAGGTATTGGTGGTGTTGATGATATGAATGATCTCATGGTGGTGGTGATAAGGGAGGTGATTGGATGATTTATCTCAATGACATGTTATTTTTGCAGTGGTCAATGTGACATTTCCAGACGATAAACAGAACTATGTCCACAGAATTGGTCGTGTTGGCAGAGCAGAAAAGTGAAGTTGAACTGAGAACGTTGAGCTCAATAAAAGGCCAATCTGGCCTGTACCCAATCAATACTTTTGCTCAAGATTGTTGATATTTGCTTTGCAAACATTAAACGAAGTGTAGGATTTTCAAACTTATGAAGCAAACATAATGTTTGATATGTCGGAAAAAAGGCCAAAAATCAAGTGCATTTTGGAGCTGCATGCTTTTCATGGAATAAAGCCTTGTTCTCAAAAAGAAACGGGTGGCCTTATCTGTTTGGCATACATAACCTTCATTGTTACCCTAATCAATGCTATGGTGTTCGTATACATATGTTTACATCCATATTTTCTTCTTATTTCAGGATGGGACTAGCTATATCCTTGATATCTGATGTCAAAGAAAAGGTGATATTATCGATTTGACTCCCGTGCTCTATTTGGTTTTCTTTCCTTTTTTCTTTTTCTTTTTTTGTGTGTGTGATTTGTTGTTGTTTTTGTTTTTGTTTGCTCGTTCGTTCTTTCTTCCCGATTCGTAATATCTGTTCAATTCTTTGTCGCTAATAACTTGTCTGCGAGTTGGTTACCATGTCTCCACCCTATAAAATCAATTGACTGTCCAGTAAAGATCAATTGAATGAATTGATTCATGTTACAGTGTCTCCACCCTATAAAATCAATTGACTGTCCAGTAAAAATCAATTGAATAAATTGATTTATTTTCTAGGTGTGGTACCATGTTTGTTCCAGTCGTGGTAAAAACTGCTTCAATACACGACTGTTGTTGTTGTTGTTTTTTATTGTTGTTGTTGCTGTCTGCTTGTTTGCTTGTTCGTTAATTTGAGTTGCAACGTTTTCTGAACTATACCGTATTATTTTTTCATGTTTTAGGTTCAGCCTTTGAAACTCATGTAGCAGAACTCGCTCCTTCCGTGCGAGACTTGGCAAGTCTTGAGTTACAAGCACAGACTTCATTCCTTGGTCTAAAACATCGAAAATGGGCTAGCTAAATATGGATGTAATATTGAAATATTAAATTATGAAAAAGGTCATTTATTGAAAGATTAATAAAGGTTTTCGCAATGCAGGAAACATTTTTCGTCTGGACTTTATGTTCAATATGTTTAATGTACATTCAACCCGTAGGACTTAGAGAAGTAACATATATAAACTCAAGGAGAGGATAAATTGAGTGCTCGAACGATTCAATCAATAAAAATATTTAATATTTTCAAATGCGTGCGCGTGAAGAAAAGAAGAAAGCGTTTCTAATGGCGCGCGCTATTCATTGTAACGTTTTTGTTTGTGCGACTTTAGAAGACATTCTAGGAACGATTGCATGGAATGAATAGAACGAATATTGGAATGACGTCGATATGGCCGTGCGCGCAACTCAAACCATTTTCTATCCCACGCGCTTTTCGTTTGAAAGTTGCAGGAAAATTATCCATGTAGTTGTGCGCGGACTCATGTGTCTTTAGTCTTTTTTGCTGAAACGCGCGCGAAAACCTGTGTTCGTACTCGATGATATCAATTCACTGCGGTTGTCCTCAAAAAACGCGTTTTTCTCTTTAATACATAGAGAAAGAGTTGTTCTTGCACCCATCTGAAGGCAAATAAGAGTTAACCTTGCAATTAGAACAAACTTGTGGAGCATCACTTTGATTCAACGTTAACTCATCACGTCTTTCAACGTCAGATTTTGCTGAAGCTTTGATTTTCTCGTACCATTTTCAAACACCAAACTTTCAGAAAATTTGTTTTTATAACTACATCCACTGTGCAGCGTATAAACATCAACTTTTGCTGTATTGAAGCCTGAAGTGGAAGTAATTCTTGATGTTTTGATAATAAAAATTGTCCACAGCTTTTTCGGCGAAATCTCGTACTTTCCAGTAAAAACCCTTCAACCGATTTGAATTCGGTTCCTTAACAAAGCACTCGTGTAAAGATCAATTATGGCGAACAGTGTTTCTCCAATTTAAACGAGTAGCCGTGAAACCAGGGAAATGTTCTTCAATTGATCTATAAATCTCTGAAAGAGTAAGTTTTTGTTGAGGGGATGAAAGTATTGCTTTGGAAATAACATCTCTGTAGGTCTGTCCGCGTTTTCTGCGCGTAAATTCCATCACTTCCATTTGGTCTTGCATATTTGTTTCTTGGCCGCCTTGTGTTTATCATGTGGTTGACTCGGTAAAGTTTAAATAGTGTTAAAAAGACAACAGATGAATAATTTAAAAGGTTTTTACTTTTTTACTTTTGATTATTTTTTTTTTGCATTGCTGAAATGTTACGTCCAAAATAATCATTTAAGTTCATATTCCATGTTATATAATTCCATTGAAATTAAATGGAAATTTATGAACAGAAAAAGAAAGAGTAGTACAAAGACTTCGATAAAAAATAAACGGATTGAAAAGTAAAGGCAAATGTTGTAATTTTTTGTCTAATTTTTACGCACAGTGGGATATGCTATATCGTGACAAGCCAGTAAAGCAAATAATTTATGAATTGAAATACCAACAAACTAACGCGCTATTTTTGTAGACCGCATGCTGTCCTGTTGCTAGCCTTGTCTAATGCAAGCATCTTTAATTTACGCTCATCACGCAACGTTCCTCGCCTGTGTTGATCGAAGATCCTTTTACGTGCTATCGATAACAGTCGATAGCGATGGAAATCAACTAGTTCAACTTCTGATGTCGGTTGTCATTGGAAACTGATGCTGAAAAGAGACCTTGTGAAATTGATTGATTTTTGTTGGTATTGTATTTTTTTCCTGGTTTATAGAATACATACATTTGCTACCAAATTCTACAACAATTTTATATTATATAATATTCGGGACATTTACGCGCGCTCTGATTGGTCGAGAGCCGTGTGTTATTACATCAAATAGTGAGAAATAAAGTAGGCACGAGACGCAGTCGAGTGCATATAATTGTCGTTCTCACCATATTTTAACGTCTACGGTGCATCTAAAAGATTGCAGACGCACGGAAAACATGGAATATATTTTTGAAATAAACTTTAGAGTATTAGCATATTAGCCTCATGCACTCGCATATAATTTCAGCATTGGAATAAAAAGCAGGTATATATAGGTGGGCTGATAAAATGTATATGTCATGTTAGTATTTCTTTGTTTTATTAAATAAAGTTGATATTTCAAATACATAAGAGAAAAGAAAAGATAACTAACAAAAAAAAATAAAAATTAAAAAAAAAGTATGTTTGCACCACTGAAACTCGGACCCCATCCACTGTAATGATCGTCTGCTCATCGACTAACCTTGATCGAATAAAAAGAAAAAATAGAGTCAGTTTACGTATTATCACATTTCCACTTACCTTGTTCACTTACCTTGTAATTCCGTATGTAGTAGTATGTTGCCAAATACCCAAATAGCTCTAATCAAAAGATCAGGGAGTGAGAGATTAACCGGCCACTAGACCATACATGGTTAACCCCTTGAGCTGCTAAGGCATTTGACAAATTATATAATCGAAAAACTTTTAGTCTTTCATCCGTAGTTTAATAGTATGCTGATCACGTGCGTACCAATCCTCTTGGGGCAGTTAATCAATCAGAAATCAAGATCGTTCTATTGGAAATCAAATGGTATAAATGTGTGAGGGGGGAGAGGGGTGGTTATAAACGAGATAATCAAATCAAAACCAGTCAACCCATAAAACTGCTTTCGTCGTGAAACATATAAACTTTTTATTGAAATATCTTTAATAAACAGTGTTAGAAGTGTCTAGAAAATGTTTAACAGAATCTTCATAGCTTTTATTTTCGAAAAGTTTTATATAAATACTGCCGTACGAATAGCTGGCTTGACTTATTCGTACGGAAATGTAGTTTTTCTCTGAAAACGTACAAAAGTCGGCGTGAAGAGCTGGTAAATAAATTAGATATTGGCTTAAAAAGTGTTAGACGTGTCTAAAAAATGTTTCACAGAATATTCATCGCTTTTAGTTTGGAAAAAGTACTGTCGTACGAATAGCTGGCGTGATTATTCGTACGGAAATGAAGTTTTTCTCGTTAAACGTACCAAAAAAAGTTAAAAAAACTAATAAATGACTTAGACATCATTTTAAACAGTGTTAGAAGTGTCTACAAAATGTTTAACACAATATTCATCGCTTTTATTTTGGAAAGGTTTTATATAAATACTGCCGTACGAATAGCTGGCGTGACTTTATTCGTACGGCCATGAAGTTTTCTTCTGAAAACGTACTAAATTCGGCGTAAAGTGTTGGTAAATAAATTTCATATCGGCTTAAAAAGTGTTAGAAGTGTCTAGAACATGTTTCACAGAATATTCATTGCTTTTAGTTTGGAAAAGGTACTGTCGTACGAATAGCTGGCGTGACTTATTCGTACGGTAATGAAGCTTTCCTGGTTAAACCTACAAAAATTGAACTAAACAAACAATAAATTACTGAGACATCGTTTTAAACAGTGTTAGCAGTGTCTAGAAAATGTTTAACAGAATATTCATCGCTTTTATTTTGGAAAAGTTTTATATAAATACTGCCGTACGAATAGCTGGCTTGACTTATTCGTACGGAAATGTAGTTTTTCTCTGAAAACGTACAAAAGTCGGCGTGAAGAGCTGGTAAATAAATTAGATATTGGCTTAAAAGGTGTTAAAAGTGTCTAAAAAATGTTTCACAGAATATTCATCGCTTTTAGTTTGGAAAAAGTACTGTCGTACGAATAGCTGGCGTGAATTATTCGTACGGAAATGAAGTTTTTCTCGTTAAACGTACCAAAATAAGTTAAAAAAACTAATAAATGACTTAGATTTCTAGAGCAATCAATTTTTTTAATAAAACTTATAAGCCCATAGTAAAACGACTGATAACAGATCTGCATTCAGGCACTTGAGTTGATTTTAACCAAACCTGGATGGTGAATAAAGTTATCCACCGAATAAAATTATCCACTGCATGGATTTTTTTAGATTCTATCCGTTGGAAAAAGCTTTATCAGCTGACAACTTCTCTGAAATTAGTATAACGTCATTTGTCACATACCGTTTTTTTTTGCCTGCTAGCCCGACTTCACGCTATATTAGCGTCTAGTTTGGTTATATTTTCTCATTGCAATAGCGCGCGCGGAAAATTACCGCCATTTCAAATTTCATAGTTTGACAGTTTTTGTTGCAGTTAGCGTGCGCAGAAGACGTGCGCCGTGCAAAACTGTGGAATTACCTTAATATCCTGAAGTAGTGTTTATAAAAAAAACTCATTTCCAAAAACGTTGTCGCAATGCTCTACCAAAATGTCTTGGACTAAAATGTATTAAACAAAATATACAAAACTCAAATGTAAGTAGTAAATGTGAGCACTCATTTATTTATTTTTTATAATAGCTTGATTAGACTTTCTCAAAGTCCTTCGTCTCATTCCCGCGCGCGCCTTTAAAAACGCAGGAACCCGAATCAAATTTTCCCTCAATCAAGAAAGTTTGTCACGCAAAGGAACAACGCGGTTCTTTTTTATTTATTTTGTCAGCCCAATTTTCACAAAAAAAGTTTTGAAAATGTCTTGCTGTCTAAAAAAAAGTTCCTGTGGGAAGTTGAAAGTTGTAACAAGCCTTACCTATATAATATGTGTTAACGATCGCAACTTCTTGTAAACAATGAGAGCAAACTCGTTCTTGATACTGATCAAGATTTTTCGGAATTGTTGTCATATTTTGTAAAATGGAAGGGCGAAAAACTCAAAAATAAAGTGCCGATCGAGGGTAAAATGGCTAAAGACGTTGAAAAACGGACGCGCGCGCGTTCGTTTTTGCGCCATCAATTAAGATCACGCATGTTTCAAAATAATCTGCGCGCTTATTTGGCGGGAAACGCAAATGGAAATCCTGCAAGTTGTACAAGTCGACCTCTTCTGTGGAGAGTTCTGTGCAATGTACGCGCGCTTGCTTGTTGGGCTTCCTGTGCTTTTAGAGCGCTGAATTTAATGACATTAAAATAAATTCATTATGGACCATAAATCCTCTTCAAAATTCCCTGTGAACATCAGAGAGGTCGACTTGGGCAAGTCTATAGCTTGACTTGTGTCAATTCGTTAACACTCCAAAACGCGGTAATCAAGCTATTATAAAATAGATAAAATGTGCTCTCATTTGAATTGTGTATGAATATATAGTGGAACTTAGTGACGGACTATAAAAACAGAGAAAAAAATATCGCGCACGGAAGATGTGCGAATAAAAATATCGTACAGGAAAATAAAAATATCCTGCACAACCGTCACATGGGAAAAAAATATCCTGCACAAAAAAATTCCCCACCCCCTCCCGAATTTTATTCAATGTTGGGCTTCCTGTATATATTGCACAATTTCAAGATGGCGCCGAAAGCTAGAGGGGAAGCTCAGCATCTTGTTGTCGATTCTGCCGGTTTTATCTATCTACACCCTTCAGGAAGTCGTGCAAGACATAAAGGATGCCGGCAAAAGGCAAAAACTTTCTGTTTTGCCGTACAAAATTAAGTTCAAATAACTACAACCGAAGCTATAAAAACTGGTAAGGATGATAAAATGACCATATTTTGGTATTGTTTGCAGACAAAGTGTGCATGCAGAAACCTATGAAATATTTTTTTAAATGACAGAAAGAATTTTTATCCTATAAAGCTATAAGTAGATAAGTCAAAAGGAAGCAATTCTAGGGTGACTGAGCCTCAATTTTTTGATTATTGACATTTTTGTTATGTTGACCAAATTTTGGATTTTTGCCCCTACCCGGGGTAATCGAAAATGGCCAAAATTAAAAAAAAAATTGATTGCTCTAGAAAACACTTTAAAACACTTTCTATAAGTAGATAAGTCAAAAGCAAGCAATTCTAGGGTGACTGAGCTGCAAATTTGTGATTATTGACATTTTTGTTTTTTTGAGCAAATTTTGGATTTTTGTCCCTACCCGGGGCAATCGAAAATGGCCAAAATTTTGAAAAAATTGATTGCTCTAGAAATCACTTTAAAACACTTTTCATAAGTAGATAAGTCAAAAGGAAGCAATTCTAGGGTTACTGAGCTGCAATTTTTTGATTTTTGACATTTTTGTTATTTTGATCAAATTTTGGATTTTTTTCTACCTGGGGTAATCGAAAATGGCCAAAATTTTGAAAAAATTGATTGCTCTAGAAATCACTTTAAAACACTTTTCATAAGTAGATAAGTCAAAAGGAAGCAATTCTAGGGTTACTGAGCTGCAATTTTTTGATTTTTGACATTTTTGTTATTTTGACCAAATTTTGGACTTTTGCCCCTACTCAGGGTAATCGACAATGGCCATCATTTTAAAACACTTTTCATCAGTAGATAAGTCAAAAGGAAGCAATTCTAGGGTTACTGAGCTGCAATGTTTTGATTTTTGACATTTTTGTTATTTTCACCAAATTTTGGATTTTTGCCCCTACCCAGGGTAATCGAAAATGGCCAAAATTTTGAAAAAAATGATTGCTCTAGAAATCACTTTAAAACACTTTTCATAAGTAGATAAGTCAAAAGGAAGCAATTCTAAGGTTACTGAGCTGCAATTTTTTGATTTTTGACATTTTTGTTATTTTGACCAAATTTTGGACTTTTGCCCCTACTCGGGGTAATCAAAAATTGCCAACATTTTAAAACACTTTTCATCAGTAGATAAGTCAAAAGGAAGCAATTCTAGGGTTACTGAGCTGCAATGTTTTGATTTTTGACATTTTTGTTATTTTGACCAAATTTTGGACTTTTGCCCCTACTCAGGGTAATCGACAATGGCCATCATTTTAAAACACTTTTCATCAGTAGATAAGTCAAAAGGAAGCAATTCTAGGGTTACTGAGCTGCAATGTTTTGATTTTTGAAATTTTTGTTATTTCTACCAAATGTTGCATTTTTGCCCCTACCCGGGGTAATCGAAAATGGCCAAAATTTTGTAAAAATTAATTGCTCTAGAAATCACTTTAACACATTTTTTTATAAGTAGATAAGTGAAAAGGAAGCAATTCTAGGGTTACTGAGGTGCAATTTTTTGATTTTTGACATTTTTGTTATTTTCACTAAATATTGCATTTTTGCCCCTACCCGGGGTAATCGAAAATGGCCAAAATTTTGAAAAAATTGATTGCTCTAGAAATCACTTTCAAACACTTTTCATAAGTAGATAAGTGAAAAGGAAGCAATTCTAGGGTTACTGAGCTGCAATTTTTTTGATTTTTGTTATTTTGACCAAATTTTGGACTTTTGCCCCTACCCGGTGTAATCGAAAATGGCCAAAATTTTGAAAAAATTGATTGCTCTAGAAATCACTTTAAAACACTTTCCATAAGTATATAAGACAAAAGGAAGCAATTCTAGGGTGACTGAGCTGCAATTTTTTGATTATTGACATTTTTGTTATTTTGACCAAATTTTGGATTTTTGCCCCTACCCGGAGTAATCGAAAATGGCCAAAATTTTGAAAAAATGATTGCTCTAGAAATCACTTTAAAACACTTTCCATAAGTAGATAAGTCAAAAGGAAGCAATTCTAGGGTAACTGAGCTGCAATTTGTTTGATTTTTGACATTTTTGTTATTTTGACCAAATTTTGGATTTTTGACCCTTCCCGGGGTAATCGAAAATGGCCAAAATTTTGAAAAAATTGATTGCTCTAGAAATCACTTTAAAACACTTTCCATAAGTAGATAAGTCAAAAGGAAGCAATTGTAGGGTTACTGAGCTGCAATTTTTTGATTTTTGACATTTTTGTTATTTTGACCAAATTTTGGACTTTTGCCCCTACCCGGTGTAATCGAAAATGGCCAAAATTTTGAAAAAATTGATTGCTCTAGAAATCACTTTAAAACACTTTCCATAAGTATATAAGACAAAAGGAAGCAATTCTAGGGTGACTGAGCTGCAATTTTTTGATTTTTGAAATTTTTGTTATTTTCACCAAATTTTGGATTTTTGCCACTACCCGGGATAATCGAAAATGGCCAAAATTTTCAAAAAAATTGATTGCTCTAGAAATCACTTTCAAACACTTTTCATAAGTATATAAGACAAAAGGAAGCAATTCTAGGGTGACTGAGCTGCAATTTTTTGATTTTTGAAATTTTTGTTATTTTCACCAAATTTTGGATTTTTGCCCCTACCCGGGGTAATTGAAAATGGCCAAAATTTTGAAATAATTGATTGCTCTAGAAATCACTTTAAAACACTTTTCATAAGTAGATAAGTCAAAAGGAAGCAATTCTAGGGTTACTGAGCTGCAATGTTTTGATTTTGGACATTTTTGTTATTTTGACCAAATTTTCGACTTTTGCCCCTAGCCAAAATTTTGAAAAAATTGATTGCTCTAGAAATCACTTTAAAACACTTTTCATAAGTAGATAAGTGAAAAGGAAGCAATTCTAGGGTTACTGAGCTGCAATTTTTTGATTTTTGGCATTTTTGTTATTTTCACTAAATATTGCATTTTTACCACTACCCGGGGTAATCGAAAATGGCCAAAATTTTGAAAAAATGGATTGCTCTAGAAATCACTTTAAAACACTTTCCATAAGTAGATAAGTCAAAAGGAAGCAATTCTAGGGTTACTGAGCTGCAATTTTTTGATTTTTGACATTTTTGTTATTTTGACCAAATTTTGGATTTTTGCCCCTACCCGGGGTAATCGAAAATGGCCAAAATTTTGAAAAAATTGATTGCTCTAGAAATCACTTTAAAACACTTTCCATAAGTAGATAAGTCAAAAGGAAGCAATTCTAGCGTTACTGAGCTGCAATGTTTTGATTTTTGACATTTTTGTTATTTTGACCAAATTTTGGATTTTTGTCCCTACCCGGGGTAATCGAAAATGGCCAAAATTTTGAAAAATTGATTGCTCTAGAAATCACTTTAAAACACTTTCCATAAGTATATAAGAGAAAAGGAAGCAATTCTAGGGTGACTGAGGTGCAATTTTTTGATTTTTGACATTTTTGTTATTTTCACAAAATATTGCATTTTTGCCCCTAACCGGGGTAATCGAAAATGGCCAAAATTTTGAAAAAATTGATTGCTCTAGAAATCACTTTAAAACACTTTCCATAAGTATATAAGTCAAAAGGAAGCATTTCTAGGGTGACTGAGGTGCAATTTTTTGATTTTTGACATTTTTGTTATTTTCAACAAAAATATTGCATTTTTGCCCCTACCCGGGGTAATCGAAAATGGCCAAAATTTAGTAAAAATTGACCAAATTTTGGACGTTTGCCCCTACCCGGGGTAATCGAAAATGGCCAAAATTTTGAAAAAATTGATTGCTCTAGAAATCACTTTAAAACACTTTCCATAAGTAGATAAGTGAAAAGGAAGCAATTCTAGGGTTACTGAGCTGCAATGTTTTGATTTTGGACATTTTTGTTATTTTGACCAAATTTTCGACTTTTGCCCCTAGCCAAAATTTTGAAAAAATTGATTGCCCTAGAAATCACTTTAAAACACTTTTCAAAAGTAAATAAGTCAAAAGGAAGCAATTCTAGGGTGACTGAGGTGCAATTTTTTGATTTTTGACATTTTTGTTATTTTCACAAAATATTGCATTTTTGGCCCTACTTCGGGGTAATCGAAAATGGCCAAAATTTAGTAAAAATTGATTGCTCTAGAAATCACTTTAAAACACTTTTCATAAGTAGATAAGTGAAAAGGAAGCAATTCTAGGGTTACTGAGCTGCAATTTTTTGATTTTTGACATTTTTGTTATTTTCACTAAATATTGCATTTTTGCCCCTACCCGGGGTAATCGAAAATGGCCAAAATTTTGAAAAAATTGATTGCTCTAGAAATCACTTTAAAACACTTTCCATAAGTAGATAAGTCAAAAGCAAGCAATTCTAGCGTTACTGAGCTGCAATGTTTTGATTTTTGACATTTTTGTTATTTTGACCAAATTTTGGATTTTTGCCCCTACCCGGGGTAATCGAAAATGGCCAAAATTTTGAAAAAATTGATTGCTCTAGAAATCACTTTAAAACACTTTCCATAAGTAGATAAGTCAAAAGGAAGCAATTGTAGCGTTACTGAGCTGCAATGTTTTGATTTTTGACATTTTTGTTATTTTGACCAAATTTTGGATTTTTGCCCCTACCCGGGGTAATCGAAAATGGCCAAAATTTTGAAAAATGGATTGCTCTAGAAATCATTTTAAAACACTTTCCATAAGTATATAAGAGAAAAGGAAGCAATTCTAGGGTGACTGAGGTGCAATTTTTTGATTTTTGACATTTTTGTTATTTTCACAAAATATTGCATTTTTGCCCCTAACCGGGGTAATCGAAAATGGCCAAAATTTTGAAAAAATTGATTGCTCTAGAAATCACTTTAAAACACTTTCCATAAGTATATAAGACAAAAGGAAGCATTTCTAGGGTGACTGAGGTGCAATTTTTTTTATTATCGACATTTTTGTTATTTTGACCAAATTTTGGATTTTTGCCCCTACCTGGGGTAATCGAAAATGGCCAAAATTTGAAAAAATTGATTGCTCTAGAAATCACTTTAACACACTTTCCATAAGTATATAATACAATAGAAAGCAATTCTAGGGTAACTGAGCTGCAATTTTGTTGATTATTGACATTTTTGTTATTTTGAACAAATTTTGGATTTTTGCCTCTGCCCAGGGTGACCGAAAATTGCCAAAATTTTGAAAAAATTGATTGCTCTAGAAATCACTTTGAAACACTTTCCATAAGTATATAATACAATAGAAAGCAATTCTAGGGTAACTGAGCTGCAATATTTTGACATTTTTGTTATTTTTACCAAATTCTGGATTTTTGCCCCTACCCGGGATAATCGAAAATAGACAAAATTTTGAAAAAATTGATTGCTCTAGAAAACACTTTAAAACACTTTCCATAAGTATATGATACAAAAGGAAGCAATTCTAGGGTGACTGAGCTGAAATTTTTTAATTACTGACATTTTTGTTATTTTGACCAAATTTTGGATTTTTGCTCTTACCCTCGGTAATTGAAAATGGCCAAAATTTTGAAAAACTTTATTACTCTAGAAATAACTTTAAAACACTTTCCATAAGTATATAATACAATAGAAAGCAATTCTAGGGTAACTGAGCTGCAATTTTGTTGATTATTGACATTTTTGTTATTTTGAACAAATTTTGGATTTTTGCCTCTGCCCAGGGTGACCGAAAATGGCCAAAATTTTGAAAAAATTGATTGCTCTAGAAATCACTTTGAAACACTTTCCATAAGTATATAATACAATAGAAAGCAATTCTAGGGTAACTGAGCTGCAATATTTTGACATTTTTGTTATTTTTACCAAATTCTGGATTTTTGCCCCTACCAGGGATAATCGAAAATAGACAAAATTTTGAAAAAATTGATTGCTCTAGAAAACACTTTAAAACACTTTCCATAAGTATACAAGACAAAAGGAAGCAATTCTAGGGTTACTTAGCTGCAATTTTTTGATTTTTGACATTTTGTTATTTTGACCAAATTTTGGATTTTTGCCCCTAACCGGGGTAATCGAAAATGGCCAAGATTTTGAAAAAATTGATTGCTCTAGAAATCACTTTAAAACACTTTCCATAAGTATATAAGACAAAAGGAAGGAATTCTAGGTTTTCCTTTTTTCTATTTTCTTTGTTTTGTGTGTGTGATTTGTTTTTGTTTTTTTTGTTTACTTGTTCGTTCGTTCTTCCCAATTTGTAATATCTGTTCAATTCTTTGTCGCTAATAACTTGTGTGCGAGTTGGTTACCATGTCTCCACCCTATAAAATCAATTGACTGTCCAGTAAAGATCATTTGAATGAATTGATTGATTTTCTAGGTGTGGTAACATGTTTGTTCCAGTCATGGTAAAAACTGCTTCAATACACGACTAAAAGATCAAGGTGGTTGTTCTATTTGGTATGACGAAGCACAGGTAATTCCGCTAAATCCTTATATCGTACATACATACATACATACAGTGTGAGAATGTCTGAAAGCCTCCTTGTCCTTCTCTTTCTCCTTAGAATTTTTTGTCCTTCTCCTTAAAACTCCTCCTTAAAACTTCTCCTTTGAATTCCTCCTTAGAATTCCTCCTTAAAACGTCTTCTCCTTTGAACTCCTCTTTAGAACTCCTTCTCCTGAAAACTTCTTCTCCTTTGAACTCCTCCTTCTCCTCTTCCTCCTCCTTTGAACTCCTTCTCCTCCTCTTTGTCATCCTCTTTGTCCTCCTAAACCTTGGCAATCACCGTCTTCTGTTATTCACAGTATCTTGCGGATGTGGAGGAACACTTAGGTGAAACGATTCCAGAAGTCGGCGGTGATCTTAGAGTGGAATCTAATGAATTTGATGGCAAAGTTGTGTATGGAGAGAAGCGAGGAAAAGGTTTGTAATGTTTTCTTGCCTCTGTTTTTTTTTTTTTTTTTTTTTTTTTGTTGTTGTTGTTGTTGTTGTTTTGTTGTTGTTGTTATTTTTGTTTTGTTTTGTTTTTTTTTTATTTGCTTCTCAGCTTCATCGCTTGTTTGTTTTTGCGCTTGTGTTTTATTTCATTTATTGGATTTTTGTTTTGATTTGTCTTTTTTATCGTGATTGTCTCTATGTCTGCTTGTTTGTTTGTTTGCTTGTTCGTTAATTTGAGTTGCAATGTTTTCTGAACTATACCGCATTATTTTTTCATGTTTTAGGTTCAGCCTTTGAAACTCGTGTAGCAGAACTCGCTCCTTCCGTGCTTGACTTGATAAGTCTTGAGTTACAAGCACAGACTTCATTCCTTGGTCTAAAACATCGAAAATGGGCTAGCTGAATATGGATGTAATATTGAAATATTAAATTATGAAAAAAGGTCATATATTGAAATATTAATAAAGTTTTTCGCAATGCAGGAAACATTTTTCGTCTGGACTTTTCGCACAAAAATTCACCTTAACCGTTTTATGTTCAATATTTTTAATGTGCATTCAACCCGTACGACTTAGTAAAGTAACATATATAAACTCAAGGAGAGGATAAATTGAGTGCTCGAACGATTCAATCAATAAAAATATTTAAAATTTTCAAATGCGTGCGCGTGAAGAAAAAAAGAACGCGTTTCTAATAGCACGAATATTCCAGTTGGAATGACGTCGATATGGCCGTGCGCGCAACTGAAACCATTTTCTATGCACGCGCTTTTCGTTTGACAGTTGCAGGAAAATTATCCATGTAGTTGTGCGCGTACTCATATTTCTTTAGTCTTTTTTGCTGAAACGCGCGCGAAAACCTGTTCGTACTCGATGGTATCAATTCATTGCGTTTGACCTCAAAAACGCATTTTTCTCTTTAATACATAGAGAAATAGTTGTTCTTGAGGGCATCTGAAGGCAAATAAGAGTTAAACTTGCAGTTAGAACAAAGTTGTGGAGCATCACTTTGATTCAAGGTTACCTCATCACGTCTTTTCAACGTCGGATTTTGCTGAAGCCATGATTTTCTCGTATCATTTTCAAACGCCAAACGTTCAGAAAATTTGTTTTTATAACTCCATCCACTGTGTAGCGTATGAATATCAGCTGTTGCTGTATTCAAGCCTGAAGTGGAAGTCTTGTTGTTTTGACAATAAAAATTGTCCATAGCTTTTTCGGTGAAATCTCGTACTTTCCAGTAAAAACCCTTCAACCGATTTGAATTCGGTTCCTTAACAAAGCACTCGTGTAAAGATAAATTATGGCGAACAGTGTTTCTCCAATTTAAACGAGTAGCCGTGAAACCAGGAAAATGTTCTTCAATTGATCTATAAATCTCTGAAAGAGTAAGTTTTTGTTGAGGGGATGAAAGTATTGCTTTGGAAATAACATCTCTGTAGGTCTGTCCGCGTTTTCTGCGCGCAAATTCCATCACTTCCATTTGGTCTTGGATTTTTTTTCTTGACCGCCTTGTGCTTATCAAGTGGTTGACTCGGTAAAGTTTAGTACATAGTGTTAAAAAGACAACAGATGAATGATTAAAAAGGTCTACTTTTTTACTTTTGATTTTTTTGCATTGCTGAAATGTTACGTCCAAAATGATAATTTAAATTCATATTCCATGTTATATAATTCCATTGAAATTAAATGGAAATTTATGAACAGAAAAAGAAAAAGTAGTACAAAGACTAAAAAAACGGATTGAAAAGTAAAGGCAAATGTTGTAATTTTTGTCTAATTTTTGCGCACAGTGGGATATGCTATATCGTGACAAGCCAGTAAAGCAAATAATTTATGAATTGAAATACCAACAAACCAACCCGCTATTTTTGTAGACCGCATGCTGTCCTGTTGCTAGCCTTGTCTAATACAAGCATCTTTAATTTACACTCATCACGCAACGTTCCTCGCCTGTGTTGATCGAAGATCCTTTTACGTGCTATCGATAACAGTCGATAGCGATGGAAATCAACTAGTTCAACGGCTGATATTGGTTGTCATTGGAAACTGATGCTGAAAAGAGATCTTGTGAAATTGATTGATTTTTGTCGGTATTGTATTTTTTTTCCTGGTTTATAGAATACATACATTTGCTACCAAATTCTACAACAATTTTATATTATATAATATTCGGGACATTACGCGCGCTCTGATTGGTCGAGAGCTAGCCGTGTGTTATTACATCAAATGGTGAGAAATAAAGTACGCACGAGACGCAGTCGAGTGCATATAATTGTCGTTCTCACCATATTTGAACGTCTACTGTGCATCTTAAAGATTGCAGACGCACGGAAAACATGGAATATATTTCTTAAATAAACTTTAGAGTATTAGCATATTAGCCTAATGCACTCGCATATAATTTCAGCATTGCTCAATCTTTTTTACTGAAATAGTAATTTGGTCGAGATTATCCACCTTGGTAAGGATTTTGCTTAGCTTAGCCGAAATATCCTCATGTTCAGAGCTGTCAATACTTCGTCTTCGTGTTCTTCGATCGGAGTTTTTACTTCGTTGTTTTCCTTATTTTTTTATTCTCTGGAGATGTTATTGACTCAATACTTGATTGTGAACTAGATGAGCTTCCTCTAGACTTTCTTTTACAATTATTCTTTAAAAGAAGAGACATTTCTCACATTATTCACTTAAAAGTTCGGAGCACTTGATTTAACGTCCTCACTCATCCATAGCTCGTCCCAACTCCCAATTTTGAATATATGGAAATCTAGAAGTCTAACTCTATTAGGCAAGATCCAAGTGTTAAAATCTCTAGCATTACCGAAGCTTTTTTACGTATGCACCAAAATGGAATTAAATACAGAATTTATCCAGTTAGTTGAAAATACCATGAAAGATTTCATTTGGAATGGTAAGAAACCAAAAATCAAACACAATACTCTAATAGGTGGTTATTCTCAAGGAGGTTTAAAAGCACCAGACTTTCAGTCTCAACTGAAAACGAGACAAATTAACCTGTTTTTAAAATTAATCAAAGGCTCAAAACATAACAGGTGTTTCACTGAAATTCCTCAAATACTTTTGAAAGCTATAGGTGGACTTGAGAACGTAAACACAAACTTTGACCAGAATAGAATACCAAGGACATTGTCAAAGTTTTATAATCAACTATTAGAACAGTGGTCGGCATATATGAAAACAAACCCAAATCAGAACTTAAGCATGATTTTAAACCAACATATTTGGAATAATCGATATATCAAAGTTCAGGGGACATCCGTCTTTTATAAAGAATTTTCAAATGTACAAATAAATAAAATTAGCGACCTTGTCGATGAACAAGGAAGTTTTAATTGGAACTCTATGAAAGAAAAGGGATTACAATATAAGGATTACTTTAAATGGGCTGGAATAGTGCGATCAATCCCCAAAGATTGGAAAACATATTTGATCCAAAACAAAAGTTTAATAAAGAAAAATATTAGTGATGATCAATTTTTTTTGATGAGTGATAAACCACTAGAAATTAGAAAAATATGTATAAAAACAATTTATGCAGACCTAATTAGGGAAAAATATGTCCCGCCCACCGCCCAAACAAATCTAATCAGAAGAATAGGAGAAACAGAACAAATCGAATGGGAAAAAGTATATAGTCGTATATATACAACATCAATTGATACATATCTAAGAATTTTCCAATATAAAGTATTAAACAATATACTATATCTGAACAAAGATCTACATCGTTTTAAAATTGTAAGCTCTCCCTCGTGCTCTCTTTGCCATTTATATGCCGAGACAATTGACCATCTTTTCATAGACTGTATTGAGGCAAAAAATTACTATTTTGCAATACGAGATTGGTTAGAACAATTTGAAATCAGACTACCAGACCTAAACAAAATTGATATTCTACTAGGTGTAGATGACATCCTTATAAATTTCTTGATTACAATATACAAATACTCTTTATACCAAGCTAGTAAGAACACTAAAATGATATCCCTAAATACTTTTAAAAATCTAATTATGCACTTTGAACAAGTGGAATATAGTAGCAAGAGCAAGAAATAAAATATCAATACATAATCTAAAATGGAATAAGGTTTTAGAAGGAAGTTAATGAACAAGGCACAATGGAGTGTAAGTGTTTAGAGTTATTTCCTTAGGGAATAACCCATTAATTGTAAATAATTGATAATTGTATTAATAATTGTATATGTACCATGAAAAAAAGATGATCCTGTAAAAATATTGTTGTAAAATAAATAAATCTATATATTAAAAAAAAATAAATAAATAAATAAATAAATAAAAAATAAAAAAATTATAATTTCAGCATTGGAATAAAAAAAAGGTATATATAGGTGAGCTGATAAAATGTATATGGCATGTTAGTATTTCTTTGTTTTATTAAATGAAGTTGATATTTCAAATACAAAAGAGAAAAGAAAAGATAACTAACAAAAAAATAAAAAAAAAAAAAAAAGCATGTTTGCACCACTGAAACTCGGACCCCATCCACTGTAATGACCGTCTGCTCATCGACTAACCTTGATCGAATAAAAAGAAAAAATAGAGTCAGTTTACGATATTATCACATTTCCACTTACCTTGTTCACTTACCTTGTAATCCCGTATGTAGTAGTATGTTGCCAAATACCCAAATAGCTCTAATCAAAAGATCAGGGAGTGAGAGATTAACCGGCCACTAGACCATACATAGTTAACCCCTTGAGCTACTAAGGCATTTGACAATATATATATTCGAAAAACTTTTAGTCTTTCATCCGTAGTTTAATAGTTTAATGTACCAATCCTCTTGGGGCGGTTAACCAATCGGAAATCAAGATCGTTCTATTGGAAATTAAATGGTATAAATGTGTGAGGGGGGAGGCGGGTGGTTATAAACGAGTTGAAAGAAAATCAAATCAAAACCAGTCAACCCATAAAACTGCTTTCGCCATGAAACATATAATTTTTTTTATTGAAATATCTTTAATATCCTGAAGTAGTGTTTATAATAAAACTCATTTCCAAAAAACGTTATCGCAATGCTCTACTAAAATGTCTTGGACAAAATATACACAACTCATTTTATTTATTTATTTATTTTTTTTTTTTTGATTTTTTTTTTTTGATAATAGCTTTACTTGTGCCAATTCGGTAACACTCCAAAACGCGGTAATCAAGCTATTATAAAATAGATAAAATGTGCTCTCATTTGAATTGTGTATGAATATATAGTGGAACCTAGGGACGGACCATAAAAACAGAGAAAAAATATCGTGCACGGCAGATGTGCGAATAAACATATCGTGCAGGGAGAAAGAAAATATCCTGCCCCCCCCCCCCCCCCCCCCCCCCCCCTCTCAAATATCTAATGGTCCGTCACTTAGTGGAACGAATTTTATTCAATGTTGGGCTTCCTCTATATATTGCACAATTTCAAGATGGCGGCGAAAGCTAGTGGGGAAGTGCAACATCTTGTCGTCGATTCTGCCGGTTTTATCAAACTTGTTGAGCTTCAATCGATCGGAAAAAATATCTACACCCTTCAGGAAGTCGTGCAAGAAATAAAGGATGCCGGCACAAGGCAAAGACTTTCTGTTTTGCCGTACGAACTTAAGTTCAAACAACCTTCAACCGAAGCTATAAAAGCTGGTAAGGATGATAAAATGACCATATTTTTGTTTTGAAAGCTTTCTCTGAAGGTTATGTTGGGAGAAAGAAAAGCAGTTGAATTTTTTTATGTTTTCAAGCGTTTGTTTTTATAACTTGGCAGTGAAGTTTCAACAAAGAGAAAAAATACAAACATTGCTAAAAGCACATGTTCAATGTGAACAAACGATATGTGACGTCGAATTCGGTGGAACTCGGTCAAATCGTCGATTTGTCTGAATATTTATATTTGATTTGAGAAACAGAAGAAGTATCATCAAATGTGATAAATTATTTACATAATATACAATATTTCTTGATGGCAATTCCAATATAATTGATTTGACGTCATAACATTTATATCGATATTGCATGTGGTCAGATATTTTTATTGTGGCATACATTTATCATTTTAGGCCAGTTATGGTTTGCAGACAAAGTCATCAATACTAATGTTGGTGTGTGCATGTAGAAACCTTTGAAATATTTTTTTTAAATGCCAGAAAGAATTTTTATCCTATAAAGCTATGTTGATGTCATTCATTTACCAACCAGACAGTTATTAGTCGTCATTTAAATGAAACCTATTTACCCTGCGAGCAGAGTCTTGTTTTACCTTCCCCCCGAGAGAGAGAAAGAAAAAAAGACTCTGCCGAAACCCTGTTGTTTCTTTGAAGTGCCGATAGCCCAAGAATCGGGGCTACTGAGAACAAGTTTTGCTTCCAGACAAACCGGTTTTTATATGCCAATTCAGTTGACTTAAACCGTTCATCTTGCTCGAATTCTTGTTCTTGTTGCTACAAAGGCGTCACATCTGTACAGCCAGAAACTTCAGAGTCATAACTAGTATGCTTTCCCTCAAATAAATTTGCTCTCATGCATGTTTTTTTTTTGTATATAGACTTTTACTAGAATCTGGACTCGAACATCGTTTGACAAATTCGTCACTTGGCGAATTATTCGCATGAATCTCATCCCGCAACAGAGACACGTTTTTGTCCTTGCTTCTACTGGCTCGATCTTGGGTATTTCTTTAGTGGAGTTTTAGGGGAATCTAAATTGTAAACCTTAAACAAGGATTTTGATGGCGTACGCGACAGTACATTTTGCATAAACAACCCAAGCGTACTTGATAGTTTAGTCACCTAATCAGTGACAGTTAGCGTAAAGCGCGACAAAATGACCGGATCCGGAAATATTATTTCAGCAAGTAGGCGGTGAAAGTCATCCGTTTCTAAGCAACCGCCGCGCATGCTCAAATTTAAAGCAACAAGGTTTTGCCAGAGTCTTCTTTCCTTTCTCTCTCTCATGGGGAAGGTAAAAGAAGACTCTGCTCGCCGGGTAAAACCTATTGTGATGATGGATGGTTTTGAGTCCTTGCATGTGACATCAAAGCAGCCACATCTGGAGGACAAAACAAAATATTTTTCCTCTCTTGGGAGCTGAAATCCTTGGTTTTGGTTTTGTCCTCCTGGTTGAGCTGCATTCCAACAAACTGCATGGAGTCTATATCAATGTGATAACCAAGTTATTAACAAGTGAATGAAAATTTTGATTTAGAAACAACAAAAATGTTCTCAAGTCAGAATTCTTGATTCAACAACTTTGGCTGTAATTTTTACCATGAATGTATTCTCTTTGTATAGTAACTGACTTTGCAAAGTTGACTGGTGATTTCAAAGTCCTTTCGGCTGTGGATTTGAGAGTACTTGCCCTTACGTATCAACTAGAGAAAGAATTCTGTGGTACAGACCATCTAAAAACTAAACCAGTTCATCAGGTATGAATCTATTGATTTCATGAAATCACAAGATGATCCAAGATCCCTGGAAAGTTTAGAGAAATTTTACTTGGAAGACACAAAACCTACTTTTTATTGTTCTTTTTTACTTAGGTGGAGATTTCAAAAACCAAAAGCACCAACAAGATTCCTGGATTTTATGTAGAAAAGGTATTGGATTTGGTTGCTCATTTATTTTATCACCCTACTCTTTCTTTTATCCATTTGTCCTTTCATTCATTTATCCATCCATTCATTCACTTAATACTCTGTATTTCTGTTTGTTCATTAAGACTGCACAGACCCCACAACCTCTCCAGAAAGATGAGGAAATGGTGGAAATACGACATAGTGCAGAAGATTCCAATACAGATGATGATCCTGTTGGTGACGACGGTGGTAAAACACTAGAAGAAGAAATTGATGAGATATCAGAGTTACCAGGATGTAGTATATCTGAACAAAGTGTTCCTACAGTAACTAGCAACCAAATGCAAGGGTTTGTATTCTCTTTTTTAGTTTTTTTCTCATTCATCTGACTTTATTGGATACTAGTTTGATAACACAAAAAGGTCTTTTTCCAATATGGTACAAAAGACATTGGAGCCATCATTCAAACAGGAGGGAAGGGGGGGCTGGAATTCAGATAGTATTCATTTAAGGGTCCTGATTACTTAAGCAAAAAGTCATCATGATTTTTTTTTAGAAATATATTTTATAGAGAATTTATCGATTAATCGAAAAATGAATAGAAAGCTATATGGTCCCGCGCCCGTTTTCGAGATAAACATTTTTGAACAGAACCATGTTTCGACATTTTTGAAGAACAAATGGCGAAAAATGCATTTTTGACGAAAAAAAAATTATTACTCAAAAACTAACAAAGCTATTGATGTAGTTTTTACAGGCAAATGCAATCAGACATTATTTTGCACAAATATGGGAAAATAAATTGTATGTGTTTTAATATTTTGCCAAAATTTACAGTTTTGTTTTCATCTTTGACTTAAAATCGCTTTGAAAAGTGAAACCATAAACCACTTACCATCACGCGTTATGTTGAAAAGTCATCAGGATTTTTTCAAATCTTGCCAAAAGAAAGATTTTTACAAAATCTTTCAGAAAAAATGAAGAAAAATATAGAGTCCCGCGCAAAAAATGAGGATTTTGGCTGGTTGAAGCATATTTTTCGAAGACTCCTTGTGTTATTCTTTTGTTGCCTTTTGGCAGGATTTGGCGCGCATGCAGCAATTTCAGCGGTAATTTGCTCGCAGGCACAGTTTTCAAGCGTGGTTGTTGTTCTAAAGTAGTCAGGTCCCTTAAAGCCTATTAAGGGACTCAGACTCTACATCTACATGTATGTCATTTTCCATTGGTCATTTTCATCATTCACATATGGAAGTTGTTCGAATATCCATCCTATGGTACTTTTGCTCATTCATTGAACCATTCACTCATCGATTAATTCACCCATTCATTCATTCATTTATTTATTGTTCATTCGCCCATCCATTCATTCATCCATTGTTCATTATTCATTCATTCATGTATTCCTCCAGGTTACCTGCCATGGATGATCCTGCCCATCTCCAAGCAGTAGGTGGTGGTGAACAGATGGATGTCCAGGAAAACAACAACAGAACAGATGACAATGCTGATGACGAGGGTTTTGTAGAAGAGGATGAGGAGGGATGGATAACGCCAGAAAACATACAAACAATCAGAGATGAAATGGGCGAAACAGAATCAGATGGGGTACCAGCTGATGTTCAAGTTGGTTGTTTGACAACAGACTTTGCAATGCAGGTAAAATACTTATTTGTAAATAAGCGCCAGCTTTGGTGGGAATGAAAATCCCACATACAAATTCAAAAGCAGAAAAATATGACAAGCTTTATTAGTTATAGTTATGAATCCATCTAGTACTGCCAGGGGTTTCATTTTTTTTTTTTTTCTTTCATTAATTATTGTCTTAGTAATTGAAGTAGGTGTCTGTGTCCCAAACGTTTTCTAGGGGGGTCTGGAGACATATTTATGAAATAAATAAAGTGATACTTCATGTTTACCAACAAACAAATTGTTATGCTAATGTGCCAACCAGAACTACAATAAGCTCTATTGAAATAATGGCCAATCACTGTCTGGTTGGCACATGAATAACAAAGGCTTACATCAGCTGAAGTATTGATATACCGGTACCACTGGTAGCCACCTATTATTGAAAACACTGACTGCTGGTAAATCTACAAGGGGTAGAAATGCAGAAAACTGTTTTTGCAAATAAATGCATCATTTCCTTAAGAGATCTACGGTGTTAACATGATTATTTCCACAATCTCACTCCTTAAGCTGGCAAATTGGCAGTTACATGTACACTGGTGGTGATCATTTAGTAAGCTGAATTACAAATTAATTTTGTCATCTTTCATTAAAATTCTAAGCCAACATTAATTCATTCTTTTTCAGAATGTATTGATTCAGATGGGACTACATGTTGTATCTGTCGAGGGTATGCTGATACGTGAAGCAAAGAGCTATGTTCTGAAATGTTATGCATGTTTTAGGTATGTACATCTTATAGTTCGTTTTGTATAATTAGTGAGAGTGCATTTCATCCTTGCTTTAGCCTGCGTTGCCGGCGGTCTGCGGTTTTAGGCCGCCGGCAACGCAGGCTATCCTTGCTTCTGCCATTACCAGAGCCTTGTGTTCAACTTAACTACCAAGAAAAAATATCACTCAGGAACCCCTGCTGGTTACAATAATGCTAAACAAACAGTTTCAAGTTTTACTTTGACTTGCATTTCGATTTCATCCAGAGTACACTTTCAAACTCATTTTAATTGAATTGATTCTACAATACACCTTCTGAATGTTGAAAAGGGGTGGCAAAGGCTTTCAATGTTGCATTGCCGATAATATACTATAGGAATGAGTGTTAAAGTAAAAATCAAAACCATTTGCTCAGGACTTGTAAGCAAAAGAAAAGAGGCACCTGACATGACAACGAGTTGCCATAAACTTAGTCAATGCGTTTGTGTACTGAGTATTTCTGTGGTGTGAAAGTCTCAAGAGTATGTTGCAAACACTAGACACATTTTGACTCCATAATTCATGTTTTTAGTATAAATTACTGTCATCCCTCTTGGTCCTTATTGGATTTTATAATAGAATTAAGTCACACCATGTAAAGAACAGGACTGGTTTTGTTTTTCTAGAGTAACTCATCAGTTGCAAAAGAGATTCTGTCCCTGGTGTGGTAACAAAACTCTAACACGTGTAACCATATCAGTCGATGAGAATGGTGTTACTAAATATAATCTACCAAATAGGAAAAGACCATTTAATATTAGAGGCAAAAAGGTAAGAAAAAAAACGACAAACATTTTATTTATCATTTTTTATTCGCGTGTGTTTGTTCACTTATTTTTCTTTCTTTCTTTCTAGTATCCACTCCCCCTCCCCCAAGGAGGTCGAACTGGAGAAAACCCTGTACTCGTTGAAGATCAACCACGTGGTCAACGGCGTCTACCACCAAAACGAGACAAAGTTGACGTCATGGACCCTGACTTCGTGGCTCGGTCCTCCCCGTTTATGAGTCATGACGTCAACAGTCGTGCCGTCCATCTTGGATTTCACGTTCAAGGGAATTATTGGAATAAGAGAAATCCCAATGAAGTGAAAAAAACCGGAGGCAGAAGAAAGAAAAAGAAATAAAAGAAATTTATAGTTGCAAGAAATCTAGGACAATTGAACTGACCTATGATGGCTCAGGATTGGGTGGGAGCAAAAGACTGTGCGGGATGGGATGTGTTTTTTAGTCGCTCTTTCTATCACTTGGGGGAATTGGAATGAAAAGCAAATGAAGAACTTATGAAAGCAAAATTGATAGATGTGAGTGTCATATGTGAACAGGAAGACAAATAGGCAAGGAAGACAAACTAAGGAACAAATATACTATGGAAGCCAATACATGGAAACAACAACCAAACGAACAAATGCCCAAAAAACCTCATATAAACAAAGAAAAGTTTTAGACACCAAACTAAAAATAAGACAAACAAACAGACAAACAATTAGACACTTTCTCTTCTCACAGCCAGCAGTAACAACGCAGTCGACATCCGAGTGAGAAACGAATTAAATAAAAAATGAACATGAATCTTGAAGAGACAGACATAAAAACATGTTTCCTATAATTTCTTAACTGGCAATAAATTGTGACATTTATTTATATGCAAGATGTACAAGTAAAAAATATAGTTGAATATTTGACATATTTTACATTATGTTGAATACAAAACTTACACTGATCCCGTCAAAAATAATGCGGAAGAAAATACGAAATATCTTTGTTGTATGATACAAATGTTGAAAGAGATATACGTAAACCTATTTACATAAATACATACATGTACAAGAAGTGTGAATTAAAACTATTGTTAGCGTAATATGGGATTGAAAGTAAAAAAAGGAAACTTTAAGTACTAACACCGTTTTCCTATAAAAACTCATTCGAAACAAAACATTACGCTTGTACTGACCATCTATGTACATGTGACGTTGAATTCGTAGTCTTGAGACTTTCTTGATCATGTTGTAACTTACTAAACTTTTTCGAATTGCCTCTGTCGAGGTTCCAACGTGCTAAAATAAGATCACGATAGCTTATCCTAAACGTGAGTCAATCTAAAATTATGATTGCTTTTTTATATTCCCGTTTTCTGGACATTAGACTAACGTACGTCATGCGCCTTTCTCGTAGCTGGTGACCTAGTTCGCTATTTCGGTGGATTACTCGAGTTCCTCAGTCATTCCTTCGACTGCAAAATTTCATGCGTCTTTGTGACGTCTTCCCGTGGGTCGGGTATGGCCTAAACCCGTCTTTTTGAGATTTCTGGTGTGGTGTCCTGAATGCATTTTAGCATTAATGCCGGCCATTTTTGCGCGTTGTCTTATTTCATATGTCTTAAGGAATGACTGAGCCGCAGCTTTTTTTTCAATTTAATAGCGGTTTTGAAAAAAAATTAAAGCATTACGTTGCCTGTTATACCGTCAGTTTGTACTGAAGTGAAAAAAACGTAACCCAAAATAGTTATGAGCTTTCAAGATGATAAACCTACTAAACAAACCAACAAAGAAAATATAAAAACTATGAACTGAGGACCAAGATTTTGTCCGTAAGAATCCACGGAAAGCTTCAGTTTACTTGCTTTGTTGTCGGATTCGTGGAAAGCGTGATCAGTCTCCGACTTTTCAATGACTGAAGTTAACTGTGCTTGTTTCTTAGGCTTATTTTTCGGTACCAATGTGAAGTTGACAAACGTACTTGTATCATTCAACACCTCAATGATTTTTCTAGAATTCATATAGCCACGCTTCTTTGCTTTTACCAGATATTTTCCAGGCACTAACAGCCTCCAAAAATCGCCGTCTTTGAAGGTTTTGATTTTTTTGGTACGCTCTCCAACGCTGATTTTGACGCCATCTAGGGGGTTTCCATCGAGGTCGGTGACAAAGCCTCGTATTCCAGTAGTGTGAACTAAATTGATGTACTTGAGGAGTGCCTCTCGGTTGGCGTACCAGTAGTCCTTCAAGTACCGAGCTGGTGGGAATTTACAGCATCCAAGTTCTAGCGTAATCTCGAAACAATTCCTGAAGTAAAAATGAATTAATATAGATTAGCTTAATGAAAGGGAAATTAATTCAAAGAAAACACAATAAGAGCCCGTAGATTCTTAGATCTCCTTTCAATACTCCAATGGAATGGAAACTGAGAGAAGGTATACGTAAAGCAATATAGCTGTTATTTGTCGTTCTACTTACGTAAAATAGTAGTTATAATCTTGCATTCCACCAGAGATTGGATACCACGCTGCTCCGTTTGTAATCCCGTCTGTAAAGTGCTCAGCTCTATGTATTGGACACTGCGGCAGACCCTTGTGCATTGTGGGATGCGCGTAAGCGTATGTTTTAGAAATCTTGACAAAGATATCGTCATCTGGAGCGCCATAGTACACTCTGACAGTAGATCTCTTTAACTCTGAAGGAATGTTATCGTAAGGATAGTTAGCGACGAGGGTACCTCCGTGTAGATTAGCTGATAAAACAAACGGTTCGCTTTTGATCCAGTTCATTACTGATTTAACTTCAGGCTGCATCGCGTTCCGACGCCTGTCATAAGGGTCCGGAAAGTTGCGGTTCAAGTCAACGCCGTTAGCGTTGAACCGTCCTATGACACTTGAACAATCGCCTTCCGTCGCACTGTCCCAACCGTCAGGGTTCATACTTGGTAGTAGATGTATTCTCGTCGTGTTAATTAGCTGTGTGATACCAGGCAGTCTGCCATAACCCTCGCAGAGATGTTCAGCTAGCAACAGCAGAAGTTCACGCCCCACTACTTCATTACCATGCATGTTTGCGATGTACTTGAACTCGGGCTTCCCTGGAATGTGTTTGCCAGGGTTTTCGGTAATTTCCAAGACCCGTAGTTTCTTTCCCTGGTATGTTTTTCCAATTGTGTAGAGTCGTGTTATGTTTGGGAATTTTGCAGCGAGCGTATCAAGTATTGCGTCCATTTCGGTGTTATTGTGATGGATGAATTTGATGGGCAGAACATCTTCTCTTGCGGTAGCAATTGAGATGAATAATGTTAATATTAGTAAAGGGAATATAGTTGAGTTGGGCGTGGTCTTGGAACTTGGTGGCCAAAGATGCATATTATGTTGGTCTTGTGCAATTGCTAATCTACAAAAACCTGAAGAAATGAGAAAGATCATTAGGTATATGGTGGATGTATTTTGAAATATAATAATACGCTCAAGACCCGATACGGGTAAAAACACTTTCAAGAATAAATAATAAAGACAAATTCTATCAAGTTCAAAATTCCATTCAGGGCTTTCTAGAGATCCTTAAAGGATATTATTTCAGACAGGGACGCCTCTGTTTCTTTGACGGAGACAAAGCTAATAAACTTTATGAAAAAGTCAAATATTTCTCAAACACGGTACGGTAAATGATGAATGAATTGATAAATGAATCAAGCAATCAATTATTATTGACAAATAATGAAGAAATGACAAAATGCATAAATTATGGACCGATTTTAAGAAGCCACTGTGCAAAAGCTGCATAGAAATCAAGGATTAGTCAACCGTCTGAAAATACTGATCAGGCTATATGTATACAGCAAACAGTTCTCAATAGACGATTTGCATTATGACGCGTCATTTTACTACCTCTACCAGTATGCTTTGCGAATTCTCTTTCATCTTCAAATTTTAAATCTATGTGGAGATTAATAAAACAGTTCGCACTAGTTGCGAAACAAAGCATTCTGGTGTTGGTAGTATTCTACGTCATCATGTGTAGCCTTGAGCAGCCTCGATCCTGTGCATTACCCAAAGCCTGAATGGAATTTCAAGATTTCCGTTGTGGTTTATCGCGAGGGCATCATTAGCGGAACAAACTGTTTCATCGACAAACGATCGCCGCTTCATCATCTCCATGCTAGCGGTTTCATACGTTTTGACCTTTGATTTGATTGACCACAACAAAAACAAAACACGCCCTGGAGAGGAAAACGGGAAGTCCACACTTAGCTTATAAGTTGTTTGTGGGGAAAAGTCTGAATATCCTCAACATTTAAGAGCACTATTTATATAAAATTTGATGTTATCCACTATGCCATTTTGGTGAGGCAGCATGCTCCTCTATCTATAACTGAGCATGTCCTACGGCATGTGAGCAGAAGACGTTGTTCTCTCTCTTCTAGCTACGAAGTTCAATGAAAGAAACTTTATTTGCTCGCAAGGTTGGCGAGCTTGTCATTTCATCCCGGTTGCAACTTGTATGTAGTATATGTGGCCTTCAACATGAAATTGACGGAAAAAATTATGTTTTGAATGTCGCGATAATTTACTGTCGGACAGGAAGCAACGATAACACCCTTATCAGCGTGAGACGTATTAGAAAATAATATAATATAACAAAGGCTTGCATTGTTACAAACATGTCATTTCACAGATTTTCTTTTTTCACAGATGCTACGTCTTTTTTTATTATTATTATTCATGTGAGTTATAGATAATATTTTATTGTTTTTTATTCAATTGCAAAACATGTTATATATATAACTATATTTTCATCGCCATTATTCAAAGTTGTTTTCCACGATAAAAAATCAGTTTACTAGCTGACTTCACTTATATATGCAAGGGAAGCTCCGAATGCTCCATGCGCAAGATCTTATCAGCTAGGAAGCCCTTAAAAAAATGCGAAATTCCGTTCATTGGTCGGATACTGCCTGAGCTTTAATCATTCTTTTTGAAGCGACGTATCATCTTGAAGTCACACAAAGTCAAAGAAGTTCAAAATATCTAGAGCGCAATGGTCTATTTGACATCTGTTAATACCCAACTCTATTTGAACTTTTTGTGAATAAATTGCTTTTTTAGCGAATGTAGTTCTATCTCAGAAGAAAGGACAACGCGCGCAACAAATTCAAACATCTCTTATCGAATTTACTGATTTTTGCTAGGGACGCGATCCCAAAGCCGAATTAGTATATTGCTAAAATAGTTTTCACGATGAAATTCAATTTATATTTTACATCATAATCTACCTTACCTAAAATCTGTCTTTAAGCCAGTTTAAATATATGGGTTGAAAAGTCCAAATGAAGTTTATCAGATGTAGTGGATCCGATACAGTCTTTGTTTGAAGGAACTTCAGATCGGCGTGTCACGTTAATGCTGAAAAGAAAATGATACTGCAATACTTCAGTATAACGGAGATATACGTCTTTGCGTGTCGAGAGCGGTCACGCAAGTGAAAATATTATCACGAAAAATGTGAAGATTTCCGGTACGGGCGATTTTTTTAATGAGAGCTGTTTTCGTGTGTTCAGTTTGTATAAAATTAGAAGCACAATGAATAGTGACAACAATTATGAATGAACTATATTGAATGGAATACGCACATGTGTTATTAGTGGGCGAGTACAAGGAATAACATAAATGCTTTGAGAACAAGAATGCGCGAGGGATGAATAACCGTGGTACGAACTTCTTTTTTCCTCCTATTTTTATTGACAGATTCATAATTTCAATTGTGAATAATTTTCGTCAACAACTGTTTCTTTCTCTTCTTGTATTTTGTCGGTTGCTCCGGGCGGTATATTTCAAAAATTGCTGGTTTGCCACCACTCCTTTGGGAATCAAAGCACAAAAGCTGATGAACATACAATAATCAAAGCACAAAAGAGTGGAACCCGGGTTGGATGAACATACAATAATCGATTTGAAATCCTTGGTTCAACTTCATCCAAGATGTCTGAAGTGACGCCACATGACAACCATAAATTCAGTGTACTTTAAATTCTTGCAGAAAAAAAATAATAATCCGATTCCACTGGTTTAAAAACCTTAATTTCAATTTGTTACAAACGGGCTTGCAACAATATCCGGAACGCAATATTGAAAAACGTTCTTCACTTCAAAAGGTTACTCCTCAAAAAATGACAACAAATACTTCAACGTTTTTAGAATTTCTATTTTTAACTCGCGCAAGTTATTTTTTCTTCATTTATTTGACTTTTCAAGATTTGTCAGCTGTGTCAGCTGCAGTAGCTTAGTGCAGACTCAAAATTTAACCGCATGATTTCAAGCGCTACTCTCCATTGAGGGAAATCTTATAATTTGAATATTTTTAAAGCTTTTTTATTTCTTGCAGTTTTGGTGATTTCAGACCGCCTGCTCTGCAGTGAACTACTAGCAAACAAATGCAAGCATTTGTCGAATGTAAAGTTTTTTCAGTACATCGGTCTTGAACTGCCCGCAATGTGCGTATTTTTTCTTTCGGTCCGTGATTGCATTTTTTGTGTGCATTTTCCTACCTTCAATAGAGCGTTTCATTTTCGTTAATTTGAGAACTCTTCTCCTGGCCCGCTTCAGTGCTTTTTGTAAGACCAATTTTCGCCTTTTTCTGGTGGCCAGTTTGTCATTCACCTGTTGTCAACAACGTTCTGTCTCTTGCACTTGTAATCTATTTAGTTTAAACAAATGCCAAGCAAAAACAACGATAATTTTTTGAGAGAGATATACAATGATTTCGTATTTTCAATGGCGTCGTTGTGTTTCCTTGGTTTTTGGGAACCGGGATGAGATCATTTCTAAACTGGAAAAATTAATGTAAACATATGTAAACACCAATAAACGACGAATGACTTCGATCCAAGGTTTGTGTTTCTTCGGACAAAGTAGCACCAGTACTAAAACGGAATTTTGATAAAAATAAAATGTCATATCGGAAACAAGGAATTATTTAAAAGAAACATTTTAGTCACGTAACTGAGTCGAATGAATGGATACAAATCGTATGATATCAAAACTTCAATACTCCTCCCCCCCTCCCCCCCCCCAAAAAAAAAGGTAAAGGAGCGATGTAAAAATTACAATTTAGTGAACTCTTTTCTGTTGATTTATTTTGATCTTTCATGTTTTGTGCTTTGACATTTTGACGGGAAATATGAATACCGGTTACGTCTACTGTGGCTTTGGAAAATGTTGAGCGCGGGCTTCCTTATTTACTTTTTATGAATGGGGTTCCTGTGGTGAAATTGACGCGCGCGTCTCAAACTGAAAAATGGCGCGAAATTCAAAATTCAGTTTATTTTTGACATTTCCTCCAGGTGACATCAGATAGCAACGACAAACAAAGACAAACAAAGACAAAAATGTGAAAAAATGCTAAAGTTATCTGAATATTTTCGTTGTTTTGCGAGAAGATGATTTCAAACTAACGGCGTAGAAGCCAAAATAGAGGAAAAGAACCTATAAACCAAGAGAAGTTTTTGGAAAATGGCAACCAAAGGAGAAGTAGCTTCTACGGCTCCTACGCTAAGCGACTTCAAAGGTGAATTATTTTCGTAAAATTGCCTTTGTTTACTTTTCTTTTTGAGATTTATCTCCTTTTGAAAACTTTTCTGGAGAAATTCTAACAAAGAATCTTACAAATATCTACCCAATAGAACTTAAGTTTCCTTTTTTTTTAATCTTTCAAATGACGATAATGTAAAGAGGAAAATTGACTTCGACTTTTCTCGACGATTTTCTCGACGTTTTCAGATTAAAAAAGAAGCATTTTCGAGATTTTAATAAAATTTATATCCCTTATTTCTTTTATAGAATTAGTGAGAGCTCTAGAAAAGAGCAAAAACTACATCGAAGAACACGAACTTCTGAGCGACGAAGAGCTCAATGTGCTAAAGCAAACAAGCTCTTTAGTTGCAAAGTTTCAGAAGGAAGCTTTGGCCGAAAGAGAAAACCGGATATCGTTGGAGCTACAAGCACAAGAAAAGGTAAAAGCTATCATGAATGCCTTCAATATTCCGTTGAATTAGCTTATCAAGATAAAAATGAGCGAAGAAACAAAACAATAATAAACAGAAATCATTTAAACAGAAAGCGATTTTATATGGGCTGGCAGAAAGATCTAGAAATGCCAGAAACAAACGCGAGAAGAAACGCCAAACCAACAAATCAACAAATGAAACAGATAGACAGCCTAATAATTTAAATATATAGACACAGGAGCAAAGACATTTTATTTTTGTCCACATAGGAGAGACTGGTCTCAGATGCATGGAAAATTGTCACAGCTTTGAAAAAAGACAAATATGATTTGGAGGTAAAAGTACTGATAAACTTAAAATTTTTATCAATGCAAACAAATATATTCATAATTGCTAAGAATCGTGAAAGTGATAATTGTTTTGGTTTTAACTAATTTACATTCTTTGAATAATCGTTAGACCCAACTAGAGAAGTTGAAGAAACACAGATCTGCATCAAATATGGATCGTCCTGTGAAGGAGTAAGTCGATCGATACACAAGCTGTTTCATTTTTTTATAATTCTCTTAGGAATACACTCTATGGATAAAGTTTAAGATCAATGCTGACGAAGCCTTAATTTTTCTGACTGATTTATTATTTAATTTAACAATCGATATTCTAAATTTATTTACAGTTCATCGTCGAACCAGGTCATTACGAAAAAGAAGGCCGAGTTATCTCAACGCGAAAACAGTACAAAGACTACCAAAAATGCCATGCCAAAAGAGAGTGACTTCCAGTTGTCTACTGATGTCACTCCAAGTAGTTCTACTGAATCTAAAGAAAAACAAGACTCAATTAAAGAATCGTCAGAATTATCTGACAATGATAGCTTAATGGAAGATATCCGACGTATTCTGGCGGACGATTCTAGTTCTGAATTAGAAGAAGGTGAAGTGCGTCCTCGTGTGATTCAAGACATCAGTAACAAGCATCATTCACCTTCTGATATGATTAAACTGTTTACTGCAAAACCATACCTACAGCCAAAGAACAACCAGGAATACACAACGGAGTTGACAAAATTTGATCCACATTGCACCAAGGAGGATTATGTTTTAACCAGAAGTTCAAAAGCTACACGAAGCCCAGAGGAAGGAAAATTAACTGCTGCAGGTAAACCAAACAAGCCATCATTTAAGAGATTCAAGAGTAATACCCATGAGTCGATCCATGTTGATGTCGAAGGCTGCTCCGTGAATGTAGAGGTTGATATCCCAAAGCTTTCTTTAGATGAAGACTCGGAAAATACTGAAGATACAGAATGCATTGCTAGGCAGACACCTACAAGGAGCTACGATTTGCAATCTGCTAAAGACAAGGGTGGACTCCAGCGGATAGATAAACTTGATGGTTTGCGGAAGTTAAGGATCAGTCCAAGAAATGAAGCATCAAATAAGCGCACATCAAAGTCACCTGAAGAATGTGAGAAAACCTATGGAGCATTTGTGCATAACTCTTCAAGGGCTACTGACGATTTTGGGAAAAAACAAAAAGCAATTCCTAGCTTCGATTCTAAACAGGGCTACTGCATTATTTCCAGTGACGACGAGCAACATGTCCAAATGGTCCCTATAGCTAGTTATGACAGTGACAGGGTCCATGCATCAGTTTCTGCTGCAAGGGAAACGCCAACCAACTCTGCAAATGGGCCTAAGAGCTATGGTCTGAAACCAACGAGTTTCAAAACAAAGGAGTCTGGTTATTTGTACACCGAGGAAATAGAAAAGTATGGCAGGCATGCCCCAAAGGTTGTCAGTCCATTGATAAAGAATACTTGTTTGTCAAATGATACAACACGTTACGATCTGAAAGGTCTAAGGAAAGGTAAGTACTTGTACCGTCTTCAAAACGTTTTCAAATCAGTCTAATGGTAGCTTTAATTTATCTAGCTTGTCAGACTTTATCAACAGTCCTTTATGATACTATATCTTTATCTTGCATCTGATGTTTATTTGTGTTCTTTTTAGAACTGACAAAAGAGAATCTCAAAAAGTTTGAAAAGCAACAAATAAAATCTGCTGAAGTGAAGGTATTGTAAGAGGAAGGTTTAAACGAAATGGACTGTAGTGTTTTTGTTCAGCCATTTATTCAGTGATTTCAGTTCGATTCCATTCCTTAGTCTGCATCTCTTTATTCTAATGCATCAATTCGTTCATTTATTCAGTAATCCATTGATTCTAGCATTTCATTTTTCATTCATTTAATTTGCCTACTCGTACATGTGCGATTACTTACACCTACATATGTTTTACTTTTCAGCTATCTAAAACAAACTCCGATACCAAGATAAAAGATGAATCCTCCAGTTCACCACGTGGTATTGTAAGCAAACGCATCCAGGATTTGGCAAAAATATTAAGAGTAGGCAATTCCAGGAAAAACTTTAAAAGAACACCCTATTCAGGTTAGCAGAAGAAATGTTGAATTGTATTTTTTTTATTAGGAGGCCAAGATTTGCCTTTTATAATGGGATAGGCATTAAGTGTTGATAATTCGAAAATCCTGCTGCTGATGATGTTGTTATTTTTCGAGCTTTTATTGATGATAATACATAATCATGTTGATGGTTCTAAATCGTTGTAATGATAACATTTATGATAGTTTTTGTACATGATTGCGATGATGATGACACTGTTACTGAATTCTCATGTCTTGTTGATAAAAATTGCAATGACTGGTCGTATAAAATGTCGTACAAATCGTAATGATTAAAGGATACGATTTATAAGTCATGGTGGTAATAATGATAATTGTCAACTCATGTGTTTGATTTCTTTGAATTCATATAGATTCCGTTGACTACAGAAACCCATCGCCTGGTGTATGTGGCTTGGAGAATCTTGGCAATTCATGCTTCATGAACGCTGGTCTTCAATGTCTTTTCGTGGTCAAACCATTTTATCGTTTCTTCTTAGGTAAAGAACATCATTAACAACTTAATTGGAGTCCCATTAATGCGGTTACAGAAGTGACAGCTCAAAGTTTAAAGGGCTTCGGAAGGATGTTTTCAAAAAGGGGGATTTTTTCTGAACTTCTGGGAAATACTCCCTAACAAAGCCTTAAGAAACTTACAAAAAGTGGAGGGGTTCTCCAACGTCCATGAAGTGGCCTTGAAAAAAGGTCGGTCCGAAAACGGGTTTTACCTCACTTTTTGATGTTTTGTTTGTATATCCACTTTAACTTGGTTACCCCTTTTTTGTTTGAAACAGTTGTAAATATAAAGATAAGTTGTACACCGTAGAATGATTCGAGAAAACTGACGTTTCGGACGTTAGTCCTTCGTCGGAGTAATACCTATTACTCCGACGAAGTACTAACGTCAGAAACGTCAGTTTTCTCGAATCACTCTACCGTGTACAACTTATCGTTTGTAAACTTTGGAAACACCGACGCAGTCCTTGCTAGTATTTTTTACTAGTTTTTACCTCTTTTGTTGTTTGTTTGTTTTTTATAGAGGGAGAACACATAGATATTTTGCAATCCAAGATATGGAATGACAAGGTAGGTTGATTGTAGTAGTTAAAATTGTTCGTTGCCTATGCCTTGCTTGCTTGCTTGCTTGCTTGCTTGCTTGCTTGCTTGCTTGCTTGCTTGCTTGCTTGCTTGCTTGCTTGCTTGCTTGCTTGCTTGCTTGCTTGCTTGCTTGCTTGCTTGCTTGCTTGCTTGCTTGCTTGCTTGCTTGCTTGCTTGCTTGCTTGCTTGCTTGCTTGCTTGCTTGCTTGCTTGCTTGCTTGCTTGCTTGCTTGCTTGCTTGCTTGCTTGCTTGCTTGCTTGCAAATTTTAAAATTAAAGTACTCTCTATGCAATATTTTCTTTTAATATTTTTGCTTCTTTCTGTTTATAGTCTCTGCGTTTGTGTGAACATCTTGGACGTTTGATAGATAAAGTGTTCAGTGGCTGTTACCTAACATGTGAGGCGTCTGCTCTATTTACAAGTATACAGATGCATTTCCCACAACTTGATGGATTCATTCAGGTAACCGTTAACCCTGCCGACAGAGTCAGCGAATTTCACACGTGCATGCAAACTAGTCTCAGATCAAAGAAACGGTTGAATGACCAAAACAAATTGAATTACTAGACATACTCTTAGTGAAGTACACTCCCTTGAGCAATGAGCATATAGGAAACCTTTTCACAATAATTTCAGGAATAAGGCTAAAATAATTTCAAAGTAAGTAAGATTCTAAAACTATTTTCATCTTTTTTTCTTGGCAGCATGACTGTCAAGAGTTCCTAGCTCTCTTTCTGGACGCTTTACACCAGGAACTCAACACTGCACAGACCCATCATAGAAGACGAAGTAGAGGACGATCAATATCTGGTGCAAAGACCGCCGATCAATGGTGGAGGTGAATATAGATACTTGCAGTTTTTTTTTGTGATTTAAAGAACTGAACACATGCATTTCTTTTGCCTCTTGCTTATGCATGTGTTCACACTAGCGGAATAATATTTTTTAGTAGTTTATGAACAAACGCATGCATAACAATTACTCTCTTTTGCCCAAGGTTGTATAAGGAGGAGAATGAGTCGGTCATCGTCGATACCTTTCAAGGTCAATTTCGGAATAAAGTAAGCAGCGTTCTACTCGCTTTTTTTCCATCATACATATCTCTTAATTCATGTATATATTTGATTACCGTATTATTGTATTCTTCTCAGATACGATGTGCTGTGTGTAATCATGTGTCAATCACATACCAAGCATTCACTTTTCTTTCGTTACCTTTGGTCAGTCAGAAATGCCAAACATTTGGTGAGTACAGTATCTGATTTCCACAATTCTTTTATACCTCGGTCGGCCCTGGACTCCTCATTGAATACATGTACTCCCTTTATCACTTACCATACATATGCTTCAGAAACTTTAGTTTTCACAAAATTATTTGGAAAACTAGTTCTTGTTTTACATGTTTTTGCGTTTCAACCGAGTAAAGTACCAACTAACTGCATTTTCTCTGCTTGTCGAATAGTTATTACGTTGGTACGCAACAACGATCCTGAGGCTACCAAGAATGGTAAACCAAGGGCTGTAAGGTATTAAATTTCCCTAGTTGGTTGAGGTTTTTGATAAAATGCAAATCCATGCACGCACGCAAGATATCGCAAGTTTTAAAATAGTCGCTTTTTTCATACATGCACTTATTTGAGCAAGCTTGAAAAGGCGTTTTGTGTGCGTTTGATATAATGCCAAATTCCACGCAAATTCACGCCAGGAGAGTTTGAATTTGTAATGCAATTTAATACCAACGTGTGAAGACTTGCGACTTATGTCTGTCTTGTTAACTATCTAAGTGTAAAGCTAAATCAATAGATCTGGTTAGTGTTTTGGATCTTTCTCGATGGATTTACAGCTATATTGTCAATCATTTATTGTATGCAGAGTTCGAGTGCAAGTCTGCAAGCCCTCTACTACAATACAAATCAAGCAAAGAATAGTGTCATTGTTTCCTGTGCACGAACAACCTGACTCTGACAATCTCTTTCTTGCTGTTGTGCGTGATGGTGCTATCCTTGGGTTATTGGTAAGTGTACTGTAATTGTGATTGAGAAACCGAACAACAAAAATGAATGGCAATCTCTGGTTGTTGAAACATCAAATCATGTGAGTTGTTGTTTTCTCACTTGTTTTAATATTATTTTTCAGCATGATCAGCGTGTTATCAACCCATTCAACGACAAACACACCAAGCTGTACGCATACGAACCTCTCCACCCACCTACAAACTCATCCCAGGAAAAACCTTTGAAGACGACACAGTTTTTCCGGCGCAAAACTACAAGTGACCTCCACGATACCTCACGTCCAATAATAACCGATACCAACACCAAACTAGCTCCTTTGGGAGATGGCTCAAAAACCAGTAGCATCAAAGGATCGTATTCCAGTAGTACTAAGGGTGGGGCCAAAACACGTGCTTCGTTTCCTATTGGCTATCATCTGACGTACACGTGTTCAATATGTGTACAAGCAAAGCCAATCAAACAGCTTCTACAACACTATGAATGCGGGAAGGTCTTCTGCCTTGAGTGTCTGGAGGTACTAATGTAGTTTATGAATATTAAATGCGCAGCTATACTCACTGTATTGTAAGTAAGTGAAACATATAACTCTAAATAGAGGTACAGAACCATTGCATGGAAGTCACTGTACATGTCACTTCAAATGAAATCTGGACCATAGAAAAACGAGTTTAGCAAACTTTGGCCAGAAACGATTTTGCCCTCGTTACAATGTGTGTGACATGAAATATGAATATAATAGCTCACTCACCTTGTTTTGAAATGCTCCTGTGAGATAAAAATTGCATCCCTGTAACAGTGGCACTTTAGACATAACAGCATGACTGTCCATACAAGCAGAACATCAGAACATCATTTGAGTGCTTAATGTTCTTGATCTATGTAGTTTATTTTGTTGGGAATATTTATAACACTAATGCTTTGGTCTTGTATACTTACAGGTTTCATTACCCGACGATAACGTACATTGTCCAGTAAGTATGTTGTTCTTTATGATCATCGTCATCATCTCATTCATCACCATCATTATCATCATTACTATCAGGTCAGAGATCCCATCCCAAAACTTTTACATTAATAGAATGCTATGAAGGATGTCCCTTATCTCACTATATATCGGAAAATTGAAAAAGACACCGTCATATCATCATTATCATCATTGATTTAGAAGCGAATTTCATTCTATTTCAATGATAATTTGAGGATAGCTATTTTACTGTTAGTGTATATTTTAAGACGCATCGATGCACTTTATAAGCGTCGTATTATACATGCCATGAAATAAATTATCTATGATACTGTCAACAGGACTGTTTAAGACCATCTAGTACTGGAGACTCCCAAGAGATTAAATTACAGTAAGTATCTGATACATGTGCTTAGTGCTGATACACAATCTTGTCCGCGTTTAGGGGACAGGATCGTAACATGATAAGACGGATCAGAGATTACAGTTATGGTGAACGGGATCACGTACCAAGGGAGCGCTGTATTAGAAATTGTAAAGACTATTTCTTACCCTATACCAATTTTCCCTTTTGCAGTATGTCTAATTGTCAATTTCCGCATACTCTGACAACGCTTTCTAACTCTCGTTTGTAAGCGAGAAAAACGCTGCAAGATGAGATTAAGAAGTCCTGGTGCTATAAATTAACTTTGCATAGTAGTCATGTTTTATTTCCCATCTCAACATTGTCCGATTTCTAAGAAATTTGCAATCATAGATGCTATAGTAGAGCGAATGCAGGAAAAGAATAGATGTTAGTGTTCTACCGCGTACCATGTGAAGACCCTGCAATGATGTATGTAGTTATTGGATAAATTGCCTTTCATCTGGAAAACCTTCGCGAGAAAAGAGAAGAGAGCGGATTAATAATTTTCTTACGTTTGCTTACAGATACTGTAATGTTCCTGTTGTCTTCAGAAACAAAGAATCAGATGAGGTAAAAAACATTGTAGTTCTGAAAGAGGTCAAAATACTGTCCTTGTCATAACTCCATCATCCTTGGAAAACCAAAGGTGTTACTTCCCCCTGTCGCCAATGAAATCTGCAGTTCGGTTTGAAATTTAAATTATTATTTCAGGGGGAGAGTACTCTATTTGGTCATCCCAATCTGGTAACGTTACCATGCAAGATCACAGGCCAGGACCTCTATCAACATATGGCTACCTTGTTGCCTGGAAATCTCAACGCCAATAAATCACGAGCCATTGAGTCATTTCCGTTCTCGTTACATCTTGTCGATTACCAGGTATATTAAAAAACATGTTTTTCATTGTAAAGCACCCATTGTATATATGCTAGCATAAAATAAAAAGGAACCGCAAAAACGTCCGTGTAAAAATACCAGCCTTCCTTTAGAAGGTTGCTTTTGGTAGGTACTACTTTTGAAAGAGCAAACGTCTAAATGTGTAGTTGTGTTGTATTGCGAATTATTCAAGATCAATGTGGTTGGTAATTGATTGTTTAATTTTTTTTATAAGTCATCTCATCTGCGTTTGTTATTTCAAAAATAAAAAATAAAACATTTTAGTTTGGTGATGATTCGTTAGATACATTTTTGCAAAATATATTGTGATTAAAGCGTAATAACATGTAATATTTATCATTTTGGTCCGTCTCCAGGGTACAAGGTGTTCACGATGTGATGACAGTTGTACTGGATGTTGCATAGAACAAGATAATGTATTAATCTTTGAAAATGGTGACCATCTTGCCATTCAACTAAATAATATCATACAGCTTGAAGTTGACAAGGTATATTTCAATAAATGAACCAAATAAGTTGGATAATTAGCTGGTCAGAGTCGCTCAGTCAATTTGTCAATTATTCAATCAATTAAAATCCCATTCAATCAATCAATCAATCAGTCAAGCAATCAGTCAAACAACCAATCAATCAATCAACCAATCAGTCAAGCAATCAGTCAAACAACCAGTTAAGCAATCAACCAGATAGTCAGGCCGCAGAACGTCGAACTACAATGTGGCTTACAACTATGTTATTTCTATTTCTCCATTTGATCCATTTGATCCATTTAATCCATTTAATCCATTTTGTATATTTGTATATCTCAGATGAGCCGTTATTGTGATCATGAATCAATGAGAGTCAAGCACCTAACGTGTAAACTGCAGCTGCAGGATTGCCTTCGAAGCTTTGTTGATAGGTACGTTTGTATAACACCATAGCAACAATTATGATTCTCTCAGAAAATGATTTTTTGAAATAGATGTATTAGAAGCAACACGTATGAATGATAGTTGTCCAATTAGTTTAATGAGGATGATAATAATTCCATCAATACCTCGTTTAATTTTGATTTGTCAAACAACAGAGAGCAACTGGAAGACTTATGGAAGTGTCCTGAATGTAATCAAGAACGAAGTGCCACAAAGTCAATGTCCATTTGCCGTTATCCTGATACACTAATCATACATTTGAAAAGGTTGGAGAAATATAGCTTTTAGTAGACACTAGGAGGGTGGTGCGAAGGGGGGGGGGAGGGGTGAATACCGCAATATCGCACTGAAATATCGATAATTATCCGCGCATCCTTTTATTTAATAGTAATGATAATTTCTTCGAAGAATTTTCTTCGGTGCATTTCTCATTACTTCATACCGAGTCCTAAAACATACGAATAGAGTCCTTGCATGTGAAGTTAAAGCAGCCCCATCTGGAGGACAAAACAGCAGGTTGAGCTGCATTCCAACAAACAGCAAGGGGTTTATACCGGGTACCTTGATTCTTTCAATACCGAAATACCGCGTCAGAAAAATGAAGAATACCGAATATCGTGCCATAAAAAACGATACCGCGAAAAAATGAGATAGCATACAAAATATTAGTTTAGAATAACAGAATCAGAGAAAAGACAACATATACTATATATTTAACAATTTACTGGCTTTATAATTGATAGGTACAGACAGAGCTATATGAAGATTTATACCCCAGTAGAGTTTCCTCTCGAGGACCTGGATATGAATGAGTTTATGCATGGTATCAATTCACCGCGAGATGGTATTTACTCTGGTGAAAATACGTACGATTTGACTGGGATTGTTTGCCATGAGGGGGGTGAGTTTATAATTGAATCGGAACCCAGAGATTTATCAAGGACGTGAGTTGGAATTTTCCGATGTAGTGTAGTCTTCAGATGCGGTGCAAAACCCCACCATGCGGACAACTGTATAATATGGCTACCCGGTTATTACAGCAATTACGATCTTTTTATTTTCAAAACCAATGTCATCACAAGGATTATTTGAATGGTTTGAACCAAGGTTCACGAGGTTTTTCTGAGTTGCAATATTGGAGTGATATTAGTTTGAGCAAGGATAATAGGTGAGGGAAAAGTGTATCTAACTAATCTATTTTTCTAGATTTTGAAAGTGGTCATTACAAGGCATACTCTAGGAATGACACCGGCTCGGAATGGCATTTGTTTGACGATTATCGAGTTTCACAGGTATACTAACCCTATGTAATTCTAAATAAATTATCGTTTTGACTTTATTTAAGAGAATATGAGGTAAGAGAGCTTATCTCTGGACCCCGCCCACGGGCTCTACTCGTCGTGGAATTTTTAGAAACTTATTACCAACATCCGCACTCTTGTCTTGAGATGTTGTTACGATACCACCGCGCCTCCTGCAATCTGGCCAATCAAGTTCCGTTCCCGAAATAACTTCAGTTTAAAAATAGAATGAAAAGATCCCCTGATAAATGTAAAGCCCAATACGGGGGATAAGCTCTCTTATCTCATACTGTCTTTCTTCATAGCAAAACACTGCAGAAAATGTACAAATTATAGAATGAACAGGCATCACTGCATGCACTTCTTGAGGTTACTGCTCAATTCAAACTCACAGCTTCTTTTAGTCGCGCAATCCTCTGTTTCTTCTTTCCCTTATTCTTCAGTATTAGACGATGTTGTTAAGATACCTTAATCTTTTGTTACAGGAACTTCCGAGTTCTGCATGTCACATGACAGCATATTTGTTGTTTTACACGCGGAGGGCAAGTAAGTTGCATTCTTTCCAAACGAACCCTCCTATCTCATACCTGATAACAAAACAACAAAAAGGAACCAGACAAATAGTCAGATTGTGACATCAACAATGCGGAAAAAACACTATCTAGAAAACAAGCAAAACATACAAACTGGCATAACAAAAACAAGCAATTTAACAGATCAACCCGTAACACAAACACACAAACTAACCCATAAACAACCCGACAACAGCGCAAATCAATCAAACCAGCACACAAGTAGTACAAGTTTAAAATGTGATTATTGTATTCACAGATTCGTCTGCGTCTGCGTCCATCAAAGAGAACCTTGTGTAAGTAAAAAACATCTAATTTTGGTACTTATTTGTTTGTTTGTGCGGTACAAAAGGGAAAAAAATCGACTTTTGCGCGCATATTATTTGCAGAGGATAAGAACTTACTGTGTACGAATCTGATTTGCCATCGTAATTCTATGCAGTTCGATGAAACAGAGGATCAGTGATCGATTTGGAAGACGTCGTAGTGGAAGCAAGCCTAAATCAGAGAAGAATCAAAACGGGGTAAGAATGGACAGAGGGGTAGTACTTCGCTGAGATATAATGCTGTTAGGTGTCAAAAATATCAATTTCACATTCTAAGAAATTGAGAAAAAATAGCAGTAATTTTTTTCAATGTGCATGGATCGATTTATCGAATCACCTTAATTAAATTGAACCAATTTGCAGGGACGAATTCGTACATATAATGCAAATACAGAGAAAGAGAAAAATATCAAATGTTCTTGGCAGGAATCGAAGTAATGGTTAACACATGGGACTAGAATACCGAAGACGTGGGTTCGATTCATGTCAAGAGCATTTGATGTTTTGTTCTTATTCTTTATGTTTTCGCTTTACAAACAACGTTCCCAAAAGGTTAGAAAAACGTGCTACTTCCCTGTAGCTTGTTTACTTGGGGTCCAAGACTATAACATTCAAGAGCATTTGATATTTAAATTGTTTTTATTCTTTATTTCATATATTCATGCAGCTAATATAGAACGACTTGTGCACACCTGCAACACCACGACTTGTTTACTGCAATTCAGTCCTGCATGGACTGCCTGATCATGAAATATCAAAATTTTAAAGTGTGCAAAAATACGGCAGCAAGACTCATTATAGTTTCATTTTAATGTTTTCTAACAGAAACGCAATGCTTCCACCAAGACAAAGCAAAACATGTTACTTCCCAGCAAAGGTGGAAATACAGAAGATGTAGAAACTGTGATGACCACATCACATCCTGCTTTGAGAGGTAGACTTTCGAAGATAAGGATGATGACAATGATAAGAATTATTAAAAATTGTCACAGAGATAATGTTGACGGTGACAATGATTTTCAATTGAGCGAGATGTTGACTGATTTTAATTGATGAGTGGTAACGATAAGATTAGTGTTGGCAATGGTACTAATCAATCAATCAATCAATCAGTCAATTAATCAACTAATCTGTCAATCAACCAATCAATCAATCAACCATCCAATCATTCAATCAGTCAAACAATCTATCAATTTATTTTGGCAAAGGTGTCATAGTTACATATTTTTTTACAAATTTACCTTAATCAATCAATTAATCAATCAAGCAACCAGTTAATCAATCAATCAATGATCAATCAATTATTTACTTTGGATTTGATTGACGTTCTTTTACATTCGAGTCAAAGGCTTATGTATCAAAAACGCTCGTACTGCCCTTTGTCAAAACATTTCTTTAATCAGTACTTTTTGTTCCAACTCAGACCTGGTTGTTCCCAGCAAAGTGGATAAAGATTTGTCAAGTACTCCCAAAGAAAGGTAAGTTCCCGGCTTTTCAACTTCATTTTGTTTTTGTAGTATTTCCCAAGATTTTGTTCAGTTTTAGACGTCAAATTGAAAATATTTCAGGCGATAAATGTAAGGCGCTCTTTGTTTAACATGTATCGTCTGTGTTACTTTAGTGTGCCAAGAGAACATAACATTAGCAAAGAATTGAAAGGTAAAACCATAATACGCTCTTTCATGTTAACATCACACATCACATTTTATCTACATATCACGCAAATCATTTTTGTAATTTTGCAACAGAGAAGTGCCTTTCCGAGCGAGACAACTATAAGGACATAAGCTTTGACACAGCATCAGACCAGCCAGCCCATTGTGACTGTAGTCAGTGTGATTACTACAGAGAACTTGAACAGCAGGTAAGTACCAGTCCTAGAACCGAGCAGTTTTCTAATGAATTTTGCATGGTAACATCGTAGTTTGGCAATGCTTGACAAAGTACAATGAGCAAAATTTGACATTATTGGCACTTAGGTTCGGTATACCTACAAAGTTTAGATCAAACCTAAGCGAATCTGAAAAAATTATATTGTCTTTATTCGAGGAAAGACATAAAGAAGAAACGAAGCTTGGGAAACAACAACAAAATGTTGCCATATAAGATTTATCAAGCTTTCAGTTTCATTTCAACTCGGCCCTAGTATGTAATTGTCAGTAGTTACCTTACAACCAACGATCTCTTTGTGATCATAGATCAGAAGATGTAGACGATCAGTGAGCAGCTCTGAGAACAAAGGCAGTAGCGTCCCATCTTCACGAGGTGTTTCCCCTAAGACAAGACAGCCTAAAACTTCACCCGTTAAACATGCTACTCCAACAGCACTGCAAGATAGCGATGCACAAATACATAAGGTGAAAACACTGCACCCAAATATCTACAAACTGAATACCACTGCTTTTTTGTCAATAGATATCTTTGTTATACCGTTACGCTGAATATAGACAATACGATACTACTTTGAAAGTCCAAGCCCGATACCTATGAGTTTGTCAGAAACTGATCAAGTCCTATAGTAAAACCCTGAAGCAAAAATTCAGGAGTATACAATTTTGCGCATTTTTAAGCAAAAGTGAGGTCATGACTTTTGAAAACTGATTTTCTAGAACAAAATTGCCCCACAGAAGGAGCCTTTTGCCAAAGAAGGCTAAATATAGGATATCAGTATGTAAAAAAAGTATACATACTAATTTATATGTACATTTAGGTAAACTAGTGAATAAGAAAAATAAGAAATGATTGTAAGAATAATAGTTAAATCTGTATCACTTTGAAGGAGAAGACACCTCAGTTAGCAAGTTCAGACAGTTTAGGTAGTGAATTACTCCCCAATGATGACAAGAAGACTAAACGTCACAGCAAAAGACGTTCGAGTCATCAGCAACAGCACAATACCACATCTAGCAGCTCAAACTCTGAACAACCCACTCGAAGGGGCTCAGCCAACAAAGAGTCAAAGGTCAAAGAGATAGATACCGATGTTAGCGGTGTAACTGACAGTGCAATACAGTGTACATTGATGGACGATGATGATACGACTAATAAGAGACGAAGCACCAGGAGTAATGCAGTTCAAGTATCGCTTGTCATTGACCATGATGAAGCAGAAAAGACACAAAAAGATGATATAAGGTACGAATGAACACTTACTAACGATTAGTATAACTAGCTTATATCAAAAGAAGGATAGATAAACCGAGAAAAGAAATCATTGAATTCAAGTGAATTCAACTTTTGAATTATCAGGAAAAACGTGACAAACGAGTTAAAGCTATATTTCGTCTTTATTACAAAGACATAATCATGCTCAATTGCTTATAATCAATCTAGCTTATATCAATATATCAAGATTGGTAATTGGCCTATGTAATTGTTAGTGTAGTTATTCTTGGGTAAATCCTGTATCTGTTGTAGTGCCGCACTGGGCGAAGCACTTGATCACGAAGATAAGAAGTATATGACAATGCAGCTTATCCATGCAGTTAAAAGTGAAGACATGAAGTAAGAAATCTATATTTTCTTTATTGACTATCTATTTCTCTGTTTGTTTGCTTGTTGGCTTGCTTGTTCGTTTATTCGTCCGTTCGTTCGTTCGTCACTTGAACACACGCCTCAAAATTCATAACATTTTACATCTTCTGAAGATTGATACCATGACCATTGATACGCCTTTTCTCAGGCAAGCCATACAACTGCTGGAGGAAGGTGCAGATCCTTGTATTGTAGTTGACGGGATAACACCCCTACATATCGCCGCTGGCATGAAATCGTCTCTAGGCTTCCACTTCACACGGCTCTTCCTAGATTACGGAGCCAACCCAAACGTCAGATCAGCAGAGGGCCTTACTCCAGTTCACGTAGCTTCCGTGTGGGGTAAAAAAGAGTGTTTGAAACTACTACTGAAGAAAGGAGGCAATCCATATGCTGAGGATGCTGAAGGACGGACGGCAGTAGACCTGGCAAATAATTACGAGTTCGAGACAAGTGCCAACACATCAGAATACCTCAACAAACTCGACCATCACTATACCTCCATGATACATTCCCAGACCTGCAGCAATACGTCCTTGACCTCAGAGATGTCCGCCTCCGAGTACGACTACATGCCGTATATACACGGGGAATATGGAGAGGGCGACTACAGATCCCGTAGGGTGCGACGTCATCTCGAAGAGATCGCAGGTGCAGCATCAGAGGCATCGACAGGGGGTAGTCTTGTTGGGTGTGGTTCCTGGACGAAGAATTTCAAGAGGAGGGCGAAAAGGAATAAAGTAGTACGCACCATGTCAGGGAACTTGCGCAAGAATTCTAGTAGGCTGGCAGATAGATTTAGAAGTTTCAGTGATCACTTCAGTAGTCACAGTTCTGACAATAATTGATTTCAACAATCTTGATGTGAACAGATTGAGTACCTCAATGGCCATATAGTTTTATTTATCTGAACCGCGGGCAATTATTTCCAATATACACATATACCCATTAATGTTCTTTTCATTATTAAAATAAAATCGTTAATGACATTCAGTGGCTGCATATATGCATTTTTTACTCAGTCTTTCTGATTTTATTTCAAATTAAATTTACTATCAATTTTTGTATTTACGTAACTTGCAAAAAATGCTTACAAATTGCCAAAGAGAGCACTATTTTCGACAATTTCGCACTGCGCGCTTCCTCTGCGCTAATTCCAACATCAATCATCAAAACAAAACCGACAAAACAAATTATTTACCAAAAAAAAAAAGTAACCTAAAATTTCTTTCCAAAATAAAATTATCTGTTCAAAAAGCACGGTTACCAATAATTTTTATTTCAAATTTTGTTTATTTTACAATGCATTTTACAAATTCACATTTTTAGGAGTTTTATATTCGCCTCCAGAAGTTAAAAAATATTTTCGCACGAGTATGCATAAGCACGAAATTGCAAAACATTGAAAACTTTAGCTTGTTTTGACAACGGGTAATTTGATAAATAATTGCAGAGAATATTTAACATAAAAAGGGAGGTTATTTGAACCTCCTTTGAAAAATGGATAGAAAGTTTAAATCAGAGGGAACTCAGCCATGATGAACTAAGCTTATGTACATTTATTATATACTATTATTTTTGTAATTTCAATACTGCTTACACTGTATTTGTTCTAGTATTTCTTTGTGCTCTTTATTTGTACATATTGCGAAGCACTTTAAATGTATTTACATTTATATATATATTTAAATATTAATTATATATATATAAATATATTTAATATTAAATGTATGTAAATTAGATAAACGTTTTATCAGCAAAATACGAGAATATCAGTTATGAGACTTTACATAAACGTTCTTTCTTTCTTCCTCCTGAAGCCATCCATCTTCTTTTCGTCTTTTTTTTTACGCTCTTGCCATCTCATCATGCCCTCCTCCACCCTCTTCTACTTTCTAATATTCTCGGTTTTTCTTGGTTTCTCCAGGAATTGTCCCAATATAAATATATCTTTTAGACAGTTGGATGTGAAATATGGCTGGATGTTTGACTCGCAAAATTATCCAGCCATTTTCATAATCAAAAAGAATAAAATCACACAATTTGACTTGCTAAAGAGAAAACGTTTTTGGGGATAGTTAGCAATGGTCACCTAAAATTATAATTGAAACTTCAGTGTTGTGCATCAAATACATAATTGATGAATAAATTATACACCTTATTTTAATAATTCCCGCCGCCATTTTGAATTTGTAATCGATGACGTCGAGTGGTGGCCGGATCAGTAATTTACAAGGGGATATGGGCATTTTGCCGACTTTTCGATGGATGAAAAAAGTATGCCAATAATATTTTTAACTCTCAAACAAGCCCTAACTTATATATTTATAGCTGGATAGGCCGTTGGACGGCTGTGAAGCTCAGGCGGTGTGAATTTATAGCAGAAATTCGGTGTATTTTCGCCTGATTGAAGCGTATCACAACTTGCGATTTAATTTCAATTACTAGAGACTCAAATCTTTGTCAAAGCAAAAAACATTTTAAGGAGGCTCCATATAGTTATGGGGCGTCTAGGATCTTAGAGGTTTATTAAAAATCAACTGCCCACAAAGCGCATGGGCGGACTATATTTCAAAGACTTTGAGTCAAAGATTTAGTTTTTGCACAAATGATCACGTGACTGGTCACCATAGCAACGCTATGGCTGTCATAATAAAGCTCATTTTTAACGTAGAAAAAATAAAAACTCTAGTTTTAAGCGGTAAATTTTTTTTGAAAACATTGTATGTGGATTTAAGTACGATGACCTAGCATATATTACCGTGACAAAAAAATCCCAACTGTAGAACCTCAGAAATAACGGAATAATGGTTTTTCCTAAATTAAAAACAATCTGCAGTTGGAAAATCGTTGAAAATTTGCAAACTACTTTATTATACCACTAAAATAATATTCTGAAAATTTCAAAAAAATTTACCGCTCAGTTTTTGAGTTTTTTAATTTTTTTAAAAGTGCGCGTTGTATATTTTCATGACGTCATCAAAATAAAAATTCTTCAAGTTTGAGGTGTGCGCATGTGCGTGAGCATGCACGAGCGCGCGCTCTGAAATTATATGGAGCCACCTTAAACAAATTACGTATATTAGTATTGGGAACAATTTGATCAACAGAGCATGGTCTAATTTACGTTCTATGCAATTTTATTGAGGCTAAGGAATCACATCGCTTCATCATTTGATATATCCAAAGAGTACAAATCGGTAGCTTGGATCGCCTTTAGATTCCAGAACTCAAATAAAGAAAAACAAACAAGCTATTTAGCCAATGCAGAAAGCCAGTCTGATATAAGTGAAAACGAACTACTGGATCGACGCTACACCTTTTGCATTTGAAACTTTGCGATCAATCGATTGTAGTCGCTAGTTGTTGCACAACACTTGTTGCACAATAAAATTTCAGCGTCGTCGTTTGCAACAAAAAAAAGCCCTGCAAATTGTATGTACATCTAATGAAAATAAAGACTGCAATATATCATATTTCAAATAATTGAAAACCTAATAGCAAGATAGTGAAATATATTATGGTCCGATAGCAGAAAATTTCAATGCATTGGAAGAATATTTTCAATTAAAAATTAAAAAAAAAGATAAAATAATCAAAATTAGTTCAATGCGCTCAAAGGTTTATATTAATAACATATAAACAGTGGAACAACTGAACTATTTTTGAGTCGATTCAAAACTATAGCTAGCTGATTGAAATAATCGGTCTTGTTGTGACAAGCTTCATTACAAGTTGTCAATTTCAAGACGCGACAGCTAAATTAACTACTTCATTATTCACGATGAGAAAAAATCCTGTATAAACAAAGTAATTTGATCACTTTTGTTTGTGTGTAATTCTCAATACTTGACTCAATAAAGTCTATCGAAGTGAAGTTTTGATGCGATAAATATCTGCCGTATAGCTTGTCGTGTTACTGAATTGTTTCCCGTTCATTTCAATCAGTTCAAAACATGGATAATATTATCCATGGTTCAAAAGTACTTTGAATTTCATTATAAATTCACATCGGTTGAGCTTCACAGCAGCCTCTCGACTTATTCAACTATGAATGCATCACGAAGTCGGCCACCACTTGACGTCATCGATTAGAAATGCAAAATGGCGACGGGAATTATTAATAAGGTGTATAAGCAAGATTCAAATCCACAAAGGAAGGACAGAAAATGTGTGCGAATTGATTAACTATGCATGGCAGTTGTATTTTACATTATGTACAAGAACTTAAACCGAAGCTGATTAAAAGATTTGTAAATAAATAGAGATAAAATTATGAAATCTAAATTATGTACAAAAAGCTAAATCTTCTTTAAAATCTTCCCGGTAAGGATTTGTTTTAGTTGTATTGTTGGTCCTAAAATTAAAATGATTTTTAATCTTTCTAAAACTATTGGCGATTAATCAAGTTCATGGAAGCTTTCCTAATATTTTCGTTCATGCCTCCGTATATCAAAGGATTGATGACAGGAGTCAAATATGCAAGGCAGTCAATCAATGGGGCTGCATTTGAGGTGCTGATCAACGTGAAAGTAAAAATTGCCATAGGCATAATCCTTGTCAGAAACAGGCAAAAGGCAAGATATGTAGCGATTTTGGCTGCCTTTTTTTCTGCATTAGAGACAAGAGACCTCTTTGTATCTTTTCGTGCCGTTTCTGCTTGTATTTGGATACGTTGTGGTTGTTTTTCTTGGCGTTGTTGTACGTCGAGGTGTTCCACAATGCTACAGCTTTGTTTCTTTAGATCTTTGACAGATTTTGTGATGCCGTCTTCGTGGCTGACCTCTTGTACTTGGATGGTGAACTCTATTGCTTGTGAGCTGTCTTCTTGGCGTTTGGCATTCTTGTGGATAATTTGTTGTGAGATATTCTCGGATTCTTCTAGTTCATCTCGGACGACATCTCCTTTTTCTAAATCTCTCAATACATCTCTTTTTTCTTCTTTGTCTCCTTTTTTCGCTTTCTTCTGAGAAATCACTTGTGGGCAGCTGTACTCGTCTAGACGTTTGACAGTTATGTCGATAACTTGCTGAGAAATTTCGGCAGAATCTGGGTTTATCTCGTTTTGATTTCGTGTTTTGATTTCTAAATCTGTCAGAATTTCAATTTTGTCTCCTTTTTGTTGGCAAATATTTTCACCTTTGGCTTGAACTTCTTTTGATCCACTGGAGCTGCCCTGGGCACTATCGTCGGATCCACTTTGATTCTTTAGCTTCGCTTTACTGTCGTCTGTCTCTATTTTTCTCTCTTCTTTACCCTGTGTTTTTGGCCTGTTTTTTTTGTAAGGCAGCATTCTCTTCAACTCTCTTTTTCATGAATCTACGATTTCTTTTCAAAATTGTCCGCCAAATAAGAACCACGAAGATAATTGTAGCCAAAGTAGCAACAATTGGACTTAACATCATGGGAAACCGACCAGTACTGCTAAGGGTTCTCCAAAGAACAATAGTGATTCCAGTGATATAGCAGACAGCGACAATCTTAACAAGGCGAGCTTTAGTAACGTGCACACGATGCCAGACTGGAAATCTGACACCAATGAATCGCTCACAGTTCAACGCGCACAATATCAGTTCAGTCACTACGTGTAGACCTAAGTTTGCCATAAGAGCGTCAATATAACAGTTGGATTCGATCCCTTTCTGATAAATTGCTTCTTTGATCACACTTAGCGGCATTACTAGACTCTTTACAAAATCACTTACGGCCAAAGCTAAAATAATGGTGTTCGATTTTGTTTGCAATGACGAAGTCTTGTAGAATGTTACAAGCATCAAACCGTTGAGAAAGATGGCAATTGGACATCCCAAAGCAGTTGTTGCCATACCAACACGAGATAATGTGAGAGATGTTGATGTGACTCTACTAGGGTCTCTTAATGATTTAAGATCTTCACAGATACTCAGACTGTAAGAATTAAGCATGTTTTCTGTGACATTGCTTGAATCCATTGCTTTAACGTCAGTCTGGTAGGACCTCGAGAATCAGGAATTCTTGAACACAGTATAAGATATGGAGAAACCACAGACGTTTCAGATGTCGTTTGGCAAGAACTGATAAGGCAGTGTCCTCGCGCTCGCTCTCTTATAAAACGACAACAACATTATTTGTATTACATAACAACTCCTTATCAAAGATGTCAAAGAGAAAATTGAAAGAACTACTGGTTGATTTTTCACATAAATGTCCTCGAGTGAAGTCATTAAAACCATTTCCTCAAGTGTCGTCATTAACACCATTGTTCCATAGTTAACACATGTAACAATGATAACATGCAGCATGCAATCAGGGCTTTATGCGTTCTATATATGCTATACGTTCTATGCGTTCTATACGATCTATACGTTTTATGCGTTCTATATACGTGCTACACGTTCTAAGCGTTATATACGTTCTACACGTTCTGTGCGTTCTGTACGACCTACACGTTATATGCGTTCTTTACGTTCTGCACGTTTTATGAGTTCTATACGTTCTGTGCGTTCTATACGTTCTACACGTTGTATAATTTTTTCGTTTTCAAAACGGTAACACAGCTTGGGACAAATTATCGCGAGTCCACTTAATTATTTCCAAAGGTGTTTTTTTTTATGCTGCAGGGTACTCGTTAGGTTTTTCATTTACTTTATACACATGAACACATAAAGACCCTGAGAGGTTTTCTTCCAATATGGCCCTTATAAATTAAGTTACAAATAACAAATTATTATATATGTGTGTACAAATCATGATAATAAAAATTGATCTTGTCGTGTGTTCCAGTGTACGTATTAATAAATTCTGTCAGTAGCAAGTTCGCTAGCATTATGGAGTTTTCTTTGTTAAAGAGAACAAGGTTTATGAATGATTTTTGGGATTTTATTTTATGGCGCAATTAAGATTAGTTCATATTGTTTTATATGTGTCAGAAGTTCCTGTCCATCGCCGGTCCATTTCTTTCCCTCGTCACAGCTTTAACAACTAAACTATATCAAAACAAAAGCACATTATCCTAATCTTATCAGCAAATGAAGCACTCAGTTCACATCCTAATTTAGATAAAAATTGCTGATAAAATTAAGATGTACTTAACGTAGAAGCGCTGCATTTTTTTGAAATTACAAAAACTTGTTCCTTTCAATTCATGTTCTACATGTGAATTTTTCCCTAAAAAGATATTGCATAAGACAGACAGTCACGCAAATGCGTGAACCATTCCAGATTTTTAATAATAGCTAAATTTTTTGGATTCCAAATCGACAACAAAATTACTTTGAATTTAAATAGCATACTTCATCGTCAAATCAAATCAAATTTTATAAACACACATAAGGGGCATGTCCTAATTAAAGCCGGGTTGCTGGGATCGTTACGATCGCAAAAAAATCTAAATCGGTGGGATTACTCATATATATCTTAGCGATAGAGTTGAGCGATCGACACCAACTAAACACATATTGCTTTTTCTAGTAAAAACAAAAAAATGCATTTTTTTTCAATTTTTCAGCGATCGTGGCGATCATTTGGAAACATTATGCCGATCAACACTCTGCGTTGAATTTATCATAGTTCACACTGTATTAACTGTGTTATCATTCAGTCCATACTTGCAATATGGTACGTTTATGTACTATTTCAAAAACTCAATTTTCGCATCGAATAACTTGGTCGTATTTTATCGAATGCCCTTAAGATATTTCTCATTCGAAAGCTGACAGTGAGTAGAATTAACTACATAAATTTCATTCAAAGGGTTATAACCACTTTAATATATAAAATATAATTTATATTCACAATTTCAAAGTAATAACTTGCCCCAGTAAAGGTGAGGGCCATAACAAGCACAGTACCGTGGAGTTGGGGAAGGTGAAGGGAAAAAGGTTTCAGGTCGATTTGCTACGAAGTTGAAAAGTGCACGCTGCCACTACATCAGCTTATATACGATTGCTGTAGGGGGGTCCTATTCTGAAATGGCAGACAACCCCAAACCAAGTCCCCGTATGCTCTAAATATTTTATTTTTCGTTAGTTCGGTAATTGTGTGTGCACGTTTATTGTTATATAGTGTTATGTTGTTTCCTTTTTTTATTCCTTTCTGACCTTTTTTTCCAAAGCTATCACTGCGCCCACTTTTTTCATGTTTACTTGCTTTCTATCTTGGCATCTGTTCATGACTCCGTTCTTGCTCCTCCTTCAACTTTCTTGGTTTCTCCAGAAATTGCAATGTCAAACAGGCTTATTCGTTTGTTTCAAGAATAAAAAGCTTAAAATTTGTCAAGATTTGCAAAGAAACCTCTAATTTTGACCCGCTAAAGACAAATGTTTTGAGGGCTAGAAGCTTTTGTTTCTAACCCTAGAAACAAAAATAAACAATTGACAAATATGAAAAAGGAAGTAAAAAAAAAAAACAGTACTTAATCAAAATCCACGAGATACGCCAAAACGGGTATAAAAATAGACCATGTTTCAAGTTGTTCATTTCTCAGGATAAGCCTGAATGAATTAACAAAAGAGTCAAGACAAAACCATTGGTATTTACATTGTTTTTGGATTGGTGCATTCCCACAACATGTATATAACTATTTCACATGCTAACGAGGCTTAGCCTGAGCAGTTAATAACATGAAACTGGACTATTGCGCGCTCAATTTTGATTGGCTATGACAAGACCGGATGTACTGTTTGTCCTACCTATCAACAGTTAAGGTAATTCCTCAGTTTTACACTGCGCACGTCTTCTGCGCACGCTAACTGCAACACAAACTGTCAAACAATGAAATTTAAAATGGCGTTAATTTTCCGCGCGCGCTATTGCAATGAGAAAATATAACCAAATGATACCAGATGGTGCAAAAGATGTTCCAACCGCCCTGTTTGGAGGAAAGTCAAAATGGAATCGTATTTTCCCTGGATTTCTTTCGCTGCTTTTTCGTGCTCGATGATTTACGCTAATTGCTTCCAGGGGCCGGTTGCACTAAGGCCAAATAGCTCTATCCACCGGATAAATCGCTATCCAGCGGATAAATTCTAAAGAAATCGTTTGGAGTGGATAACTTTACCCAATGGATAACTTCAGGCTTCGTGCAACCGGCCCCTGTGGTATATTTACGCAGGTAACCCAAGGTGAAAAGCCTGAAATTGAGTATTTGAACGAAAATGACTCCGTAACGAATTCGGTGACCGACAGTTTTTATTTCAAAAATATACAATAAATTCTACAACATATTTAGAAATCAAAAAATTTTACAGGTAGGATACTGCTTTAAGTGACCACTATAGAACACTTAGGTCAGCATTTTTTTGTTGAAGTTTTGGTTGGAATCAAAATGGAATTGTATAAATTAGAATAAATCAATTTCTAGGTATTCGGAAAAAAAATGAAAAAGAGTACACAGTAAAATGAGTCTGATGAAATGAGTTATTTTTTATTTATTTTTGCGACGTTCCAGAATAAGAATGAAAATTCACAAGCAACTTTAACTGAATGGTTTACATTAAAAGTAAACGAGCAAAATGAAAATGGTTAAATGTGTTTTATTTGTGCAAAGAACATGACATTTTTATTAAGAAAAAGATTAACAAAAATAGTCCACCCACCTAAAGGTTGCCCTGACTGTTAGAGAAAAAAGGATGAAATTCTTTTTTCGTCCACAGGCCCGCTACATAGTCTTATTAACACAGTCCTAGTAGAGAAACGGTATACACTCAAACTTATACAATTCCATTTTGATTCCCACCCAAACTTCAACAAAAAAATGCTGACCTAAGTGTTCTACAGGAACACTTCGCTTACATGCCACAAAAACTAAGATTATGTTTCGTGAACCACCAAAAAAATAGTAGGTGATAAGATTAAAGACTATTCCAGGTAGTGCTACTAAGTTTTTTAGTATTAGGAAAAGTAAACATGCTTTCTAGAATTAGACAAACCTGTAAATGATTTTGAAAAAATTGTGCGAATTTGCGCGCGTAATAGGCAAAAACACCTTGTGTTTGGAGGCAATTATCACGAAATTGGTGAGCCCAACTTATTTTTCTTTTAAAATGATTATCAACTCAAAAACTGTAAAATATTAGAAAAACAGCGATTTTTATAGGTAGAATCTATTCCTGTAGAATTACCTTAACTAGAAGTCCTATACTTAGCGCGCGCTTGCTGCCTGCACGCGCGTTGATGTCACAGAGGAAGTTTAAGGTAATTCCACAGTTTTGCACTGCGCACGTCTTCTGCGCACGCTAACTGCAACACAAACTGTCAAACTATGAAATTTAAAATGGCGGTAATTTTCCGCGCGCGCTATTGCAATGAGAAAATATAACCAAAAAAAGCCATTACTTATCAACTTAGGAATGATACCAGATGGTGCAAAAGATGTTCCAACCACTCTGTTTGGAGGAAAGTAAAAATTGAATCGTTTTCTCCCTGAATTCCTTTCGCTGAACGGCTGCTTTTTCGTGCTCGATGATTTACCATAATGGCTTCCTGTGGTATATTTACACAGGTAGCCCAAAGTAAAAAGCCTAAAATTGCGTATTTGAACGAAAATAACTCCGTAACGAATTCGGTGACCCCCAGTTTTTATTTCAAAAATATTTTTGTAACAATAAATTCTACAACATATTTAGAAATCAAAAAAATTTACAGGTAGGATTTTGAATAATTCACAGTTTTAGGAGTTAGAAACGACCTCCAGAAGAGCTAAAATGGAATGTTTTTGAGGAGGAACACTTCGCTTACATGCCACACAAACTAAGATAATGTCTCGTGGATCACCAAACAAATAGTAGGTGATAAGATTAAAGACTATTTCAAGTAGTGCTACTAAGTTTTTTTAGTATTAGGAAAAGTAAACATGCTTTCTAGAATTAGACAAACCTGTAAATGATTTTGAAAAAATTGTGCAAATTTGCGCGCGTAATAGGCAAAAACACCTTGTATTTGGAGGGAATTATCTCGAAAACGAAATCGGTGACCCCAACTTATTTTTCTTTTAAGATGATTATCAACTCAGAAACTGTAATATATCAGAAAAACAGTAATTTTTACAGGTAGAATCTATTCCTGTGGAATTACCTTAAATATTGCATTGATGGAAGAATCCAACCGATAACACGCTGCAAGTCATGGGCAACTGTGCTGGTGGGCTTTCCAAGTGTTTCCAGGAGATAAGATATGGTGGCGACACAAGGGAACCCTTTGGTAAGTAAGCGTGCAGATGTTTAGGATTTTCGACAGGGTTCAATGTATTGTTTCATGCATGTGTTGGTACTAATGTCGAACTTGGTTTATTTTTCAAACCGAACTTACCTGCTTTGGAAGATTCAATAACTTCAGGTTGCTTCAAATAAACCAACATTTCTTTTTTATAACCAACTTAAAAGACTTAGAACTTTAGATTTGATTATGGTACTTTTTTCCAGAACCTAGAATTGATCAGTTGCTGTTAAAAAGACTTATATTACTCGAGGAAAAAGTTATAGAGCAAGTACGATTTATTTTACTTACTTTATATTTTACTTAGAGAGAGACGTGGTGGCCTAGTGGTTAAGGCATCGGACTTCGGGTCCGATCCACCGGCCGTGGTTCGATTCCCAGACCGGGCGATCACGTTGTGTCCTTAGGCAAGATACTTTACTTTCTCAGTGCCTCGTCTTCTCGGACAAGGACGTAAAGCCGGAGGTCCCGTCTGCCTTCACTCTGACTATGTTATAAGGTGGACGTAAAAGAATCGCTGAGGACGTAAACAAATCTCTGGTAGTGACCACTCTCAGTGTCTGTCTCAATGTCAAGGAGTCTCGTTACTGGAACCCTATAGTTCAATGCCGTTGTTTAGCGTGCTACCTTTGCTGTACACAAATCTGGGCAGTTGGACGAAACCTAGATTGGGCTATTCATTGGCTAAATTCCCATCCAGCGATAGTAGAATAACTTTTATTTGGTGGATTACTTTATTAAGGCTTTGTGTACTGAAAACCACTAATGAATGTTTCTACTCTTTAAAGGAGTAAGGAATAAAAAGAGGAGCATATAAGTGCGCATCTTTAGAAAACAGCTTGGTTAAGACAGAAAAATCATTGACACTACAATATCAGTTGTACATCAGTTTTAATTGTGGATTGTTTTGGAACCCAAAACCTCAGACAAATAAATGATTGGATAAACAAAAAAGAATATTTATTTGAATGTAACGATCGAATAGAATCTTTTTCTTATAAATGGCAAACGGTACGGTTACTATACAGGTAGTTCGTAATTCAACTACAGCCACGATACGAAACAGTACTGTTTTCCACTCATACAATAGCGACTCTACTTCATCTGAACTAAAAGATTATTATTTGTTTTAGGAAATGGACGTGAAGAGTCTAAAGACCCTTCTGTCTCGTATTGAAATGCGTCGACTAGAAGACAAGGAAAAGATACGCGCACTTGCAAACTCGATAAGAAAGATAAAAGATTACCTAAACAACTCCCGAGAAAAACGTAACATTTTCTGTAAGGACGAAGAAGATCGTATCGTTAGAATCGGAGAGGCGATTAAAGTAAGAAAAACGGGAATTTGAAATGCACTGTTGATGAAAATGGCGTTGCTAAGTGGCAGTGGCGATGAGATGCTAAAGTGATGATATTGGATGATGATGGTGGATGTGGTAATGAAGATAATGATGACGGTCGTGGTAAAAAAAGCAGGAATTTGAGGTAGTAACGTATTTTCAAAATTTGTCAAAAACGGTTTTTTTTATTCTGTTCTTTAAACGTCATTGTTATGGTATGTAGCTTTGAGTGAAGAGGAAAAATGGGGGTTTCTGAGTTATTCTTGGAGTACCAACTATTTTTAGACACATTTGTAGATTTATGGAGCTTTTTTTGGACAACAATTCCGCGAATGGCCATATTTTGCCTCTAACGTGCCGTTTCACTTTAGCTGCTCCAAAAAAATTATTCTTGTTTACATGTGCGAGATGGATGCGCACTAGCAAGATGATGATGATGAGGTGATGATCATGATAATATTGATGTTGGAAAGAGATGCTGGAGGTAAGGACGGTGGATATGATTAATGGAGATTGATTGGTGACTGTCGATGATGACAGGACATGGGTCGAAGTAAAGATGTTCGAGGCTTTTGCGAAGGTCTTGATAATGTTAAGATAAAGTGATCACATGCTTGCACTATAGGAGTTGAGAGCAAAACAGGACGCACAAAGCACACTACTGCATGAACTTACCGATAATGACGATAACTACTACAAAGTAAGTTATTCTACCAAATACTTTCTGTATTAGATCAAGGGATTTCGCTTCTATGTATGTGTTACCTTTGAGTGGTCACGAAAGGTAAAAATCACTGAGTAGCTGCACACCAACCAAATAAACCAAAAGGGATCTTTTTATTTTTGTGCAAACATTTTGTGGCAGCCTAGCACTTCCACGCCCATCCACCCGCATCCAATTACAATTTTAAAGCCTGACAATAAATTACTTTATGAGGAATGAGTCATTAGAAAAGTGATAGCGAGCCAGGGTAACGAAACTCAAATACGATCGAGCTGTCTCAACCACAAAAAAATATCCTGCACGACCAGGTAGAAAGAAAAAAGCTAAAGGGTGACATTTTAAGTACTCATGACGTTGAATGTATTGTACCCTTAAGAGAGTTCAGTTCTAATAGTCCTCAAATGTAACTTTCTTTGTAGGATCAGAGCGATAAGTTAATCGACGCACTAGAGAAAGGAATACACCAAGGACGAAAACACTTGGAAAACTTAGAGGATCTCTTTGAACCTTTTTCTCTGACTGTAGATTCTAACTATCCTTCAAGGAAATTGAGAGACGACCACGCTTCTCGACGCATTACAACAGCTTCAAGTTTCTGAATAAATTTAAATGTTTGATCATATTTTGATATATGCATTATGTTTTTCTATCATTAAATATTTATATAACCAATGTCATTTTTATAGTGTAGTTCATAAAACAATTTGTAATGAATGTTAGTTGAGCAAAAAAATTAACGCAGTATGATTTTTGGATAAAAAAGCATGGACTTTAACCAACCCAAATCACGAAAAATGCGCAATTTCGATGAAAAAGCATGGACTATAGTCCACCCAAGTGACCCAGAATGCGTGATTTTGGATGAAAAAGCATGGACTATACAGGGGCGGCGGAACCGGGGGGGCCGGGGGGGCACGGGCCCCCCCACAAAATATTTTGGGGGGGGCTCGGCCCCCCCACAATATATTGGTTAAAAGACATTAATGCATGAGTTTACACAGCTTTTGGGGTGGGGGATGAGGAGGGGAGGGGTGGTTGATTATAGTGCCCCCCCATGGCTGTTACTGTTCCGCCGCCCCTGCTATAGCACACCCACGTGATGAAAAATGCGCAATTTTCGATGTAAAATCATGGTCTATTTCCCACCCAAGTGACGAAAAATGCGTGATTTTCGATGGAAAAGCATGGACTGTAGCCCACCCATATGACAAAAAATGCACGATTTTCGATGAAAAAGCATGGACTATACCCCACCCAAATCACGAAAAATGCGCCATTTCGATGAAAAAGCATAGGCTATTTCCCATCTAAGTGACGAAAAATGCGCAATTTCGATGAAAAAGCATGGACTATAGTCCACCCAAGTGACCCAGAATGCGTGATTTCGATGAAAAAGCATGGACTATAGCACACCCACGTGATGAAAATGCGCAATTTTCGATGTAAAATCATGGTCTATTGCCCACCCAAGTGACGAAAAATGCGTGATTTTCGATGGAAAAGCATGGACTATAGCCCACCCATATGACAAAAAATGCACGATTTTCGATGAAAAAGCATGGACTATACCCCACCCAAATCACGAAAAATGCGCCATTTCGATGAAAAAGCATGGGCTATTTCCCATCTAAGTGACGAAAAATGCGCAATTTCGATGAAAAAGCATGGACTATAGCCCAGCCAGGTGACAAAAAATGCGCAATTTTCGATGAAAAAGAATGGACTATAGCACACCAAAATGACGAAGAATGCGTGATGTTTGATGAAAAAGCATGGACTATAGCCCATACATGTGACTAAATTTTCGAGATTTTCCACGAAAAAGGATGAACTATAGCCCATCGAAGTGAAAAAAATGCGCGATTTCCGATAAAAAAAGCATGGGCTATAGCCCATCCAAGTGACAAAAAATGCGTGATTTTCTATGCAAAAGCATGGACTATAGTCCACATCAAATTACAAAGAATGCGTGATTTTTGATGCAAAAGCATGTACTATAGCGCACCCAAGTAACATAAAAAGCACGATTTTCGATAAAATAGCATGGACTATAGACCACCAAAATGACAAAGAATGTGCAATTTTCGATAGAAAAACATGGACTATAATCCACCCAAGTGACAAAAAATGCGCGATTTTCGATGAAAAAGCATGGACTATAGCCCATCCAAGTCACGAAAAATGCGCGAATTTTGATAAAAAAGCATGGACTATAGCCCATCCAAGTCACGAAAAACCGTTGATTTTCGATGAAAAAGAATGGACTATAGCCCACCAAAGTGACGAAATATGAGCGATTTTCGATGAATAAGCATGGACTATAACCCACCAAAGTGACGAAGAATGCGTGATGTCTGATGAAAAAGCATGGACTATAGCCCACCAAAGTGACCCAGAATTCGTGATTTTTGATGAAAAAGCATGGACTATAGCCCACCAAAGTGACCCAGAATGCGTGATTTTTGATGAAAAAGCATGGACTAGCCCATCCATGCAACGAAATTTTCGATGAAAAAGCATCGACTATAGCCCATCCAAGTCACGAAAAATGCGTAATTTTTGATAAAAAAGCATGGACTATAGCCCACCCAAGTTACAAAATATTTGCGATTTTCGATGAAAAAGCATGGACTATAGCCCACCAAAATGACGAAAAATGCGTGATTTTTCATCAAAAAGCATAGGCTATAGCACACCAAAATGACAAAAAATGCTTGATTTTCGATGGAAAAGCATGGACTATAGCCCACCCAAATGACGAAAAAAGCGCGATTTTCAATGGAAAAGCATGATATAGCCAACCAAAATGACGAAATATGCGTGATTTTTCATCAAAAAGCATAGGCTATAGCACACCAAAATGACAAAAAATGCTTGATTTTCGATGGAAAAGCATGGACTATAGCCCATCCAAGTGAAAAAAAAAATGCGCGACTTTCGATGAAGAAACGTGGACTATAGACCACCAAAGTGACGAAGAATGCGTAATTTGTGATGAAAGAGCATGGACTAGAACCCATCCACTTGATGAAAACTGCGCGATTTTCGCTGTAAAATCATGGTCTATTTCCCATCTAAGTGACGAAAAATGCGTGATTTTCTATGCAAAACCATGGACTTATAGCCCACCCAAATGACGAAAAAAGCACGATTTTCAATGAAAAAGCATGGACTATAGCCCATCCAAGTCACGAAAAATGCGTGATTTTTGATAAAAAAGCATGGACTATAGCCCATCCATGTGACATAAAATGCTTGATTTTCTATGCAAAACATGGACTTTAGCCCATTCAAGTAACAAAAAATATACAGCCCACCCAAGTGACAAAAAATGCGCGACTTTCGATGAAAAAGCATGGACTACAGCCCACCAAAATGACAAAAAATGCGTGATTTTTGATGAAAAAGCATGGACTATAGCCCACCAAAATGACAAAAAATGCGTGATTTTTGATGAAAAAGCATGGACTATAGCCCACATAAAATTACAAAGAATGCGTGATTTTTGATGAAAAAGCATGGACTATAGCCCACCAAAATGACAAAAAATGCGTGATTTTTGATGAAAAAGCATGGACTATAGCCCACCAAAATGACAAAAAATGCGTGATTTTTGATAAAAAAGCATGGACTATAGCCCACCAAAATGACAAAAAATGCGTGATTTTTGATGAAAAAGCATGGACTATAGCCCACCAAAATGACAAAAAAAAGGGATGATTTTTGATGAAAAAGCATGGACTATAGGCCACCAAAATGACAAAAAATGTGTGATTTTTGATGAAAAAGCATGGACTATGGCCCACCAACATGACAAAAAATGCGTGATTTTCTATGAAAAAGCATGGACTATAGCCCACCAAAATGACAAAAAATGCGTGTTTTTTGATGAAAAATCATGGACTATAGCCCATCCAAGTCACGAAAAATGCGTGATTTTTGATAAAAAAGCATGGGCTATTTCCCATCTAATTGACGAAGAATGCGCGATTTTTTATGAAAAAGCATGGTCCCCTCTAATTGACGAAAAATGTGCGATTTCGATGAAAAAGCATGGACTATAGCCCACCCAAATGACGAAAAAAGCGCGATTTTCGATGAAAAAGCGTAGACGATAGCCCATCCATGTGACGAAATATTCGAGATTTTTGATGAAAACCCAGAGACTATAGCCCCTCCAAGTGAGTACAAATGTGCGAATTTCGATGAAAAAGCTCAATAGCTCATAAATGTGACAAAAGCATGGGCTATAGCCCATCGATCCAAGTGAGGAAAAATGCGCGATTTTCGATAAAAAGCATGGACCATCAAAATGACAAAAAATGTGCGATTTGGTCTCTTTTAGGGTTTGCAAATATGAAATTTGACAATATCAGATTATGTATAACTGGAGTACCCCCTCCCCCACCCCTGGGAACAGAAGCAAAAATACAAAAAAAAAACCCAAAAAACTGAGAGATAATACGACTGATAAAAGGCAAAAAACTAATTAATAAATAAAAATAATAAAAAAAACAAAAAAAAAACAAAGTACAACTAAAAAATAATAATCAAGTAAGATTACATTTGTGACGATACATAATATAAAACCATTTACAATTCAATACAATTGGAATCTCAAGTTAAATGTTCATTAAAATCATTATACACTATACAGCAATGATTATAAAAAGGCTTTTTAGCTGCTACAGTTATAACTTTAGGTAGATAAATAAGTCTAGTTTGTCTTGAGGAACGTTTGGTACTGTCTTTGTTAAAGTAAAGTAATGTTTGCGGAACTGACGGATATTGCCGCAATTGCATTTCTTAACTCAGTAAGTGATTGACATGTTTTCAAGCACATCTTTGTATCTTTTCCAACATGTTACATATTTTTACATATTTATTAAAATCATTTCAGTATTAAACTTGGAATAAATTAAGAATACAATTGATGGTCATTAAAGAAGTCTCAACCACTAAAATGATTTTAGTAAATATTGACAGATAACGAGCTTGGGCTTCCTGTGCCTTTTCCACAAAAATTCCAAACTACATCACAATAGTCAAGTACAAGTAATGTAAAGTGTCGTCCTCCGACCAAGGACTGACGTCCGAAACGTCAGTAATTTCTCTCTTATTTTTACAACAACTATTTTATTAGAAACATCGGCGCAGCGCACACTAGTTTTATCCCTGGATTTTATCGCTAGTTATCTAATGTGGTATATAGCAGTGTTTGCATTGTTCCTGGTTAAATTGTCTCTCATCCTTCTAAGACGCACTAGCCTAGTCATGGTCTTGTTCATAGAAAAGTGTTTGATTATGAATGCGAGTTGATTCTGTCTAATACGCGATTCATTGTAATATTCAGTGTTTGCAAGTCTTCTCGTAGAGATTCCAAGCTGTGATCGGATCTAGTTATCTTTATTTCAGAATGTTGTGGGTATAGTCTGTGAGGAGGTGGCATCTCGTCCGTTGGATGTACTATAAACAGAGCGAAAAGTATATTTTTAATACAATTGTCTCCCGGAGACAATGTGGTTATAAACGTATTGGCTGGTTTCAGTATTTTGCATAGGACATAACTTCAATTCGTAGAAATTCGACATAACCTTGAGACTGTGTAAAAGGACTTTTTCTTTTCTTCTCAAGATTCTCATTTATCCTATCGGAAGACTGGGGCCGGTTGCACGACCTTGAATAAAGTTATCCCTATGATACGATTTATCCACTCCATAGAATTTCTAAGAATATATCCGGTGGATAGCGCTACTCAGGCCTCGTTCAACTGGCCCCAGATTCTTTCGACACTTCTAATACAGACACGATTCATAAACATATTGGCTCTCACCATTTCGGTCATCATTACAAATCTTCGTGCTGTTCAATTCTTGGACCATTGTTTTCTTATTACAACAAGCGCTGCAGAATCTTGTGTTGAGATGTTTAAATTTCCTTCCTAGCAGCTCTACGCTGATTCCAATCACTAGAACTACACCAAGGGTAATACTGGCTACTAATATCAAGAAGCTATTACTACCATGACTTGAGAATAGACCAACAAAGTCACTACTGTAGTCAAACGCCTTGAATAAAAGATGGTGGAAATACTCATGAATTACAAGTCCCATACAGATTAGATGCTATTTCACATCAGGAGCTTTTGCTGATGGTGAATAGTGATGATGATAATGCTTCTGCTGATGATGATGATGCTGATGCTGATGCTGATGCTGATCCTGATGCTGATTAAATAGTTTTCGTCAATGATGAAATGATCAGAGCTTGATAAATGAGTGAACAAGTTATCCATTTGTCTATCCACTCGAAACAAGCTATAAAAAAATCGAGTTCCCAGATACGAAATGGGAAAACGAACCTACAACCTTCAGAATTTCGGTCTTCCAATCTGGACAGCTCGATATTTTTCATAGCTGATTATTTCCAGCATGGTTAGTTTAATTATGTTTCTAGTAATTAAGAATCTCGACTCATAGATTGTTCATTTCACTCGATCTTTAATGAAGTAGGTGATGAGAATGATACCAGTGATGAAAATGATGATGGTATTTATAAATAAGATATGATAATATTACATATATATGGCCGACTTGATCCAGAATTGCAGAACGTATTGATCTGAATTGCTCTGGATTGACAAGTGTGTCAGGGGGACTTTTTGACGGACTGATAATCAAGCCGTGCAGTTCAGTGCAAACATGAGTGATGTTCGTGATGGAATACTGTTGTTGATATCATGATCACGATGAGTATATCAAACTGTGATGTCACCAATGGTTTTGTTGTTTATGTTGATGAAAGTAATTAGACTATTTTGGTTTTAACCACTATGGCGACAATAATGGTGATTTTAGCAACACAAGAGAATATGAGATAAGAGAGCTTATCCCCATTATTGGACTTTGCACTCATCAGGGGATCTTTTCATTCTATTTTTAAACTGAAGTTATTTTGGGAACGGAACGTGATTAGCCAGATTGCAGGAGGCGCGGTCGCATCGTGAAAACATCTCAAGACAAAAGTGCGAAGATTGGTAACAAGTTTCTAAAAATAGCACGACGAGTAGAGCCCCTGATGGAGTCCGGGGATAAGCACTCTTATCTCATACTCTTTTGAGCAACATCAATAACAGTGCTTATGAGGACTGCACCAATAAAATATTACAGCTTCGATCGTTTCATAAATAATATATATATATTGACATCCCAACATTTTCTTAACAGATGTTATCAAAGCAAACAAACTTACCTTTAAGACCTTTGCGTGTTTTTCCAGATAATGTGATGTACTACGTAACGTGGCAACAGTTTTGAAACAGTCGCTATAAATAAACTGTGCGTCCGTGTCGATAAAAGCAACCGAGTACTCCACTTGACTCTGCAAGGATTTTAGCATCCTCAAATCATCGTTTGGGAGCTGTGAGACATAATGTGCGCCAACGTAGTGGTCAATGAGTATTGCATCTACAAGTCTGGCTTGTAAGGCTTTGTACATCTCGGCAAAAGACGGGTATTCTACATGGACAAATTGTAAAGTTATCACAACTATGATCATGGTGATTACCACCATTTTAATCGTCATCATCATCATCATTAATAATAATAACAATGATAATAACATATTTATATGAGCGCATATCCAAATAAATACTCTATGCGCTATAACATAAATAAACTATAAATCAAAATAAGATTTAAATAGGTAAGTCTTGAGTCAAGACTTGAATTCAGGCATAGACGAACATGATCTTAAAGACAGTGGGAAAGAGTTCCAGAGTTCAGGTGCAGCAAAGAAGAAAGATCGACGACCATAGCTTTTCAGATTATAATATGGTAGTTTTAGAAGAAGAGAATTTAAAGAACGAAGGTGTGTAGATGGTGATTATACCATTGATGTATTGTGGAGCTTTAAAAGTGAGTAAAAGAATCATCATCATAATCGTCATCATTATTACCATCATGTATATCAGTTTGGTTAATTTACTAATAAGGTATCCTGAGTCTCTTACTTTGTACTGTAGCGCCTAGTTTGGCTGCAAACATGGGCGCATCGGTAGACGCTAACACTGCGACCTAAAAATGTTACAAAGTTTTCATACCATTTTCATTTGTTGTTCGATTGTTTTCTATTTGTTTATTTGTTTGTTTGTCTGTCTGCCTGTCTGTTTGCTAGTTTGCTAGTTTGTTTGTTTGTTTGTTTGTTTGCTTGCTTGCTTGCTTACTTGTTTGCTTGTTTGCTTGTTTGCTTGCTTGCTTGCTTGCTTGCTTGCTTGCTTGCTTGCTTGCTTGCTTGCTTGCTTGCTTGTTTGCTTGCTTGTTCGTTCGTTCGTTCTGTCTGTGTGTTTGGTGGTTGGTTGATTGGTTTGCTGGTTGGTTGGTTTGTTGGTTGGTTGGTTGGTTGGTTTGTTAGTTGGTTGGTTTGTTGGCCTTACCCTTGCTTGATCTATTCCTGATTCATAGTTAGTCATGGCATTGGTTGCAGTTGCTGTAAACACAGCCACCATAACTAGACCAAATAATATCCACACTGTAGCAAATAATCTACCTAGAACCGTTTTAGGTGCTTTGTCACCATACCTGTAAAAACATTGACATATATTACAACATATAATCAAGACGTGTTTCCTCTAGCAACGCCTGCTCAAGGCTAGCGTAAAAGCAAGATCATAATAATAACGGTTTATTTGAAGCATCTCTACAAGATGGAAAACCTAATTCCGTAGTGAAAACTCTCCAACGCAGTAATAGTGCAAGCGCAAGCGCAAGATATTAAAAAATCCTTTTGTACGGTGACCCACAAGTATCACGGCAAATATAGGTGGAAGACTTTGGCAACAGTTTGTTGACGCCGACGGCAAAAGGGCTACGGCAAAAATGTGATATCACATCACCCAAATTAAGTGTGCAAACACCAACATCAAAGGTTTTGATCATAACACTCAACAAAAATTTGCAAGATCACGGCAAACGTTTGCAGATCTCACGGCAAAAGTTTGCAGATCTCACGGCAAAAGTTTTCAAATCTCACGGCAAAAGTTTGCAGATCTGACGGCAAAAGTTTTCAAATCTCACGGCAAAAGTTTGCAGATCTCACGGCAAAAGTTTTCGGATATCACGGCAAAAAATTGCAGATCTCACTTCCCACGGCGGAAGTCAATTGAAAGACAACGGAAGACTCAGTCTCTCTCGAGTTTTTAAACCACGTTTGTCTGGGAACTAAAGTACACAAGATGGCGGACGAACTGAAGTTATTGATAACAGGTTACTTGAACAAAGGATTCACTTACGAAGAAATTCAATTCTTTCTTCAAAAAAATCACGATGTATTTATAAGCATTACGGCCTTAAATGAAGAAACACCGATTACGACGAAAGGAAAATTCGCGATCATATCAAAAGGCTATTGGATGGCCCTGGCTGTATGAGAGGTTATAGACATGTGTGGCACACTCTTCAAATGCAAGGTCTGAGAGTCCCACGTCTAGTTGTCCAGGAACTCCTCAGAGAATTGGATCCGGAGGGGACTGAAGAAAGACGTCGCCATGTTTTAAAGAGACGGAGCTATCATACGTCTTTTTAAAGTTGCAATGCTTATAAATACATCGTGATTTTTTTTGAAGAAAGAATTGAATTTCTTCGTAAGTGAATCCTTTGTTGAAGTAACCTGTTATCAATAACCTCACTGAGTTCGTCCGCCATTTTGTGTACTTTAGTTCCCAGACAAACGTGGCTTAAAAACTCGAGAGAGACTGAGTCTTCCGTTGTTAACCGCTGATACAGAGATTTTGGGCTCGCGATACAATTGACTTCCGCCGTGGGAAGTGAGATCTGCAATTTTTTGCCGTGATATCCGAAAACCTTTGCCGTGAGATCTTCAAACTTTTGCCGTGAGATCTTCAAACTTTTGCCGTGAGATCTGCAAACTTTTGCCGTAAGATCTTCAAAAACTTTTGCCGTGAGATCTGCAAACTTTTGCCGTGAGATCTTCAAACTTTTGCCGTGAGATCTGCAAACTTTTGCCGTGATCTTGCAAATTTTTGTTGAGTGTTATGATCAAAACCTTTGATGTTGGTGTTTGCACACTTAAGTTGGGTGATGTGATATCACATTTTTGCCGTAGCCCTTTTGCCGTCGGCGTCAACAAACTGTTGCCAAATCTTCCACCTATATTTGCCGTGATACTTGTGGGCCACCGTACTTTTGTCTTGCGATTGTCCCAGCGTTAGGTTGTACTAGCGTGCTTACGCTAATCCAGATCTCGTCACCTCAAAATTAATTTTGAGGTTGTGCTTGAACCTGCGCTTGCATCTCAGTGAATGTGTTCATCAATGAGTCTATATTCTGTCATTTTTTCACATTAATTACTTGCCCGACTGTTGTCATAGAAACGAATGCCCACCAAAATCCTTCGAACCATCCGCACGAAAATGAGGATTTAAATTCTTCAGAGTTAGAACGCCATTCCTACGAACAATGAAAACCTGGTGAACATTTTAAATTTCAACAAATTCACAAGCTCTTTTTCTCTCGTTTTGTATCATTGCGTGCTTTTAGAACTATACTGTAAACAAGAGTTATAGTAACAGCAAAAAACGTATCCTCCTCCTCAGGTATCACGGTTTTCCTTTGGGTTTCCTGTGTAAAAGAGAGAGGTCACTAGTCCCTGGCGGCAAAATTAACCGTTGTTGCAATGGAAGCCCAAAAGTGGGTTTCAAAGGGAGTAAAGAGTTCAACTCTCTCCCTCTCGACGTTGTTTTTGTCGAGGTAAACCACAGAGAAAGCTCAACAAAAAATTTGGTATTTCATTGGTACAATTGAGCACTCGGCCAAGAAAACTACCATGGTACCAAAAACTTCCAAAAAATATTTCTATAAAATGAACTCTTGGGATTATATTGGTATTATCACGAATAATATACCAAAAGTACAATATAATAGGACAATAACATGACTTTTGGAGGGTATATGGTTTATTTGTGGCCCGAGTAGCGGCATGAATTTGCTCCCGAGCGGAGCAATTATCACAGGTATTCTAAATTTCGATGTGCTGATTTTTCCTGTGAATATTGATTTAGAGGAAGCATGCAAAGGGGGATTTTCTAGCGCTTTTAAAAGCTTTCTTAATTGTTTGCTCGACAAGACAATTGCTGACAAACGTGTTTCAGAACTTGATTGGCTAACTACTGAGAGATCTGTGAATGAATAAGTTCTTACCAAGATCCAAATACAAACGCCTGACAATCCCGCCAGCACAAATGTAAACGCAAACAGAGGCCATGACTGTAACAGACTCGTCAACATCTTCATCCTAATCCACTCATTGAAGTGATGTTTGTTGACGATCACCGTTCGACTATTAACTACAATTGCCGGGTGAAAAGTAATGGAAGATCCTTTGTACCAAGGCCAGGTCAAGTTTATTGCTAATGTTGATGTTATTGGGAGTGCAAAGTCGATTTGGCTTTGATGGATCTTGTTGATGAAGTTATCTGGGTCAATTGCTGTCTGTTAACAAAGTATTATATAGAAGAGCACAATACAGTTTGCGATCAAAATAGATGCATGCAACTTATACCCAACCATGCAAGTCCATCGTTATTAAAACCGGTTTACATTATATTAGTTTTGAGCTCGCCCGCGCGCGCGCTTCCTTGAAACTTACAAATAAAAAAATCTAAAACTCCTATCTATATTTACCGTAAATTCTATATTACACTCGTGATAGCATCTTCGTATTGCAGATATAAAGTAGTCCAAGACAACACCCTCCATTTCTGTACCCGGGTCACTTGCATTTGTGAAAAACATGTATGGCGGATACTGCATAACTGCCAACAGTAAGGTCTTTTTACCAGCAGTGCACCTAGTGATAGAAGAGTCTGTAGAAGGAGCTTTTGTAGTTTGGCCTTGAATGATGATGATGACGTTAAAGATGATGGTGATGAGGATACCAAGGGTACGTTGAAGATACATTTCGTAAGATGTACTGAAAGCAAATGAGGGGATACCAGATACAATTATACCGTAATGATGATGATGGTGGTAGCCGGTGATGATTATGGTGACAACCAGAGATATTAATGACAATAACACTCAAGAAAGTAACAGTGATGGCGATACCAAAAGTACTCTAAAGTCATGTTACACACGTTTATATTTCATAACAATGCACTGATGATTATTTGATGGTAATGCTCATGAATGATGATGATGATAATGGTGATGTTGAAAGTGATGACTATGATGGTAATGATGATGATGCTGAAAGTGATGATGAAACTTCCATTATGTGAACGATACCTGTCTTAACTCAATTTAATGTGAAACAAATAGTGATAATCATGATGACTTGGTGATGTTAATTGTGGAGAAAAAACGATGTTGATAATGGAAATGCTTCTGGTCGTTTTGATGATGGTACTACTTGTTATGATGGCATATATATCGAGAACGCTAACGACGTTATCCTTATGTGTTAACAGTCCAATACATCAATTTTCACAATCGAAGTCAGTGAATCTGACATAGTTAATATCACTATTCTTTTCTCCTTCTTGAAGTTGTAAGTTCAAATAGGAATATAATGGCACCTTTGAAATTCCCTGGAGAGGAACACTTCCAATTGATGGCATAATAACCCACAGGTAGCCCAAGCTCACTCGCTGTGTCTATGACGTCGTTGGATTTTCGAATGGCCGTTTGAATATTTTTTAACCGATTCGAAAACACGCTCAGAAATTAATTCAAACTGCAGATCATTTTCGAACTTTCGCAAAATATATATATATTTTTTATAGCTAATAAACACCCTGAAATACATTTGGTTTAATAAAAGTGAGTTTTTGGGTGTTTTTAAACGGTTCGAAGTTTTGTTAATGGGCTACCTGTGCTCTAGCAAGTGTTGGTACACCTAGTGTTAATCCAGTCACTACTGGACAAAATGCAATGCCAATGATGTCCGGCTGTGTTTTCAATAACTGTACATTCAATATATGAATTTAAGGTTAACTTTCGTCATGTATATTAAACGCAGCGTATATGTTAGTTGTTTTCTATCTTAAATTTTAATATGCCAATTAGGATAACATTTTATATATAAAACTTCATGTTCATTAGTATTCTTTTTATAAAGTCCTTATCCTAATTTGCATCTGTTTGCATTGGCTTTGTTTACCCCACCTTTGCCTGTGACCGAATTCAAATCCCTCCCCGGGCGACATATAAAGGTCCATGCATATGACTGATTTCGCTAAGTTCATTGGCCAAAAACCTAATTAATTATTCATAAGTTTTTGAAGTTTCATTATTTGACCAATTATTGATTTACTCAGTGACTGCAGATTTCACTTATAATAAAAGCGTAAATTCGCGAAAGTAATTCTAAAATCAATAGTAGAGTATAAAGATCTTGAATAGTACTAGTTTTAAGCCTTCTAGTGTTGGAGTAGTTTTCAGGAGAAAACAATACCGTTTATCACAGTTTTTTTGTCGTTGGTTTCTATAGGTGTCGATATTATTTTGCTATTTATGTTTGCCTTCCAGTTGCCATGTTTGCCTGATTTTTAAATGACATTTTTATTGTTACTCGTATAACGTAGAAAGACAACATGTGCTTAACTAAGCGTTGTCGTAAGGAATGCACGGTTGTCCAATTATGTCGATTATTCGCAGTTGAAACAAAACGTTACAACAATAAAACTATTATTAAAATGTAAATTTTCCGGTGAAAAAAGCTCTGCTCTTTCAGCTGTTATCTGATCTATTAAACTTTTATTGGGTATTTAAATTATTTGATATGACCGAGTCGTGTTATTAATTTTCTGATTGATGACCACAAGTGTCGTATTTCGAATATAGATCGGACTTTTCACTATTCAGAGAAAAATAAATTAAAAAAACTTTTTATTTGATTGAAACAATATACATATATATATATATATATGAATAGCCATTTCCATCTTTAAATGAAAAAAGAAGAAAGAAAAATCTAAAACTAAAGGAAGAAACGAAGGGAGAAAGAAAGAAAGAAAGAAAGAAAGAAAGAAAGAAAGAAGGAAGGAAAGAAAGAAAGAAAGAAAGAAGACAAAAATGCATTTTATCGTTTTCTTGTTCAGTTTACATAAGAGTAAACATGAGTTTTTTTATAGTAAATTAGGATGTAGTATAAATTTTTATACGATTTTATTATATAAGCATTTTTATGTGGTACAAGAGATTTTATATTTACATCATAATATTTTGTATATATCTTTTAGAGATTATTGTAAATAAACGTGGATTTTCCTTTAAATTTAAGAAGACGAAAATGGTCTTCTGATAAATGGAGAAATAAAGTATTTTCATTATTATTAGGAGAAAAAAATCTATATTTATCTCGAAATCATTCGCAAATATACAATAAAATTACTGATCAAACCTGTATTTTATTGAGAAAACGCGTTTCAATGACATTTCTCAAATTCGGTTACACGGAAAATACATATAAACGGTTTAGTTTCTTTCAGAAAATCGTAAGTCTTAATGGTCGCAAGTTTTGCACTGAATTTTGTAATAATACATTGTCTAATAGCTCTAAATGCAGTCAATCTACATGATAATAAAACAGAACTTTCCAATATAAACAAAAAAGAATTATCTTTAACAAAGTGCAAAATAACAATCAGTTTTTATTCCACCGAGATCATTTTGTAAACTTTGGAAAGTTCGGTTTCTGATTCTTCCCCTCAAATGACTTTTTTATCCGTTGTCACTATGACAATGCACAGACTCTAACTATAGTGCATAAAACATAACTTCAAACAGTAAAAGTAAACTTAACTTGAAAAAGTTACCTTAAACTGCTCCAAGGAGATACGTTTTCATTCTTCACTCCATGAACATCTCTTAATGACTGAACTTTGGATTATTCGGCAGAGTTAAAGTCATTTCTTTCGCACATTTAAACTGAAATGTGTACAGAGTTGATAGATTTTATTTTGCACCTGTTCTTCGAGGATTGTAATTGACAACGCAGCACGTTCAATTAAAGCCGCGACTATTTTCATCGATTGGTTTAATGAATAATTGTGATCTAGTGATTTGGGTCAGCAAACTTGAAAGTTTTAATATGAGAATTAAATTGCGCATGTTTGCGCATGTTGTTTGTTATCTACTTTACTGTGAAAAGAGATGAAAGAAAAGATGTCCAGATATCAATATACGGACAGTAATTTACTTCTTTGCTATAATTGCAGAGTCTTTCTCCTTTGAAATAAGGATGAAAAAAAGGATGATCACGGAAACAGTTTTGAATATTTCAGTATGGAAATTGTTTTTATCACATTTTAAAGCCACCAAAAAAAAAACAATAATCATTAATACGGTTAGAACATGTTGAAAAAGCAGCATTAGGGACGAACAATTTTGTTTGTTTGTTCGTTCGTTCGTTCCTGTTTGCTTGTTTGTTTGCTTGTTTGTTTGCTTGTTTGTTTGCTTATTTACTTGTTTGCTTGTTTGTTTGCTTTCTTGTTTGTTTGTTTGTTTGCTTCTTTGCATATTTATTTTTTTGCTTGTCTGTCTGTCTGTCTGTTTATCTGTCTGTCTGTCCGTCCGTCAGTCCCTAAATATTGCTTCAAATTGTCTGAAATTCAATAAGAAGGTAAAGAAAATAACAATACATAATTACAGATTTTAGTTTTAAATCATATTTTATCTATTTCGTTACACTGCTAAAAACATCTAGCTAATTGGGTTACCTTTGGTCTGCATCAGCTCTGAGTACGTTTGAGCAACTGTTATGAAAACTATTGGAAATGTTGCGTCAGAATACATATGTAGATTATTTACATGGATATTTTCATTTGATCATATTCACATGTAATTTTGCGCTTTACAAGTATTAAATATTATTATTATTATTATTAAAGTATCGTTGCAAAGAAATTGCATATCATCGCAAGCTTATCGCATGAACTGTGGAATTCTGCCTTGTCACTCAAAAGTTTCTATAAATACCACAGATTGCAAAATCAGAATCGCCATGGCACTGATCAGAACGGATAGGCATTCGGAACTTATTGCCACACAATCACTGCAATCTACAGTATTGATGCCATCATAATTGATTGACGTAATAACCGGTTGATGAATTACAAATAGTTTGCCGTGATAATTGATTGACACATCGAAACATATAGACGCTGAAAACCTGCCCGTTTTACTAAGGAAAAAAATATTAAAAAGCACAATAAATTATCGACGTATCGGAATTTGATGTGAACAAAATTAGCGATTTACTCTGAGTAATTGAAAGGTTTGAACCCAAGTGAGTCAGTGTTTATCGCAGTAATATTTGTCGAAGTAACAAAATCGTTATAATCTCATCATTGAGTCATTGCTAATTCTTCTGACATCATATCGGTTTATTGATTGATTGATTGATTGATTGATTGATTGATTGATTGATTGATTGATTGATTGATTGATTGATTGATTGATGATTGACTGACTGACTGATTGACTGATTGACTGACTGATTGACTGATTGATTGACTGATTATCTGATTGACTGACTGATTGCATGAATGACTGACTGATTGACTGACTGACTGACTGATTGTTTGATTGACTGATTCATTGATTGAATGACTGATTTCCTAATCACTGAATTACTGAGGACCACTTGTGTAGCTTTTAGTACTTGCATTTCACAATTTTACTGTACTCTCTTCTAAAGACTGAATCCATAGCTCCGTATATCAATGGGTTCAAGACACTACTACTGGCAATACTAAACGGTACGATCACCGTAATTCTATGCGACAACCATTGGTTGTAACTGTTAACAACCCCGACAACCAACACTGGTATCCAAGTGACCAGGTAACCTAGCAACACGGAAAACAACATGCGCGTGATCTTGATTTCATGCAGGTTCAGTAAGTTCGAATTTGTCCACGTCACAGCTCCTACGCCTCTCTTATGAATATATATCCTCAGAAGAATATTTATGTAGCAATATAGTATGATGACGTAGGGTGTTGCTATGGCAATGCCTAGTACTAAATGGCTTATTATTCGGGTTTCCTGTGTCCGTGTCCTCCTAGAGAGAAAGCAGATGAGTTCTTGAGGAGTAAACTTCGCGAAGAAGAAATCTCCTTTGACTAAATATATCGCAATTGAGAAACATAACAGCCATACTACAACGATCATCATGATTGTATTTCTCTTGGTGAAAATGCTCGTGTAGCATGCAGGTCTACAAAAGATAGTAAAGCGATTCAAGCTCATTAAGGCCATCATGTACCCTGAGACGCTAGTTAGAGTCAAGCAGCAAAGAGCTTGAAATTCGCAAAGAATTTGAAAGCGCTCTACGCCAATCTCATGCTCGAATTGCCGTGTCTTTATGTAGTTTAGCCAGAAGATTGAAAGCGGAAGAACAGTCACAGAGTACAAGATGTCTGTAGTAGCCAGTGAGACGACCAAGTAGGTAGTGCAGTTACGAAGAGATGGGTTGCAGTAGAATGAAAGAAGGACTAAAAGATTGCCTGTGAATGCTGTCATTCCAAGAAATAAGAAAACGCAAGTATCTAGTCCAATATCAGTTGAAGTGCGGCTTAGGAACACAACCCAACGTGGTGTTAAAGTAAAGGGTTCAGTGACGTTGGTGAAGTTCATCTTATGAAAAAAGATAGAAGTCAAATAATTAACAAGGACAAAAGTAAAATTGACAATGCAATGTTAATGTAATGTAGTGCTTATTTAGCGCATTTCACTCAATGTTTCAATGCGCTTTACAATCTCTAATATTTATAGCATGTAGTCCGGTTTTACAAGCATGAGGTTGATTAGTAGTTAGTATGTATTAGTTTATCACTGAAGATGGTCGTGACCTGTGTCCTCACTCGTTCTTTTTACCTCCACCGTAATCAAATAGGTGATAATACTCGCTCTATTTGATTACAAAACAGTAGTAGTCGTTTAACTTTTAAGGAAAATCTTCAGGAAACGCACAATAAGAACAATTGGACGAAAACTGGCAAAACATATTAGTGTTAAAAGAGAAACAAAAGACTTTGGCGGATCTATAGAGGACGTGGGAAGGGGCCCAAACGAACAGCAATCATATGCTGCACTCAAAGAAGAGGAAAATCTAGATCCCGTTTCGAAAAATCCTGCACGCGCCACTGAAAGTGTTTGTATCAATAACGTTTTGCTTTTTTCTTATCAATTATGGTTGATGCGCTTTTTCCTGTCTTGCTTTCAATGCTACCTCCTCAGTTTTTATGGAGATTAATTCAAGAAATTGTGAACACATTGTGAATGTATTGTTTTGTGGCTAGTCAAGCGAATGCGCGGCCGGGAAGGTCTATTGCTTTGGAACTGAAAGGCAGGCAGGATATCATAATGTTTGAGTAAGCCAGTGTGAACAGGAACAGAAAAAAAAAACATAAAGAAATGTACTTAAAATCCAGTGGCAAAACTAACTAAAAGGGCAATTTAAAATAAGAAAACAATTGACTTGCAGATTTTTTTTTTTTTTTTTAAAGAAGAAATAATCCCAACAAATTGTAACAACCTAATCAGCAACAACAATTTATAAACTAAAGAAGACAGTGAGAACAAAAAAAAGAGCCAAAGTGAGCAAAATTGAGAAGGTTACTTGAACTTACCATGAACTGGTAAAAGGAGTATTTATATGTAGAGTTGTTTTCTTTCGTTTTTTCTTCCAAAATTAAAATAAATAGCAAGTACTGCGCACTTTCAGATGTCCAACAACAGTTTGTCGAGTTGTAAAATCAGCAAACCTTATGACCCTTATGTCGAAGTTTATCCTTATTACGCAGATGATCGATGTATCAAGAATATAAGAAACGCAAAAATATTTTTCAATTTCAATTGACCATTATTGCTTCAATAGCTGAAGTTTTACAGCAGGTGGTATATACTTTAGAATGCTCGGTTAACCAAGTGGGAAGGTCAAAAAGATGTTTTCCAGCTTTAATACAAAATATGAACAATTACTATAAGGGCACTCGAGTTACGAACACTTCAATCAATTCAACTTTGATGTGGACGTGGCCTACATAGCTTTTATAATATAACACATCTCGTTCACATACAATGAAATATCGGTATTTACCAGCTGCATGTTAACAATCTGAAGAATTGTCAGAGGATATAGAAAAGGTTGAAGTGGGTTTGAAAAGGACATGCATCAAAGGAAGAAAGACAAGGAGAAACTTGAAGAGAAGAGAAGAGAAGGGAATTGAAGGGAAGGGAAGGGAAGGGAAGGGAATTGAAGGGAAGGGAAGGGAAGGGAATTGAAGGGAAGGGAAGGGAAGGGAAGGGAAGGGAAGGGAAGGGAAAGGAAGGGAAGGGAAGGGAAGGGAAGGGAAGGGAAGGGAAGGGAAGGGAAAGGAAGGGAAGGGAAGGGAAGGGAAGGGAAGGGAAGGGAAGGGAAGGGAAGGGAAGGGTGATAAAAGTAACGATAATTTCGGCGACCACCAGCGATGGTAAATAATTTGACCATGACGACAGACGGTGATAACTCTGGTGAAGGTGATATTTTCACAAGGTGCAGCAATATTAAAAAAAGGCTGATCGAATTATGATATAGTTTCAGAGCAAATAAAACAGGAAGGTTTTTATCTATAGGGATAAGGACCCTTTAAGACAATAAACTGGATATGACGAGCTATTATTTAAAGATCAATAATATTGAACTGTAAAAGAAGGAAAGCACTCAGGAACCGGTATTCGAGTCACTTTAACATATGAAAAAAAAGGAAAAATAAGCAAAAGATGTCCAAGGTGATAGTCAAGACCGTCCCAGGATGAAAAAGAATTAAAGGAATATATACTAGCAGTCATAAATTTTACTCCATGTTCCTGTAAAAAAAAAAAAAAAGAAAAAAGACACAGTCCACATTAGTTTTGCAGCCAGTCACCATGTTAAATGGGGGTTGTAGCGAGTTGTTTTTGGAGTAGCAACACTAAGATATTTTGCATCAGTATATAAGTGCTGAAGCAGTTGACTTCAACTCACCTCTCAGGATATTTGTGATCGTTTGGACATCACAAAACTAAACATGTAGAGTGACCACATTTAATTTGAATGAAAAATGTACTTTCACATATAAGGCCGAAGAAAAGTTCCTTTAAGGCCGGCACACACTAGGCGACAAGTCGCAGCGACTTGTCCCCGCAGTCGCAGGGACAATTTCCTCCCGTGTGTACTAACATTTTTTGGCGAAAATTGTTGTCGCCGCGACAGAATTTTGTTGCTGCGACTTGCCGCATGAAATCCAACCGGTTGGGATGGATGAACCAGTGCACACTGAGGCGACATGTCGCGGGGACAAGTCGCTGCGACTTGTCGCCTAGTGTGTGCCGGCCTTTACAAGTACTTTTTTTGCCCGTTGTGATTTTGTTTGCTTCCCGAGTGGTGACGAATATGTAAGAGCCGAGATATTACTGTGTAAGAAATATCTCATCAATATCGTTTTTAGACATTTCTAATCACCTGCGAAGCTTGATCTTGACATCTGTCAATCATTTCGATGTTAAATTTTATCTCTTAGTCGTGGGGCTGGATGCGACAATTTTGAGACAAAATACAATCGAAATTATGAAGTGACCTTTATTACACACTGAGAGGAAATAAAGACAACAATTCTCTGAAAAGATGAACATCTTTTATTTTAACTATAAATTCCCTATAATCAACGAGCGATTAGCAAGCAGTGAGAATAAATCAATAGCTACTTTAAAATTGTTGTTAAATGTGAGGTGGAAAGGAAAAGTGAATGTTTGACGTGATTATGGTTGTCTTTACATCAATGCTCCTCTGGCATTTAAAACTACTAAATGCTACAGAACTAGAAAGGAGTCGAATCGAAAATTTGCCGGATGGAAAGCCCACTAGGAACCTCAAGAAAGACCAACTGTGGGCCAAAATTGATCACTTCTAGAAGATGCATATCTATAACTCCTTTCCATCTTGGAATAAGCCATCACGTTGGACAACATTTTTGATATAGATGTGTATACTTATCATTTCTGGAACTATTTCAAAAAACGCGTTGTCGGACAACACGACAACACGACCGAAAAGAATAAACAATGAATGAATAAACAATAACCATCTTACACCAGTGGTCTTTTTATGAAGACAGTTTTATAATGCGGTTTCTTTCTCAATATCATTTAAGATCCATAGTTCGTTTCGGTCGTGCTGTGGCATATCACTTATCGGCATTCTGTCCAACGTTTTTTGAAATAATTGTAACCCAACCCAATACTGTTCAACGTATACAGTCTATGGTAAACTAAAATAATTTACTCTGTACATATATTAAACATATATTCTAAATTATAGTAAACAAAATGTACTGTATGATTGTAACGTTAAAAGATCTATAAAGTAAATGAAGAACCCAAAAAAACTTTTCTTGGCTATCACTCAAAACTTACTTTTCTCGGAAACGACAATTTTGTTCTTGACTAAACAAGACTGATTTCATATACAATAACGCAAATCAATGTCTGTTGGTATAAAATGATTCCATGTCCATTTGGTTAAAGTAGTCTTGACAAAGACTGTTAGTTGGCATCGATATAACTACAAACGGAAAACAGGTCACACAAACAGTCTTGCTCGCAATATTATTACATACACCTGGTTCAAATCATTTAATTATCAGACGGTAACACCAACGGTCTTTCTCGTAAGAGTAAAGCAATACTGACCGAAGCCTTCAACAGTGAAGTGCCAACCAAAAAAGCTTCCGAAACGTAATTTGTTATTCTTAGTAAACATGAAGTGTTGCTAGACAAATGGACTATCATAGTATATTGCATACGAGGTCAGAACAACTTATGATAAATAAAATTGAAAATAAAAGTTGATCTCCATGTCAATTCAACAATCACGCAGTCCATTTTGTTTGTTTAATTTCTTTCTTATTTAGCGAGTGTCCGCGTAATTAAATATACGTAACTAAAGTGTGTTCATTAGTCATTTAACACAACAAGTAACAACGTTTACGCAAGCGAAGGAGCACGAATAAACGCAATTACTAACGCAGTCCTGAAAAGCGCGGAACGGAAATTCTTTTCTTTTCTTTGCGCTGCGTGAACATTTGCGCGCATTTTGCCAGTCAACGCAACAAAATCAATATTACAAACGTTTTTGTTCATCTCGGAAAAACGTGTAAAAACAAATGTAAAAATGTTCGTTTTCAAAACGTCCGTCACGATTTGACGTACAATGAATTGCGCTACGAATTAGTATTACGTATAAAGTTGAAACGAAAACATGTTCAGACGAGTTCAAGCGCTTTTTGAAGTGAAGTTATTCTTAACTTCCACAATAACCATAATGCCCTTCGTTTTTTTTAGGGGGGAGGAGGAGGTGGGTAGGTTTTGTGATACAGATAAAATGAAGTGTTATTCAAATACAAATGATTTCAATGACAATAGCTAACCCCCAAAATCATAGGGCATTATGGTTAAGTGAGAGTAGACTGTTTAGGTTTTAAAAGATGGTTTTCGCGCAGGAGCTGTTAGTCACGTGGTGTCCTCTTACATCATAGCTTCTTGATCTTGTTGGTCACAGATGAGATGACGTCATTTAGTTGAGACTAAAGAACAGAACAGGACATTAGTAACGACTATATAATGATAATTATGATAATCTGACAGAGCACAGATTATATAATTATATGGTTTTGTAAGTAATAACATGATGGTAATGGTAATGATGCTTCTGATAGAGTGCACGCACTAAAAATGTGCAATATAAACACCGCTAAATAGTGCTATTTTATGCTAAGGGACCGTTCATTTTTTTTAGGTCATTATGGTTGAAAATTTGTCTGCCCCCCCTAAATCTCTGTATTTTTTTGGATGACCGCCCATTAATTACCCGATTTTTTTGTAATGATCCACCCTATATTTGACTCAAGATAATCTGAGCTGATCTCTTATTTTCAGTTACTCCTTTTAATTTTCATGCTCCCAAAGAATATCGTGCTATTCAAATAGCTCCAAAGTGCAATTTCCAGCACTTTAAAAGAACGAGAAACAGGTTTTGCTATATCGGCCGGGCACAGAGGACTATAATAATCATAATATAATAATAATAATCATCTTTATATCTAAGTGTGATGAAAATTGCAATTTACAGCTATTTGAGTGATAAATAAGTTCTGTTTTTTTTTTTTTTTTTTTTTTTTTTGGGGGGGGGGGTTTCGGGGCATGCTCCCCCGAGAAATTGTTTTAAATTTGGAATATTGAAAGTGCAATTTGTACCATTTTGGAGGATAAAATTGGTATAGAATTAACTTTATCAATTTCCAATGTATGGGAGTCTGTATGAACAAAATGAAATCTGGTGCCCCAGAAATGCAATTTACAGTGCTTTTAGGGATCAGTAAAGCGCAAGTGGAGGTGACGTAAATGACAGACCTGAACCTATACATGTTATAACATTTGTCATGCAAGTGGGTTTATCAATATATGGTACAATGGTATCATGAATATGAACAGTTCATACGAATGAGATTGACAAAAATTCAAAATGCTAAAATTTAGTTATTTATGAAGTACAATTTACAGTATTACAGGGAATTGACATTATTTTTTTCCATGCCCCCCCCCCCCTCAATAGCCCCCCAAAAGTGCCCACATTTTTTTCGATGGCCCCCCTCAAAAATCACCGCCCCCCGCCACCTGATAAAAAATGAACGGTCCCTAATTCTATTGTTTTCTTTTGTTTAAATAGTGCTATATTACTAAATGGTGACAACTGTTGCAGACTTTTCGTGTTGTTTTCATTGCACCGGGAAACGAAAACAATTAATTAGTTTGTGGCAGTGTGCGATAGTTTGCATTAAACACAAGGAGACCTGACTCGGAAGAGTAGTTTTAGATCTAATACTAGTTATCACCATCAAGTACTACGTATTAGTTTGTGGCAGTGTGTGATAGTTTGCATTAAACACAAGGGGACCTGACTCGGAAGAGTAGTTTTAGGTCGATCATTCAAAACGTACCAGTGAGTAATTGGTAACTATAATCAAAGGTTCGGTTGGACTTTCTTCTCGTACGAAGTCAACAGCATGCGGAAGACAAATTAACTCGGAATCCTCTTCGCTAAGTACCTATAAATGAACAACACTGTCGTTACGCATAGGTATTGCTGTTATTGCAATCAACATTATTATCGTCAAATGTGTCGTTGTATTTAACCATATCTTGATAACCATTTCCATCATAATCAGAATCACCCCCATCATCATCATCACCATTATCATTGTTACGAACACCATCACCACTAAATAAATAAATAAATAAATAAATAAAATAAATAAATAAATAAATAAATAAATAAATCAATCAATCAATCAATCAATCAATCAATCAATCAATCAATCAATCAATCAATCAATCAATCAATCAATCAATCAATCAATCAATCAATCAATCAATCAATCAATAAATAAATAAATAAATAAATAAATAAATAAATAAATAAATAAACCACTATTCTCATAACCATCACCACTATCAACACTATCATTATCATCATCACCATCACTATCAACACTATCATTATCATCATCACCATCATATACATTTCCCTAATTCGATGACAATGAATTTCTCGTGATTTACAAGACCAATCAAATTGAAAATGAGTAGAAATATTCTTTGGAGTGCCAGAATGTTGTTTCTTGTGTTAGATTTTTTAAACTGTTTATTGTTATTTGATTATAACCATTTGGTTGTTTTTGAAGTGTTCCTCGAATTTTGGTTCAAGTTCCTTTTGATTGAATAGGAACTACTCTAAAGGAACAATAGTTCCTTTTGAAGAGACTATGATTCGGAACAAAAGTAGTTTAAAAACGGAACAGTATGTGCTAAAGTGGAACAATACGTTCCTGTAACATAACGTGTGTTCCTCTATGGAATAAACAGGTCCGTGCTGTTGTTGCTATTAACGTAAAGTGGAACAAGTGTTCCTTTTTAATCAGACAAAAAGGATCAGTTTGTTCCTAGTTATAAAATTGATGTTCCCATTACTGACAAAAAGGAACAATCGTTCCTGTATTGGTTTAATAAGGAACGTTTAGTTCCTTTTGTCCAGCAATAATGTTCCTTTATACATATAATAGGGAACACAACGTTCCTGTATGCATAAAGGAACCATTCTCACAGGCGAGTCTGAACAAAATCAAACGAGTTTGAATTTGTTTGAACAAGCTTTTGTCCAGAATGTTTTTGCCCAAGGGTTTGTTGTAACGAGTCATTAATATTGAACAATATATTTTCAAACATGTTTAAACGTGTCTATAGGCGTGGCCAGAAAGCGTTATTTTGATTGGTCGACATTTGGTCCTTTATCGCGCAAACAAAAATTCATACGTTCATTTCGTTTAAGTCCGCAATGAGTAAACGTTCTAAGTCAGTAGATTGGTCTTCGAAAGACGGTGCATCTCCCAAACCAAAAAGATTACATTTAGAAGAAGACGAAAGTGATAATCTATTTCACTGTCCAGTACCGAATTGTGATCACGATGGGTATTCAACACAAAGAGGATGCAGAAAACACGTCAAAAACAAGCATGGTTGGTTTTACTACTTTGATGAAGAACCAGCAAAATCGAGTGAAAATGCTAACAAGAAAGAAGACTCTCAAACATCGCCTAATTCAGATAAAGAACGTTGCATCAAAAAACAAGTGCCATCATATATAGATATTTCTACAACCATTGGTAAAGAGTTTGAAACATGGCTGACAGGGAGTGGTGGAGGATGTAAAAGCAAGAATCAAGCTATGCAAGTTGTACGAAGAAGTTTTAAGTATCTCAAATTTTGCTGTGAAGATGAAGACGTTGACGATGAAGAAGAATTGAGCTGGGACTGGATAGACTTTAGTTTGAGCTCGCCTAATTTTCTATTTAAATTTGTCGATGTTATGCAAAGTGACTGGGGTCTTGGACATGCTGGACGTATTGGATACTTGGATGCCATAAGTGACTTGATTGATTTTCGTAAAGTTCATGGGGTGTGTTCAGATAATGTTCTGCGCAATCTCACTTCCACAGAAGTGTATCTAAAGCGAGCCCGTAAAACAGTTTCTAAGATGATGAGACTTCAATGGACTAGCGATCTCGACATCGACACTCTCGAATCCAAGGGACACTGGGCGACATTAGACGAACTTTTACACACCATAACGTACCACCTTCCTCGTTACGAGACTGTTACGAAGGTTTGCCGAGAGACGCCGAACAAAGCTACCCCGTCCGACCTGTCATTTGCTACTAAGTTTGTTGCTGTATATTTGTTTATCAAAGTGAAAGGATCGCGCCCTATGACCTATCAGTACTTGACAGTAGACATGGTTGAAACAGCGAAGGCTAATGGTGGTTTTATCGACCAGAAAAAGTTCAAGACTGCTGCGCGTTTTGGATTCGATACTCTATGTTTGACTGATACAAGTCTTCAAGTTTTGGATGCCTATATAAGCCACGTCCGCCCTCTTTTAAAACCAAATTGCGACTATGTCCTGGTGACCAAAAAGGGAAATCAACACACCAAAATTGGCCAACTTATGGGAAAGATGGTGTTCGATGCTACGGGAAAATACATTCATCCAACTCGATATCGACAAATCGTAGAGACAACAAGTCAAAAACAACTCGACACCAAAGAACAAGAAGCAATTTCTGAAGATCAAAAGCACAGTTCAGTGGTGGCAAAAGTGCATTATCAGAAACGAAGGTCACGTGACATTGCTAGCAAAGCGCACGAATCTTTAAAAAAACTGCACGGGGATAAATGCTCGCAAGTAGATGATGACGTGAGTTTAAGACTTTCAAATAGTCCCACCTCCTCCCCGAGTAGCGAAAAAGAGCAAGAAAACACAGACACTGCAAATTCAAGTTTGGGAACAACGCAGGAAAAAACTTCGAGCGAACAAGTGCAACCAAAAAAGAAAAAGATCATGCTATTCAGTGCAGAGGAAGACGATTTTTTGAAAGCAGGAATCAAACGATATGGGTTTGGACAATGGTCAACAATTCTTAGGGATCGAGATTATAGATTTCAGAAAGGCAGAACAGCTAATTCATTACTTAATAGAGCTATGCGCAAATTCCAAAATCATAGCGATCAATAGAGCAGCAATGTAAATATTATCACTCGCAAAAATAGCAAACAAAACGACAATTCCTGTATTGTTTATTGTCTTACAAAAATAATAAATTAGTTTGTCATGATTTGTAATTCGTATGTTTCGAAGTCAATTACAATTTCCTTAATTGTTTTTATTAACTATTTTATTTACTATAATATAGTTATGATTGGCGTTTCCTTGTTTGGGGTGTTTTCTACGCAAGTTACAATATTTGTTAGTTACAATCTTATGATTTAATTGAATTCAATTGCTATACTGAAAAAATATCACACGTCAATTAATTAATCAATAAACACGCATTCTGGTTCTTTTTTGTGTTTGTAATTACAAAACGCTCTAGGCGAAACTTGACCAATCTTGTTGGATGGAATAGGGCATCGAAGAAATTTGCGTTCTTTAATGGACCAGGCCATACCTTTATTTACTTCGATAAGAGCGTAGTCGATACGTAGTGGAGCCATAACTTCACAATATGGATCTGACATTAAATCAATAATTCTCCGCATGTTGCCGAGCAGACGTGGTTTGTAGTACTCATTAGTTGCTAAACTGTTGACAAACGTTTTCGGATTACACTTAAAGATGAATGAGTATCTGGCTGTGTTTACTTTTTTGTAGACTTTTCCACGAACTTGTCAGAAAGTCGTCTTTCTACTTGCCCTGATTGAGGCTAGATATTTTCATCTGAAGGAATACCCACAACATCGAGTTTTAACTTGGCGTCTGTCAATTTGCCTAATAGAATGCATGCGAAAGTAGATGTTGAAATGACTGAAGTACACATTTAACTCTTACGACCCTTTCAGATCCACATTCAGTGAGACTTCTTAAAACAAGTAACGGATTGGCAGGGGCACCATTTGGCGTTGTTAGTGCAAGCCAATACCAAATCACTGCTCGCAGGTTTTTCTTTTTAACTACAGAATGTGCTTCGTATGAAGCTGGAGGTGCAGAACTTTGCAAAGATTCTTCATTCTCATCAGAATCAGAGTAGTTGTCGTCTTCTATTTTTTGCTTCTTTCTCTTACTGTCCTGCGTTGCAATTGAACTAAAGAAGAACGCCACATTTGGAATTCCTAAAAGAAGACGTTAGTTGAAATAGGTTTTATATTTTGAAGCTAAATCTCGCATAAAGCTTTTGAGAAAGCAAGAAAGTTATCTGATGTAGCCAAGTCACATTTGTCTCTTAGTTGAACGATGTTTCTCCATGATTTGAGAAGATCTTTGCTTGCCGTTCCGCAAAGACATGCAGCTTTAATAGATTCACTGTTGAGCTGTCTACAAGGTTGTGTCGCTCTTGGCATCTTGTCGAGAAAGACCAAAACCAAAAGCGTTCCGAATTTTATACTCTGAACGGCGTGAAGAATTCACGTGGAACAAAGGGGCCCAAAATGAATTACAACAAAGTAAACTCTTACGAAATTCACGTCGTTATGAAGATAACACAAAAGGTCCAGATAGTTCATATAAAGGTCAAAAGCTCACCGTTTTCAAAACTATTTTCCTCGGAAACAAACACCAGAACTTGACCTTGAAAGACATTAAGACAGGTTTATTCACAGAGCTTTTCACTCTTGCGAAATTCATGTTGCTATGTAGTCGACACAAAGGTCCTTATTGTTCAAGTTAAATAAACCACTATTGTCATTACCAACGAGCTCGAGTATTTGAAACCACTTACCTTTGCAAAGCCACTTTACTAATAAAACACATGTATTCACGTATTATGCAGTAAAATGTTTTCAAAACTCCAATACAAAGTCTAAAAAACATCATAGGAACATTTATCGGGTCACACCCATAATGTAGAACTCTAAAAACATGACAGATATTACGGAATACACGGAGATCATGGATAATCACAAATAACAACGTTGTATGCTAGATGTGCCACACCCATCAGCTAAAACTCTATATCTGTAACGGATAATACGGAATGTACAGATATTACGGATAATTTCAAATAAGAATATAGTGAATATATATTCTATGCACCAGTGTTGATATACAAAATATATTTCATATAAACATATCAACATAATATACTGACAACAGTAATATATCATAGTAGGTCCATACTATGAAGTTTTACAGAGTGGTTGTGGTTAAATGTGCCACACCCATTGGTAAAAACTCTACATATATAACGGATACGACTGAATATGCGGACATTACGGATAAATTTAAATAAGAATATATTGAATATATACTTCTTGTAATAAATAAAATGTGTTTATATAATATATAAGATAAATATATATATTATATATATATCAGCAAAAACTCTAACTATATAACGGATATGACGGAACATACGGATATTACGGATAACTTTAAATAAGAATATATTAAATATCTATTATATATATTATATTATATATATTATATATAATATATAGAATATATATAAAATATATATTGTAGAACTAAATTATAGTAAATCCGTACTATCCGTATTTTCCGTATAATCCGCCATATTTTAAAAAGTTTTCAGAGTGGGTGTGGTTAATATGCCACACCCATCAGTAAAAACTCTAAATATATAACGGATATGACGGAACATACGGATATTACGGATAACTTTAAATAAGAATATATTAAACATATTATATATATTATATTATATATAATATATATAATATGATGTAATATATATTATAGAACTTAAATTAGAGTAAATCCGTACTATCCGTATTTTCCGAATAATCCACCATATTTTAAAAAGTTTTACATTACAAGTATTATATATAATATATATATAATATACACTCGTTTGCAAGAACGTTGTAGTATACATATATACAAATACCTAATTTATTCAGTATATTTAATGATATGCAAAACGGAAAACTCGCTTTATTTAATGTTTGTTACATTTAATAAATGTCCAAATATATTTTTCCTGTCTATTTTATCGTACAAATTATAAAACAGTTGGTTTCGTGTGTAAAAACGGCTTCTTTTGCCTTTTGCATCTCATTAGATATTTGTATAAATGTATAAATGTATACTACAACATTCTTGCAAACGAGTGTATATAATATATATAATATATATAATATATATAATATATGATATAATATATATTATAGAACTTAAATTAGAGTAAATCCGTACTATCCGTATTTTCCGAATAATCCACCATATTTTAAAAAGTTTTACATTACAAGTATTATATATAATATATATATAATATATATAATATATATAATATATATAATATATGATATAATATATATTATAGAACTTAAATTAGAGTAAATCCGTACTATCCGTATTTTCCGAATAATCCACCATATTTTAAAATGTTTTACATAGGGAGTGTGACTATATATACTATAATGTGTACCATATCATATGATATACTTACAATATTTATAATCTGTATATGTTATACATATATTCGTATAGACTAATTTAACAGTCATCCGTGTTATCCGTATTTGCCGTCATTTCCGCCATGTTTTATAAAGTTTTACATACTCAATATAATATACTAACAATATTTATAATCTGTATATGTAGTATATTATACACATATCTTTGCGCTCAGACTAATTTAACGTTATCCATATTATCCGTATATGCCGTTATTTCCGCCATGTTATATAAAGTTTTTCGTGGTGGGTGTGTCTGTAAGTATCATAGTTTAAAATATGATCTGCAGTCAGGTTTGCAAGTAATATATAGCTTGAGTTGACTTGCAGTCATAGGGCAATCCTACAACGTTGCCTGTGAGTATTATAGTCGTTTAAGAAGAAATAACTTAATGTATCTTTGCTAATGTAAAGCGGTCTTCAACACGTTCCGAACCCTAGAAAAGGACCATTTGCTATGTGTTCCTCGCAAAAATGACAAAATATATCTTTAAAAAATCGTAAAAAATCATTGAGAGATTTTCAAAGTCTAAAATTTTTCCAAAACATAGATAGGTCGAAACTTTTAATTATGAAGTGGATAAAACAATTAAATCTAGACCTCAAAGGCGCACAAGTGACATTTAAACAAAAGGAACATTGAAATTAGGGAAATGATCACTATCAACACTATCATTATCATCATCACCATCACTATCAACACTATCATTATCATCATCACCATCACTATCAACACTATCATTATCATCATCACCATCACTATCAACACTATCATAATCATCGTCATCAATTTCACCATTATCATCAACACTATCATCACCACCATCATTGTCATATTTAGCTACTTACAGATGACAGATGACAAAGTCGATTACACACAACACAGTACATGTTGGTGCCTGTGACCTGTATGGAACCATCAGACGTTGGGATGGTCTGAATACCTAGAAAACAATACAAACATGACAACAAACCAATACGGTCACGGACAACAAAAAAAAGAATGGTCGGAGGAGAGGAACAAATGGACAAGAGAGAGAGAAATGGATGGAAGGGAAGGAAGGAGAGAGTGAGGGAGGGAGGAAGAAAGGAATAAAAGAATGGAGAGATTAAAGGAGGAAGGAAAGAATGGATGGAAGAGAGGGAGAAAGGAAGGAAAGACAAATCAAAGAAATGGGACCAACCTTTAGCTGTGGTACTTGTTGGTTTGCAGTCTTTAACACCTAACTCTTTTAATTCATCTCTTAACCTTACTTCTCGATCTCTACATGTAACAACAGCAAAAACATGAAATGAATGAAAATCAGAAAAAAGGATGAATGAATGAATAAACAAACATCTGAATAAAGGAATACAAAGAGCACAAAAATAATTGGGTGAATGAATCAAAATAAAGAACAGCATATGTACCTTATTCGTACCAACTCTTTTCGAAGACATTCCGCGCTTTCTTTCGAGTCATTACAAATCTGAAAAAAAACCATGGTCGTTCACAAACACCCTGGGAAAATACACAAGAAAAAAAATAATAAACTAGGTTACTGTTCTATCAACATAGATTACTCCTTACCTCGTCTGCACCTTTAAGCAACAGCTTTTCGTAAGAAAAACCCGGCCAATGAGCAAAAATATCCTGATTCACAACAAAACACATTAACTGCAAGTTAGCATGCAAAGATGCTGTTTTGAGGAATTGAGGAGAGAAGAGTGTAACGTGTGTAAGACATGTGTTATTCAAAAGAAGCAAGAGATCAAAAACAAGCAAAGAAAAATGAAAAATAGGAAGCACCATTTAATCAATTGATCGCTCTCATTTATTTATTCATTAATTTGGTCATTCATTAATTTACTTGTTCATTCATTTTTTTTCATTCTTTCATTCATTTATTCAATTTATTTGTCTAATCATCCATTCACTTATTCATCCATTAAATTCATCTTTGAATTTCTTCACTCGTTAATTCATTTATTCATTCATTCATTCATTCACACAAGAGCCCATAACAACTTACTGTATCTATAGTAGATGTTCTTAAAACCCAGTCATGAAAAGCAAAAGATACTGTCTCTGAGACAGAGTAACCACTACTAATGTAGCAATGAAAAACCTGCAAACCACAACAAACACAATGTTTACAAAAATATTTATTTATCAAACTCATTAATAATACATGAACCTAGAACAATACAAAATCACTATCATGAAGGCATCTGTAAACCAGATTGAAAATTCGCTCTGAAATATTTCGTTGAAATATCTTATTTGATTATTATTAATATATAATATTTTACACACGATCTGTTTGGGATTTAAAAAAGCTCACCGTTTTAAATTCTCATACAGTTTTCCCGCTCATATTGTATATATGACATAAAACACCATCAAAACTATGACATCATCATCATCAACACCATCACCACTACCAACAATATTATCAACAAAAACCACAATAAACAGAAATGCATCAATTTTTACATAGATGTACTTTCAATGCAACTGCCAAATGTGCAGTAAGTGAGTACAATTGGTATTATTTTCAATTTACCTTTGGTGAAACAACAACAAATTGCCCTTGCTTTTGCTCTAGTCTTGTAACATTTAGACCAGTTTCTCTTGACAAACTTGAGGGAGAAACCTATGCAAAAGAAATACAATTTCAATTTCACCCTACATGAAGGGAACACACAGTACTATGAAGTTCAACAACAAGAAAACAAAAAACAGCCATTAACAAGCAAGTAAACAAACAAGCAAGCAAACAAACAAATGAAAGAGTGAACAAATGAGCAAGCAAACAATTTGAGAAGATAGAAAGTCTTGGTGCTTGAGGCTTTTGTATCGAGAAGATATAAACAATGCAGCGTTAACTAAGTAAACCAGCTTCAAAAAACTACCGGTAGCAGAAAAGATCATCTAGAGGATTAAAAAATAACTGACATTTTTTATCATTTGTATTAGACAAATAATGCATATTTGTAACCACAAATTTAACAAATTCCTAACATGTTATATTGTAAGTGCTCTTTAGGCTTTACACTCTTCATTAGTACTGTAGCAATCTTACCATAATCTCACCATCCTCATAATCATTGGTATTTTCTGCCTTGGTGTGAGGGAACTTATCAATGTCAGATTCTGGCACTCCATACCTACAAAAACAAACAGTACACTTAGGGGACTGGTCAGAAATTAACAGGGGGATTGGAAAAGAGGGGAGGATAACAACTTTGTTTGATACTACCCCCCCCCCCCCTTCCCCAGTTTATTATCACAAATCCCTAAGTTGTATATAGATGTTTGAAGAACAAAAACCCATTGTAATGAATTGATAAATAAATTGAAAATAAACAAAATAAAACAGACAAAAAATGAAACAAGCAAAATGACCAGAGAAAAAAAAACATGACAGAAAAATATCTCACAGTACAACACCCAAACATATATTGCATATATTTGCCTCTATGTGTACTTTTCAATCAACTGACACAATGCTTACACTGAAAATCACTGGTCACTTGGTAGGAAGGTGGAGATGTACAGAGGTGGATCTAGGGGGAGGGCATGGGTTGGTCGGTGCCCCCCCTTTTGATTGATTTTTATAGATAATTCGTTTGATTTTTGATTGATAATCAGTCATATTTTGATTAGTGCCCCCCCCCCCCCCTTTTTTTAAATTTTTGGATCCCCTCTGAAGTATGCAACTAAATTATCACTGGTTGTACTTTCCAGCACCAAATAAGGGTCAAAACGTTACAGATAAAATTAAATTCTGGAATGCTCACCATATTCTGTCATTAGATGAATGTAAATAGTCAATCAAGTACGTCTGTAGAGGACTAGTTGTCCATCTCTTTGTGGAAAATAACATGTCAATGTTCAGCCATGGGACAGTCAGATCTGATCAGGAAACAAAAAATAAATAAATAAATAAATAAATGAATGAATGAATGAATGAATGAATGAATGAATGAATGAATGAATGAATGAATGAATGAATGAATGAATGAATGAATGAATGAATGAATGAATGAATGAATGAATGAATGAATGCATGAATAAATAAATAAAAAAACAAGAATTGAAAGCAAAAAAAAAGACTGTAAAATGCTGAACCTTGGTTTGATTTGTACCTTCTACGTTCCCAGCATGCTTCAGTATAGTGCCTTTTAAGTGAGCCAGAATGTTCAAATTCCAACCATCCCTAGAAAAATAGTATCATTGAAGTTATAATTTAGGTAAGCTTTAGCTGAGAAAAACTCACAAAGATGAATTTGTCATAAATGAAAAATGCATAAATAAATGTATAGGTGACTAAAAAATTGAATGAATGGAAGAATGAAGGAAGGAAGGAAGGAAGGAAGGGATAAAGCAAGTGAGCAAATAAATGATCAAACTACTGAATGAATCATCACTTAATGAGTCAATGAATGAGAGTGAACAAATGAATGAGCCAGTGAAGAATCAAACATAGCAACAAACAAATGAATGATTGAATAAATGAGTGAACGAATGAGTGATTGTGTGAGTGAATGAATTGGTGAATAAAAGAATGAATGAGTGAATGAACAAATGAATGAGCAAACAAACGAATGTAAGAACTAACAAATGAATGAATGAATGAATGAATGAGTGGGTGAGTGAGTGACTGACTGAATGAATGAATGAGTGGGTGAGTGAGTGACTGAGTGAATGAATGAATGAATGAGTGAGTGAGTGACTGAGTGAATGAATGAATGAGTGAGTGAGTAACTGAGTGAATGAATGAATGAATGAATGAATGAGTGAGTGAGTGACTGAGTGAATGAATGAATGAGTGAGTGAGTGACTGACTGAATGAATGAATGTGTGAGTGAGTGACTGAGTGAATGAATGAATGAATGAATGAGTGAGGGTAGGAACAAACAGTGGCTTACTTTGAGTAAGGGTCTGTTCTACTAGTAGGGAAACATGAACCATGTTCTTTAGTATCCAGTCTTCCATGATGTGATGCTACATATTTATCACGAGACTGTACAATCTTCCAATATTCCCTCTATAACAACACATACAACAATATTAACAGAAAAACAAACAAATCTGAGTTTTGCAGACGGGAATCAAACTCACAATCTTTGGTATTCCAGTCTGATGCTCTTTCCACAACTGTGTGTAATAATAATGTCTGCCTTTCTAATAAGTTTAAAATAATATAATAGTACTTATGTATTAAGAATATGGGAATAGTACCTCAACATCATTCACTGAAGGCTCAGACTTGAAGAAATGCTCCTGAAAGCTACGGGCTGTACGTTGAAAACATCCCATCGAAAAACTACGACCCTAAAGTAATGACATAAATCTCTCTTTAAAAAACAACCATAGCAATGGATAATGAATGACCATGAACAAATGAATGACTGAATGGATGAATGGAATACTAAATTAAAAATAAATGAACAAAATTATAGTGAATGAATGAATAAATGAATGAAAGAAATACTGAATGAATGAATGAAAATAATAAGTGAATGAGAAAATGGGTGCTTGTTTGATTGGATAAATGACTTAACATAAAATAAATATCAAATGAATCAACAAATGAATGAATGAACTCATGACCAGATAAATGGATAAAAGAAACAATACAAGCCAAGACAGGTGTTACATATAGTAAAGCTTTTTTCAAACCTTGGCAATGCATTGATTTCTACAATCCTTGGTTTCACCTGAATCACAATAAGAAACACAGTTAAAAGGTACAAAAACAAATTGGATTAGATGCAAGTTGATGTGGAGAGTTACCATTTTCATCAATTTCTTTCAGGACTTGTTTCTCTAATTTAGACTTTTCTGCCTGTAGAAGATAAATAACAGATGGTTAACAAATGTTTTTTTTTCACTTTGCATCTTACTATACATAATTAGAGAAACTTTCTTTTTTCTTCATTATTTTTTTGCAAGTTTGAAAACATTCATGTTATATTGAATTAAGCTCTGTCTTATGTAATCAATGTTCAGTAAAAGTACATACAAAGTTGATTAAAAAAAATAGAAAAACTTTTATAAAATCTTCAATCTAAACGTAAAACAGAAATATACTAAATGTATGATATTAAAATATTAAGTCCTAAATGACAATCCTTACCTCCGGCAGAAGGTCATATGATAAAAGATACTTGCAATATGCATCCTGCAGTTTACCAACACGATCCTGTGTCTACAAATATCAATTTGAAAATACGCACATCAATGAGGATGATCAAAGATGCTAAGATCAAAGATGCTAAGATCAAAGTGGTAATTTCCAAATGGTCAAATGAATTATTGTGAAAGTTGCTGATTCATTAAGAGCTCTCCAAAATGGTTATGTCTTCAAAATACAATCAATCGAAATATTTGTTAGGGCTAATAGTTGAGTGATGTTCAGTTGGTAGTAGTTTCAAGGACCCTGGCCTCCACGTATCTATTTATATGTAAAGTGCATGTATTTGCATGTTATTTTAACCAAGCAGATTATGACAATATATTTACTTCCTTTACACATGAGTGGGAATTGGATACAACAGAAACTTTGAATATTTTCTTAGAAACTACTGCTTCAATAAGATACAGTACTGTTTCCCACTCATACGAAAACGACTATATAGACAGTCAGTAAGTTACTGTGGAATATAACTTACAGTTTTAGGGATTTTCAACAAGTCACCAACTTTGTTCCACTTTTTGTTATCTATAACCTGGAAACAAAAAAGTTAGTGGAACACTTCTCCATAAAACGAAAGAAGAAAATTACAGTTTCTATTTCAAAGTATCTTGTTGTACCTTCTGCATCCCTCCATGTTCCATGACTATTCTTGATACTTCAGCCAAGTCTAAATCACAACCACCAACCTGTAAGACAAAATACAATTAGGGAGACTGATGACAAGCACAACAACCTGCACTTGATGTGGCAACTACATTTCCTAATACTGTATGATTGGTCCTTGTGGTGCAATGAAAACAAGTAGAGGAAAAAAATAATCAAAATAACAGACATGATTTTAGTTGTTGTTTAACTGGATAGGTTTAACTGAAACCCAAATACAAAAAAACAGTCTGGATATAATGCAATTTATCCATGTTTGGTTTTTCTTTGAAATCCACTTAAAAACAACTAAAAGACAACTAAAACCAAGTCTGGTTTTTGATTATTTTTTTCTGTGGTTGTTAAAACATATAATTCTTTTTTCCTATAGATACAGTTTGTAAATGTATATGGCAAAATTTAATAAATACAAAATACAAAAATCTGAAAATAATATATTAATCCTTTGTTCATTTTCATTCCCAACTTGTGCATAAAAACACCATTCACCATTTCCATTGAGTAATCTCTCTATATTAATTTCCATACTTACCACAGGCATTTGTGTAAGATTGTATGAACTCTGTTGCTGTTTCAAGTGTGTTCCAATACACTCTAACTTGATGTCTGTTGGACCCCATCTGAAACCAAACATAACATGGTTGTTGATATATCAAAAAGAACACAGAACTCTTGTGCAAACTTTATAGTGAGGACACTCGAACCGTGAACACTTTGTGCTTTTTTGACACTTTTTTTAACATGCATCCTTTGAGTGAATCTATTTGAAAACATTTGAATTTTGATAATTCAGTGCATTTGAGTTCAGTCCTACTTTTTCAGAGAATTTGAAGCAGTAGAAAGCTCAGAAAATAAAAAGCTAAATAAAGACAAGTGTTCACGGTTCGAGTGCCCTCACTGTAAGACTGTTTACCGTTTTTGCATTCTATGGATCAGCTGTCTTTTGGACGTAAGACGTGGATTGCCTGGCAAATGACTCTCCATCTGAAAAAAGTAAATGTATTCACTGAATTATGCTAGCTCAGACATCATTTATTTTCAGAGTCTGGAATATATCATTACCGTCTACACAAGGTCAAACTAAAAAGTGGCCTTATGTTTATAGGGCTGTAGCTCTACCAGAAGAATGAAATTACTTGAAAAAGTTTGCATAAGCTTAGTAGAAGTACTGAATTTTCTCATGTTTAAGTAAACTTATTTGCTTGAAGGTAAAGTTTTAGCCCAAAAAATTGACCTCCACAATATAAGATTTTCATCATCTGAAAATTTCAACAAAAAATAAATACTTTCATTGCTAGGCAAACTGGTCTTACCTTCCAACTCTCTGGTGGATCTATAATACAAATGCCAAACTTCTCCAGTGTTGTTCTCACAGACTTCAAGTAACCCATAGGATCTTTAAACTCCTCATCTGTCGGTCGAAGTATTGGACATTCAATCTTCTTCTTCTTTGTTGACTTAGTAGCACAACCATCTGACTCTTTACTATCATTTGAATTGTTTGTTTCTGTTGTACAATTCGGTTGATTTTCTTGTTTACTTTTCTCAAGTAGAGCAAGTGTCTTTTTGTTTTTTGAACCTGGAGGTCTCCCTCTTCGTTTCTTGACTTCGGAACTCAATGGGCTTTCATTAGTTGTTGAAGTAGATTCTTTTGGGCTTTTTGAGATATCTCTGTCAGGTGTCTTTTGATTTACTAACTTTTTGCTTTTGGTTGATGGAGAGTTTTCAATGTGGAAATCTTTATTTACTTTATTTATAATACTAAATGATCTGTCACACTTTGACGATGGACTGTCAAATGTTCTTGATTCTAAATCCCTAGGTGAATTGCTAATATCAAAACTATTGTCTTTGCCATTAGATCTACAAATTTCGCTATCAATGGTCAATGTTCTTTTAACATCTTCATTAGAAGCTTTTTCGTCTTTGCCCAATCCAGAAAATGCTTTAGGAAGAGGGTAAGTTTGATTCATGCAAGCTTTACGCACAAATCCTTCACTAAATGGTATGGAGATGTGTTTACTAGATGAAAGAACTGGTACTTTGCTAGTTGGAATTATCGGAATGGTCCTTGGGACTACAGGGTCAGGGTTCAAGGACTTTGTCAGTGATAAAGTATATGGTTTTGGAGGCAAAGCATTTTGATGATACATAGCATGAAGGTGAGACCAGGGAGGTGAGAACGCATGCCTGGCTGCTGGCTGGAAAGGACTAATGTCCCCTGACTGCTCAGCAATGGGCGGCTCAGAAACAGCTGAACTTTGAAGATAACCTCTTTCTTGACGATTCTTTCCCTGCTTTCTTGAAAATGAAGACAGATGAGTCTGATCTGGAGACCCAGATAGTTGCCCAACACCACTGCTGTCAACTTGTGTGCACGATGTTGATTGTCTTGACCTTTCTGCAAGATGCCCACCATTAATCACTGACGTGGAGCTTGACAATTTAGTTTGTTTGGAGCTTGTTTCTGATGTGGACATTAAACCACTGATTTTGTCATGAGCCCTCTGTAGGTTTTCAAGTAAAGAGTTTGTGCCTAAGCTTATAGCCGAGTCTGGAGAGTCAATATCTAGTATGGCTGACTTATCATTTTGTTTTTTGCCTGGTATGCACATATCATGACTTCTCAAGTTGTGTCCGACTTGTATAATGTCAGTATTCACAGCCTGGGTCAATGGTGATGACACAGGAAGCCCAGATGAGTAAGAGTTGGTTATACTACTTAGGTCTCTTTTTGCTTTCTCAATCCTTGAAATATCACTTGAAACATACAAAGGACAACTCTTTGTATTTCTAGCATATGGTGATGGTTGCTTTTTGTCATCTTTCCTGACATCATTAGACAGCACTGGACTTCTGTCTGTTGTATATCTAGTAGTAAAATCAACTGCAGATGAAGGCCTGGTACCAAGACAAACTGATGATTTGCCGCTGTCTGTGAGACTAGTGCTGCAAGATGTTGAAAGTTTGTTGTCACTACTAGAGTCAGCACTGCACTGGCCATGACGTGTCAAAAGAGGAGGACTGTCACTTACAGAACTAAGGCCTTCAGTACCATGTATTCGCTCCAGCTTGGGGGGCCCATGTAAATGAGTAACTCTCTGTGCTGCAGCTGGTATATAGAGAAGTGGAGGAGGTGAGCAGCACCCCCCTGTTCCTGATCCTTTTCCTTGGCCAAGCATTAAAGGTGGTGGGCCAAAAGCAGGGTTGTCCAGGCTTGGATAGTATGGTTTGCTAGGTTGGTCCACTGGGTTGAACGTTGTAGACAATGGTGACATGGTCATTCTAGGTGAAGGCGAGGGGATTATTTTGGATGCACTAGTGCTGGAGGAACTTGATAAGGGGGGTGTTGGTCGTGGTGAGATTCTGAATGACAGGGGTGGGGTGATTGAATTTGAACTCTTGTATACTTCCTACAAAAGATAAAAGGAAGCAAGAATATGGGTATAAAATTGATACAAATTATGTAATAGAGAAGAAGTAAAGCATTTGGTAAGAAGATAAAGAACGAAAAAAGAGAAGATGGAAACAAATGTGAAGAACAAATGGATTACCATATTTTGCTGTAGTTTTCACTCGCACCGGAACTTCCCAAAGAAATAAACAAAAACAGAAGAGACAAAAAAAGAAAAGAAAAAAGAAAAGAGAAAGAAAACCTTTTTAGTTAATAAAAAAAGTAAAAGAGTACCTCTTCGCCCTCTATATCAGCCACTACAATCTCTTGTTTTTTACCAGTATCAGCTACATCCTTACGCTTGTTCTCTATACCGGCATACATACGCATTGCATGTAAACTGTTGTCATAGCCTGGTGGAGCGTCAAATACTGGAGTTTCACATGATGGTGAATCTATAGCAGTTTGAGGAGGCAACGAAGGTGATGGTGATGATGGTAGTTCTGATATTGACGATGATGGTAGGCTACAAGGAGAGTCTTCACCATCAGACTGAATATCGAAAGGATTTCCAAAGGCTTCTAGGTTTTTAGGCAATTGAGGATGACCTGAGAGAGAGAGAGAAAGTTAGTATATATTTAGGTTGCTGTTAATTATGATTTTAAAATGAATTGATAAGGTAAGGAATGAATGAATGACTAAATAAATTAATGAAGATATAGATGTAAATGAATGGATCAATTTAATAGTAAATGAACAGATGAATGAATAAAATAATGAATGAATGAATGAATGAGCAAATAAATGAGCAAATGAATGTGCAACTGAATGAGAAAATGAACAAATCAATGACCTGTATGAGTTGAATGTATGACTGAAGCAAACCAATGAACGAACAAACAAACGAACAAATGAACAAACAAATTAACAAATAAACAAGCAAACAAACAAATAAATAAACAAACAAATAAACAAAATGGAAGATTGAATGAAAACAGTAATGAGTCACTTTTTCCTTGTGGCAACTTTATTCAGTCAAGTAGGTGTAACATACCTCTGAGACAAAGAAAATCAATAAAGTCTTCAGCTTTAGCTAGTGGTTCTGAGGTGTCTATTTCAAATTCAGGCACTGACCTAGAAAACATATTAACAACATCATTTAACCAACTAGAAAAATGTTTTTGTATTTTGCATCTATTAAAATGTGAGACCAAAAAAAAAATCTTGAGACTCACATTTTTGATGGAGATGGCACAAATGATGCAAACTTTTTCTGTATAAAAGAATTGGCTTTTCTGAAAATACAATATAAGGAACATTATTATCAGATGTCTATAGAGTGCTAACACTAAATGTGTGCAACAGTTGTCACTATTTAGTAGTACATAGCACTAATTAAACAAAAGACAACAATAGAATTAGCATAAAGTAGCACTATTTAGTGGTATTTATGTTGCACACTTTTAGTGCATGCACTCTAATCAATTTTTCAGAAGTCCTTTGATCAATTGCCAACCATGCTGGATAAACATGATATTTTTCATATTTATTTAACTATCTATGAAAATAACAATATTCTAACCTTCTTCTTGCCCTCCTGGTCTTTAACTTTGAAACCACACCATAAGTTGATCCAGACATCGTACTATCCTCATCACTGCCATTCCTTGCTGACTTTAGCTTCTTCTTCATCAATTTCCTTCGTACCTTCACTCCTAACTTGTCCTTCTTTTTCATCATCTTCACCGCAGCCTTTGTGTCATGTAACTTACTAAAATTTGACTTGGTCTGGGAGCTTGCAGAGCTGACAGTCCTTGTGGAATTTTTTGAAGTGGAGTCTGAACTGTTGACACTGTCCAGAGAGTTGAGTGAAGAACTTCGTGATCGGGATGACAGTGCAGAGCCTTTAAGATTAAGTTTAAGTTTCTTTGATGGTGATGTCATGCATTTTCTGCCATTGCTTTGTTGATTATCATGGACAATGTGGTGCTTTTTTCTTTTGCTCTTGCTTAGTTTGTTGCTGTCAAAATGGTTGTTATTAAGTTTGTTAGTTTCTGTTTTTGGTCTGGAAGTGTGTGGCCTGTGTGGCAGGGTGATTGTGGTGTGTGGTTCATCATTTTTTGCTTTGGTTTCATGTAGTGATGCTTGTAATGCTCGACGTATAGCTAACTCCTCTTCGTGTAACAATCCCTCGTGGTAATCCTGAAAAATAATGAATAAAAAAATAGATAAAAAGTATGAATAATCAAGAAATGGATGGATAGTTAAATAAGTGGACATTTACAAAGAAGAAAAATCTACTTTTTATTTGTTACTTTAACATATGGTATTCTTCCAGGAAACCGATGGAAAGAAGAGATAACAAATAAACAAATCATTTTAAAAAACAATACAAAATAAATAAATAAATAAATAAATAAATAAATAAATAAATAAATAAATAAATAAATAAATAAATAAATAAATAAATAAATAAATAAATAAATAAATAAATAAATAAATAAATAAATAAATAAATAAATAAATAAATAAATAAATAAATAAATAAATAAATAAATAAATAAATAAATAAATAAATAAATAAATAAATAAATAAATAAATAAATAAATAAATAAATAAATAAATAAATAAATAAATAAATAAATAAATAAATAAATAAATAAATAAATAAATAAATAAATAAATAAATAAATAAATAAATAAATAAATAAATAAATAAATAAATAAATAAATAAATAAATAAATAAATAAATATATAAATATATAAATAAATAAATATACAAATATATAAATAAATAACTAAATAAATAAATAAATAAATAAACAAATAAATAAATACATACATAAATAAATAAATAAATAAATATATAAATAAATAAATAAACAAATATATAAATAAATAAATAAATAAATACATAAAAAAATAAAAAATAAATATATAAATAAATAAACAAATAAATAAACAAATATATAAATAAATAAATAAATAAATAAATAAATAAATCAATAAATCAATAATTAAATAAACAAATAAACAAATAAATAAAACATAATGAAAGAAATGGAAAAAAACTGTACAAAAAACATTTCCATTAAAAATAAGCAATTGAAAATTTTAACAATCTTACCATAAAATGTCTACTTGAAATTTATGCAGTGAATAAAATAATAATTATCATAAGCATATTGATAATATATTCAATGTAAAAATTTAAAAGATGTAGATTGAACAAAAATGAATTTCAAGAATAATCATGTTGAAGCCAAAACTTCAAACACATGGCTTACAAAAGCAAAAACCTAAACACTATTAAACAACAACAAAAATATATACAAAACGTTCAAAAGTAAAAAGGGAAATAAATTTTCAGCACTCTTAGCATTTTAAGATCATAAAACACAAAAGACCGGAAATGTCAATTGGCAATTTTTTTACCTATTTTTACAGTTGAATTGTGAAAAGAGAAAAAATATTTCATCAAAAAAAGATAATTTCTAATATATCAAATAAATTGTTATATTGCCACCTCTGTGTCGCTATTATTATTTTAAAAATGATTTTTTTCTCGATAAAAATGTACAACTTTGGGTTGCGTGAGAACAAAATATCGTCAAGCGAGAAATGAGTTTGCACATTTTAAACTCTTTGAATTCCCGACTTTAGTCATAAATATGATCGCTTTTCCTCAAGCAAAAAATGCATAATAACACCAGTGAAATAGATAAATGTTTACTTCAACTTGAACGAAAAAAATCAAACAAAAGACAATTAAAATTGGAGTGATCAAAATAAGCTTATGGTGTGAGCTTGTAAATTGTCGATGAAAATTTAAGTTGTAAACTTCATATATGCTTATAACAGTAATAAAAAAAAATTGTCGGAAAACGGTCTTAAGTCAAATATTATTGGATGAAACTCCCTCTTAATAAACACTGTTATAAAACTGATTAATGTAATGCGAGAAATTTTGAAGGAGGAAAAAGCATGTAGTGGCAGATCTTTGCTCAAACAGCAGCCCGTTTCGCTGAAACCACAGAAGGAAAAATTGAATAAAATGGCATAAAGTTCAGAATATCTTAGCTATGGTACTACTTATTCGATAGAAGGTTTCGTTAAGTACTATTTGTAACTTATAGATTTACGAACATAATGAAAAAAAGTAAGAACGGAAGCAAGACTTTCCGCAAGCCAACAAAAAACATTGAAAAAGTGATACGACTCTGACACAAAAAAAATAGCAGTTTTAAAGAGTGTTCTCCAAAAACACAAGCACATATCACAACTACATAATCTACAACACGGTAACTACAGCACAGACAGATATGGCAACTGAATTCAAAAGATTTCTCAGCTAAAATTGTACATATGTTTAGGGATTATAACTTCGCGCAAACTGACAACATATACATCAGTACAGAAAATAACGCAAACTTTAAACCATGTCACGACACATACCAATGATCGACGATTTATATTTCGTCGTGGTCTACTTGATGTAGCCATTTGTGGTCCACGTAGGGGTTGTGCTTGTGAGGTTGGAAGCTCTTAAGCAGTTGTTGTGAAGATGTCTTACCACGTGTAAATCGTCGCCATTTTGGATCAACTTCGTCTGTAAACAACATAACAACGCAGGCGCCTTTGCGTACAGCGGGTTTACAACGACTGAGTAACCACGCGTCGTTTTTGATCAGAAATCATCGCCATCCTTATCGCCATCACAATATAAATATTGTCTCTTTTGGTAATAATGTTTCCGATTTTCGAAAAAGCTTTTTAGTTTTCTAGGGAGTGAGAAAAAAATCGCATTACATTCGACGGTTGTTATGGTTATAATCATCCATCATTGCCATCATCATCATCATCGCATTAGCTTGCATCAAATGATTCAATATGAAAGCTAACACAAGGCCACTTACATATAATTTGATGAGATATTTCTGCTCAAGATATAAGGTACAACCATATCCTGTTTTGATACGTAAATATTGATTATTGTTGTTCATTTTGTAACTTAATTGATTTGTTTGTTTATTTATTTATTTATTTTTGTTTTTTGACTGATTGATTGATGCACGGTCTGACAGTGATCTACTTGTTTGACTGATTGCTTGAATGATGAATTGACAGACAGCTGGGTGTTGATTTGCTTAAGCTTGACTGAGTTGCTATTGATGGGTTATTAATATTTGGTTAATCGATAGAACTTCCCTGCATTTGCTTGACTGGTCACAAAACAATAGATTCACATAGAGGCTGGAGTGTATAAATCCATACCTTCTCTGTATTTTATACAATCCAGATTTGATGTAAATATATTGTTTTGTGACCAGTCAAGCGAATGCAGGTAACGTCTATTGATTGTGTAGTTCGAGAAAATATTTGCATGGCCTAACCACATATGTTTTGGAAATTCTGGGATGGAGGGGTATCGAGAGGCCCAGAAAATTTCTTGTCATGGTATTTATCAAAGTTGGAAATTCCAGAGAGGGAGGGGCGGGGGGAGGGGGGAGTAGAAAAATATCTACTGTGGTGGGAGCATAAATATTTTCTGGAACAGCACATTGATTGATCATTTTGATTGATTACTAAAAATATTAATAATAATAATATAATAATATAATAATATGATAATATAATAATATCATAATATAAACTAATAAATCTTATATCCAGGAAAGACAATTTATTGACTGGAAAAAGATTGTTGTGAAGGCTGGTGATGGTGGAGATGGATGCTGTCACTTCAGAAGAAAAAAGTAGGTCAAAATTAAAATAGATGTCAACAATCATTTTATTTGATCTTATCCATATCCCTAGTGTTTTCAGAGGCAATGAAAACTATTATGATACTAGGTAAGACTGTGTCTGTGTTTCTATAAAAACAGTTGTAAAATGGGGATTGTGTAGATAAGTTATACACCATATAATGAAGTAAGCAAAACTGAAGTTCCAGACGTTAGTCCTTCATCACCATACACTTCGCACTTCAGCTGCATTTCCAGTGTGGTTGTCCTTGTGGTGTAGTGGTTAACACATTGGACTAGAATACCGAAGATGTGGGTTCAAATCCTACCAAGGGCATATGATATTTTTCTCTTAACGTTTCTTTCATTACTATACACCAACGCATTCATAAAATTACTACTTTACTATCTTCATCGGAGTAATTTACTCCGACAAAGCATTAATGTTCGAAACTTCAGTTTCTGTAGTATGAGAGGTAAGATTGACCCATATGGTGTCAGGGGCTGATCTGGGATTTGTTGTAATAAATAAGGGAGATGTCACTTGAAATTCATAGCTTTTATAGAGTCCTTGAATGTGATGTCAAAGCAGCCCTATCTGGAGAACAAAACAAAATATTTTTGCTCTCTTGGGAGCTGAAACCATTGTTTTGTCCTCCAGATTGAGCTGCAACCCTTATTTCTTTATTGAGCATAGCATACAGAGTGCATGGCACATAGGTGCAAAACAATTCTTAACTATTTAGTACCAGGTAAAATTTTGTTATGCACAAACTAAGAATTCACCAAGACATAAACAAAGGCAGCTTTTATTTCAATTCCTTTGTGGTATTGTTTTGATGCCCAAGTGAATTCTTAGTTAGTACTAAATCTTATCTGGCACTAAATAGTTAAGAATTTTTCATACTTTTTCATACCATATACATGTATAATCTATATTTAAACTAGACGACAGCCAAGAGCAGGACCTGATGGCGGTGATGGAGGTCATGGAGGTAGTGTTATTCTAGTGGCTGATAGTTCTCTGAAAGAATTTGCACATGTTCTGAAGCACAACAGAGCTGGCAATGGAGAAGCTGGCAAACAAAATGACTGTCATGGCAAAAGTGCTCCAGATCTCATGATAAAGGCAAGAGAGAAAATAGATAAATTCTCAAATGAATATTTTGAATTTCTTTGATATGACATGTTGTTCATGCCTTACAAGGGTTTTTCCCAAAGTTAATTCTGTAGTTTTTCACCACCAGAAAACGAATAGCCTTCAAATGGAAGATCAAAACCTATTTACTTAACATTTCATAATATTGTGATCAGGAGTGAGAGGGCTAACCCAATTACATGAATTTAGCATTATTTATTAGTATACATAAAATGTATGCAATGAGAAATAATTGTACATACAGTATGTGAATTTGTTCTTGTTGTTTTTTTATCTAGGTACCACTTGGAACCATAGCAACAGACTATAAACAGATCATTGCTGATATATCCAGGGATGGACAACAGACAGTCATTGCAAAAGGAGGGAAGGGAGGGTTGGGAAATGCTCATTTTAAATCAGCAACCAACCAAGCCCCTGAAGAATTTACTAAGGGTACCCCTGGTGAGGAGAAAGTTTTGGAGCTTGAGTTGAAGACTATTGCTGATGTTGGTTTGGTAAGATTAATAACCATGTGATTCAGGTCGTCATTTTTACCTCACCCATTAATTCATTCAGTTATTTTTTCTGTACCTTTATATTCACTTATTGTCTCCATTCACAATCATGTAAATAAATGTATATGGTTGCCATGCAACCTATTTGTTTTGACACCTTTTAGCGACATACAGTTGTTCATTGCTTCCATTTATTGAATCAATAATTGGTAAAATTTTGGCTGATCAATTTATCAATTCATTTGCTACTTCTCCATCTGTCCACCCATTAATTCATCCATCCATCAATCACTTCATCTAAACAGATTCATCCATTCATTTATCAAGTTATTTGTGGTAAAAATGTTAGTTATACAACGTAAAAGGAAGGGAGTACCAACTGACGTTTTGGATGTTAATCCTTCATCAGTGGTGGACCCATGGGGTTCGATGGGTTCCACCACAGACCCCCCCCCCCCCCCCCCCCTCAAGCAATGTGCGGCTAAAGAATTGTAAAACGTTTTGAGGATTTGTGAAATGTGCTACATAACAACATTCACATTACATTACATTTCTTACCGTTTCCTACTCAATATGCAAATGACTCTTTAAAAAATGTGAAACCAAAATGAAACCCACTTTTGTAAAATCCTGGATCTGCCATTGTTCATCAAGTTATTTATTGTTTCCTATATGTTCTGTACTAGGTTGGCTTTCCTAATGCTGGCAAATCAACTCTGCTAAGATGTATTTCTGAGGCTAAACCAGCTGTAGCAGCCTACCCATTCACTACTCTAAACCCTTATGTAGGAATGGTTGAATATGAAGACTATTCTCAAATAGCAGGTAGATGAATCACATCCACACCATACCTGTAACATACCATATGCCATACCATTACTATACCATGCCATGCCATAAACCACTAAACCATACTATACCATACCATATACCATGCCATCACTATACCATATACCATGTCATGCCATAAACCACCATACCATACTATACCATATACCATGTCATTACCATACCATACCATACCATACCATACCATACCATACCATACCATACCATACCATACCATACCATACCATACCATACCATACCACCATACCATACCGTACCATAAACCATGCCATACCTTTTACTATGTGATGCCATATCATGTCATACCATACACTATGCTATACCATACTATAAGCTACACCATACTTTTTATCATACCATACCATACCATACCATACCATACCATACCATACCATACCATAACATACCATACCATACCATACCATAATGTACCATTATCAATTTCTTTTCAGTTGCTGACATTCCTGGACTTATAACTGGTGCACATGAGAATAAAGGTCTTGGCCACTCATTCCTAAGACACATAGAACGCTGCCGTTGCCTTCTTTATGTGTTAGACATTTCTGAAGTTGATCCTCAACAGCAGTTTGACTCCCTTCAGCAAGAACTGGAGCTGTACAAAGAAGGGCTTTCCCATAGACCTGCAGCTATTGTAGCTAATAAGATAGACTGTTTGCAAGACAAGATAGAATTGGATAGAAGGATAAGTGATTTTGATTGTGGTTTGCCAGTATTTCCAGTCTCAGGATTGTATGGACATGGTATTGAAATCTTGAAGAAAAACATCAAGAAATTGTTTGAAAATGCATTAACAAGCTAACAATTACATAGATAACAAGGTCTTGTTGATTAATACTATAGAAAAACTCTTGGACATGTACAATAGGGTTTGTAGAACATTACAACAGTAAGAACTATTCTATTCAAATATATCAATATTGGTTTTATTTGAGAAATTAAAAATTAAATAAGTTGTTTAAAAACATAACAATAGTAATGAATAAAATAACCCACGACTAAGTTATACACACTATAATAAGAATTAGGACATACTCAATCAAACCTTCCCACTTTAAACTGGATGCTAACTAATATATAAATAATTATATATTACTTTGAATTTCAAATCTTTTATCTCAAGTAAATACCTCAAAAATCTAAAATTAAATAAATAAATATTTGCTAAATCAAATACTGAAAAGAAAAGTGATTGTAGCTACTAAATTAAAGGCTTGCCGAACTATTTCCAAATTCATGAAGATTACTTGAATTGCTGTGCATTCCTAATAAAAATCAACATTGTCAATCTCAATATCATTACATCATTGACACATCATCTCGACAAGTTTTCTTTAAAGTCTATAATTCCTTTTGAGATTCTTCAAAGTCCTTTTTTACATTTTCTAAAAGCTTAGGATCACACAAAACCTCAATGGCTGTCATAGCTAAACATTTTGCTGCAATTAATGTTTTTTCGTGTGCAATCTGTGTTCCTGCAGCAGCTGCAAACTCTATGGAGTGGTTAGGTGCTGTTGTGCCTATAGTATACACTGGATGTATTGATGGCACAGTATGAGAGACATTACCCATGTCTGTTGATCCTATAGACACATGCTTTTCTTCTAAGTCAGGCATAAAGTGAATGCCGCAATCTTGAGCATTCTTTTTGTAGAGCTCAGCCAGTGTTGGATTGACGTTGACATCTTCATAATGGCCTGTTTCATTCCATTCAATGTCAACAGTACACCCTAGGAATAAAAAACGAATATAGAGATCATGGATTTGAAAATCACCATTTCTTGCTTCTCCATCTGAACTTAATTTAGTAGCCATATAATTTACTCAGTCTAAGTTTGAAAAAAAAGCTTTTGTGAAGTGATGCTCAGACTGAGTTTGTCCACTTTTTTGAGAAGTCTTGAAAACAGCACAATCAAGTTTGGAAATTTTTTATTGACAGGAGCCAAAACCCAAAATGGCAGTGTTTGAACTAACTCACAGAAAATAGAAAACAGCAGCAACATTACCAATGGCTAGATAGAGGATTCAATGTGAATAGGATAACTTGGCATACCTGTTGCCATGGCAGCAGACTCAAAACAAGCCACAATCTTCTTCTCTAGTTCATTCATGTCCTTCCTGTCTGGCGTTCTCAGGTAATACTGCATTTTAGTTCTTCCTGGTATAACGCTTGCCTTGACTCCACCTTCTAAAATAACCCCATGTACTCGCCAAGTTGGCTTAAACTGTTGTCTCATAGCATTGATAGCACTATATGCCATGACGGCAGCATCTAAAGCATTAATACCTTGCCATGGAAATGCTGCGGCATGGGCAGAGATGCCTTTGTATGTTACAAACACCTGCTTTAAGTCAAGGAATTTGAAGTAAACTCCATCATAAGGAGTGGGATGCACCATCATACAAAAGTCTACATTCTTGAAGCAGCCATTTTTTATCATTTTGACTTTTCCCCCTCCACCTTCTTCTGCCGGTGATCCCATTACATTGAGTTTCCCTATCTTGTTGCCAGTCTTATCAAGAGCAGCTTTGATACCTTAAAGAATACAGTAATTACATAAAAAATCAAACTGTAGTAAGGGGTCAGGAGTTGGGGATTTATTCTGGAGTCAAGCTAGAACAACCAGTGGGACATTGTAAATTGTGAATAAAGTAAATTGAAAGTCTGTGAACAGGCAGAAAAATTTCAGGAATTAATGTTTTAACAAAATACAAACTCTAGCCACAAAAGAAAAACCTATTGTTTTTAATATCACAGGAAAAAAATTGAGATTCCCACAATGGGTTTATTTTGGATTATCATTGTGAAAGTGACACCAAACCGAATATTGGGTTCAAATTTACCCATATTGCTCCCAGCTTGGGAATTCGATATTTTTTTCTGTGTATAAATAAACCTTCCCTTAACTGTGCAATTGCCACTTTATTTCAAACTGAACTACAGAATAAAATAAAAAGTAAAAGTGATACAGAAAGAAAAAAAATATATTTCAATGATGGAAAAATACTGTAATTTTAATTTGGACAAGAAACCAATTATTGTCAAAATAATAGAAGACACATAAAATTATAAAAAATAACACTCACCAAAATTTCAAATTAAAATGATTTAATATAGAAAATCATTAAAATATGCATTGAAATTAACAAATTAAAAAAACAAAAAAAACAAAAACAGGTGTATCAAATAAATCACAATCACGTGATCTCAAAGAACTACTAGTCACGTGACTGTGTTGGATTAGCGACCTTGACATACATTGCTCTAAAAATGTCAATGTTTTGATAATGAAAGCATTCTTTTACATAAAGTAAAAACGATTCTTTTTGATAAAAAAATCATTTCACTACTACACTTTTACGTATTTGAAAATCCTATTCTTAGATTTGTGTTTTTGTTTACGATACTAATTAGTCATAATTGTAACAGTTTTCGAGAATTTTTACACAAAATATAAAATTGAAATAACGATCACTAATCGCACGAATTCGATTTCATTTCAGAGGTATCTTTGAAATATACAACAAACGATGTTACGTAATAGCGGCTGATGACAAATGCCAATCTGAAAGCGATGTCTTTCTGAAATCCCTTATTTTGTACTAAACATTTCAACCGTGAATATTACCATTTTCTTGCTGATTACTTGTTGAACAGTTATAACAGATTGTACTGCAAAAAAAAACTTCTCAATCGCAGCAGAAAATTTTGGAATGAATTGTTAGATATTTAGACGATTTTCGACTGCCGACATGATCCGAAAAAAGAGCATGTTTAATTTCAACGGCAAAACAGTCAATTAAAAACCATGATTAGAATTAACAGTTCTGAAGTTTCAAAGTACGAAAGCTTTTTCCCTCGGGTTATTTTATTCGACAGTTGTTAAAAAAAAATAGGTAAACAATTTAATTGATGTATTAAAAGGCCTAGCTAGTCACGAAAACTGCAGAGCAAATATATTGACCAAAAAAAAATCTGTTTTACAATTTTATGAAAATGTTGACTATTTCTTACCTAAAGCGGCAGCAGCGCCAGCCTCAGCTATCAAATTATGTCCACAAGCATGTCCTACAACTGGTAAAGCATCGTATTCACATATGATGCCGACACAGGGACCTTCTTTTCCGCCGGCTTTTGCCTCGAAAGCGGTTTCTAGAGTCCAGTTGGGTATCACATCAAAATCGTGCTTCGTGAAGAAATTTGTCATCAACCCATGGCAAATAGACTCATGATAGTTGTACTCTGGATTATTGTAAATATTTTGATTCAGTTCGTAAAGTTCTTGGGCATTCGTATCGATTGTTTCGCAGGCAATCTTTTTTAGCTCCGAAACGAACGTTGCGTCCGCCATGGCGTTTGACCCAAGACGAGTGATAAACAAGCCTAAACACAGGAATCCCGAAAACCAGAGCAATGCAAAACAATGTAAACGTAAGTCTCTTTTAATCTTTTTTAAGTCCTGAACGGATTTGCAATACAATTAATAATGGAAAAGAATCTATGAAAATAGCAACAAGAAACTAGAAATATAAAACAATGACAAAACAAGAAGAAAATTAGAATTTGATAAAAACTAAATTGGTTTCCGTATAAATCGCTCACGATCGCCGGATCGCTGAAAATGATGTCAGCGATCTTCAGCGATTATTTGGAAACACTTTTTTATTAGCGATCGAAACACATGGAAACAAATTGACAGCGATCGTGAGCGATCCTTGCATCAGTGATTGGTTTGAAAATACACTGTCACTCAAATTGAAAGACGAAAAATAGATTAAGAAAAATAAGACAACAACAGCAACCATAACAAAATACATATCGTATCTTATCTTTTTTTTTCAAAAATTCTTTACAATCTTTTCAACTACTTCACTTATACATTCAACAATAAACGTGTCTTCAAAGCTGTCCATCGTGACCAAATGTTCTGCAATTTCTTTGTTCGTTGGGGCTTTCTTTACCAGTCGTTTGACTTCCTCAAAAGTGCACTCGGCGACTGAGTTGGTAATAATCCCACCTTCCTTTACAGAGAGATCAAGTTCGGCATCTTCCGGAATACAGTCGTAGCTCCGAAGTCTCCATATCGGACAAAAATGCAGTGGGCCATCGGATGGTTGTCGTATAAGACTGCGTTTTTTTGTCTTCTCAAATTCAGGAAAATCCTTCATTTGCTTGACAATTTCTTTCGTGTTGCCGAAGTTTCGTACGCAAAATTCTCCAGGTTCTAAGCTTGTGCTGGTAAGATTTGTGCTTAGACATCCCAGCTGTTTTCCTTGTACGTAATCGTTTTCAGGCTTGTAAAACATGCAAATCTTGATGCGATTCTTCTGTGGGTATCGACACTCGTAAACTTCTATTTGCTTATTGTTTATTGTCCAATCGCCAAGATATCTTTTATACTCAACTTTGTCGCTTACGGGTGCCGGCTCCATTTTTGCTTTCGTTTCAAGTTTTCTTTGAGTGTTTTTATTCGCAATATTTTAATTTGTACGCGCGCGTTTATAGTTTTGAATTTCTGGCGGGGAATGAAAAGGGCGTGGCGCGGACGGCGCGTTTATAGTTTTGAATTTATGGCGGGAAAAAGGGCGCGCGCGTTTATAGGTTTGAATTTCTGGCGGGAAAAAAGCGCGCGCGTCTAAAACAGATGGAGCCGGTTGTACGAAGCCTGAATAAGATTATCTACTGGATAAAGTTATCCACCGTATAGAATATCTTTAGAATTTATCGGTTAGATAGCGATTTATCCGGTGGATAGCGCTATTCAAGCTTCGTGCCACCGGCCCCAGACCTGTTGGCTGGCATGGTCTGCGCGGCTTCTACACGACAGCCCAAGGTGTTATCTTGCTAAACTGTAGCGTATTCCACGACAACCGCACTTAAATATGGCACGCCATCACTGTCTGATGTGCTCAACTCCATTTGATATTTAGTGGAAACGCCATTATATGATGTCCTAAATGCATTATATGCGGTGCATTCTTCATTATGCGTGCATGTTCAGACATTATATTTGGTTGACTTAGCATTATATGATGTGGATGAAACGATATACATGGTGAGCCAGCCATTATATGAGGTGGCTCAAGCATTATACGTAGTGAATTAGTTATTAGATGAGGTGTTTCAAGCATTATATGACGTGTATTTATCGTGATATGAGGTGACCCTAACATTAAACAATGTGACTTCAACATTCTATTTGGTAAACTCACCAATGTGTGATGGGATTTTAACATTATATCTGGTACACTTACGATTATGAGGTATCCTGATTATATGTGGTGTCCTTGTCATTATATGAGGTGACTTGATCATTATATGTGGTGCATTTGCATTCATGAGGTGGTCATGTCGTGAGGTGACTTGATCATTATATGTTGTGCATTTATATTCATGAGGTGGTCATGTCATGAGGTGACTTGATCATTATATATGGTGCATTTGCATTCATGAGGTGGTCATGTCATGAGGTGACTTGATCATTATATGTGGTGCATTTGCATTCATGAGGTGGTCATGTCATGAGGTGACTTGATCATTATATGTGGTGCATTTACATTCATGAGGTGGTCATGTCGTGAGGTGACTTGATCATTATATGTGGTGCATTTATATTCATGAGGTGGTCGTTCCCATGGATCATACAGTCATATGATACTGTTTTCATGGTAACTGCGAGTTGTTTGCGGGCTCATTTTGTGTGGGCTTCCTGTGTCGTATTTCCCAGCATTCCTTGGACCCATGTGGTGTTCAAAATGGTGGACAGCACCTTGTCAGATATCTTGCGAAAGCTTGGCTGTATAGAAAAGACGATAAAAAACTTTGAAAAGGAGAAAATTACGTTGAAGATTATTCCAACTTTGAAAGATGAAGATGAGAGAGACTAGGAGTGGAAGCCCTTGGAGACCGGATTCGTTTACGACAATTCTGTGCCAAATTATAAAGCGATTATAATTTTTTATTTATTTTTTTATTTTTTAATTTTTTATTTATTTTTTATTTTTTATTGTGAACTAGTGAACAGCACGACGGAGAACAGTTTGTAGTTGTAAACGTATTAATTCTGACTAGTTTCGTCTCTAACGGAGACTTTTTAAAAAATTATCTTATTATAACATTAGTCATTACGTTTTTATCCTGTACAACCTATATTAGTATTTAGTCACTTCCACGAGAAGTTCAATGCTTGTCACGTTGCAAAAACTTGTTAGCTGTAAAAAACATTCTCTGAAGGAGTCTACGTTAGAGACGAAACTAGTCAGAATTAAAACGTTTACAACTACAAACTGTTCTCCGTCGTGCTGCTCACTAGTTCACACTGAAAGTATAAAATTAAAAAATTTTAAAAAAATTTAAAAATGCAACACATATAAGTCAGATCAAGTCACCCCATGACATGACCACCTCATGAATGTAAATGCACCACATATAATGATCAAGTCGCCTCATGACATGACCACCTCATGAATATAAATGTACCACATATAATGATCAAGTCACCTCATGACATGACCACCTCATGAATGTAAATGCACCACATATAATGATCAAGTCACCTCACGACATGACCACCTCATGAATGCAAATGCACCACATATAATGATCAAGTCACCTCATATAATGACAAGGACACCACATATAATCAGGATACCTCATAATCGTAAGTGTACCAGATATAATGTTAAAATCCCATCACACATTGGTGAGTTTACCAAATAGAATGTTGAAGTCACATTGTTTAATGTTAGGATCACCTCATATCACGATAAATGCACGTCATATAATGCTTGAAACACCTCATCTAATAACTAATTCACTACGTATAATGCTTGAGCCACCTCATATAATGGCTGGCTCACCATGTATATCGTTTCATCCACATCATATAATGCTAAGTCAACCAAATATAATGTGAATATGCACGCATAATGAAGAATGCACCGCATATAATGCATTTAGGACATCATATAATGGTGTTTCCACTAAATATCAAATTGAGTTGAGCACATCAGACAGTGATGGCGTGCCATACTTAAATGTGATATTAATCCCATCTCTAATTAAAAGACTCTTTAAATTCCTTCTTTACCAATTCCAACGTCTCTTCATTACTCATCACATCGATTGCTGCCATTGCCATTGCTTTGGCTGCTATCAACGTCTTTTGATGTGCAATATCAGTTGCAGCAGCAACGGCAAAACCATGCGAGTGATTGGCAGCATTTGTGTCTACGCTATAGAAAGGATGGATAGACGGAACGAAGTACGACACATTTCCCATATCAGAAGACCCCATAAATGTACTCAACTCCTGTTCGATGGGTTTAAATGTTATACCAAGTTTTTCAGCATTTTTTCTATAGATGTTGGCTAGGGTTGTGTTGATGTTCATGTTTTTATATGAGCTCATATCCATCCAGTTAATTTCGACTGTACAACCTAAAAAGAAAAGTGCAATGCTTTTAGTCGATTTCTTTTATGCAATTTGACTTCATCATTTGATTTTATGGGATAAAAACTTTACATGCCCAAAATAAAGTTCAGTTTTAATTTTTGAATTTTTTGATTTTTGATAAAGGTCGCTATTCCGATGGTGCAATTTTTCTTGCGCCTTGTCTAGCAAAGACATTAAATCAGCCTTGTTGCATGGCGGTGCAATGTCTTTGTTATACCACGCCTTTGCAAGATTACTCTGTTACAATATATCTACTGGACATGCTTAATCTACACTTTCCACGAGACGAACACACACGGCTTATTGCCCTTTGCATTGCGCCAGAATAAATGATAGTTCCGGCTGTAGAGTAAAGTTCAAGTATGTGTTACGTCATGACGGTTGTTGACTTTCTTATACCTAAAGCGGCAGCATGACCAGCCTCCACTAGCATGTCACCTATTGCCCTTATATTTTACTTATATTTTGCTAATTTTCTAATTTTACAAGCCGTATTTTTATTTTTATTTTATTCATTCCGAAAAAAGTCATGAAAAGGATACTACTTGTTATGCGAAATAGTTGTGAGCAAACTATTCACTATAGGCCTTTTCTGAGTTTGATAAAAAAAGATGCATTGTGGTCTAGCTTCAGTACAAACACCACCATTATGACACAGTAAACAAAAGATGTTTGTGCCGAAGCTAGACCATAATGCACCGTGTTTGCCATTTCAGAAATGGTCTATGTGTATTGACCTTAATTATTTCTATCCACTGTACCTGTCGATTTAGCAGCACATTCAATACAAGACGTGAACCTTCTCACTAACTCATCCATATCATCAACATTTGGAGCTCTAAGATAAAACTCCATTCTTGCTCTATCAGGAATAATATTTGGCTTAACACCACCTTCATGTATAACACCATGAACTCTCCACGATGGCTTAAACTGCTGTCTCATCATTCCAATACCGCTGTACGCCATGACCGCAGCGTCCAGTGCATTGACGCCTTCCCAAGGAAAGCAGCCCGCATGAGCAGCGACTCCCTGAAATGTTACAGACACGTGTTTCATGCAGAGAAACTGGAAACAAGCACCGTCTTGAGGATTGGGGTGCACCATCATGGAAAAGGTTATATCGTTGAAGCAGCCATTGTTAAGCATGTAGATTTTGCCGCCTCCCATTTCCTCTGCAGGCGTACCGATGACACGAAGACGACCTAGTTTGTTGTCTGTCTTGTTGAGAACTGCTTGGAGGCCTGAAATGAGGCGAGCATTAGATGTCAGAAAGCATTTATCTTTAAGATAGCCAGGGAATAACAAATGACTAAGCACCCCTTTTCTTCTCCTTTATCCCCGAATAAATGCTAGTTCCGACAGCAGAGTTAAACACAAGTATGGATTACGTCATGGCGGTTGGTGACTTTCTTACCTATAGCGGCAGCAGCACCAGCCTCAGCTATCAAATTATGTCCACATGCATGCCCTACAACTGGTAAAGCATCGTATTCACATATGATACCAACACAGGGGCCTTCTTTGCCGCCGTCCTTTGCCAAGAAAGCTGTATCTAAAGTCCAACTAGGAGTAACTTCAAAATTTCTCTTTTTAAAAAATTCTGTAAGAAAACCATGTGCTTTGACTTCTTTGAAGTTTAACTCTGGGTTTTGCCATATTTTCTGGTTTAATTCTTTGAGGTCTTGTGCACTTTTATCGATGGCTTCACAAGCGATTGTCTTCAGCTCCTCTACAGAGATGTGACCTGTCATTTTAAGGATTTCTGAAAAAAATGATACATTTTTTCCATTATATCTCGACGATTGACCAAGCAAATGAAAAAGCAATTAGGCAAGCAAACAATTCATTGTTGGATTAATCATTACTTGTAATAAAATACTAAATTTCAAATTAATCAGTCAATTAAATCAACTAATCAATCAACTAACCCATCAATCAATAAATCAATCAGTCGATCGATCGATCAATCAATCAACCAACCAAATAATCAATCAATTAATCACTCAATGAATCACTCAATCGATCTGCAATCAATCGAATTCTCAATCAAGTAATCAGTTAATCGAACATTATTCAATAGCACGAACAATCTACTAATTGATTGGTAATCGCTATTTTTTTCATGCACACTCCAATAACCACTTATCCGTTAAGGATTTTTCAGGTCGAACCAGTAGATGTTTGATTTGGACTTGGGATGAGCTACTCAAAAATGTCGTACAAGGTCTCGACCCGAAAAATATCGCGTTAGATGAGTATGATGAAAAACACTAGACCAACTTGAAATAAAACAGTTAAATTATGTCGAAGCAGACTTAGAACTTTCACACTGCAATAAAAATGCGCTATGTTACCCTGATTGCTCTTTTCGTGTAATAGGGTTTGGTTTTTACGCATCGTTTTGATTGAATAGAGAAAATAGGTCACAAACCTTGTACCACGAAGTTACCAAACTGACTTTCCACATGGTCGTATCGCGTGTAGATCAAAATTTGTTTTTCCTTTCAGTACAACTCATGGAGCGAGGTGAGACTGTTTCACTGTTGAACAGCAGTTATTTTCGCTCTGTCGAACATTTGTAAGTCATGTGATGTGAAACGAGCTGTTTCCACCATGTGACGGGTCGGTTGCCATCACCATCAACATGTGGCTGGACGTTCAACAGGTGGTTCATGGATTAAAGTGTTAAAAAGGAGGGAATCTGAACTTTCAAAATTCATGGAGAGTATCCAAAATCTTGAAATACGTTTTTGAAAAGACACGATTTCGTTTTTAATCTATATATTTGAGTTTTATTTAAAGTGGAAAATTTGTCAGAATTTCTTCGGAAACACTGATATCAAATGAAATGACATGGATCTTTTTTTATGAGAATTTCAAGGTTTCAATTTTCGTCACGCATTATTCTATTTCTCAAATTGGTCATAAGTAAACGAAAGGAGAAGTTTTTAAATTCATTGAAACATGGCTAGTTACAATGCAAGTTTGAAAGTGGGTAGAGCGGGAAAAAAATAAAAATAAAAAACAGCAACAAATAGCTGATTCATCAACAATTAAACACGACCAGCAAAATCTTATTACGAATGTTAATTCCTCAAAAACGTAAGTTTCACGATTGATTATTCTACTAAAAATCACAAACAATATAAACGCTATCAGAGATTGCAATTATGACTTCCACACAACAGTAGTTGGGAAATTTTCCGACCGTCCAAAGGAAGATGACACGTAAAAATACACATTTTTCTTTTCTTCACCAAACAATTTACATATTTTTCTCCCTAGTAAATAGCGCAGTTTTGAGTGAATATAATGCGCTAATTTTTTCGGTTTTTAAAACGATAAAAAAAATACTCTGGAATTTTGTATAGTACTGGACCGCTTGTTCATTGTATACTGTAATATTTACAAGATCAACAGGTCGTTTTTCACCTGGCGTTTTTTGTTCTTTTTACGCAAACATCGAAACAAAATTTATCAACAAAAATGTTATCATAAAATTGCGGTAAAAAATAAAATGTTCACAAAAATTGTTATTTATGATACATGTCATATCCCTTACCAAGGTATTTTTCTGTGTCGTCTTGATGAGATGAACTTGTTCACCTTTATGATAATTCAAAGGATAGTAAATAGCTTTGGTTGGAGAGGCTGGGCTTTCTGTGTTGTGCTAGGAAGTAAGAAGACTGGACCCTGAAGACTGGATGTAAATTAAGCTTAGGGATTCCTGTGTTATTTGAATGTCGTCCACAAATGATTAAATTCCTAGTCCTTGAGGGTAAAAAGAATTGAAATGACTGCCGATAATTTCCTAGTCATAACAACCCCTTTTAAATAAAATGAGCACGCAAGTAACTGAAATTGAAAAATTGTTTGATCTTTTTAGTCACGTAGTAGTAGAAAACATCTTTATTTCAACAGAATAATCCCTTCATTGCTGATGACAGGCTCACTTTTAAAACCTAAAATACGCACCAATTGTTTTCAGGAAACATTTTTTCTACAGACAAACTTTCAAGTATAACCTGTGATGTATTTAGACTATTTAGTGTTCTTATATATATAGATATTTTAATTTGATGCATATATTTTATTCGATTCATATATATTAGCTTATAGTTTTAGATTGCTGTTAGTGGGGCGGATAGGTGCAGAATTTTGGCCAAATTGTTCACTTTCTGTCAAAAGCACCAAAATTTGCATAGTTATTGCTTTTTAGGTGTAGAATAATATCAGATATAGTGCCACACCAAATTTTTTTGTTTTGTGGAGTTATAGTGTTTTTCCAAAATGGCGGCCATTTTGAACCGGAAGTGAAAATTTCCCCATATGATTTACCTAGAAAACTGTCCTTTATCACGATATTTTTTGATAAATACTATTGAAAAGCAAGGACAACGACAGGGTTTAGGATATTATGCACTTTTTGATAAATGAAAAATTTATATAGGGGAAATACGATTTCTTAATCATAAACCGGAAGTGGAATTTCACATGATGGCGTGAGCATGAAATAGCTAGTAAAAACTATTTAGGGTATCAGGGGACCCTAAAATCCGATGTCCATGAAATGTGTTATATCGTGCGAATCATTATAGTTACGATCATAAAGTATAATTTATATTTCCTTAAAGCTTTTGATGTGACCCACTAATTATTTTTTAGTCAGTGTTTTATGATATTATACATCTTCTTTTAATTCGTCGAGTTCTAGGAACACTTGATTACTTTACAGAAACTAAGAAATGGCATTATTGTTTAGAAGAAAGTCCGATCGCAAATCCCGTTTTCCGTGAACTTCGGAAAAGAGGCGGATGAATATCACAAAATAATTATATAAAAAATAAGAATTCATTAAAAAAATGAGTTTTAAAGGTACCATTGTAATCTCCACTTTTTCAGCATTAAGAAAATGTATACGTATAGTTGTAACTATATTTCAGTATGTAACTAAAAACTTACAAAATGTCTGACAATATCAAATTATATTTACACCTATCATAACGTGTGCGAGCAGGTATTCCCTTTTCATAACAATATTTACAAGTGAACGAACTGAGTATAATAGATTAAGGATATTTCCGGTATTATAGTGAAGGATTATACAACGTGCGCTCTGTTTGGTCAACGCGCGTGCTTTATGAGAGCACAAAGTATGGACACGTGAGCTATGTTTGACTTCTTGCTTCTACTTTGTCAATTTGGATTTTATAAAAGGAATAAAAAAACTTTATCGAGAAATAAGGAAGAGAAGTGCGAGAAGCACCCCGCTACGCGTCGTGCTTGTCTAGCACTTCTCTCGTGCTCTGACTATCCCCACGTGCTTTATTTCGCGATAAAGTACGCGTGAGCTTCTTTTATTCCTTCAATAAGGGACGCGTGCGCGTGCTTTATCGAGAAATAAAGCACGCGGGGATAGGCAGAACACGAGAAAAGTGTAGAGAAGCACGACGCGTAGCGTCCTTTTATAAAATACAAATTGACAAAGTAGAAGCAAGAAGTCAAAAATAGCTGACGCGTGAATGCTTTGCGTTCTCATAAAGCATGCGCGTTGACCAATCAGAGCGCGCGGTAAATCGTTTTATAATTGAAAATTTTAAAAATGAAAAATATCCAGCTTTATGAAATCGTATTTGTAATATGTATTGAGATATACAATATAAGATGCTCTTTGTTTTAAATTATCATGCGAAATGGATGAGAATATCATTGTCACTGTTTTACGGAGACGTTTAGATCGTTTTTTCTATTTCAGATAAAAAAAATTGAAAACATATGGTTATTTTCTCGTATATTTGTGAAAATCAAGACACATTAATCATATATTACGATTTATAATATAGATTTATTCTTACGCGCGCTCTGATTGGTCCAAAACCGTGGTTTATTTCGCCATAAACCACGGTTTTTGCGGAAATAAATGTGTTCAAATGTCTGTCTATATTATAAAAGCAATAAACGATTGATTTCCGTGGTTTATCGTTGAAATAAACCACGGAAATCAATCGTTTATTGCTAAGAAACTTCTGTCTTCGTGGTAGTTATTTGTAATGTTCTAGAGTCATACATCATGAACAAATTTTGATAAAAATTTTTTACAGTCGATTAGTTTCTTTATCCAATGTTGCATCGCACCATCAGACACTGTTTCTTCTAGAGGGTACATGTCACGTAGATGAACAGTTAACCATGTGATCATAGTTTGGGTAATTCGATTTCCCTTGTAATGAAGCGAATTGGAATATAGAAATAAATGTATTCCTATGTCAGGGAGTGTGTTGAAAAGTTGGGAGGGCTGACAGCCAAATGATAAAGGTCACAAAGAACAAGAAATCCAAGCATGCATCCATATTGAAAAAAATATTAATGAATAAATAAATCAATCAATAAAAAAATAATGATATTATTAAAAAGAAGAAAAAAAAATTTGAGGATAATTTTTATTTGGATTTCTATTCTTTAGCGCTAAAAGTGGAGGGGCTGCAGCCCCCCAGCCCCTCCCTATACACGGTCCAGGTCATTCTTGGTGTTGTGAGAAAAGTTTATTTTTCTAAAGTGTCTTTCACCTTATGCAAGTCATCATAATTCTCAACTTTAAATTGAAAACAAAAATTGTTTCATAAACCCTGTATAAAGTATAAGTTTTCAGGCCCATTAGTTTTCACTTCCGGTTTATAATTTAAAAAACGTATTTCCTCTATATAAATTCTTCATTTATAAAAACAATGAACAGTACCCTACACCTGGCATTTATCCTTGCTCTGGAATCCCCTAACATACTTTTTGGCTTAAAAAATATCATAAAAATGACAGTTTTCTTGCTTAATCATATGTGGGAAATTTTACTACCGGTTCAAAATGGCCGCCATTTTGGAAAAACACTATAACTCCACAAAACGAAACATTTTGGCGTGGCACTATATCGGATATTATTCTATACCTAAAAAGCAATAATTATGCAAATTTTGGTGCTTTTGACAGAAAGTGAACAATTCATGCACCTATCCGCCCCACTATGTGTAACCTTAGAAATATATATATTTTTCCATTATGATAAATAAGGACTATTATTAATGATGATATCCAGTAATGATGGGAGTGATGATGATGATTATCATGGTGATGCTGATGACGTTAATGATGGTGATGATTTTCAATGATGACAGTAATCATGATAATGATGAAGACAAAGGAGGAATAATAATAACAATGAAAATGATACTTGTTACTATTTCAATGGTAAAAGTACTTCTGCTGGGTGTCTTCATAACCAATGATAATGACGCTTAGAAATTAAGAACAGCTGCATTTCAACTACGAGTTTATCATTAAAGCAACATAAGAGAAGAGAAGACATGGCTTAATGCTCCTTTCTATCTATGTCATTTACACGATTCTACTTCTAGAACAAAAATTAGTGAAAAAACGCCTTTCAGGAATATTTCATAACAATTTTGCAAACGAAGCATTTGAAAACGTTCTTTGTTCTTTGAAACAATTCCTAGAAATATCCGCGGAATAAAAGAAATGAAAATTTCACATCTTCGGCAAAAACATCAAAGTTCCTGTCGACAAAACAATTTGAAGGCTCTTTTGATATCAACCATTAATACTTTCACACGTGTTAATCAATATAGTCGAAGTTTGTGTACTTTAACAATAATAACTTTACATGCATTGATGTCAAACTTGCATTGCGGGAGATAAGTTTTTTCCTGTAAAGTTGACAACCTGCTTGAATTTAAAATTGAGATTTCACAAAGAAAAAATCTTGCACAGACATTATACTTAAAAAGTTGCAATATGAACGCAACGAAAGAATAATCATATTTGTATTAATGAGTTTCTATTTCACACTTAATCAGTTTCACGTATGAATTAGAAAAGAGAATTCACCTGCAAACTAGGAAATTCCATAGACTAAAACACTACGCATACTTGACAGAATAGATAGCCTAAAATCAAAAGGACTCTATATAACTGGTCATCAAACCCAGTCTGAACAGCAAAATGATCAACTTGAGTACGACTGGAGATGTGGGCAATACAAACTGCGAAAATGTTACTGGAGATACAGCAATACAAGCGACTGCGAAGATCATAAGCCTCTTCTTACTCGGTGCATTCGGTATGTTTGGAAACATCTTTGTCATCGTTTTAGCAGCTTGTTATACAGCCAGAAAAAACCTTCATCATCTAATTATCAACATGGCTGTTTCAAATGGGATTGTTATATTGATGGGCACTTTAATTTTCATGTCGGGTCTCTTTGGTTTCAAATTGGTCGGTGCAGACTCACGGTTTAACATAGCATGTAAGACCGTCATGTTTCTTTATAGTACATCGAGTATAACTTCACTATTAACAATGTTGATAACAAGCATTGAAAAGTTCAAAGTAGCAAGCACAATCCAAATTATTGAACGGTATTCCTCAAGGCAACGTCTTGGGACCGTTTTAATCTCTTGGCTCGTCACCATGGTTTTATCAATGAACATAATTGTTTATGGAGAGTACAACAATTCTCTTTGTAGACTCAATTGGACTGTAACATCTATAGGTTTTTATGTTTCAGTGTTTTTAGTATCTGTTGTATGCTATGTAGTGATATGCGCTTTAAGCATGCTGACTTTAAGGCGACTCTCAAAACGTTGTGCACAAGTCGAGGGAAACCTATCCAATGAGCAAAGAGAATTGAGAAAGAAGAGACTTACAAGCGTCACTAAGATGATACTGGCATCTCTTCTACTCTACTCCAGTTGTTACCTTCCCCTTACAATTTTCTCCGTTTCAAACATCGTCGCCGAAGCAAATGGTTATATGTTAATTAACTACAACCAAAGTTGCATAGACTGGACAGGGCTGTTATTCTTTCTGTTTACTTTTCTCCCTATCTTCAATTCGTCAATCAGTCCTTATATTTATATTGCACTTCTTCCTGACTTTCGCAAAGCGGCCTGGGAATTGATGTGTCAGAAGATTGCTAATATTAGACGAATCTCGCCAGATATTTCCATGACGCCACCACCATCGACATCAACGACAAAGTCTTCCATAAAAACGACGACAAGCTCAGTACCTCACGCGACGCAAACTACAAAGTTTTGAAAGGAATTTGGTCGTGTATAATGGGGGCATATACCGAATGATGGGCGCTGAGAGAAACGTCCAAATATAAACAACTGAGAAAAGATGACAGCAACCAACAAAACACAAAAATCATAGAAAACACTCAACGGCAAGGTCAATCTCTAACCATAGACCAACAATACGTTATCAAAACGGACATTAAAAAATAAATGAATAAAATAAAAAAACAGTTCCTAGCAATGCTATAGCCTGCGCAGAACGAATTTTTTTTCATAGTTTGCTGTGCTGTTTTTGAAACTATAAATACTAGAAATAGTTTAAGTCGGTATATAGTTATTATAGCGCGTTTCTTAAGCATACACAAGGCTTGTTTAGAATGATCAAAAATAAACCAGTCATTGCTATATCTAATAATCATACCGTATTCTTATTAACTTTATTCGAACGTGCGTCTTGGATGGATGTTGAAACGAGTATAAGAGAAAAACGTATAAAATTTTAATGAATGCCTGAACGATGACCAGGGTTTCAGCGAGACAAAAGAATATTATTTCAATTGCATGACATTCTTGTAAATTCAAAATTTAAATTCAGCTTATTTCAATTAATTTTCTAATTTTAAGTGAACATGATAACTGTACATATTGTATATAGCGTATAGGGTGACTAAATATAATGTGGAGGAACATAGATATTTCATTGGATAGAAGAAGATTTATTGTACCCATTTCTTTACAAGAGACATTGATGCTCATTTTACAATTAAAGATTATTCAGATGGGTACCAGCTTCCCAAAATAACCAATACAGTATAGAAATAATTAAAAAAACACGGTTAAAGTTCAAAGCACCCCGGTCCAAATGGCGTCAAATCAATCTCATTTTTATATCACGTGACTGGAGTCGATTCAAGAGGTCTTGTGCATGAACCACGGAGTGTCGCGTGGCACATATTCATAAAGCAAATACATAGGCAGTCTAGGTCCTCACTGATTTGTGAAGCAGCTCTTACCAAGTCGCATTTTATCGTTCACGCTTAATACGCGGGCAAAGAGTGATGAGAACTGGGCACTAGCGTAGTGAATCATGGATCCGCGATTCATATCCCAAACTCCTTTGCACAAAAGGGACGACTGGGAACAATCTACTTGTAAAGGAAACGCAAGCTCAAGTGCTGTCTTCAATGTGAAATAGCGCAAAATAAAGATAAGCTCAAAAACATTGCAAGAAGAACGGTTTCAAAAGCTGAAAAACAAATGCAAGAAGTTTTTAGCCTTATTCTTGTGTTTGCAATTTAAGCTTACACTTATCAGCTTATTGCGGCACAAATGAATATGTTTGATTGTTCAGGGACGGTCCAGGATTGTTTCCAGGAAGGGGTGTCTTCAGAAGCCGGGTGCACTACCCAGTAAACATGAAATACTGAGGTTATTTTGGAAAAAATATTTGATCAAACAAGGACTCGAAATATGTTGTTTGTGCTTGCTCCACTGCACAGGTGAAGAACGGAATTTAATCTATTCAACCAATCTAATTTCTGTCGGAGTAGTAATTCAAACATAAAAATCAATTTCAACTTTCCTTTTTGACATTTGATATGATTGAAACAATGCTTACATAGGTCTGTCATAGTTGTCAAAATTAAGTTTTTGTTATATAAACATGATATTCAAACTAGTGAACTATTTGTGTTAGTAATTTCCCTCCTAAGGAGCATTACTTAGCACTGTTTAAAAGGCTTAAACGTTAGTAAATAAAGTGGGTTTATACCGTATATAGTAGTGATTGTATGGAAAGAGGAGTGAATGGATGGACGAATAAACATATATTGAATAAATGAATGAATAAATTAATAAATGCATGAATGAATGAATGAATAAATATATGAATGAATGAATGAATGAATAAATATATGAATGAATGAATGAATGAATAAATATATGAATGAATGAATAAATATATGAATGAATGAATGAATAAATATATGAATGAATGAATAAATATATGAATTAATAAATATATGAATAAATGAATGAATGAGTGAATGAATGAATGAATGATTGATTGATTGATTGAATGAATGATTGATTGATTGAATGATGAATGAATGATTGACTGAGTGAATGAATGAATGCATGAATGAACGGTTGAATGAATGAATGGACGAATAAACGATTGAAGGTTGAATGTAAGGACAGATGAAATATGATTAAAATAATGGATGAACGAATGATTGATAGAATGCAGGAATTAATGAATGAATGAACCAACAAACCAATCGATGAATTGGTCATTGAAACACCATCACAACACGCTGCTTCATAATTAGTATAGGTAATAAGATGGTTTCGAGTTGAATTTGGAATTAATTTACACGAGTTTGTTTTTCAAAGAGTTCGTAATTGCATGAGCCCGTAGGCCTTTTGAGACCTTTTAATAATATACTTGCAAAAAATGCAACCATTTTGTCGATGAATTTTTAAAAGCATTTGGTTGAGATTTTGGTTCAAATTCGAACGAGCGCGCGCCGATGATGGCGTGAGGATGTCGTCATCTAGCGCGCGCTCAAGGCGAAAATTGAAAACTTTTCAACGAGATCTCGCTCAGTTTTTTGCAAATTTCTTGACTATTTTTGTAAAATTTCAAACTTTTAGCAAATAGAAATTGCAAAAACATTTAGTTTTAGGGCGTATTTTGTCTTTTGAATCGAGTTGTAATTTTCACTGGTATTACAAATTTCTGCACTGGTATACTGGTGTTACAGCTTTCTGCACTGGTGTTACGCCTGAACTGCACTGCTCTCGACCAATCAGAATCGAGAATTTTTTGCAAGTATATTATTAACACAGTAATAATATATATAGATGGATTGTGCATTAACTGCCAAAGAAATCATTGTTGACCTGCTAATCTAACATAGCTAGTGCTCACGCAAAGGCCATTTTAAAGATCTTCAATGCATTCTATCACAAAAGGGTTAACATTGATGAATTTTGTGGGTATAATAGTATAGTATTATAATATAGCATAATGATTTGATTTTGTAAACAAGTAAATTAGCTGTCTATCTCTGTCCCATTCTCGAACCCAGACCCTTCTATGCTTCATAGCTAGGAAGCAGAGAAGGGTCTAGGTTAGAGAATGCGTCTGTTCATCTTCTGTGAGTTCACTAATTCTATAAATCTATACATCCATTCAGAAATGGACCCCACCGATTACATTCTAGCCATGAAGTCAAAATGAACACTCAATGCCGGATGTGACGCATACTCGAGAAGGCATGCAAAAATCGCTGCTCCGTTCACGTAAAGGAAAAATTAGATATGTATAAAATAACTATGATATAACGCGCGCTCTGATTGGTAAACGCGCGTGCTTTATGAGAGCACAAAGCAAGCATACGTCAGCTATTTTTGACCTCTTGCTTCTACTTTGTCAATTTGTATTTTATAAAAGGTATAAAATCCAGTATTTCAACTGGACAACCTTTTCAAGAATAGCTGTATGTCTTCAGTCGTGCCTTGTATTGCAGGAGTATCATGCCTCTTGTGTTAAACTCTTTGCATTGACTACAATACAGTTTATTCAGTCGCTTTCAAAGCTTCAAGGTGTTTTTATGTCAATTGGATTGCAACTCAAGGGAAAAGCCGTTATTTGTTTCTCCCTCCGACAATGCAATATTATCGCAATCAGCTGGGGACCTCGAGATTCTTTGGTTTGCAGCAAATTTCGCAAACGCAGTCGTCATTCGCTCACAAAGCAATCGCTTTGCTTCTTTGCGAAAATGCGACAGAAAAACGATGTATATACAGGGACTGAGACACGAGTTGACCATTGGAAGAAATACTGTGAATGCAAAATCAAGTGATGTCCAGTCTACTCTACAGTATGCCATAAAGTCTTCATACTTTTCAAGTCTGTTCACGAAGAAAACATGTGTCATAGCGAATACCTGAAAAAGACCACAAGGAACATAACAACAGGAATAAAGGAGCAAAGAAAACAAAATCATCTTCACTGCGTCTAATAATTGCTTTCTTCTCATCTCTCGTTGGTCATCAGGAAGGCTTGCAGTAGCATCATTAGATCTTCTTCTGGATAGCCTTCGTAGTGTTATGACGCTGAGCAGTGTAATAGTTACAAACATTATCAGCCCAAGTGACACAACGAGTATTATGTTATCATAATAATAAACTTTATGCTTCACAATGCAGACATGCCTTCCATCGGAGATAATTAACTCGCGTGAAACAGCAGCGTATAACGATAACCCCATGGAACAAACCCATGAAGTTGCAACGATGATAACTCGCAGTCGACGCGAATGCGGCTTGAATCGTTCCGTTGCAAGCTTGCTAGTTATTCTGAAACGCTCGATGGTGATGACGAATAGAGTCACTAGCGAAACGAGCAACGCACTGACGAACGTGAACATAGTTCCCTTGCAATTAACATGGTTAAAAAAAGAGACCACACTTTGGACATTTAAACCAAGCAGCTCTGGCAGTGTCATCCATAGGTTTACAAATATCACTAAAATGTCGGCAAATGCCATGTTGAGGATCAAGTAATGTAAATTACGCCGTACGTTGTGCTTTGCAGCGAGAATGAAGATGAAGATATTGCCGCAGATTCCAAAAAGCCCGAGTATTAACACTGCTATTATTTTGGCTACTCGAGACGCCGAAGCGTCGACTCCTTCGTCGGGAACGCCACAGCGGATATAATAATGATGTATAGTTATGTTTATATTTGTTTCGTTGTGGTTTACGTACTCTAACGTACTCATGATGATGATTCAACTTGTCAACACTTTCTTGGTCGATGTAAAAGATAATCAATTATAACTTACAGTAAAAACAAATGAGGAATGCGTCACTAAACAAAGGAAAATCAATCGATAAATAGCGGTCCACTTTATCCTGTTCTCAAGAAGACTAACTGAAGAAAAGTTTCAACAACTGTATTTAAACAATCGGGATGCAACATCAGTTTCCGTGATGAAAATACACCAATAAAACACTGCAGAGATAATATGCAAAGTTTTACCAATATTCAAAATCTCTCAGCAGTTAAAAAAAACCCAGCAACATCCACGGTGCGTTTTTTCTTGGTGTTGGTCTTCTAGCAGGAATTAAGATATAATGCTTCACTACAAGGCTATATGACGTCAAAGCTAGCCAAGTTTAAACATAAAAAATAAAAATAATAACGACGCTTCGCTTCATCGAGCATTGGAAAAGAAAAGTCATCTCTAGCGAGAATATCGCTTCAACGATGATCATTATTTTTCATGAACATTGTGCTTTAAAATCTGTAAATTATTTTCCACGGTGTTGTCAAATAAATGATGGAATTAAATGAACATGAAAATGAATAAAGCAAAATAATAAGAAATTGACATTTAATTGGCTGAATGACTAGATTTATGAACCAACCAAGACTTTTGTCATAAAAAAAACACTTTGATTTAATTGTAAAATTGAATCTAAGCACAAAAACAAGAACGCAGTATTTTTTTCAGTTTTTTTAGATCATATGTACTTGTGCGCACCTGAAAAAGGACCATGCTGCGCCCCGGAAAACCACTATAAAAAACTAGGACAATAATATGACAAATATATTACAAATAGGATCGGCATATGATTTACAATTCAGGGATAAACTAAAGCAGCTGCATTTTTGTGAAACATTTCGAGAAACGTTCCACGAGAAATGGGTTTCTGTGTCATTCGAGAAGGCGAGGGGGTTGAGATAAATGAATATTACTAAAGAAAAAAAAAACACAAGTCCTTAAACAAACTTTGAGAAAAAACGAACAGCACTCGTATAGTTAAAGCAAAGCAGTAGAAAATCTTGACCTCATTTTGAAAAATCCTGGATCCGCCTCTGAGCAACATAAAAAGTTGATAAACGAGGAAAAAAGTTGATGAAAATGGAGCACAGTTTTTTTTTCATTTCCAGGTTTTTAAGCCTTAATAGACATACCCCACCTATCTAGCAGACGGATATAGACATTCGTCTAACTTTCATCGCTAAAACACCAGATACAAAGATATATTGCGACTACCTGAGCAACGTATGCAAATACGTTTTTAAGATCAATGGAATCAGAGAGTGGAACTTACTCCAATGGGAAATACGAAACCAACCTCACCTTTCAGAATAAAAGAAAGCCTTGACCAAACATTTTCAGAAAGTCTAGTTTGATTAGAACCGTTTTGAATGTTTTGTTTGAAACTACGATCAGTAGGAGACGATACGGTACTACAGTCTCCCACTCATACGAAAACTGTCTACTCTATATGTGTAGTTTTCGTCTAGTATTATTTAGTATTATTGAGCTCGTATATTGACTCATTGTATTTTGTAAAGTTTTGGTACATGTCTCCATTTAAACCAGCTATTCTGAAATGCAGTAAGCTGTCTATAAAACTATTTATTTATTTATTTATTTATTTATTTATTTATTTATTTATTTATTTGTTTAAATACAGACTTTAGTGTCATTTTTAGGTCGGACTTGGAAGTTATTTTAGTCACACATAATTTTAAAGGTTTTCATTTTACAGGGAAGCTACACTGTTAAAACAACTTTTTTTCTTTTTTTGAAAATAATCTCCATCTATCGGAGAGATCGAAAATATAGTTTCACCTTTCTACGATATCGTGGGGTCAGATGACGTCACAACGTCAAAAATAGCTCTCTTAATTAGCCGGTTTCATATTGAAAAAGGGACTGGGTTCTAGTCTTCAAAAACAAAGAGTAATTCATTAAAAAACACCTTCACATTACAAAAACACAAAGATAAACATCATTACTATGTTGTTTTAGTTAAGTTGCTAGATATTATTTAGTGATATTGAATTTATGAAGGAAAAATGTTTTGGAAGGACACTGTCCCTCCACTACATACATTTCTTGTAATATTGAAGTCCCGATAAATTTATTTGTATTTATCCGATTTTAACAAAACTTTCATCATTTATTCATTTTAGCATGTTCTCTGGAAATATGACCTCAAATTTGTAATGATTTAAAACCATAAGGAGTGATCTCAATAATTTGTATTTTTCTCAACTAGAACCCAGTCCCTTTTTCAATATGAAACCGGCGAATAGCTCACATTTTCAATTTTAGAGGAATAAATGTTACTCGGATGCAAACTTTCACTATTTTCTCATTTGTTGTTGTGTCTCAGCACCACTAATTCCACCAATACTGAAATTGTGATCTATTATAAAAAACAATTTGACGTTGTGACGTCATCTGAAGCCGCAATATTGCGGCCGTTTACAAAATATGTAAAAAATCGATAAAAAATTGAAGAATCGTTTTTAGGAAGTTAAAACTAGATTTTGTAGCTCACTAATGCATAGAGATTATATTCAAAAAAGGTTGGTTTTACAGTGTTTATTAAGTGTGTCTTACGAGGCTAAAGAAGAGCAATTCTGATTAGTTCCTCTCTCCGATAATGCAACGTTATCACAAGCAGCCGGAGAGCTGGAGTTTCTATACGTTGCAGTTAAATTCGCAAATGCAGTCGTCATTCGCTCGCAAAGAAATCGCTTTGCTTCCTTGCGAAAATGCGACAGAAAAATGATGTAGATACAGGGACTGAGACACGAGTTGACCATTGGAAGAAACGATTTAAATATAAAGTTAAGTGATATCCAGTCAATGCAGACTTCCTCTGAGTTTTCATAATCTTCATGTCTATTTAAGTGCACATGTGTCATTGCAAATATTTCAAAAAGACCGAAAGGAACGTGGCAACAGGAATAAAGGAGCAAAGAAAACAAGATCATCTTCACTGCGTCTAACAACTGCTTTCTTCTCATCTCTCTCTGGCCATCAGGGAGATTGGTGAGCACACATTGTCTAGATAGTCTTCGTAACGTTATAGCGCTAAGTAGTATTATAGTTACAAACATAATAAATCCAAGCGATACAACGAGAATTAAATGAACATAAAAATAGGTTGTGACTTGTCCGCCGCATTCATGTACGCCATTGCTGGTAGTTAACTCAATGAAAACAGCTGCATATGACGACAAACCCATGGAACAAACCCACGAAGCTGTAACAATAATTACTCGCAGTCGACGCGAATGCGGCTTGAATCGATCCGTTGTAAGCTTGCTAGTTATTCTGAAACGCTCGATGGTGATGACGAATAGAGTCACTAGTGAAACGAGCAACGCACTGACGAACGTGAAAAATGTTCCCTTGCATAAAACTTGGCCCCAAAATGGGCTGACATTGTTAAGGACATCAAACTTAAATAGCTCCGCAAGAGTCATCCATAAGTTTAAAAGAATTACTAAAATGTCGGCAGATACCATGTTGAGAATCAAGTAATGCAAATTACGTCGCACTTTTTGCTTTGCAGCGAGAATGAAGATGAAGATATTGCCGCAGATTCCGAAAAGCCCGAGTATTAACACTGCTGTTATTTTGGCTACCCGAGAACCAGCGGACTCGAGATGTTCTTCAAGAATGTCACAATTATCTGGTGGCATTAACGTTTGATTTGTTTCGTTTATGACGATGATCCACATCGTGAAGACTTTGTTAATGTTATTTAATAAACAAGTCGAAGTAAGACAATATCTGGCAGTAAAACAAATGTGGCGTCAATGTTCCTAGGTAAACAACTGGAGCAAAATGTGCACGAAAGTGTGGACTGCGTCAAAAGATGTAGGGAATAAAATGACGGATAAAAGTAGAGGATAAACTAGTGCTAATATTGCATAAATATACAAGAGTTAGCCTTGAACAAGAGTGGATTGCACGAAGACAGTTGATTTAAAAATGATTGATAACATTAATATGTTTTATGACCAATATCAAAAAAGAATAACTCTTGACTATATCCGAAAGGAAACATGAAATTGGTTTTAAAATGGCAAGGATTCGCAGTAGTTGTGTACCGCTCTTCAAACACAGCTGATCTGAAGGCTTTTAGTATGGCAAAATATGGTGGTACTAATTTGGATCGTGGTCAAGTTGCTAACTTACATCTTGGGACTCCACCAGAGTTTAAGACAAAACCGGATGAAATAGAATAGACGATAATTAGCGATTTGTACGTCCAACAGGAAAGTGATGATGTTCGATTGAAGAAAGCTGTGGTCGTCAAAATGTCTAACGACCTTCTTTTAGAGAACTGTCCGCTGAATCAATATTTCACAATGGGGATAAAACGAAGTAAAAAAAAAAATGTACGATAACTAGCGGTTGAACAGGTGTAAGCTGTAAAATGTATAGTTGACTGTGCAAAATGGAAACAATCAAAGAAACATGCAGTATAACTAGTCAGAAATAAGTCTAGTGTGGGTCAGTTTCTCTTTAACCAACCGGAGTAAAAACGTACAACAACCAGTAAAATATATAGATTAGTCAGTGGATAAGCTATTATAAGCTGGACAAGTGTTTCTAGCCAGTCCAAGTACAAATAAATACGACTCAGTTGTAGTAAAATGTAAGATATTAAATGGTTTCGCCGGCGTAAGCTTTATACATCGGTGTTTTTGAGTGCCAGTTGAAGTAGGATGATCATTCATTAGGCAATAGGAGATTGTTCCGCCAAACAGATAACAATTCACTTAAAAAATATGAACGATAAGCCCCAAAAACTGCGACCAAATTGAAAACTAATCAGAGTGAAAATCAGTCGAAGTAAATGAAGGTTAAGTAGCGGTCTACTCTATACTCTCGAATGAGAAAACTGAAGAAAATTCTTTCAGTTTAACCGCAAGGCTACGTCAGTTTCCCGCGTAACTTGACCAGTGGAAGCGAAAACACAGTAGTAAAACGCCACAGAAATAACACGCAAGTTTTCAACCCAGGATTGAAAGCAAACTCGGCAGTTAAAAACATAAACGGCCTGCGGTGCAGTTTTCTTGACGATGGTCTGTTAGCGGGATTTATATAGTGTTCACAGTACTACCAAGCAAGATGACGTCATAAACATAAAAATAAACAGCCTGAATATTAGAGTGCAAACACTAAATGTGTGCAACAGTTGTCACCATTTAGAAGTAAATAGCAATAATGAAACAATAAACGATAGAATTAGCATAAAATAGCACTATTTAGTGGTATTTATATAGCACACTTTTAATGCGTGCACTCTAACGACACATTATTCTTCGCTTCGTCGAGCATTAAAAAGCACAACAGGGTTAAAAAATACCACTGACAAGGCTATTTTATGCTGTATACTGACAACAGTGTTAAAAAATACCACTGACAAGGTTATTTTATGCTGTATACTGACAACTGACATTAGCAAACCAAAAATTTTCAAATGGCCTAATTTTGAGCTGACAACTGATAAACGAACCGAATTCGAACTGACAACTGATATCAGGCTATTACTACGCCGAAATCATTTCCATGGAAAATCGCATCAATAAATTAACAGAAGCATTCAAAGAAGTGATGCTGATACTTAAGAAGGTCGTGATAGCTTAGGTATTAAAACCGTAGCCAACGTCTCACGGAGTTGTCGGTGTTTAAATAGGATTCGTTAATGAGAATAATATGAAATGGGAGTTACAATACAGTGACTTCTATTTTGCTTTAGCCTCGAGAAATCCACGTGTTTATAGGGGGTGTGTCGACGGAAATAGAAATCAATGAAGAATAAAATGGGTAAAAATGAGTGGTAAAATGTGGCGACCTTTGTTGTCCATCTGCTTTCAGAAGTGTGTTGTATGTAATTCCGTCGTCTAATATTTAGCTGTTCAAATTTGATTAATGGCCTTATCGACGCATATTGAGGTTTATGACAACTTATCTAGATATAAAGTTATAATCAAATGAGGTATTCATGAATATTTTGCATAATGTAAAGGGGAAAATGTTGTAAAGATTAAATTCAAGTAAGGTGGGATTAACTTGGGCGTTACTGTAACAAAACTAAGTGAAGTGCTTAATGTCAGGTTCTTATATAGCGCATTTCACGTTTATACGGAGTCCGGGAAAACTTTAAGTGAAACCTTCTGTACATTTCCTTATCAAATAAAGATAATCTTTTATCTTTTCTTGAATCATGATATAAAAAATATGCACAACTAATGATCCTGTGACTGCTTGGACTCGATTAATAACAACGAATAAACAGTGGGCCTTGGAAATCGGATGTAAAAATGGACACTAAGAACACAATATACCGATAGACACAAATGAGAAGTATCACGTCCAAACATTACAAACAAGATTAAAATATGATTTATTAAGATCAACAAAACAAGTTTTTAAGACAAAATGGATAAAATGTTGCAAACCTTTTGAGAAACGTATCAAGAGCTAGAGAAATCGGTTTATTATATAAACTCCAGTGAAATATCAGGTGATCTCTCGCGCGAAAAATTTATATTTTCACACGTGAAAATAACATGTTATTTTCACGTGTGAAAATAACACATTACCAAACGCCAATAAAAAATATTGTTTTAAATTGAATATTTCTATTTCACTGGAGTTTTTATAATAAACAGAATATTACATGGGCGCTTGGAGATACGAATTTTATCTTCTCGTCTTGAAAATATCTAACTCGTTCACTTCGTTCACTCGTTAGATATTTTCAACACTCGAAGATAAAATTCGTATCTCCGCGCGCCCATGTAATATCCTCTATTTATGATTCGAAATAGAGGAGGTTGAGATGAACAAATATTACCAAAGTAAAAATGCTAAATATTTTGAAACAATTTCAAATGGACAACTTTTCGTAGTAATTTAAATCACCAAAAATATACTAAATCGAGCAAAATTTAGAAACAAAACATTCAAAGTACTATTGAGAAATTATTTTTTGGGGGGGAAAATATTCATGAGGATATTCAAATAAACAAATTGCAAGCACCATTTCTACTTCCAATATATGAACTGTTTGTCCACAATCTACGACACATGTCAAATGAATTCTATGGAAACTCTCCTGTTCTTAATGCTATGTCAAACAAGGCTGGATTGTTAGAATATGATATTTGCACAATTTAGAATGGTATTATTTACTCAATACAAAGATGCTTTCTCTGAGAAAACACAATTCTCAGAAAGAATGAGGATTAGGAATGACTGAATGAATGATGGATATAAGAACAAATTGATAACGAGGTCAAAGTACTGGTCCATAAAATATTCAGCGTTCAGAACATGGACAAATCCGGCAAACACTAGATTCACAGAACTTTTGCAAAATGAATTTAGCTTTATTGATTCTCGATTGAAAACAAGAGTGAAAATAATATACAATCTAAACTAGAGCATGGCAAACAAGAATTTGTTCTCCGTTGAATTCTCAATGCTTTGAGTCGTTGATTTCGTAGGATTTCTCAACTTTGAAAGTCAGCAATTAGTTTGTTAACTATTTCATAAGTTTAATATTTGCACTCCACGCTTTTTCAAAACTTAATCAGTTTAAAGCATCAAAATAAGAGACATTTTCTCACAATATGTACGAACTTTTGAAGTTGCTCAAGAGGAAAAGTTGCGCGGTGAAGATTACGGAATAAAAAACTCGAATAAAAAATCGTGAAATAATTGTTTGACTCAAATTTCATGCCACATAAATCCCGTGTAAAACAAATCTTGAAAGCCGACTTAGAACAATTTTAACACTTGAATACGGAAAAAATAAAAAAATGCTTTGAAAGAAAAATCTTCAGTAACAGTTTTTACAGTGACGTTAGTGAAGTTTTCCTGAGGTTCAAACATTTTCGAAAACCATCGAATTGAAATAATCATGATTACAAACAAAAAAAACTATTAACGCCAGATTTGTAGGATTTTTCGCATTTGTGTAAATTTACCACCATTACATAAATATTGTTTATTTTTCTTGGTAAAAATGAAAGTAAACATGAGATAAAACATTCGCAATTTTAATTACCTATATTTAAACAATTTGAAAATGACATTTTTCAATAAAAAATGACGACAAATTTAGCAGACTCTTTCCGCTTTGATAGTGTAAATGAGCAAACGTTTTCCACGCATTCGAGAGCTAATATTCATTCTTAATTATGAACGGAAACGATTACAAAGATTTTAGTTGCTGATATCAATAATTTGCATTGCTTTCAGACATTTTCAACAAACGAGCGACTTCCGTATTTCGTTATTGAGTCATCCACAATTTGGTATATAATCACTGGCAAGATTCAACTTTGTGAATATGTTAAACTCACACATTTTGAGCAGGATGATATTTTATGTACAAAAATAAAATATTGATGATGGTGTCACGTCGAAACCGAAACGTAGCCATCCCACAATCTAGTAATACTGGGAACTGATTCAACACTCTGGATATATTTAATAAACACCCACATTCTGAGCAGAATTATATTTTATGTACAAAATAAAATATTGATGGCGTCATTTCGACATCGAAACGTAGTCAACTTTGAAAATCTTTCCGTGCTATTTATTGTAATATTAATACTTTTTAATAATTAAAAACAGTTTCAAGATACAGCGTTTTTGGTGTTATATATAGTTCTGGAATTTCAATTCAATGTGATTTTGAATATTTGACAAGTCCGATAGTTCAAACTTAGACTTGACTTCATTGGATTGGACTTTATTGGGTAAACACATAAAAACCGATTGGTCGTTTTTTCCGGCAATGTGCCCCTGTGATTTCTTTTATTAAAGAACCATTTAATGTAAAAACCTTAATGGTACAACGATTATGTTTTTGGTACATATTTAATAATATGCTGTGTTTCTGTAACATGCAAGTTTGAATACTATTTGCAATTTATCTATTTTGTAATAATTGTTTTTTTTGCGATGATCTTTATAACTTGAAGTTGAACTTGACTTTAACCAAATATCGCATACGAACCTAAAAAGATGATTTTAACGTAATTAATAATTTGCATCCTCAAAACGTGAACGGTATACTGAAAATGGTATACACAATTCTGAGATTTAGGGATTTACAAACGTAATTAAAAGTATTCCTCAATCTCTAAAGGATAACAATTTTGCAAGACTTGATATTCAAGTTTTCCAGAGAATGAAACTCCTGTCAAATATATCATACGTTGTTGAATTAATAGCATTTAGTTCTACCTGCCAGCCAGGAATCATTGTTTTAGTATACGATAATAGAGGATAATATTTATCAATCGTTAATGTTTTGATTAATGACGATATTCTTGTGATATTTATGGTTTATAAGGATAATAATAACGTAGACGTAGATGTAAAAAGAACACCATACCTGATTTGTGTCGTATACAATGTATTCTGAAAGAAAGAAAGAAAATACACAAAGTTTAAGTGTATTTTATTTGATAATGAGCAGGCAGCATTGTAACACATTAAACGCGTTGGTCTCTGAACCTGGAAGTCCCTTGTTCAAGTCCGCTCTGGTTACTTCTTGGAACTTTTATTATTGATAAAAAAAAGACTTACAGTTTATAATCACATTATCGCCAATACAAAAGGCCAAATGGCAAACTGCCCTCTTGAAAACGAGCGGGCGGCCGTCGATAATGGTACAGCTTCGGCCCGCTGAAGATTCAATCAAAACTGTTTTAAGGTAATTCCGTAGAAATAAAACCGCCCGATGAATTTTTTTAATACTCCTTCTAATAAACAATTTTGAGAAACGCTTTCAGAAAATACAATAAAAAAGGGGGGTCACCGACTTCGTTTTTGTGCAATATGACGTCAAAGTTCATGCATTTTGGTGACTTGATAACGTAAAGAAAACAGCTCAAAAACCGTAGAGAAAGGTAGGAAAAACACAGTAATTTGTCTTTTAAGAGCAAAATTCGTATTTTGTTCAAATGTCTGCACTTTATTTAATTTAAAAAATATGAACAGATGTATAAAAAATATGTGGTCTTGAAGAAATTGACGAAATACCAACGTGCGCACGAGCTGCTAATTCATTCGATAAAGTCATAAGCGGAAAGTATTTTGGAAATTTCTCAAAAGTTAGCCCGATGACCTATGCTCAATTTTAGATATATCTTATGTTATATTATAACAAATAATTTTATCAAATAAAAAACATAGGTCACCGTGCTCGTTTGCGAAATATTGTGACAAATATTGTCATTTTATTGTAAAACAGCAGGTTTTCCGAGAGAGGACTGGGTCGAGTTTCAAAATTATCGCGTTTTCTCGCTCGAAAATATCGCAATTCTTCGAATTTTCTATTTAAAGTACTTTACAAACATAATTTGACTAGATTGCATAATAAAAGTCCTGAAACCAAAAATCTTAAAACATGCGCAGAACTATGCGCAGTGCAAAACTACGGAATTACCTTAAAGCGATTTTAAAATTTATAAATATTGATTTAAGATATTGATGATAATAATAATCCCTCCGCTCGAGCGCAAATGACGCTACTAGGGCCACAAATGAACAATATTCCCTCCAAAAAACATGTTATTACTAACATCACAGAATGCAACGAGAAGATGGGTGATTTCGAACATGAATGTTATACAAAGTATATTGTTTTCTATTTGTTTTCTATTGTGCAATTCTCAGTATTTTACACTGGATAGTGAACAGTGTTTCACGGATTTGTTTGCTCTCTTATAGTACAAACACTACGTACCATTATAATTTAGAGTGTACCCATTAGGGTTGACAACTTTTGTATCTACACTCTTACCAGCTGGAACAACAACACCATCAGACCTGACAAGTAGAACGTGAAAACAGTGAAAGAGATGGAAACTTGTCGGCTACTGGTGTGGGCAATGGGTAAATTAGAAACCGTAAAGGGATGATGGCAAAACTGACGTTTCCTTCATCGGTGTAATATGAGAAACATATATGTGAAAAGTAAAGAACATTTCATAACATAAAAACATTCAACTCTCAACTTAAATATTGTAGACACCTCGTTTTTGCTAACAACACATTCAATCAAACGTTTTGTTCTCATTACTACGAATACAGACTGTATTATGGACACCAAGTGATTGTCCCCAGGGTGTCTACGATTATTGGAGTTGACTAGTGTATTATTGGGAAAGTCTTCCACAAAAATAACAATTTGAGAACCAGCTTGATGTACCCAACATTGTCACCCAACTTCTCAAATATCTTGAGGACCTAAGTGGTGGTTTGGGCAGGTCTCCAACCCCATATAAACTCCCACACAGTAGGCTAGTACTCTTCTAACTAAGCTAAGAAGAATGAGCAGCCTGCAACAATTGTCTTCAGAGATTTACACGATGCAAATTGTTGCGCGCGATTTGTAGTATACGACTAGTCGTAACTTCTAAAACAAATCGCACGCGATCTAAAACGTGTTTTAGAATGTCCTACGACTAGTTTTAGAAGGTTTTGAACCTCACAACTAGTTGTATACTACAAATCGCAAACGACAAATCGCACCATGTAAACCAGCCTTTAGAAGATGTACTTTTTTGTGGTTTCACACCAGAAAAGAAATCATAGCTAAAAGTAACATACTTACATTACAACATTTTCACTAGGGTCAGGTGCAATTTTACCCAACCCTTTGACACTATGACATCCAACAGGTAGCTTGTCTGCATTGTAGTCTGCAGCAAGTAGCTCATTACATTTACCAAGTGATACCTGGACAAAGCAACATTATAATGGTTGAAATACAAGAATATAAAATATTGTTTAATTCAGAACTATACTAGACCATTTGACCTGACAATGTTGCTGTGGTGGCAACGAAACATTGTCGTCTGTTACAATTAATCTTTAGTATTTTCTAAACTATTTGTACCAGTAAAAATGTTGAAGTTGCAGTCATGATGCTTATTAAACAAAATACATAAGTTTTTTGTACTCTGACTTATTGAGATAATTAAGTATGGTCGAAACGTCTTATTAATTTTCAATGTGAATACGAGAAGCTATTTCTCCATCTTTTAACAAGTGATATTTCGAACGTTATCCAACGTCCATCATCAGAAAACTGAATTACTATCAATATATTTATTAATGATCACAATAAGTCAGAGTAAAAAAAAATTTAACGTATTTTGTTTAAACCATTTTCATATTTGAAGAAGATTGTGTGACAAGGATTTATCCATACTTAGAATTTACCTGAATAACATGTTCTGATTGCTAAGGAATATATTTATACGAATGGTGTTTACCTCACTTAGTAGTAGCAGTCCAGTGGTCTTTGATCTTGTTGCAAAGCAATAGTTTGCACTTTTAGATGACATGTCAGCAAAATAGATTCCTTTGCCAAACTAGAAAAAAACACAGTATATAAACATAAAATAAAACAAACAAATTAACCAACACTTAACCAACAAACAAACAAAACAAAGAAAACAACAAACATAACAAACAAGCAAAACAACACACAAGCAAAACAAACAAACAAAACAAACAAACAAAACAACAAACAAACAAAAAAACAAATAAACAAACAAACAAACAAACAAACAAAACAACAAACAAACAAAACAACAAACATAAACAGCAAATGAGTAGACACTTAAACAAGCAAGTGTTAACAAGGAAACAAACTTGTAAACAAATAAATTGCACTAGATTACCATGTATCCTGTGACTGGAGCCTCTGGTGGTGCAATCCTGAGACCTTGTCTGAGAATACCAGCCCAGTTAGTGAGCCTGGAGCCGTGCCATAACAACATTCTACAAACAACATACACATACAGGTTACAGATGGACCAGCTGGAAACAATGGTAACCAATTCCACCAATCATAATAATTTTTGCAATAGAAACAAAAAGTACCAGGGGCTCCTCAAAACTGTGTGGGACTCCAGGGATAAACGACCAGGGATGCATCTAGTATCTTTTAGGGGCAAAAATACAGCAACTTTTTAAGGCTTAAACTATGAGATATGCCAAATCCTCACTTTAAGGGTTGAAAAAGAAACTAGCCCATCTATACATAGCACTGAAACTCATGATCTAGGGATGAAAATTTATGAAGCAACACTCTTTTGAAAAACGTCTGGTATCTTTCAGACTGGGGTAATTCCGATTCCCAGACCGGGCGATCACTTTGTATCAAGATTCTTTACTCTCTTAGTGCCTCGTCTTCTGGATAAGGACGTAAAGCCGGAGGTCCTGTCTACCTTCACTCTGACTATGTTATAAGGTGGACGTAAAAGAACCGCGGTAAACAAATCTCTGGCAGTGACCACCCTCAGTGTCTGTCTCTGCAACCAGCATTGAGCTGCACAGTAATTGGAGCCTAGCTCTGTTGTGATGGTCTCACACATATGTGTAAAAGCTAGTAAATTAAATTAAGCATCCCTCATCATTTATCTAAGGAGCCACACCCACCGCCCCAAGCATATTGGAGTATATTATGTCTCTTGGTGGCAAACATAATTAATAATGCATCATACCAAAACGATCATTATTTGAAGTTGTTCACAATGATTGTGTACCTGTTGCCCACATCTTTAAATCCTTCATTGTGATGTTTCAAAACAAAGACATCCACTACATCCATTGTATACATGCAATGTGTTTTTGCATGTGTGTTGAGAAGATACTTTTCAACCAACTGTCAACAAAAACAATGACAGAGTTATCACCACTGAGAAGAGGTCATTTTGAGAAGGGAATGGTTGAATGCTAATATTTTTTAAGGACCAAAAGCCACAGTCTAAAATCACATATACCTTTTAGGATTAGATCTTTGAACTGTTTTTTTTTATATATAAAAGTGCTAGAATAGTGATACTATATGTTTACAAACAAACAGAATGTTAGGTTAATGTGCCAACCAAAACTACAATAGTTTTTTTGAAGCTCTATTCAAATAATGACCAATTACTGTCTGGTTGACACATGTATATCAGGCTGAAATATCACTATAGCGATGAGATCAAAAAATCAAAATGGAGCTACTTTTACAGTCTACCCTGACTATCAACCTCAACATTCCCACGTGGAATGTTCATTAGCAGAGCTCCTTTGGCTCATTAGCATTTTTTAGAACTCATTAGCATAAGATAGAGTGCATGCACTAAAACTGTGCAACATAAATACCTTTAAATAGTGCTATTTTATGCTAATTCTATTGTTTTCTTTTGTTTAATTAGTGTTATTTACTTCTAAATAGTGCACAGTCCATATAAGCACTACATTCCACTACTTACTTTAAATTCATCCTGGGCATGGTCCAAGGGATTCATATCACATTGTAATGACTTGTAATGGCGGTCCAGTGGGTTTTCCTTGTCAATCACTTCATCTTTCAGCATTGATACAGCTATTTGAATGTCACCAAGTGCCTGCAACGTTTTGTCAAGTTTAACTCATATGACAAGTTCAATCAATCATTGTACAATGTTTAAATATGAACCAGGGTTGGGTTTAGTGAAGGGAGAGGCCACAAACTTCCATTTGTTAAGAAAAAACATTCAGAAATGTAACTTTAACTTTACTACAGACTGAATAGAAGATTTCTACTCTGCCACAGCCCCCATTGGCTGATCATTCAGATATCCTGGTACCAAGACTTTTTTAAGACATGAAAAGTGTGTTAAAGATTTCCACAGGGACGGCAGAACAGTTTTTCAATTGGGGGGAAGGGGTAAGCTTAAGTTCTTGTTCACCCTCCCTACCCCTATCATTTATCTCCAAAAAATTAACAAAAACATAATCAATTGGTGTGCTTCTAGCCCCTCTTGCTCCTCCAGCTCCACTGTCCATGTTCCGAGATTTGGTAATGATATGGATAATAATTTCTTTAATAAAAAAGATGGACCATTTGTCATCATTGTGAAACAAAAGCACATGCATCTATGGACAAACCTCTAGTAGCTGTATTTTGATCTTAACTTCTTCTGGTGATATTATAAGAGGAGGTCTCTTCATCCTAGAAACCAAGCCAGAAATGATCAAATAAATAAGCTACTTTGGACTGCATCAGTGCTTCTAAAAGGAACAGTTGAAAAAAAAAAACCCTGAAATTTTACCAGTTCTTGCGAAATACTTTGAAAAAGTGAACATTGATGGATTAGAAAATTTATAAACAAACATAATTACCAGTACTACTTTTTACAAACATCAAACACTGTTTGGATCACAATAGCTATCATCCATTTCCCGATTTCAAACAGTGAGTCCTGGGGTGAATTTCCCTTACATTTTGCCAATCAACAAAAGAGTCCATATTTTGAATGATCACATCAATGGTGTTCATACAGGAAGATTTGAATGAGATACAAACCATCTAAAAGTCCAAAATTGAGAAGAAAAAATATTTTTTCATTTTCTGGTAAATTGGAATGCTCATAAACTTTGGGATTTTATAAGATGTTTGAGTTTGTCATTCACCATTGCAACTATTTTTGATTGACATAGTGTAATATAAACTAGCCCCAGGCACTCATGGTATCAAATAAGACAATATTCATTGATAATAACGAGCTATACATTGCTAGACCTGCTTAAGGCGTTTCAGACAATGAATCACCACCATTCCTTGTAGTCAATTATGTCTCCATGACTTACCCAAAGCAGTGAGGAATCCTGGTATAGAATGCATCACAGGCTCTGACATGCTTCTTGCCAAACTCTTTATTATTGATACATGTCTCAATGTCCTTGAGGGCTTCATAACCAGCTCTGATCTGATCTTGTGTCAGCTTACCTGAAAACACCAACAAAAACTTCATATTGTTCTTTCTTTATTTTTCAATCAATTATGCACTGTGTTATGACTGAACCACATAGTGAAATAATCACATGCAAATTCTCAGCCTTTGAAAAGTAGAGTGAAACGTTTTTGATTCACTATGAAAAAAATGCTACTTATATTAGAAATTGAAGATGACAGGGATAAGATTATTGCATATGTTATTGGTTATATTTGGGGGGAGGGGCATTAACATTGAATTAAGTGATGGATCTGTAGGGAGCGGTGCAGGGGGGTGCACACTCCCTACTGACATGTCAAGTTCCTGTTTCTCAAATATTTTTCCAAAAACTCCTCAGTTAATTACTGGATAGTGTGCACCCCCCTGAAAAAAATCCTTAATCTGCCACAGAAATTCATCACTCATACTGGTCTTTGTTGAGCTTACCAAGTGGTGCTTTGTTAGTGTCATACTTCATCTCTTTCAACACTTCCTCCATAGCTTGCACATTGCAAATCAGCTCTATCAAAGCTTGTATTCTTGCATCTAACTTGCTAGGTTCTGCTGTGGGTTTCTCTTCTTTGACTTGAACACCATCAACCTTGAGTACATAACATATCATTGATATCTTTATAAATTATATCACAATCACCTCAACCATGGTTAGTAGGACTATCCTTGTCATCAGTATCATCACTGACCAACTATCAGCAGAAGGACCTTCATCACTGTCTTTATCATCATAAAAATCATCACCATCAGAATCATTATCATCATCATCAAAACTATCATCATCACCAGAATCACTATTGTCATCATCATCATCAAAACTATCATCATCATCAGAATCACTATTGTCATCACCATCATCAAAACTATCATCATCACCAGAATCACTATTGTCATCATCATCATCAAAACTATCATCATCACCAGAATCACTATTGTCATCACCATCATCAAAACTATCATCATCACCAGAATCACTATTGTCATCATCATCATCAAAACTATCATCATCACCAGAATCACTATTGTCATCATCATCATCAAAACTATCATCATCACCAGAATCACTATTGTCATCACCATCATCAAAACTATCATCATCACCAGAATCACTATTGTCATCATCATCATCAAAACTATCATCATCACCAGAATCACTATTGTCATCATCATCATCAAAACTATCATCATCACCAGAATCACTATTGTCATCATCATCATCAAAACTATCATCATCACCAGAATCACTATTGTCATCATCATCATCAAAACTATCATCATCACCAGAATCACTATTGTCATCACCATCATCAAAACTATCATCATCACCAGAATCACTATTGTCATCATCATCATCAAAACTATCATCATCACCAGAATCACTATTGTCATCATCATCATCAAAACTATCATCATCATCAGAATCATTATCATCATCATCAAAACTATCATCATCATCAGAATCACTATTGTCATCATCATCAAAACTATCATCATCATCAGAATCACTATTGTCATCATCATCAAAACTATCATCATCACCAGAATCACTATCATCTGGATCAGTATCAAGATGAGTAGCAACAGAGTCATCATTACCATATTCATAATCAGCATCATCATCATTATCAATCTTACCTTTTGTCACTATCAAAAAAGCAAATGAACAAACAAAATAGAAAGCAAACAACCAAGCAATCAACAAAGCAGGTAGACAAACATTGAAGCAACCAAATAAGCCACCAATGGGTAACAACCCAAGCATAAAAGCATGTTAGGAATTGCACAGAACAAAACAAGGACTGGATACCTTACAAACATGCACTAAGTTACCTTGTCGTTTTCCTGCCCAGCATCATAATCCATGATAAGGAGATCATATTTGCCTGGTACTTTGACAAAGCACTGTCTGTCCTCCCAGTCATTCTTAGTCTTGTCACTGAACTTCTTGGTGAAGATATGTTTGGCTTCATCAAGGTTACCTCCACATGCTTGCAGAGAATTCTGTCCATTGAACCCAACTACAGGGATTAACAAGAAATGTAAGTGATGCTAAAGATGTAAGGGTTTCAGCATGTATAGAAAAATGTAGTTCTATTGTTAAGGTATCTAGTCCATAGGTTTGCAGTATCACTTTTTGAAAATGCTATCATTTCTCTGTATTTGAGCCAAAATAATGAAATACACAGCATTTTAAAGCTTAAGAATTGTAGATTTTTGTCAAAAGATTTAATGACATTTTGTTTTTGAAAGTGAAAGAAACAAAATGAGGTGTTGCATTTGTGTTGATCCATCTCAAAACGTTTTTGTCAGAAAATGCTGCAATTTTCAGGAGTTACATAATAATGTATTGACCATATAATTATGTACTATCTACAAAATTGTGTCAGTGATTTTTTAGTCTTTAAGCTGTTGCCATTTTGTAGGATTAAAAACCCCATTTCCAACTTTGATTTATGATAACTGAAGCAAAATGCAATATAATAAAATTTGCTGATCATGTGCAACTAGACAAGTTGGCTTTTTACTGTTATCCACTGGATAAAAGTTATCCACTCCAGATAATTTCTTTAGAATTTATCGCCTGGATAGGGATTTATCTGCTGTTTACTGCTATTCTGGCTTCATACAACTAGCCCCTGATGAATTAGAATATTTGATATAAGTCTGACCTCTTCCCCATCTCATCCACACATGATATTTCTTAGCCACATTGTCTTCTAGTAGTTGAATCAGGTAGTACTTATTGTTATTGTTTTGTACATTGGTCTGAAAACAGGAATGATTACAATTTATTATGATAGCTGCATTAATTAGGGGGCATTCATTTATTAGCACATAGGGGGGAGGAGTCGACAGAATAATTCAATTATTGTGGGGGATCAAGTTTTTTTTAGAAGCCTAGTAGGGGGGTTTCACAATATTGAATGTGTTCTGAAGGGGGGTTAGGAATTTTGTGAATCGTCAAATGGGGGGTTGTGATGTAATTACTAAAATGCTAGAGGGGGGGGGGTAAGATAATGTATTAAACAGACGGCTGTGCACTAAACAAATATGTCATCTTTGCTCATTACAAAACATCATTGCCTTTGTTACCTGATTCAGCATGACATCCCATATAGTGGAGCCTTCACAAAATACATGCATCTGAAGAATAAACCATAACAAAAACAGAATCATCATTATCAAGTCATGTTTCAGTGAAAAAATACTCAGTGACAGAGTTTAGTTAGGTACATGGGAAAATATTTGGTTCTCAGTCATTTGCACTTGCTGTGCTCAATCCACATCACCTTGAGCTTCTCATACAGCCATCTCACATAGTCAATAGGTACATCATTATTACTAGGTATTGTCATCATTATCATTATCATCATCATCATCAGCCTCATCATCATCTACTGCACACGCTCAATCGGCTCTTTTCATGAGCCAAACCCACACGGCTTAGGGACGGTTGTTGGGCAATTTTTTTGTGCAGGATATTTTTTTTCCATGTGATGATTGTGCAGGATATTTTCTTCCTACCTGCCCGATATTTTTTTATTTGCACATCTACCGTGCACAATATTTTTTTCTCTGTTTAAGGCTTTGCTTGATATTTTTTTTTTTGGTATTCAAATATCTAATGATTCATCCTATATTGCCTTAAGCATTATCAGGTGACATTACCATAATCATCATCTCTATCATCATCATCATTATTTATTCTCATCATCACTATGTATCATAATGATCACCATCATCATTATCATCACTATCATAAGCACTATAGTCCACAACCATAACCACCATTACCACAAACTTACATTATCTTTGATGGGGCAATGTTCGTCTACTGGTGCTTTTCCTTTGAAGACTAGTGACTTCATCTTTGGTGCTTCTTCACCAGTGTCTGCTTCTTTCTTTACTTTTTTAGCTGCTGGTTCAGATTTCACCTTAGCTGCTGGTTCTGACTTTACTCTTGGTGTTTGTTTAGGCTTGGTAGGGATGTGTGTTGGTGGAGCATCTAGTTGACAAATTAAAAAAAAGGTTTTGTTCATCCTCTTTCATAACTAGAATTGAGTTATGAGGTTCTATTTTTTTTATCCTTTTCAATGTCTTATACAGCCATGGGCAGACATGGGTTAAAAGTGCAAAGGATATACATGGCTTGATGGACCATCATTATGGTCACTCCCAGGTCCTTCACATGCTCTTTTGACAATTTAGACACTAACTCTTAACTGAGTGACTCTTAATTATTGGTAGAAAAGCAAAAATTCATTTACACTGGTGTCAGCAAATGAATTGCGTTGAAAATTCAACAATACCTACTTAAATTATTGCTGAACAACATACTGAGAACTTGTAAGCAAGCAAATTGAGGAAAGGCAGATTTTTTGTAGTAAAATGAATGTTGGTGAGTGGATTAGCTTGGCTTCTATGAGCGGCTTGTCTGCCTTGTGTCCTCTCAAGTGATTTTTTTAAAACAATATTTGAAACCACCTATAAATCTCAATATTTCACACTCAATGGTCACCATAGGAAGCCCAACTAGCAGATGGGCTGCCCATGGTGAGAGGTTGAAAAATGCAAAGCACATGTGTAGCTTGATGGATCATCACAATGGAAAATTGATGCTGACAGTGCAAAGCACAAATGTGGCCTGATGGATCATCATAATGGAATTGTAAAAAAATCATTCAATGTCAAGGAAACTAATTCAAACTTAAGATATCAGAAGCAAAAGCAACAACAAATAATTTAATAATTATTGAATATGCACCTGCTTCATCAGCTGGTATTCTTCTGACTTTCTTGGCAGTTTTAACGCCAGCTTTTGATTGTGTCAGTTGATCAAGATGTACAGTAATCTCTTTGCCTTGGTCTGACCATGTTACACTGGGCATGTCATGGGCTTTAGCTGCTTCTAGTAGGAACACTGTAGACTGTGGGTATGTGCACCACTTATCCTTGTTTTCCCTCAGCTGCCAGACATCTTATAAAGTGAATGAATGGATGAATGAATAAATGAATAAATGATTTGAATGAATGAATTGATCAATGTCAGTGAATGAATAAATGAAGAAATGATTTGAATGAATGAATTGATCAATGACAGTGAATGAATGAATGAATAAACGGATAAGAGGATGTGTAGTATATTGGGTTACCTGTGTCATCACGTGACCAGAACGTTGAGTAAACGTGTTGAGAATTACCCTCGTGTCGTGTGTCTTTTTTGTGTACTTTCTACGGCCTTGGTGGCACATTACAGGATGATTAATTGAATGCATGATTTAACAATTGGCTGAATGAATACATGAATGAATGGATGGATGAAATTTTTAATGGATGAATGGTAAAATGAATGAAAGAAAGAATGAATGATCGAATGAATGAATGAATAAATGAATGTATAGATAAATGAATGAATGAATGGGTGAAAGGAATGGAAAAATGCATGGATATGTCAATAAAATTAGAATAAATTATTAATGATATGGAATGCCAAGCTGAGACTAACTGATAACAATTCACTTTAAATGATAATAATATGAATATCTTACATTCTTTATTGTCATCTTGACACACACATCGGACTCTCTTCTCAAAACCAGACTTCACATTCCTCTGCACCATCTTCTCAAACAACACAGTCACTGAAGCTTTGTTCTGGGTAACCTCAATAGACTCCTTCCCTTCTTTAAACCCACAACTAAGCTCTTTATTCTGCTGAAATGTGTACTTTGTCCACTTGTTCTTTCCTGACTCATATTCCCAGGTTGGTGTGGCATTAGAGCCGTTAGTGGTGTTGCCATTTACATCTGCAGTAGCTGGCTCTTTTTTAACCTTCTTTGAATGAGTGTCAGAAACATCTTGAGTATCTGCAGCTGTATGATAGACATTTTGTTTTAGTTGCTAGATTCCATTAAGGTAATTCCGTAGTTTTGCACTGCGCATAGTTCTGCGCATGTTTCACGTTTTTTGGTTTCAGGACTTTTATCATGTAATCTAGTCAAATTATGTTTGTAAATTACTTTGAATAAAAAATTCGAAGAATTGCGACGTTTTCGAGCGAGAAAACGCGATAATTTTGAAACTCGACCCAGTCCTCTCTCGGAAAACTGTTTTTTGACAATAAAATGACGATATTTTTTGCAATATTTCGCAAACTAGCACGGTGACCTATGTTTTTTATTTGATAAAGTTATTTTTTATAACATAAAATCAAATATATCTAAATTTGAGCATAGGTCATCGGGCTAACTTTTGAGAAATTTCCAAAATACTTTCCGCTTAGGACTTTTTCGAATGAATTAGCAGCTCGTGCGCACGTTGGTATTTCGTCAATTTCTTCAAGATCACATATTTTTTATACATCTGTTCATATTTTTTAAATAAAATAAAGTGCAGGCATTTAAACAAAAGGCGAATTTTGCTCTTAAAAAACAAATTACTGTGTTTTTGTTCCTTTTCTTTTCGATTTTTGAGCTTCTTTCTTTACGTTCTCAAGTCACTAAAATGCATGAACTTTGACGTCATATTGCGCAAACAAAGAAGTCGGTGACCCCACTTTTTTATTGTATTTTCTGAAAGCGTTTCTCAAAATTGTTCGTTAGAACGAGTATAAAAAAATTTCATCGGGCAGTTTTATTTCTACGGAATTACCTTAATTGGAACAACATAAACATCTTTTCAAAAAGAGCTTATTGTTCAATGTAAAAATGTATACAACATTTGTAACATTTGTCGTATATTTTAGGGGTAAAAATCAGTGATTTGGTCTCTTTTAGGGTTTGAAAATATGAAATTTGCCAAATTCTCCCTTTTTGGTATCTTTTAGGCGTTGAAAGCCACTGAAACGCATGATTTTGGTGTCTTTTATGGTGCTTTTGAAAAACATTCGGTATCTTTTCAGGGTATTTTTGAAAAATTCCGGTGAGCATCCCCGATCGTTTATCCCAGGATCCCCTCCCCTGGGAGGATGGGTCAAACACCTGTCAATGTTTAGCCCCAGGGAGGGAGACCACACTCATATCTGAGATTTGACTACAACCCCTTCTCTTCACAAAGGAATTCAACTTTATTGCATAGCTGCCAACCCTCCCGGATAAACCTGGAGTCTCCAGGTTTTGGGTCTCGTTTCACAATCTCCCGAGTAAAGGTCTGAATCTCCCGGGTAAACGTCAAAGTTGATTTTCCTGTGTTTTAACTGTAATTTCCTATTGGATAGAAGCCAGATATAAACTAGAATCTCTAGATTATGTAAACAAAGTTGCGCACAACCTTTTTTTTTTTTTTTTTTTTGGTTCGGAAAATTCCAAAGGGAAAAGAAAATTGGCGGACGTCAGGGCGATCTCAAGGTCAGAAACGGCCAGGGGTTGACAGCTCTGTTATTGACACAATTTTGTTCAAAAGGAAGAGGAAATATGATTGCATAGATTCGTTTCAACCTAAGAAAGGGAGGATTTAACATCTTTAGCTGACCTCTGGCCAAGGTATTATGCCCTATGAACAAATACAACGATGAATCAATGCATTGATACGTGAACGAGTTAATCAATGAGGAAAAGACTGAGTGACAATCAAAGCAAAACAAAGTGACAAAGAACGAACAACATCCCCACTGGTTTTAGTGTATACATCGTCATGCCAGTCACGACGACAACTTCACAAATTTACGTTGATTTTCCGAAGTACTGAGGCCTCAAAGGTTCCTAAAACACTAATCCTTCATCAAAATTTCATCTCTTTAAGTTATACGTCAAAAATACAAATTTCTTTTCACAAATTGCAAATACTCTTTCTGTATTTCTCGGCACATTTTTTCCGACCTCGTAAATTTATCGATCTGTCATTGTTTTTTCGACGTATTTTTGGAAATTAGCAAATGAATATCGTTGTTATAAACTTACCTGCTTTTCTCCTTCGTGTAGTCGACATTTTATAGTGTTTTGAAGGAGATTTCCGAGCAATTGAAGAAACGATAGATCTCACGTTGTGGTTTTATTGACAAACTTGTCTGATCTTGTCTGTTGGCGGGAAAAGAGATTGGTACCCAGTACTTTATCGAGACATTCTACAGGGATCCCAAACAACATTAAAGAAGTGCTGAGTTCAACACAACACAAAACTTGTTTTTATGCTTTGTGGTGATATTATGGGGCTGGAGCACTGCGAAAGAAATTGGATTTTGCAGAAGTTATTACAGCACGAGGGCAGATCTAGGAATCTAAGAAAGGGAGGGCCTAAAAAATTATGCCAAGACAAAATTCCATAGTAAAACTTTTTTAACAAAAGAATGGTTCATCACATCACACCTTTTCCCCATCCCCCATAAATCCACCCTTGAGTACATTTCAATATCACAGATGGGTGTCGTGCAACATTCCATCCTGCTACAAACAAACTTTGTTCCAATATTTGTATTTTTGGACCTGTCAATCAATTTCACATGGTAGAACAAGCTCAAAGATGTTCTATCATTGGTTGATTTGCCATAAAATTGAACGACCATCCAAAAAAAGACAAGATCAAAATGCATTACAGAATGGTACAGTTGGTAATGTCAATAAAATAAAAAATAAAAAAAAACTTAGCTGCAAGTAAATGTAAAAAATGTGTTGATCAATGACAACCAGTTTGGATTCATTCGACAAAATTTATTGACTGTCAGTACAGTTTTATACAACAACAGAATCAAACTCAAAAATTATAACAAAGAATGCACAGAGAGAAGATATTGTTACACTTTTGACATTTCAAAAATGAAATAATTCACAAAAAAGTCCAAATGAAAAAAGATTAAAATAAAAAAAGGAAGAAAACATTAAGAAAAGCATTTTTGCTGACAACAAAGTTTCAAACACACATGTGCAAAGTCTCTTGGAAGTCTAAAGATACAGTCATCAGTAATGTCTCAACATCAGTCTTTATCTTTCAAGTGTTACATGGGCTTTGCTGATTCTCATCACTAACCTGGAGAAAAAAACAAAGAGTAGTGCAAAACATTACTTAACAAGATAGACTATTTCAGACACCTGATGCATGAACCCTGTCATTTCATCTTTATTAAAATATTACTTCCACACTGAAAAATTATTGTGGAATAATACTTCATATTCTAATTCTTGTAAAAAAAACTAGAAACTAGGTTATATAAACTGGATATTGCTCAATGCGCATGATCTGTACCTGCTTTAATGTCATTTCCGTCATTCACACAACCATCTTGACAATGCAACAAAATCAAATAACTTGGTCTTATTTTATCAAATATCCTTAAGATATACCTTGTTCGAAAGCTGACAGTGAGTAGAATTAACTATTAAATTTTATTCAAAGGGTTATAACCACTTTAAGCCTAGCTCTGGCAATGGTTTGCAAGTCTAAATCCTTGTTGTTCAAGTAATATTTCATCTTCTGTCCTATTCTTTAAGGTTCAGCTGTGTAAGCTAAGCCTTACTTCGAATGTTCAACCTAGTAGGATAATGTTTTCTTTGAATAACTGGGCCAGTTGACATGGCAACAGTTCATCAGAAATAACAAAGAATTCCAAAATGTTACATCATACAAAAATTGATTTGAAAATGTTTAAAATGTTGTCAAGTCTGTTGTCAACCTGAACCAAACATACTTCTTGTAGACTTTGTCTTCCAGATAAAACAATTGAGTAGTTCATCTTTAAAAGTAATAATATATATTGTTTTAGAAGATTGATTGATCAATAGCATGGCTTTAGCCTTTGGTTGGTACCTTCAATTTGTGTTGTCATATCACCATCAGACCTGTTGAAAAGTAACAATAAATATGATGAAATATAATGTTGGATTTCTAGTTTTGAAATGCCTGGATAAGATCAAAACTTCTGTTCTTTTCTTTGTTCTTGAGAGCAGCAGCTTGAATGCTCATGACTATGATTTTGATTGTGTTTATAATGACGATGATGTAGAGAGGCCTATGACTGTGGTGATGATGGTTGTGATTATTAGTGGTGACGACCAAGAAAAGGGCAGCAAATGTTGATGTTATTAGACTCCATTTTGTATACAGTACAGTCTTGTACTGTAATGTGAAGGTGATTTCTAGGAAAATCAAATCACGTGGATCTATTAGCAAAAAGCCTGGGCAGTGCTTTCCACAAGATGTATCCCTAATTCTGTGGATCAATCCCTATCCACCAGATTAATCCCTGTCCACAGGATAACTCCCTATCCAGCGGATAAATCCCTATCTGGCAGATGAATTCCAAAGAAATCAAACACAATAAATAACCTTTAACAAGTGGATAACTTAGCCTCAGATGCAGCTGTTCTCAGTACTTCATTTGAATGAGAACGCCTGCATCAGAGGCTATGGATAACCCTATCCAGGCTCTACACATCAACAAAGATAAATATAATAATATATAAAAAAAACAGAGCGGATATCTCAGAACAGTTTAAGGCAAGTTATTTGTCAATTTTACCATCCTGATAGGTATATGTATGTAGATGTACAGTCTACTAGTAATACATCCATAAGCACTGCTATTTCTACTTGCCAGTACCTTCCAATGCAACCTCTTCAGTTTGATGAGCTGGTTTCTGGTCAGGAACAGTCATGACAAGTCCACCAAAAAAGACAGGAAAAAATTGTCAACAAATATTAACAACAAGAGCATAATAATGTAGTGGGGAAAAGTGATGGTTTTGGTTATACCTCTTTCCCTCTCTTCTTTTATTTTCTTTTTACAACTCTACCATCTTGTCTTCTCTATTCTGAACTCTTTTTTCTCTGCTTTCCTCTCTCATTTTTTCTCTTTCTCCTCTACACTCTAATTCTTTACCACTTTATCTCATCTATTTTGTGCTCAACCACTCAATGCAGAATGGAGGTCATACAAACTGATCCTCTAGAAAATACTTGGATTCAATTTCTTGCCATTAACAGGCACAAGACAAATGCCAGAAACAAAATGGAATTAGGGTATTACCATACAATTCCCAATGAAAAACATCATGCAGTTAAAACTTTTTTGACATTTACACAAGTATCATAAACAAGCCAGAAATCTCAACAGTTAACATCTGAAAGAAGATATCAACTAAAGCAATATATTACCCTGTTTTAGCCATAGCAAAAGTACTTTATTGAGGACAGTCTGAGAACTCCTGTTAAAAGAACAACTGCCAATGGTCATAGTGTCAACTAACATATAGATTATAATAATAATTGAATACATATTATAACACTAGCAAAAAATATATATATAAATCAACATACATAAAATCAGGAACATTAATAGTTCATGGATCATATTTAGGCTAATTTACATTACAGGTGGACTAAAATGATCTTGCTATCAACATTATTGAATGCATTCTTGGTAGACTGGCTGCAGTTTGCATTGCTGTCTACCATTCATCAAAGAGAGACAATGCTAGGTTAAAATCACATACTTTGAAAAACACTGCTTGTTCTATTTTCTAAGTTAGGAAAAATCTGAGAGAACATATGTTATTATCAAAAATAAAGTTGATTGGGCTAACACTTATGGAGAGACAAAGAAAATATATATATTTCTCCCAAGTTGCAGAGCCTGTTTGATGTAAATTAGCCTAAACGTTCACTGAACTACAATACCAGAATTACTCATATTTGAAATCTTGGGCATCATCTGGCTAGTTTGAGAAGACTGAATTCTAAATGATTTAATACACTAACTATATTTAACAAGATTATCAAAGCCAAATCAAAATAAGGCAACCAGAATGAAAGACATTGACCTTTCTTGACAACCAACCCTCTAATCCATAATAAATGATAGTTTGAATCCATGTGCCAGTGCTAGTATTGTGAAGAGTAGAACACCAGTATTCTGTAGTTTTGAAAATGACTATTGGTGTTAGTGACTGGGGCCAAGTTTACAAACCCTGGACAGTGCTATCCACTGGATAAATCCCTAATTTAATGCATAAATATCATACGAAATCTTATACATAACTGTCTGTAGATAACTTTTATCCAGTAGTTGACACTATTCAGTCTTCGTACAATCACTTCCTGATGATCAAATAGTTTGACTCATGAATCGTTTGAGTTAGTGTTAAAGGAGTATTGAGAATGACTGGAGCTTTGATCTGTGAGGCTTGGAATGTTCACAATGTAACAGTTACATGCAAAGATATTGTGAAGTTCATATCTATTTGAATTTTGATATAAAGCTGCTTGGTCAAGAACAAAAAAGTTGCATTTAGTGCCTATTTCTGATTTGATCTTTTTTCATGTTTCAAGATTAACAACACATGATATTTTTAATTATATAATAAAATACATCCAAGAAAGGTTAACTGTTTGTATACAGAAATTTAGCTATTTACAAGTTCGGGATCATGTCGTTTAGAAGAAAATGCAACCAAGGCAAAAGTAATTGAGTTATAGACAATGCAATGTTGTTACCAGTAATATTTTTTGCAAGGAGAATCAACTTTAGGAAATTGTACACTAATTTGACATTACTACTGCGCACAGAAAATTAAAGGATGGGCTGCATGAACTACTTATGAAATTGAGCACAATTTGAAAGAATCACCAATGATGATCAACTAATTTTTAAATAGTAAAACAATGGAGCAATGGTACACAATGTCAGTAAGACACAATAATGATTGTGGATAGCATTCTACATTATTCAAACTTCCCTCCACTAATTGAGCAGTTTCAATCATAGTGTTTCTATTTGTTGGATGAATCAGATGAATGTAACACAGCCTGAACAATACCTAAAATACATTGAATTGCATATACAAGGCATATAGCTCAGTGAAGCCATCTGAAAATAGAATACTATGATTTCTACATCTGTTGAGACCTAAATGAAGTAATAATTAAACTTAAGGAAACAATCTGTTTCCCGCAGTTTTAGACAATATGAAGTTATAATAATTTTTATCAGATAAACATTGAGCTAAGATGAGTTTTCCTATATATATTCCATGAATGGTACTAAAGAGTATTTAAGTGTCATAAAATGATCATTTCAAAACCATGCCTGATGTAGTTCATACAGTATGTCTGTCCACAAAATGTGTCCTAAATCTTCTCTGTGATAAATGGATGAGTAAGAGCTTCATTAAGTGACAGTCGTTTCGCAGGATCAAGCATCAAGATCTTGTCTAGAAGATCTTTGAGTTGGTGAACTTTGCGCTTGTGAACTTCGTCAAGTTTTTGGAAGCCATATATTGCTTGTACAATCTCCTTGTTAGGATTAATGGAGCTCATTACAGTTACTTTTTCCTGTGACAAATGAAGGAGAAAGTTACATTACCTAGTAAGTGAAGGAAAAAAGACAATGAAAGGGGAAAGTACTGGCATAATTGTAAAAGGGAAATTGAGTTGGAAGGAAAGAGAGCATAAAAATAAAGAGGAGGTAGGGAGTAAAGAAAAGACAAAAGGAAGAAAGGATGGAAGGAAGAGGGAACATGGGAAGGAAAAGAAATAGAAAGAGGAAGGGAGGAGGGAAAGAAGGAAGGAGAAAAGAAACAGAGGTACAAAGGAAGGAGGGGAAGATGGAAAAAGAAGTTTCCAATGAAGAACAAATATATAAACAACACAATAATATTATAAATAAATGTGTACATAAACAAGTAAACAAGTACTGAATAACATAATCGCTGTACAATCAGTGAGCTAGCAAATTTTAAAACATATCCAATCCTACAATGACTTCAAGTACGAAAGTAAATCTGAAACATTTCTCATGTGCCTTTCTACAACATTTGCTATGTATTAAACAAAAAAATTAATACTTCTTAAACCTGTCAACTTACTGTCTGTGTAAGTTGCAGTATATACAACACATTCCTCACAAAACTATCTGCCATATTGGACAAGTAAACAAACAACTACCATCAACTCACCCTTTGTGTCACTTTGTCCACTTCATGATACAAAAAGTTGCAGCTTTCATCGAAGTGCTTATCTTTCAACATTCCTTTGCGGATCATCTTGTTTGGTATCTTTCCTTTGTAGTCCATCATCAGTTTCAACATTTCGTTGTTGCTCTTACCAGGAAACATAATCTTACCAGTATAGATTTCAAAGATAGTGCAACCAACAGACCAAAGATCAAGAGCATAGTCATACTTCGAGCCTATGACTAGAGAACAGAAAAATGACTGTTAGAACTATCAAATCTATCAACTACTTAGGTAATAAGTGATCAAGGAAGGGCGGAGGGATGGAAGAAGGAAAAAGGGGGAGAGATGAAGAAAAAGAAGCTAGAAAAGGACAAATAACTAAAGAATGAAAAAAATAATTTTAAGCAAAGAGAGGAGTAAGGCTAGAAGAAAGAAATAAAAGAAAAGAAGAAAAATTGATAAAGAGATAAACAGAACAAAAAATGAAAAGGTAAAAAAGGAGATGTAAAGAATGGAAGAAGTAGACTTAAAAAGGAAAGATTAAAAGGAAGGAAGGAGAATAGAAAAAAGAAAGAAAAAATAAGAAAGGAAATAAACTTAAGCAAATCAAAAGATTTATTACTTACTGATTTCAGGTGCTCTGTAAAATCTACTGACAAGATACGGCGTGATATCACAATCTTGAGATAATGATGCTGATCCAAAATCACACAGCTTGATCATTAATTTTGATTCATTTACCTGAGAAATAAGGAAAAAAAATATTCATACACTTTTGTATTTTGCAATTTTTACTTAGTGTTTTTGTTGTATTACATTTAATAATATTTTTTTGTACAGCAAAAGCCAATTTGTGAGCGAGACCCACCAAAACAGTATGGAACTACAGAGGTCATCTTTCTAATTTTTTATTTTTTATTTCCAAAGCATATACTATTCACTGGATTTTGGTATTATCAAGCAAACACACACTACCCACACAAAAAATATTAATACTGACTAAAGACCTGTTTACACTAGCAAATTTTGCAGTACAATTCATGATAATAGCTGTGGTCAAGTTGGAATCTAAAATTGCTTGTAGAAACAGCCTGCAAATCTCACAACATTTGTGGCACAGAAATTGCAGCCAATTTGATTATGCTCAAAATTATTGTGGCAATTTCGATTATTATAATTATGCATTCAGCACATGATCTGACAAAAAAAATCATTTTAGGAAATTGTAATGCAATCGCAATGCAAATATTGCAGGTTTTTACACATGTTGCGCAACTCAATCGCAACAACTATCACACAAAAATTGCACTGTAAAAATTGCTAGTGTAAATGAGCCTTTAGCAAGCATTTCATCCACTCAACTAATATTTGCACTTGTTCAAACCTCTTACCAGGATATTGTCAGGTTTAATATCAGCATGTAAAATCCCAGAACGTTTTAGTAGCTTAAGAGACAAGAAAAGTTGTTGACTGTATGACCTGACAGCCTTGATATGAAGGCCTACATTCTGGCCATATTTCTTCAACACCTCTCTGAGATTCATGCTGAAACATAAACATATATATTTTCCACCTTTTTTCAAGTTTGATTAATTGACTAGTTTGATCATTTGTGACCTGACTTTGGTACAAAGAACATTAAAACCATCAAATATCAAAAGTGCTACTGTTTGCTTAAAACAAGATATAATGAATATTAATATGAATTTAAATAAAAAAAAACTACTTGAATACTAATATCTGTTTAGCAAGAATACAATTCAATACCTTAGAGACTCAAAGACAAGACATAAATGGTTCTTGTGGAAGAAATGTCTGAACAGTCTCAAGCAATGGTACTTGTCGTCAGGGTCGGCATCATTCAACTTCTTTAGGAATTCTAGCTCCTTAAGGCCAGTCTTATGCCTGTATAAGAAAACAGTTATTGATCAGTAACAAATACAACTAATGAGAGTGATGGTAATGATGTTCATTTGAACCTGTAGACCAGAACAACTTAAAACTATAGGCAATGATGACAGTTAAAATGATGATGGTGGCAGATGCAAAGAAGATGGTGAAGGTGGTGATAATGATGACAATACTAATGAAGATCATAATGACATAGTAATAATAATTATGAATGATGTTGGTGGTATTGATAGTGATAAAAATACATGTAGTTCTAGTGAGAATAATTATTATAATTATCATAACAATGGTGCTAGTGATGTTAATAATGATAGTGATGGTGATGATGGTGGTGGTGGTAGTATTGAAAGGTGCTGGTGATGTTGACGGTGGTGATGATGATAATGATGGTGGTGGTATTGATAAAGATGGTGGTGATGATGATGATAGATGACAAATGATAATGGGTAAGTGATAATGATAATAGTGATGATTACAATAAGGATGGTGGTCGTGATGTTGATAATGATGATGATGGTAGTGATAATGGTGGTGGTAGTGATAATAGTGCTGGTGATGATGATGCTAATGATGACCATAATGGTGTGAGTGATAATGATAATAGTGATGACTACAACACAACCTAAAGTACTTACATCATTTCATTGTTCCTAATAATCTTAATAACAACTTCTTGTGATCCTCTAGCTTGATCTCTAGCTCTGACAACATTACTAAAAACACCACTGCCTGAGAAACCATACACATTATATCTCTTGTCCAACTGTTCCCCAAGACGTAAACCTGCAACAAACAAATAGAACAGTTGATCATCTGAAAATAAACTTACACAAAAAAGTACTGTAACAAACGAATAGTACAGTTGATCATCTAAAAATAAATCAACACAGAAAAGAACTGTAGCAAACAAATAGAACAGTTGATCATCTAAAAATAAACCTACACAGAAAAGCACTGTAACAAATGAATAGAACAGTTGATCATCTAAAAATAAATCAACATAGAAAAGAACTGTGGCAAACAAATAGGACAGTTGATCATCTAAAAATAAACCTACACAGAAAAGCACTGTAACAAACGAATAGAACAGTTGATCATCTAAAAATAAATCAACATAGAAAAGACCTGTAGCAAACAAATAGAACAGTTGATCATCTAAAAATAAACCTACACAGAAAAGCACTGTAACAAACGAATAGAACAGTAATGTTGATCATCTAAAAATAAATCAACATAGAAAAGAACTGTAGCAAACAAATAGAACAGTTGATCATCTAAAAATAAACCTACACAGAAAAGCATCGTAACAAACGAATAGAACAGTTGATCATCTAGAAATAAATCAACATAGAAAAGAACTGTAGCAAACAAATAGAACAGTTGATCATCTAAAAATAAACCTACACAGAAAAGCACCGTAACAAATGAATAGAACAGTTGATCATCTAAAAATAAACCTACATAGAAAAGAACTGTAGCAAACAAATTGGGCAGTTGATCATCTAAAAATAAATCTACACAGAAAAGCACCGAACAAACAAATAGAACAGTTGATCATCTAAAAATAAATCTACACAGAAAAGCACTGTAACAAACGAATAGAACAGTTGATCATTTAAAAATAAATCTACCTATAAAGGCACTGTAACAAACAAATAGAACAGTTGATCATCTAATTACAATTCGAAAGAGAAAAGCACTATAACAAACAAATAAAACAGTTGATCATTGAAAAATAAACCTACACAGAAAAGCATTGTGTGTAGTTATACTTACGGTAATATCCTTCAGCGTCATCCCAGTTATCAGTCAGGTTGGGATTTTCCTTTGCAGAATCAACCGTCATCATTAACTGACCACCTGGACTCTAAAAAAAAAAAAAAATAAATAAATGATACTAATTGTGTACTTGAGACAGCTGCTATACAGTTACACCAATATAACACATTAATGTGTTTTTTTTTGTCCAGAATTTCCTTATAGTATCTCTCTTTTGCAAAAGTAAAACCTGGACAAACCTTCCTAAACTGATAATTTTATTTGTTCCCAGGTAGTGCTGTTTGGAATAGAGAGTATGAAACAAAAGAAAAACAGGAAATAAAAAGCTTACTTCATAATTTTCTGAAAACATGTCATCAACACCAAACATGTCTCCATTCTTGGATGATTCGTCATCTTTGCCTTCAGTCTTCTCTTTTGATAAGGCATCTTGGCTGTCTCCCTCTTCTTTAGAGATACTTCCTTTCTTATTCTGACTTGAACTCCATTCCAGATCTCTTTCAAAGTCCTCCTTTGCTCTCTGTTCCACTGTGGTGCTATCTTCGCTCTCATCACTACTACTGCTGTCACTATCAGAGTCTGATGCTTTCGACGTCACTGATGTTGCTATGGAGACAGGCTGTGATGTGCTGACAGTATACTTGGTGAGAATAGCTTGCCGTTCTTTTCTTCTTCGCTCAATGATTTCATCTTCATCTTCTTCAGATTCCATCTCAAAGTTGTACATTTCATCACTGAAAGAGGAATGTATGATGAGAATCACGTATGATGAGAAAATATCAACAACAGTTTTTTAGAACTCTTTTGTGCAGAAATTAAGATAATCCTTCACACTATAAAACATGCCTGAAATGTTGACTTATCACAACCAATCACAAAAAAGAATTGCAGCTTTAAATTTAATTAACAGAGTTACTTTGTATTGAGGTAGAGAAACTTGCTCTCCAGTTACAGTGCAGTCATATTGGCACATTTGAAAAAAAATCCTGTAACAATATTAATTAATAAAAAGGTTATAATTAATATGGGGAATTTCTTTCAGCAGGTTCTTTATCTACAAGAATCTTGCATGAGGTTTAACTACAGTTTTAAGGGAGCAATATTGAATATTAAACAAAAGCTTACTTTGACTCTGGTTTGTCTTTGTTTTCTTCTGAGAAACTTCCTCTATGTCTATCAGATGTCCTTCCTCTGTGTGACCTAGGTGAACGACTTCTTGACCTCCGTCGCCTAGGAGACCTACTCCTGTTATACCGTCTATAACCTGGCGACTCTCTCCTTGGAGACCGAGTTCTGTGTGGAGACCTTGGTCTTTTACGTGGTGATGAACTTCTGTGAGGTGATCGGCTTTGTTTCACTCTGCTGTCTGGTTTGTTCCTATCTTGTGATCTGCTTCGTCTTCGTGAAGATGGTGATCTTGATCTTGTTTTTATGTCTCTAGAACGAGACTTAGATGGTGACTTTGTGTCTCTGGATTTACTCTGACTTTTATCACGATCTATCAAACTTCTTGGTAAGCTATCTCTACTTTTATTTTCTATAGAACTTTGCCTTGTTGATTCTGATTTCATGGCTTTGTCATAGTCATCTGATTGAATTGCTTTTTCTAGCTCTTTTGACCATGAAGATTCATTGTCATTTGATGTGTTAAACTTGGGCATATTTTCAGATTCTATGTTGGCTGATTGCTTTCTCTCATGGTCCATTTTTCTGGTGAATTCTTTTGAACGACCAAAACAATCTCTAGATCCTGATCTTTCTCTTCTTTCTCTTGATCTTCCTCTAGTGTGACTTTCTTTATCTTTCGATTGACTTCTACTTTTATCTCTTGATTGTTTACTCTCTCTGGAATTTGACTGTTCAGTACTTTGAGTTATTTTGTTAGAATCCAAGTTATCCTTGGTGACACTTTCTTTTAGAGTACTACTTGCAGATTGCTTTAGAGCTTTTGATCTCCCGAAAATATCAGTTGAACCTGATCTTTCCCTACGATTTCTGTCTGGTGAAGATTGTTTCTTTTTCTGATCTTCACCAGTTGATTGTGATCTGTCAGGATGGTTTCTCTTGTCTCGCGATGAATCATGTTTACTTCGATCCCTGTCACCAGATCGTGACCTTTCTTGTCTATTTTTTGACCGATCTAGAGATTCTTCTATTCTTTTGTGACCTCTATCATTTGACCGTGATCTCTCTCGTCTGTTTTGACTTCTATCAGCTGATTCCCTTTTGTTACGATCTCTATCTGGTATATGTTTTCTTTCATCTCTTCTCTTAACGTCTTTTTCTCTTGCTCGATTTTCAGGTGACTTTGCTGAAGTTCCTCTATCTTTTTTGTTATCAAAATCAATTTTTGTTTCCCTTCCAATTTCACTGTCTAGCCTAAAATCATTGATTTTCTCTTTTCTAGAGGAGTTTTTCCTATCCTGTGAGCTATGGCGGCTTGATATGCTTTGTTTGTCGCTCTCTAGTTGCTGTTGTAGATAGGCTTTTCGTTTTTCCAGCTCCTCCAATTCGTCTGCAATCTTATCCACTTTTAACTTTTTGTCTGATGGTTCAGAGTCGGAATTTTTGCGATGTTTGTGTTTATGCTTATGGCGACGTTTTCTTTCTTTATCTTCGTCTGAATGCTTGTGATGTTTGTGGTGTTTGTGACGACTCTTGTGTTTCTTTTTCTTCTTTTTGTGATGGCTTGAACTGGAGCGGCCATTTTCTTTTTCTTTATCCTCGGGCGCAGAGTTACTACATAGAGTATAACAAAATCAGCTCAAATTCTCACAAAACTTCGTGCAAATAACATTTAAGAATTACTTCGTAAAACACTTACCTATCTGAGCTATTGTCTACAGTATTTTCGAGTTCATTTTCATCATTATTTGTTTCATTGGTCAAACTAGACACAGCCGCCATTTTGAAACATCCGTCGTCCATGTGTCGTCGAATTACGTCACCAGACCCAGTTTCTCCCGTTCGAAATTCTCGCCAGCGTGCGTGACTCCAAGTGCCCGTGGGGGGTAGTGGGACTCAAACTTTGTTTTGATCATCATTTAATTAGAATTCCTTGATGAGTAGACCAAAACTCCACAAAAACGTTGAAATTTATTTTTGATGCTCTCTGTAATATTTTGATGAAGTTTCAGCGTATGTGGGTTAAAATCTGAGTAATTGATTTTGGGATTCCTGTGCTGTTGACACCGACGTAATGAGGCAAAAATAATGTCATTTAATTTTGTAATGTCACTCATAGTCCCGTGATCTTGTAAATACATAAGAACTACGATTGCCTAACAGGAGTTATCCTTTGTTCGTTGAATATCGCCTAGAACACCGAAAGATCGTAAAAATACACAAAAGTATGGCGAGACGCTCCATTTTGCTACTGTACGCTTTGTGTGTTATGATCGTAGGCTGTGTGGCTCTAACACCAAGCGCCATCAAAAAGTTTCTTGATCCCGATCCTCGGATGACTCAAGCACTGGATAAGATAGAAAAAAAGGCTGTTAGTACGATGTCTCGGACGAATATATCGAAAGAATGTACAGCAGCGCTTACAGCATTGGTGAATTCTAGCAATTCTCAACTGATATTGGCGTGTAAGTTTGAGTTTAGTGTTGTTTGGGATGGAAATTCACGACTTAATTGCATAATATTTAAAATAACCGGTGGACAGTCAGAGACGATCTTGTTTGACAGTGAAGGGTCAAGAGTTTATTTATTGAGATCGTAATTGTTTTTTGATTGAACAAGAGATATCCTGAGATATCCTTAATTTGTCACAGAATCTTGTTAAAAGTATAGAGCATTAATTATAAATGATTTAGAACAGATTTAAATGCCAAAATGTTATTTCTATTTTAACAAAGTCACAAAAGATTGTAGGCCATTTGTTCCACCTGTAATCATGGTAATATTTGTTATAATTTTCTAGATGCTGATGCCAGTGGTAAATTTCCTAGTGGTATTTTGGAAGGTGACTTCTTATGGATAGGTTCTTACAGTGAATGCAAGCTCATTCCATCCTCGCATTACTGCATGGCCAATTTGCTTCTTAACAAATTACCAGTCTTTCAATATAAAGTAAGTATACATAATAATACAGAGTAGAAAGTTGTCTTAAGAGCACAGCAATGAATAGCCACAATAAATTGGAGACAGGCCATGTACGTGACTTGTATTTAAAACAGGATTTGAGTATCTAGTAGTAGTTTACATAGGACAGGCGAATCCAGGATTGTTTTCAGGAGGGGGTACATCATCTTCAGGAGGGGTGCACTATCCAGTAAACATGAAATAGGGAGGTTATTTTGGAAAAAAAGTATTCAATAAAACAAGGACTTGAAATCCTTCCAGGAGGGGGTGGTGCCCCCTGTACCCCCTGGTACTGACCAAGACTCTTGAAGGGATATCCTTAAAAATTGTCTTTGTTATCAGACTTCTACTTTGAGATATGATGGTGTAAACATGCAATTGATGTGCACTCTGAAGTTGGGGGCATCCTTTTTTTCAAGATCGTTTTTAGGGAATAGCCCTGGATCTTGAATGAATACAGTCTAAAATTAAGCTCCACTCCCTGCTAGAAATAATAGTTGTGTTCTGATGTCTCTGTTCCAATGACTTTATCATGATTATCATTAGCAAGTAGGCTTTAGTGTTATTTACATTTGAGTGTCTCAACTCAGAGTTTTTCATTTCTAACCACAAGCCTTGTATATTGATGGTAAGATCATTCACTTGATCTTAAGATCTCTCCCAATTTCAAATGATATTGAGACCAGTGTCCTAAATAATATCTAGAAGCCTGATATCAATTTCAACCTTTAACCAAGTGTTCTATGCCAAGACCTACTGATTTACATGGTGCAATTTGTTGTACATGATTTGTAGTATATGACTTGTTGTGAGGTTCAAAACCTTCTAAAACTAGTCGTAGGACATTCTAAAACATGTTTTAGATTGTGTGTGACTAGTTTTAGAAGTTACAACTAGTGGACGTATACAAATCGCATCATATAAATCGGGCTTAAGGGCTATATCAACCTTGACAACTGATCATGACAGGAAGTTTTAGGCTGGTTGTTGAATGTGGCCCTTGGAGCTGGACCTCCTGACATGTGTGATCATTGAGCAAGGGTAGCAGAAGTATGGGATTGGGATACAGGGACCCCGGTGCCCCTTGAAATGTTTGCACATATTAATGGTGCATTCTCTTACCTGTTGCCAAGGAAACCAATTTTGAAATTACTAAGTTTTGATCTGGGTCCCCTCAGCAAGTTTTATATTCAATCGACACTTGTGTGAGCTTAATTGTTTAATGTATATACAGTGAGATAGTCATCTGGTCACTTTGATGTGTTTCAGAGCATAAATCTCCGATGGGGTATCTGTGTGCCTGATGCATGTGGTGAGCTTGATGTTGCCGTGGCAATTGAAGACATCATAGGTAAGTGCCACTTTTTTTAAACAGCTATGAAAGAATTTGATTTTATTCACTTTATATTGGGCTCTGGGTGCCTGGCCTTTGTAAATTACTTCTCGCACATTTTCAAATAGTCATTTGGACTGTCTTGTTGGCTTAACAAAGTAAAAAAATATATATCCCGGTGAGACGTGGTGGCCTAGTGGTTAGGGCATTGGACTTCGGGTCCAGTGGCCCGGGTTCGATTCCCAGACCGGGTGATCATGTTGTGTCCTTAGGCAAGATACTTTACTCTCTCAGTGCCTCGTCTTCTCGGATAAGGACGTAAAGCCGGAGGTCCCGTCTGCCTTCACTCTGACTATGTTATAAGGTGGACATAAAAGAACCGCTGAGGACGTAAACAAATCTCTGGCAGTGACCACCCTCTCGCGCATTTGATCATCACGACATGAAAAATGCGTGTTATAAGTCATTAAATTTTATCTCATTGCTAACTGAAAAAAGTTGCATTTTATGTTTCAATCATCATACAAGTGAGGTGTTTGTCTAAATGTTTCACTGGAATGATTTTAAATTATAACAAAAGCTTTTTTCCCACTGTTAAAGGCTCATCTCTAATATCTACCATTAACTCTGCCAATCCAACAGAAAAACATTGTTCAAAAAATCAATTTCAAATCATTTTAGTGACAATGGTAATGACATTAAATAATTAACTTATATTTCTTATCTTGTAGCACTATTTGGTCTTCAGACTAAGATTCTGATATCTACCAAACCAGACCCTAGGTCAATTTACTGTGCAAAACCATCAGAGTACAGTGCTGGGGCAGTTATATGCCTGTAAGTAGAAATAATGCTACAACCAATTACCATTATAAACATGCACCGACATATCCATTCATTAATATGTTCATTTGTTTGTTTGTATATTGTTAATGAACTTCAACAATATTTTTTCTGTTTTTTGAAACCCTGTGAATTGATACTTTGTTGGTGCATTTTCTCTTTAGATGTTTATGATCAGGTCTCATCAAAAACCAATGTACATTGATTGAAGTTTTACTGAGTTCAAAATTCTTCCCTCACTCACTCTTTGTCTGTATTGTCTTTTTGTTCACCAGAGTTATTTGCGGCATTCTCTGTATATTGTGCCTTGGTGGGACACTCATTGAATTGGTGGAAGACCCACCATTCTCTTGGAAACAAAAAGAGGAAAGCATTCAAGTACAGAATGGTTCTGCTGTTCATGAAGAGACCCCATCTCTGAATGACACCAGTCATAATGACAGAGAAACATTGCTTAATGCTGGAAACATGCAACCATCAATGGAATATGTGCCAAGAAGAAAAAGTGAGAGCCTTGTAACGTGCATCATATTCACCCTTGCACTTGTCAGTATTTACCAAGATTATATCCAAAATAAAAATAAACTGATAGCTTTAATACAATTCCTTCAGTAATCTTGATATTAAGAACATCCCTGAATTCAAACACTCAAATGCTCATCATTATTTAATATTGTTTTGGTTGTCATCAATAAGAACTTCCAACTTCACCAAACTATATCAAGATGAGTACATTTTCAAACAGTGTCATAACATGCCATTTATGTCATTCATCGTTCAAGGTCCTTTATTGATATTAAGTTACAAGGGGCTATGAAGAAGCTAAAAGAAAGAAGTTTGGTGAAATAGTCCCTTAGAATATTATATTCAACAAGTATCAGTCATTTGTCTTGCCCAGTTAGTATGTTCATTATGTCATTTTGCTATTAATATTAAATAAAATAAACTGCTGATCTAAAGTGCAAATTTGCATTTTCTAATTTAAACGTTTAACCAAGCAGCACTGTTTATACTGCAGCCTGATTGGTGATATATTGCATGATTATATCTAAGAAAAGTATGAAAATACATTCACTCCTTTTTTAATTTGATCATTGTCAATGACAACCATGGTCATTATATATTAAATCTTTTGCAGTGTATACTACTAAATATATTTCTATCATACCCATCCAGTACTGTCCATTTCATTATGGCCTACAGTAATATTTATCATCAATAGTGTAATTCTGATATCGCGATTGCCATTTTTTGCAGATAATCTTGCATCAGGTATAAAAATTACACAGCGGTTTTCCTTCCAAGCAGTTGAGAATGCATTTGTTTCTGTTGACAGCTTTTTCTTCTTGAGGTATTATTCTAAAGATAACCATCCTCAATATTAATTGATCTTGTTGTATCATGTAAAGTATTTGAAACTAACTTAGAAAAACTGTCAATATCTGCTGAAACAAGTAATCATGTTTTGGTGTTTTAATTTCTTTTTGGTTTCAACTGAAAATTTATTCAATAACTATCATCTGCCACTCTCTCCAACAATTTTTTTAAAATAGGAACATAATATATAAAACTATGAAATAAAATACCAAACCTACTCCTTTTCAGTGGTCTTCTTGTGGGATACATTGGATTAAAAAGAATGGCCAAGAATGATGGAAAGCTGCCATGGTTCCAATTTTACTTTCACCGATATTGGAGGTAAACATACATCCACAAATCCATCCATCCACCCACCCATTCCTCATTTCTACAATTATTATCAGGGGCATATTTCAAGGGGGACTAAAAGGGCCTTGGCCCTCCATTTGCTTGGTAAAAACATTAAGAAATGTTTAGCTTTACTACAGACTTAATAGAAGATGTTTGTCTCTGTGATGACTGGCAGCTCCCCTTTCTTTGATGAATGGATCCACCTATGATTATCAATATTATTCATTAGTTAGTATTAATTCATCAATCCACCATCATTTGCTGGTTGAAAAATATAAGGTAAATTGTACACCATAAAGGAGTGAAGGCAAAACTGATATTTCAGACATTAGTCCTTCATCGGAGTAATATAATATGAAACACCAACACTGTGCACTCTAGTGCATAACTAGTTTTTTAATCTCTTTGTTTTAGGTTGACCCCATCTTTAATGTTCTGCATTCTTTTCTATGCAACAATGAATGGTCACCTCAATGAAGGTCCACTGTGGTACACCAACCAACAGCCCACTGCATGTGACAGTAAGTGGTGGACAAACTTGCTCTACATCAATAACTTTTACCCTAAAGAACTTGGTGCTGAGGTATGAAAATAGTTGGATGAAGCTGCAAATTTGATTTTATAAGTTCATTGAATGTCTAATTGATTGAATATATTGCTCCAGGTTATTCTATAACCAAAGTACATATAAAAAACTGTTTTCTTTATCTGATGTCCAATACTGGATAGCAATCTAAAAGTTAAAGAACATGGAAAGAAAGTGGCTCCTCCTTTTTATATTTATTTTAGCTGTAATACAATTATCTTGATTGTAAAGAACTTTTGCGACTGATAATATTTTACACTGCTTTGCCAGCAATAGCAGGATTATATCCCATGTAATATAATTTATGTTAACAAGTGAGGTTACAATAAAGGAGAAAGAAAAGGAGTATTGTCTTTGGAAATTGAGTCACTATTGTGACCTTGTGCAGCATAAATTATATTAATGTAGTAGTCAAATAGTAGTCAAATATCTAATAATCTTCTTTGTGTTTGTTTGTATCCTAGTGCCTAGGTTGGTCTTGGTACCTGGCTAACGACATGCAGTTCTATATTGTCTCTCCTATATTTCTATACGCAATGTATAAGTAAGTAATATTGTGAACATTGCACCATTTACCAGTAAATCTGTACTTCACCAAGCATAGCCAATCAAGCACATTATTCAATAAAATGATGGATTCTGATTGGCTAACCTTTGATATATATCTGTCACACAATCTTTTAAAAAAGTACATTACTTAATTGGTCAAGTACAGACTTAAATGGTTAAGTACAGACATAAATGGTTAAGTACAGACTTAAATGGTCAAGTACAGACTTAAATGGTTAAGTACAGATTTAAATGGTTAAGTACAGACTTAAATGGTCAAGTACAGACTTAAATGGTTAAGTACAGACTTAAATGGTCAAGTACAGACTTAAATGGTTAAGTACAGACTTAAATGGTTAAGTACAGACTTAAATGGTCAAGTACAGACTTAAATGGTTAAGTACAGATTTAAATGGTCAAGTACAGACTTAAATGGTTAAGTACAGATTTAAATGGTCAAGTACAGACTTGAAGGGTACAAAGTTTGTGTATATATTTTTATGGTGAAATATGCAACTTAGGTTTGTTGATGATGATGATGACAATAATGGTGGTTAGTGTTAACAGTGGTGATAGTGATATAGTGATGGTGATAATTAATGTTGGTGATGGTGATGTTCGTGGTGATGGTGATGTTTGTGGTGATGGTGGTGGTGGTAATGGTGGTGATGGTGGTGGTAGTAGTGGTGGTGATAGTAGTGGTTGTGGTCGTGGTGATGGTGGTGGTAGTGGTGGTGACGGTAGTGGTGATGGTAGTAGTGGTGGTGATAGTAGTGGTTGTGGTGGTGGTGATGGTGGTGGTAGTGGTGATGGTGGTGACGGTAGTGGTGACGGTAGTAGTGGTGGTGATGGTAGTGGTGATGGTGGCGGTGATGGTAGTGGTGATGGTGGTGGTGATGGTGGTGGTAGTGGTGATGGTGGTGGTGGTAGTGGTGATGGTGGTGGTGGTGGTGATGGTAGTGGTGATGGTAGTGGTGATGGTGGTGTTGGTGGTGATGGTAGTGGTGATGGTGGTGGTAGTGGTGATGGTGGTGATGGTAGTGGTGATGGTGGTGTTGGTGGTGATGGTAGTGGTGATGGTGGTGGTGATGGTGGTGGTAGTGGTGGCGGTGATGGTTATGGTGATGGTGGTGGTGATGGTGGTGGTAGTGGTGATGGTGGTGGTGATGGTGGTGGTGGTGATAGTAGTGATGTGGATGATTTTGTTGTCAATAATAGTAACAGCGATAATGGTGGTGATTCTGGTGAAGATAATGGAGATAAATAGAAATCATGCTTGACATTATTGGATTATATTTGACATGGTACCTTGTGTTGTCCAGGTGCAAGCTTCCAGGAACAATAATCAGTATTGGTAGTTTTCTTGTGGCAAGTTTTGTTGCTACAGGAGCTATCATTGGTTACTACAAACTTCCAGGAGCTGAGGGGTCAATCTTTCAGTAAGTATTTGTGGAGTCCCAACAACAAAATAAACGTGAATAAATAAATTACACTCTAAAGGTTAATGTTCACTAGTGAAGTAAGTGGAGATGGAGCCATAAAGAAACTCACATGTGAGGGAGAGACAGAAGTGTAGAAGGAAGATGATGCCAGCTAAAGAAATCCTTCTGTTTTGCTTTTTTCGCCACTTGCATTTCCGCTTACTTTACTAATGATAATCCGCCTTGATAGGTAATACACAAAGTGAAATTATGTACAAAGTTTGCATCATTATTTATTACAATATCATAAAATACTGTATTTTTTGTAAACCATTTTCCTTTCCTTTATTGTATTTGTAATACAAGCTGTAAATTTCTTATTCGTATGAGCAAAATCAACTTGTTTACTTACATTATTTCTGTCAAGAAATAGCAAGGATTTTGAATAACACAGATCCTTGTCCTGAATGAACTCTGCATGCACATGAATTTCAACAATTTCAACCCCTGTGCTTGTCAGAGTGAAAACATGTAATATCATTAATTCTCAATACCTTACCATAATGCTGTATTTTTATAGAACTCAGCTGGGTGAAAAGGCCAATATGTACAGTAACATGGTGTACATCAAGCCATATTGTCGTATTTCTCCATATCTTGTTGGTATTGTGCTTGGTTATATCCTGTTTACTGATAAGACACACTCATTTGTGCATAAACTGCAACCAGTAAGTCAACAGTTTGCTTGTCTGTGTATGAGCAAGTCTGTCAATATCTCTAAATATTTTATAATTGCCTGTCTTTCGGTGTTTGTTTGTTTGGTTGATTGTTTTTTTGTTGTGTTGCTCACTTGCTTGCTTTTGTTTGTTGTTTTGCTCACTCGCTTACTTGCTTGCTTGAATTGGTGGCTTGCTTGCTGCTTTGCTTCCTTACTTGCTTGCTTGAATTGGTGGCTTGCTTGCTTGCTTTGTTTGTCTGTCTGTCTGTCTGTTTGTTTGTTTGTTGGTTTCTTTGTTTGTTTGTTTTTGTTGACTACATCGTGGTTATAACTAAGCATAATGACCTGACTAACTGTATCACTTTTCTCATCTAGATGTCCCGGCTCATATTTGCTGCTTTTGGTTGGTCTGTTGCATTCATCTGTACATTTGCCTCACTCTATGGTGGCTACAAAACAATGAAAGAAAACCCAGAACCGTTTACTGAAACAGAAAACATTATCTATGGGACTTTCTTCAGGTTCTCCTGGGCTTTGGGTCTTGCATGGGTCATTTATGCATGTCAGACTGGCATTGGAGGTGAGTATTAATCAATAAAGAAATAAATGATTGGGTCAATTCAAGGGCTGGACCAGGATTATTTTCAGGGGGTGCACGATTATCAGAAGGGGTTGTATTACCCAGTAAAAATGAAATACTGAGGATATTTCAGAAAGATATTTGAGAAAACAAGGAGTTGAAGTCATTTTTGCATAAGCAGCACCCCTCAGCTATAGATCTGGCACTGTCCATAATGAATCCTGAAATGAATGAATGAGTGAATTAAAATTAAGAAATAAATGAATGAATAAATAAATTAATGGAAAAGTGAATGAGCGAGCAAACAAATGAATAAATGGATGGGTTGATGTATGAATGAATAAAATCTGAAATGCGCAAACATGTAAGTAGATGAATGAATGATCGAACCTACGAACATATCAATCATCAAGGACTAAATAAATAATTAATTGAGTTAACAAACAATTGAATGAGTAATTGAATATTACAAAATAATGTATGTGTATCTAAGCATGTATCTAATAATAATATTGGTTACAACATCTTTTACTATCGCTTTCTAGGTGTTGTCAATAGCATTTTGTCGGCTCGGTTCTGGATTCCTCTAAGCCGACTTACCTATGGGACATATTTAGTTCATCCTATTGTCATGAGTGCCTTCTATGGTGGACTACAACATACTGTTGCCTACACTGATTTCTTGATGGTAAGCTGTATGAAACATAAATACCACTATACAGGGACCACGGAGAGGGAGGGGCTGGGGGACTGCAGTCCCCCCACTTTTTAGCGCTAAAGAATAGAAATACAAATAATCCAAATAATAATTAAACTCAAAAGTTTTTTTTTTCTTATTTTCTTGTATGTCTTGTTCTTTGTGACCTAAGAAAAAAAGTTATTATCTTATGGCTGTCAGCCCCCGCCCCCCCCCCCCCCCCCCCTCCCCAACTTTTCAACATACTCCGCGTTCCCTGACTAAGATGTGCTATTTTACGTGATTCTAGTTGACATTCAGGTTCATTATAACCGACTTTTCTGGACATTACAAATTCTATACGGTGAATAACTTTAGTCTGGGTCCGGTCTGGATGGTATTTTTACCAGGTTTTGTTCAACTGGCTTGGCTCTTGTATTTTAAACTAAAAGTCACATTTCCCGGCATTGTTGTTTCTGTAGGTGATGTACTTTATTGGATTCTTGGTTATATCACATGGTATTGCATTCATCCTGGCCATTGCTCTGGAAGTCCCGGCCATGCAACTAGAAAAACTGTTTTAAGAATGAATCACAAGCATGTGTAAATAGCAATTTTTTATGTATTCTGAATTATAGTTTTTTTTAGTATGAGAATTTTTATGTTTTGAGCACGAAAAGCCAGAGCAACGACGAACTGAAACTAGTTCTGATGACGAATGATTTGTTTATGAAAATAAAAATATTAATGAATATCAAGATTCCTTGTAATTGCTGCTGCAGCGAACCAACCCTGAGCGAGCGAATTCGAGATTTGAACACCCCATGATCCTTTGCAAGTGTCAAAAAAACGATTTCTTTGTTCTGGTGTGACGTAGATCATTACTAAAATCCTTTGCGCGCTTAAGATGTAAGATGAGTGATGATAGCGATAACCAGGTTTCGGAAGGAAGAATGCCTTTAACTAAAAAAGATGACGTGACCCCGTCTGAACAGAGATGGCCACAGTGTCTAGCCCAGGGGGATGACTCCGGGGAAAAACAATCGGGGATGCTCGTCGAAAGTTTTCAAAAAATACTCCTAAAAGATACCGGACGTTTTTCAAAATGGCGTGGCTTCACCAATTTGTCAACTCTAAAAGATACTAAAATAAGGAGTTTCAGTGAGGTTCAACCCCTAAAAGATTTGACCAAAAGAGACGAAATCGCTGATTTTGATCCCTAAAAGATACGAGCATCCCCGATCGTTTACCACCAAAGTCCCCCCGCGGGTGTCTAGCGCACGTGTTGGGAGGCAGTAGTGACAAAAAAGCTTTACTTGAACTCTGATTGTCGATTTTTTTATTCAAGTTGATACAAAAGGTCATGGATTTGACTACAATTCAAGCCTTGGATTTTTTTTTGACGGAACACTTACTAATACATGGATGTTATCATATATATAATGGTCATCAGTGGCCAGCGTAACCCCGTCTGGACAGAGATGTCCCACAGTGTTTAGCGCACATATGTTAAAAGCAGTAGCTTCCATCGCGAGCAACCTACTTGCGTATCCTTTTTTTCTTACGGGGGCTTATTCTTTGGACTGAGGAAACCAAACACAAAGGGTGTGCATGTTGAGCTAGAAGGCTGGCTGAGAGGGAGCGTACAAAGCAAGTGTAATTCACATAGGTGTGCATGCTAAGCTAGAAAACTGGCTGAGAGGGAGCGTACAAAGCAAGTGTAATTCACATAGGTGTGCATGTTGAGCTAGAAGGCTGGCTGAGAGGGAGCGTACAAAGCAAGTGTAATTCACATAGATGTGCATGCTAAGCTAGAAGGCTGGCTGAGAGGGAGCGTACAAAGCAAGTGTAATTCACATAGTTGTGCATGCTAAGCTAGAAGGCTGGCTGAGAGGGAGCGTACAAAGCAGGTGTAATTCACATAGGTGTGCATGCTAAGCTAGAATGCTGGCTGAGAGGGAGCGTACAAAGCAGGTGTAATTCACATAGTTGTGCATGCTAAGCTAGAAGACTGACTGAGAGGGAGCGTACAAAGCAATTCACATAGGTGTGCATGCTAAGCTAGAATGCTGGCTGAGTGGGAGCGTACAAAGCAGGTGTAATTCACATAGGTGTGCAGGTTGAGCTAGAAGACTGGCTGAGAGGGAGCGTACAAAGCAATTCACATAGGTGTGCATGCTAAGCTAGAATGCTGGCTGAGTGGGAGCGTACAAAGCAGGTGTAATTCACAGTGTAATTCACATAGGTGTGCATGCTAAGCTAGAAGATTGGCTGAGAGGGAGCATACAAAGCAAGTGCAATTCACATAGGTGTGCATGCTAAGCTAGAAGACTGGCTGAGAGGGAGCGTACAAAGCAAGTGTAATTCACATAGGCGTGCATGCTAAGCTAGAAGGCTGGCTGAGAGGGAGCGTACAAAGCAAGTGTAATTCACATAGGCGTGCATGCTAAGCTAGAAGGCTGGCTGAGAGGGAGCGTACAAAGCAAGTGTAATTCACATAGGCGTGCATGCTAAGCTAGAAGGCTGGCTGAGAGGGAGCGTACAAAGCAAGTGTAATTCACATAGGCGTGCATGCTAAGCTAGAAGGCTGACTGAGAGGGAGCGTACAAAGCAAGTGTAATTCACATAGGCGTGCATGCTAAGCTAGAAGGCTGACTGAGAGGGAGCGTACAAAGCAAGTGTAATTCACATAGGCGTGCATGCTAAGCTAGAAGGCTGACTGAGAGGGAGCGTACAAAGCAAGTGTAATTCACATAGGTGTGCATGTTGAGCTAGAAGGCTGGCTGAAAGGGAGCGTACAAAGCAATTCACATAGGTGTGCATGCTAAGCTAGAATGCTGGCTGAAAGGGAGCGTACAAAGCAATTCACATAGGTGTGCATGCTAAGCTAGAATGCTGGCTGAAAGGGAGCGTACAAAGCAATTCACATAGGTGTGCATGCTAAGCTAGAAGGCTGGCTGAGAGGGAGTGTACAAAGCAAGTGTAATTCACATAGGTGTGCATGTTGAGCTAGAAGGCTGGCTGAAAGGGAGCGTACAAAGCAATTCACATAGGTGTGCATGCTAAGCTAGAATGCTGGCTGAAAGGGAGCGTACAAAGCAGGTGTAATTCACATAGGTGTGCATGCTAAGCTAGAAGACTGGCTGAAAGGGAGCGTACAAAGCAATTCACATAGGTGTGCATGCTAAGCTAGAAGGCTGGCTGAGAGGGAGCGTACAAAGCAAGTGTAATTCACACAGGTGTACATGCTAAGCTAGAAGGCTGGCTGAGAGGGAGCGTACAAAGCAAGTGTAATTCACATAGGTGTGCATGCTAAGCTAGAATGCTGGCTGAGAGGGAGCGTACAAAGCAAGTGTAATTCACATAGGTGTGCATGCTAAGCTAGAAGGCTGGCTGAGAGGGAGCGTACAAAGCAAGTGTAATTCACATAGGTGTGCATGCTAAGCTAGAAGACTGGCTGAGAGGGAGCGTACAAAGCAAGTGTAATTCACATAGGTGTGCATGTTGAGCTAGAGGGCTGACTGAGAGGGAGCGTACAAAGCAAGTGTAATTCACATAGTTGTGCATGCTAAGCTAGAAGGCTGGCTGAGAGGGAGCGTACAAAGCAAGTGTAATTCACATAGGTGTGCATGCTAAGCTAGAAGGCTGGCTGAGAGGGAGCGTACAAAGCAAGTGTAATTCACATAGGTGTGCATGCTAAGCTAGAAGGCTGGCTGAGAGGGAGCGTACAAAGCAAGTGTAATTCACATAGGTGTGCATGCTAAGCTAGAAGGCTGGCTGAGAGGGAGCGTACAAAGCAAGTGTAATTCACATAGGTGTGCATGCTAAGCTAGAAGCCTGGCTGAGAGGGAGCGTACAAAGCAAGTGTAATTCACATAGGTGTGCATGCTAAGCTAGAATGCTGGCTGAGAGGGAGCGTACAAAGCAAGTGTAATTCACATAGGTGTGCATGCTAAGCTAGAAGGCTGGCTGAGAGGGAGCGTACAAAGCAAGTGTAATTCACATAGGTGTGCATGCTAAGCTAGAAGACTGGCTGAGAGGGAGCGTACAAAGCAAGTGTAATTCACATAGGTGTGCATGTTGAGCTAGAGGGCTGACTGAGAGGGAGCGTACAAAGCAAGTGTAATTCACATAGTTGTGCATGCTAAGCTAGAAGGCTGGCTGAGAGGGAGCGTACAAAGCAAGTGTAATTCACATAGGTGTGCATGCTAAGCTAGAAGGCTGGCTGAGAGGGAGCGTACAAAGCAAGTGTAATTCACATAGGTGTGCATGCTAAGCTAGAAGGCTGGCTGAGAGGGAGCGTACAAAGCAAGTGTAATTCACATAGGTGTGCATGCTAAGCTAGAAGGCTGGCTGAGAGGGAGCGTACAAAGCAAGTGTAATTCACATAGGTGTGCATGCTAAGCTAGAAGCCTGGCTGAGAGGGAGCGTACAAAGCAAGTGTAATTCACATAGGTGTGCATGCTAAGCTAGAAGGCTGGCTGAGAGGGAGCGTACAAAGCAAGTGTAATTCACATAGGTGTGCATGCTAAGCTAGAAGGCTGGCTGAGAGGGAGCGTACAAAGCAAGTGTAATTCACATAGGTGTGCATGCTAAGCTAGAAGGCTGGCTGAGAGGGAGCGTACAAAGCAAGTGTAATTCACATAGGTGTGCATGCTAAGCTAGAAGGCTGGCTGAGAGGGAGCGTACAAAGCAAGTGTAATTCACATAGGTGTGCATGCTAAGCTAGAATGCTGGCTGAGAGGGAGCGTACAAAGCAAGTGTAATTCACATAGGTGTGCATGCTAAGCTAGAAGGCTGGCTGAGAGGGAGCGTACAAAGCAAGTGTAATTCACATAGGTGTGCATGCTAAGCTAGAAGGCTGGCTGAGAGGGAGCGTACAAAGCAAGTGTAATTCACATAGGTGTGCATGCTAAGCTAGAAGGCTGGCTGAGAGGGAGCGTACAAAGCAAGTGTAATTCACATAGGTGTGCATGCTAAGCTAGAAGACTGGCTGAGAGGGAGCGTACAAAGCAGGTGTAATTCACATAGGTTAAGTTGGATCATTACAACACGTTTGGACAAGGAAACATGCTCAATGGAATACCATACTGTACACACGAGGTGTCCTCGTGAACGGAAACTCAGTGCCAAAGCTGTATTTCATCTCGGTGAGTTTCCGAGGATGATCAAGTAGGGTGAAGTCAACTTAGTAGTGATCGACATTCCTTGGTTTGAACAGGCAACAAATTGACATTAGTATTTGGAAATAGACTGCGCTAACATTGTCAACCTTTCGCTCTCTCCATGATTCCATTACTTTTCCTCGATTTCCATTTTTCCTTTTTTAGTTTCTGTTTTAATCACATTTCTTTCAGACTTGATCGCGTCATTCCATACTTCCTTCTTTTATTTCTTCCCTGCTTAGTGCGTGCTTTGCTGTCGCTATGTGCGACAATAAACCTTTACTTGAACCGTCTGGCTGTCATTTTGTGGGTCAAGTTGATACAAAAGGTCGTGGGTTCGACAAAAATCCTGGATTTTTTTGACGGAATGGCTTGCTAATGCTATCCACCGGATAAATCGCTATCCAGCGGATAAATTCTAAAGAAATCCTTTGGAGTGGATAACTTTATCCAGTGGATAACTATATCATGCTTCGTATACTCATAGATTCACTAATATAGCATCATAACACATGATTTTTTCCAAATAAGAATTTTTCAGATAACTTGTCGATTATCCATTCATGTAGGAACGAAAAATTCCTTTATATATTTAAGATTAATGCATAATCGCTGCTTCCTATGTAACACTTATAATCAAGATTAGAAACAGATGCATGCTAAGAGAATTTAACAACCAACTGCGGTCAAAAGGTCTGGTAAAAAGAAACTTGCATACTTCCGCACAAGTGTAACCTACCGTCTATAAAGGGACCATTGAATTGAAAACCCGCCAAGAACAAAAAACAGGATTAAAACCAGTTTTGAAATCATGTACAGAATACATTATATTTACATGTGATTACTCCAGTACGCAATATATAACATCTGATTTGTATGCAATCGTCTCTCGAGCAGAAAAACAGCTTATAGTTCAACCAATCAGAAGAAGTTATGTATTACACTTTCCCGCTAGTGCGAAACTTAATTGCACGAGGACAAATTTAACAGCAGTTCGACTGAGTTAGTTAAACACTCCTGTTTCCTTTTTTTACTGCGACTTTCAAGTGTCCCGTCGGTAGATAACTATGGCGAATAATAACCACAACACTAGAAACCAAAATCACGTTCAAAATGACAATTTTTCGAATGATCAACTTGATTTCATGAATCGTTCCGACCTTACCACCGATAACTTGCTCGATCTAAGTGACAATTTTCGACAATTCACTGGACTTCAACGAAAAGTTGGTATCTTCAGTGGTATTTCTCTCATCGTTGGGACAATGATTGGTTCTGGGATTTTCGCTTCTCCTCGATATGTTATGATGTTTTCGGGCTCTATCGGGATGACTTTGATAGTTTGGTCGTTGTGTGGCGTTCTAGCCATTGCTGGTGCGTTGTGTTATTCCGAACTTGGGACGATGATCCCATTATCAGGAGCGGAGTATATATACTTATTAAAAGGTTTTGGTGAACTTCCTGGATTTTTATATGCGTGGACGTCTACAATCATTCTCAAGCCGTCTCAAGTGGCCATTATTTGTCTTGCTTTTGGTGCCTATGTGATCGAGCCGTTTTTTCCTGGTTGCTCTGACCGAAAAGATCTTATTCCCGTGGTGAAGTTGATGGCCGCCCTAGCAATTGGTAAGTTCATTTCAATTATTTATAATTTGCTTGACAAAAATCTTGCAAAATTCATAATATCATAATATCTATTTAAAGTCTAGAATGGCGCGGAATGACAAACTAAGCTTGCACCCGAATTTTTCATAATTTCCACTTTAGTATCGATTTTCAGATTCGTAGTTTCGAGAGTGAGCACATAAATAAACTTACTTAACTTAAGTTTTGAATGTTTACATAGTTTTCATTAACATAATTGAATTTCACTTTACAACATGAGTTACTCAATGCTTTACGCTTGAGTTCAACTATACAAAATGCTTTTTTTCCTTTTACTGGTGAAACTAGTGTCGCAACTTCGATTCGTCCAAAAGTGAATTATCAGTTTCATCGTTACGAGTATTCCTAACTTAACTTGTCCAGTTAAACAAACAAACATAGTTCTCTAGTTAGAAACTCGTCAAAATGATGATATTGAACTTAACTGATATGTAAATATGATGTGGAAATACGTGAACGGCTTTTACGCTTGACTGAAAAAGTATATTTTGGCGGGCTGATTTGATTTGCAAAGAGCCTATGCGAATTACGTTCTCATGGTGATGCCAATGATACGATAGTAAATGTATCGAAATATCGACGTAACCAGTTCTGTTGTAATGGATTAAAATTGCGATAAAATGGTAACTTATTTACAATGTTCTGGAGTATAGTTTCGATAGTTAGCCGGAATTCGTACGTATATAAATAGTAATCAATAACAACTTCGCAACATTGCATTCCTCCATTTGTTAGCAACTTTAAGTTCTACCGCAGTGCATGTTTAACGTAATTTTTGGCTAGCGTGACACGCGATATTTAAAAAAGAATAATAATAAATACAAGATAACCCCACGCAGTCCAGGTCAATGAGGTCAGACAATAGTCTATCTGGGGGAGGGTTGGGTGTTTATAGTTTTGTTGTAATTACTGAAATTATAAACAAACTCTTAAAGCTTGAGTCATAGCTATAACTATCGTTTGGTGGTGTAACGCTGCGTTATCAAAAGAGATAAGTAAATCAATAAACCATAGATTAATAAGCATTTAAGTAGCACCGAACTCGGCTATTTCTTCGTGACGCTTTACAACTTAAACAATCAATCAAAGTTATGAAATGAAAAAATCGAAATGCTATGATACGTTACAAGTCTTGCGCACATATTCTGTGTTCAATGGTATAGTTCAGTACTACACGTATAGGAGCTGAGCCATTTAATAGGCCTCTGTAGACTAATAGTAATATTCAGTAAAGGTTATTCTGAATTTTAAGTAAAGTTTAAGTAAAGTGTTATAATATATGTTTTATTGACATAGCCACAAAACAGGTGAGTTGCAATGTGTCTCTTTGTGAGGGGTAACAGCACGACATGATATTCATATCAACACAAAATATCAGCATAATTAATCGTTTCTTGGAACGTAAAAATCATTATTAGTTTATTACGGCTTCTAGTACGAAAATACAAGACGAATAGTTATTATTTTAATATCCATCATCATCTATACAAACAAATAAATAAATAAAAATTGAGTTGCATAAAATGCGCTATAGAAGAACCTCACATTAGATTAATTAAATCATCATCATCACCACCATTGCTGCAATCATGGGTATCCGTATCTTCATCACCAGACATTCCACATAGCAGACATTTTCTTTATCATTTATGAAACACCCTTTTTTGTCTGTCACTTTGTGGTTTGTTTTGGTTTAAATTAATAGAGTTAAGTTTTCTTAATTTTCCTGGGTGATCCATAACTTTCGTAACATCTAGTTAAAAAAAATATTCATTGTCGTTTAGCAATTTACTCCCCTCACCTCCCCTGTTCGTCAGTAAATCATTTATCAGTTGTTGGTGATGATAAACAAACTGTTATTGTCTGAGTACAAACATGTCAATAAAACATCATTCTTATCGCGCTACCACTAGCGCGCAGGTTCAAAGTCAAAAAGCGCGCGACATCATGTTAGGTATTCACAATTCAACCAAACATGGACGACGTCGAAGCCAAGACCATTTCTCGTACTGAGTTAATCCAACGCTCTCCTAAACCTCCCCAACGTGATGGGAGCTCCACACAGGGTCAGCAGAAAACAACAGGGCTTAAAAAAGAACTGGGAATCGCCAGCGGGATTGCGATTATCGTCGGTACGATGATCGGCTCTGGAGTTTTTGCTTCTCCACGTTGGGTCATGGTGTACTGTGACTCTGTCGGTTTTACTCTAGTCGTGTGGACATTATGTGGGATTCTGAGTGCCTTAGGAGCTTTGTGCTACATAGAACTAGGACTAATTATACCTAAATCGGGAGGAGAGTACGTCTACTTAAAAGAAGCCTTCGGTGATTTAGCGGCGTTTCTGTTCTCGTGGACCCAAGTGCTTGTGTACCGGCCGTCGTCGTTCGCGATTATCCTTCTTGCCTTTGCGTTCTATGTACTGGAGCCGTTTTTCCCGGGTTGTACGGATCGTAAGGAGTTTGAGCCGTTGGTTAAGTTGATGGCTGCTGTGGCAATGGGTGAGTTAACTGTAACATACGTAGTGTGTATATAGGTCATTGTGAAGAGCACATACTTCACGTGCGGGCATACATGGCTTCGATCTAATTTGATTGCCATGACATCAAAACGTTCAAAACAAGAAAACACGCTAAATTGTAAAATATTCCTCGAAGGAAAATCGCTTTTGATATAGATTTTAAACAAATGATGGATAGATTAAAAATGTGGTACTTTTTTATTATTTCTTTTTCCGGGCGGAAAATATTCGTGTTTCATGCAGGAATATATAGTCAGTTAGTTGCATAATGTATGAGTTACCGTCATATGGAGTATTCTATAAATTTCAGTTTAAAGATTCAAGACAACGCGTTGGATAAATGAATGTTGTTTTGACATTAAAAAAGACCTCCATTGAAAGTCGCAAGTGTTTTTTTTACTTTTTATTTTACATTTCATACTTATGAAACTGAAAAAAAAAGAATAAAATGTGTCTGAATGCATTGTAAACATAAAGGACAGTCTAGATAGAATAGTGGGAGTTTTTTTACCCTCCCCTACACAGTTATAAGGGTCCTTAAATATGGGAGGTTTTGTGTTTTGCTGTTTTTGTTTTCTATGTTCTGTTTATACAATGTTGTGTTTTAATTAATTTTAATTAATTATTTCGATTTCTTCCAATGCTCGGATTAAAGTTATTTACTCACCACGTCCTTTGTTTCCACAAAAGAAATTGAAATTGTGTAACATAATTTGATTGTTCTTACAACAATGTAAACAACAAAAGCATCAATATTTTATGTACAATAAATTAATTTTTCACCTACATGTTTTGACTACAAGGAAAGTGTGCGTAAAAATCGTACTGAGTGGAATAAAATTCAATTCGTTGTTGGAAATAGGACAACTACTAACATGACTTTTGTAGGGCATATGGTTTTCAAGAGAGTAGTTTGCATTGTATATAGTGATGAGAATGTTGATTTACCATGCAAAAGCGAAACAGTTTCGGAATTATTTGTTGGAACGGACGCTATTATAAATGAAACGTTTAGACTCGTAAGAATGAAATATGAAAAATTACTAGCTTTGGATCCAATCAATTGATTTAGTGATCACACTTGTTGTCAAAAATGAAATAGCGCGCTGTGAAAACGCTGTTTCAGTATTGTATTTTCTGCAAGCAAGTAAGTCCCTTTTGTTGTAAGCAAGCAAATCCCTCTTTTCTACGCGTTTTCACGTTACCATTTTTACAGCAATCCACGTATGTTTTAATAACGGTTTTGTACTACTTGTTTGCGTGATTTTCACTGGTGTTGTAATTTGATCAGGCGACATGTTGCGTCAGTGTTGCTTTGAATATTTAGTTCTTGAAATAGAAAATGTTTTATTTTTAAACATGCGTGATCTATACGAGTGTTTACAAACAACGACGGGACTTTGGACCTTGTCTTCCGTTTAATTTGATAGTCCGAACAGCTTACCAGGGGTGGATAGGGCAATCCAATACAAGTCTTTGAGAGAGGGGAGGTCAGGAAAGATTAACGTCCCCTTTCAGTTCACAGGGAAAAGCGGGGAGGGGGGTGTCTGACTCGACTTTATAATTAGTTAATAGCAGATATTAGATCTGAGCCTGCGCTTCAGCGGTCTCTGTTTGAAATGCATGGGATCGAGACACTTGGGTCGACAAACCATGATGGCACTAGTAAACGATAGGGGCAGTAACCCCGATGGCGAAAAAAACTCATCTTTATTGCCCAAAAATAAATTAAAAATATATTTTTGAATGGATAATGAATGATCACTTTAACCATAGTTAACAATGCTATAACGGCGCTATCAATCCTTGAGATAATGATGATGGTGATAATGACGTTGGTGAAGTTGCGGGTGCTATCTGATGGTGATATGTTGATGATGGAAGTAATGATAATGGTGTCAATCAGTATCTAAGCCAATAAGGCAATCATTGAATTGATACATCATCATCGTCGTCATTTAGTAGGTCCAGTATAACCCGCAATGTTTCTAACAAAAATTATGTATGCAAATATTCAAGTCACGCCAACCAACTTTATTAACTGATATAAGTCTTCTTAATCCCTAATACAATAGACCTCATAAACCTGATAGTAAAAAAGCACGTGGTCTATGCTATTGTATGACCGCCGATGTAGTAGTTGAAACTCAAGCCATTGACTGCAAAGATCAGAGCTGGCTGCTATAAAAAAAACAATCCTAGTGTAACGCAATACAAGTCTACAAACAATCTGTTCATCGATACAAGTCATAGTGAGGTCACGACCGTGCAAATGTAAACACGATGTTGAAATTCCAAGAGAAAAGCAAGGCCCTTTGTTAGTCGATTAAAACTGCAATCAAAATCCTAAGGCAACGCAAGACAAATCTACTGAAACACTCATCAAGTCACTTGACACTAAAGATCGCGAACAGCGATTAAATTCGCGTTACTGAGTACCGTACTCCACCAAAATGGAAGCTCCCAGCTCCATCAAACCTACCAAATCTGTCCACGGTCTACAACGCCAAGTCGGTCTTCTCGGCGGTGTCTCGATAATAGTGGGAACAATGATCGGTTCAGGGATATTTGCGTCGCCAAAATGGGTCGCCATCAACGCTGGCTCAGTCGGCATGACTCTAGTCGTCTGGTCACTTGGTGGACTGCTAAGTGTTCTGGGATCTCTAGGCTATATAGAGCTTGGTTTGGCCATTTCAAAGTCTGGTGGCGAATATACGTATTTTAAAGAAGCGTTTGGACCAGTAGCTGCGTTTCTTTACTCATGGACATGCGTGTTGACGACTCGTCCTGCGTCTCTTGCGATTACGTTGCTTACGTTTGCGTATTACGTTCTGGAGCCGTTTTATCCATGTAGTGGCCGCGATGACCTGATACCTGCTGTTAAACTTCTCGCTGCGACTGCGATTGGTAAGGGATATGTTATTATCTATTGCGCATGTTCTTTGTACTTTTCTAATCAGCCCCACACGTCAAAATGCTTGTACTGTCCGTTTTTGGACTTCTGGGGTCAGTTGTAAAGTTATTATAATAGTATCATAATCCATTGGAGGTAAAAACTAGTAAGAAATACTAGGTAGAACTGCGTCGGTGTTTCTAGAGAAACAGTTGTATGTGTAATGATAAGTTTGACACCGTTGAATGATTGTAGCGAAAACTAAAACTGATAATCCATTAGGTTAGCTGGTTAATATTATCCACCAAGTCTTATCTTGTGGATATATTGTGATTGTACACAGTGTATAATTCTAATCCACGCTGGATAACATGTCTTGTATTCAGCGAGTACTTAAGAGGGGAGAATTTTGTGATATCGCTAAAATGGCTGAAAATCACTTATAATAACAAAAGATACATAAACAACGCTTTATTTCATTACAACATTCATATATTTTTACAGTCATCGGATCTATCAAAGCTGGTATGGGCCTCCTGTGGTCCGGGGTCAAATCTATTCCAAACTTTGCAGACAGTGAGTTTAGTGTTATGCAAGTTCAAATTCCATTTATAATATTTTCGCAAGTTCAAATTACATCTGTAATATTTTTGTTATTGTTTTTTTTAAACCACTTGAAACACGTGGATCGATCTTGAATTAACGTTTAGAAGGAAATCCCGTCACAGGAAAGCTCTCGCCAAAGTGCACACTGCACGTGTACTGCTTTTGTATCGTCGGTCGTCAACAGGGCCAATTAGAACGAATGATAGCGGTGTCCTCTTTCGTCGGTCATAACATAGTCAATTAGAACGAATGATCAAGGGGGTATTCGTAAAATTATGATCAAGTGATGGTGACAATGAGTTGTGATGTTGATACTGTTGATAACTCTAATCATCATTGACTTTAAGTTTGATATAAATTTTTAACAAGGACTTTCACAGTTATAGCTCTAGATCAAAGAGCAATATAAGAAAACATATAAGTAGACGAAAATAGGGTCATTTTACTATGGTCTCTCGCGCTTCAGAGAACTGGAACAACATAGATATAAAATAATATAAGAAACATCACAGACTTAAAACCTTTTAAGAAAGCCATCTTTTAATATATTTTAATCATTTTATGGTTGTATATAATTTGTACTTATTTTTTGTTTTTTTTTATCTTGAAATTATTATCATTAATATAATGTGTTTATATATATATATATATGCATTTTTTGTTAGAACCCTAGTAAAACCACTGATCTGATCTAGGTTTCGTCAATATTCAATCGTCATTACCAGTGACATTTATTCGTGCGAACTTATCGGTAATAATGACTCAAATTACCAATATCTGATAGTCGCTTTTTGTCATCATTTATACAGGGGTTTATAAACATGGTGACCATCGTGTGTGATTATAGTCAACTAGTCATAACCATTATTACCAGTCATCATTATCGTCATTCCCATGCATCTTCCTAATTCCCATTAGTTCATCGACCGCACTAGCCGTGTGTACTACTCAACTGTGATCCAGTTATCGGGATGGTGATTACTTTAATAATTATGATTTTCATTAACTTTCAACTAATAATCTTCTAGACGAAACTAATTGGTATTTTTTATTTACAAAAGATTATTAAAAAAATCACTTCAAAGTCATATACTATTTCATTGTAATTTCCTTCTTATACATCTCTCATGGAGTTGCGCTGTTTAACGAATGCCCAAAAATTGCGTGAGACCTCCTTCGGCAAGGAAATGAATCCGTTTTACCCTAAATGAGCTCAATCAACCATCAAATTACCATATATATATTTTTACTCTCGCTGATGAAATATTTACTTAAAGATCACGAGTGTTTAAACGGTTTGTTTGCGTTAGTAGATTTAAACCTATACAGAATATTTAGAATTTAGAATCTTAGAAGGAAATTTGTAATATCATCTCAGTAAATTCTCTTATAGTGACCTTGATGTCAAACCGACATTACGTACAAGTGGATTTGAAGGATAAATCACAGAGAGTGAAAAACTCTGAGTATCCAAAGTTCATTTATTTGCGTCACTGGAGTTTGTTTATATAACTGTTGCGCTCTATTATAGCGCACCATTTCAACCTGAAACGCCGCTTCGACAAGACCATACCAAAAAGCGCTGGTCAAAAGTTTAAACTACACTACAGATCAAAAATGGCTGAAAATGATAAAGTTGAATCTCTTTCTAAAACTCCAACAATTGGCCTTCGACGTACCTTAGGCCCAATCGGAGGAATCTCCCTTATTGTGGGGAATATGATCGGATCGGGTATTTTTGCATCAGCCCGTTGGGTGATGGTATATTCCGGCTCGATCGGACTTACTCTCATCGCTTGGGCCGGTTGTGGAATCATCTCTATCTTTGGAGCGTTGAGCTATCTTGAGCTTGGTCTGGCTATTCCACTTTCAGGCTGTGAACACGCTTATTTGAAGGAGAGTTATGGTGACCTAGCAGCGTTTATGTTTTCATGGACGACTGTTTTAGTGAACAAACCTGCTTCACTGGCGATTATATTGCTAACCTTCGCTGGGTATACTTTAGAGGCTATTTTCCCTGGATGTGGAGGGGATCCTGAGTTCAATACTTTGACTAAACTCTTGGCTGCGTCCGCTATTGGTAAGATCATCCTCAATGAAAACTAATGAAATAGCATGCATACGTGGTGTTAGTTAAATTTGAGCGTTTTAACTATGTCACTATTGCATATCGTTGGAGCTTACTTTTATAGTTATTTTAAGCAAAATCATGAATTTATCTGTCATTGTTTTGTTTTGATTAATTTTGTTTTTACGATTCCTCTGTAGACAGGCACAGAAAACATCTTACTAGCGTAACGGAACTGTAGGTAGACCACACTAACAACATTTTAAGGAAATAGTTTTACGATTTTCAGTGACAAAACTGTATGGTCGTATCATAGAACGAGGCTTCACGGTTTATAACATGAAAGTGGATGTTAATAGTTTTTATTTAAGCCTTGTATGTTGTTGCTGATTCATAGATGTAATGACATTTTCGTATAACTGCGATTCTAACTTAACAGTAATGTATCGTATCGCATCGGCACCGTAGCTTCTAAGAAAACATTCGAGTATCTCTCGCGAAAACGACTCTAAAGTAACGTAACGTAACGTTATATACGTAATAATGTGTGATACAGCGCAAAAGGCTAGACTAGTACGGACCAGTCGTACTGAAACATTATCATCATTTGGTCATCAATATCTGATTCCAAGGTGGGAAAATCGTATATACATAAGTCGCGTCAAAACAGTTGTCATTTCAACAACCCTTTTTTAAAAGGGTGTCCAAGGTCAAAGTTTATTCTAAAATATAATGGAAAGGAATTATAGTTACAGGAAAGATTGTCCAAGGTGAGCTGAGTTGGGAGAGCATTGGAATGGATATAAACGAGCGACTTCAAAAAGGTTGAACACAGTGATGTACTTGCTTACAACTATTTCAAAATGGTTGTCCAATACCTGTTTTCCGGCCGCAGTTCTATTCTCGAATCCTATATAGATAAATCCGCTATTTAAAAACCTTATCTGCTAATGACCAGGGTTTCAATAACATATTTCTATTCTTTTATGTCGTGCCATATAATCAATATGTATACAACTGTGTTGTACCTATACAATATTTCACATCCATACACTTGTCTGCCTTGTTTTAAAAATCTAAAACCCCACCATTTGATGTAACATAATACAAGTATGGCACTGTGATAATCTTAGTTTACGATACCCGTCTTGCAGTTCTAAATACTTTCTGCTAACCCACCTTGGCTTCACGTGATGATTATTGAGAGACTGGACGTTCCAAAGTTCTTGATCATCTAAAAAAAACTGGCGATCAAAAACATTCGAACAGGTGATCTAAAAAGGTTCTAATTTGTAATTAACTATTGGTAACTGGTAAAGAACGCAAAAAGAGTTAGAACACACTACTTAAAGAGATTGAAATGGAAAACAAAGCATTCAACGACATTTCCATGGCAAGCACACGTCGTGATGCGAAGATCACAAACAATGTTCCTGCGCTAGAAATCACCAATTCCAACACATCAAAATCCACTGCTTTAAAACAAGAAGTCGGACTAATTGGAGGAATATCTCTCATCATTGGTACTATGATTGGAAGTGGTATTTTCGCATCTGCTAGTGGTGTCTTCGCTTTGTCGAATTCACCCGGTATGGGGCTAGTTGTGTGGAGTTTATGCGGCGTTCTTGCAATGCTCGGAGCGTTGTGCTACTGTGAACTAGGAACCATGATCACCAAATCAGGAGGAGAGTATGTCTATTTAAAGGAAGCCTTTGGTTCGATGGTGGCATTTCTCTTTGCGTATACATCGACGTTCTTTCTCAAGCCGTCGTTGATAGCTATTATTTCTCTGGCGTTTGGAAAATACACGATCGAACCATTCTTCCCGTGGTGTTTCAGTGCTGACCCTGACAGAATGGATCTTAATGTACTAGTCAAGATACTAGCAGCTCTCTGCATTGGTAGGAGTTCGAGATCTAGTTTGTTAATTTTGCTTGTTTGGTGAATTGTTTGTTAAATTTGTTTGTTTGCTCGTTTGCATATTTGTTTTGTTTGTTTGCTTATTTGTTTGTTTCCTTGTTTGATTGTTTCCTTGTTTGTTAGTTTGCGTAATTTGTTTATTTGTTTCCACGTACTTTGTTGATCTTAAATTTCACGATTTTTATACCAAAGCATTGTTGGAATCAGCGAAAGCCTGAGACTTCTTTTGTTGATGTTATTAAGACATTTTCTAGTTCCGCAAATGTAACAAAGCTCCCTTTCATCAGTTATTAGTTAACAGGCGATTTACATAGTGGCGTCATTTTTTTTATTTTTTATTTTTATTAAAAATTTTAATAAGGAAAGCCAACGTCACTATAAGTGATTTACAGATGGGTCCTCGACATAAAATAAAATTAGACTAAGAATAAGAATAATAAAGAAAAATAATATATACATAATATAAGATGCTAAGATTTGTAAAAAGTCTAACTTAGATGAATATTCACTTTACGAATTTGTTTTTTTTAATTATCTAGAGATTTAGATTCTCTTATGGAGAAATCTAGTCTATTCCAGTCATTGGTGGCAGAGTTTATTGAGGTCCAAAGACTTTCAATACCAGAATGCATTGTTGACTTTCTTTTGTATCGCAATTAGTGCTAATTGTATTACTAATCTCTAAAGGGATTAAAAATTTGAATGCTAGTCTTGGCAGTAAAATGACAACATAATGAAAATCGCTTATTGCGCAATCAGTTTTAGGGTTAGTTTGTCACGCGATAATGCTTTTAAACTCACGACGTGACAAGCACGCGTGACAAAACCTAAAAACGGACTGCGGAGGAGTCTAATTAGTTATAAAGATTTATACGGGACTATGCATATATATGTGACAGGGGGGTCGTTATCACAGATCACTCAACACCCCTCCAACCCCTCGCTTTATAAGATCGTGGGAATGAAGGACGATTTTTCAAAATGTAGTAAATGAAAAGATCCGGGGGTTCCCCCCTGGAATAAGAGGTATGAAAATTTGATCTAACAGATTTAAGACGGTAATTTATAATATTTTCAAATAGAAGGAAGGAAGGAAGGAAGGAAGGCTTTATGACCTTGCGCGACAAATCCCGCAGTTGCTAATGCTGGTATTTAGTCCATGAGCCAAGTGCCTAAAAATGGCGGTTCGTTACCACTCGGGGGGACAAAGGCCAACATATATCAAATTAAAGCTTATCATGAGTAGAATTCGAAAATATATGATGGAAATGTTGTCGGAGTAGCTTAAGGGTGTCACGTGACCTTGAAATTTGCATAATTATCATATATACCAATGATATACTGAATGTACTAAAGTGTGACTTCATAAACTAAAGCTACAACAGATAAAATATAATGTCTGTAAAGTTATTTGTCACTTTTAACGCTAATTAGTCACATGTCAGTGACGTCACTTCCGGTCAGGATAAAAAAATCTGAGGTTTTTGTGTTGTTTAAGTATATTTATTCGTTATTTTTTTTTATATATATGTTTGAAAATACAATTCAAACCAATTTTGGCAAAATATAACACTAAAAAGAATTGTTAAGGATGTTCATGGGAATTGCTGTTGCGCACCATTTCTGCGCATGCAGGCACGCCCTAAGAAATTCTCAGAACAAACGACATTAACACGAGTGTGAGCTCTTTATTTGTTTGATTTTTGTCCATTTTCCAGGCTTTGAGAAGAATTCAGCAGAAACAAAGCTTGTTGCTTGCATTTTTTCTATATGTCAATAAAGGCGTTGATATGCTCTACAAAGTATTTCGAAACAAAGGCAAACTGACGCTCAAGTTTTAAATAAGATCCAATTTACGTAAAAAATTGAGCTGTGATGTTGAAATCTCAGCTTTGTAACAAAGCAATGCACTGATTCAAAAGCTCATTATTGCTTTCATTTGTCTCCTCAAAGCTTCAGTTTGTTTTCAGAAATATCACCAAAAGCCGATGAAATCATAGAACGGGAGGTCACTGTTAGTGTACAGGTCCAGGTGGATGATAACCAAATCCCGAATGGATTGGTCAGACCATGCTTATGTGCGAGCACGTTCTGAGAGAAACAAGAATAAAATTGGATGGCCCAAAGAGGCGAGCAAACAAACAAACTAGTTTCAAGATATTCTGTCACCATGGTCAATAAAATCGCTTATAAATATTTCGTTATTTTAAAATTTTAATCATTAATACATGCAGTCCATCATATTGCAGCGATTGATTCATAAAGGGCGTATTCTCATCTCAAAGCGGTTGATAGAGCCTTGTTCATGTGAAAGCTTGCGTGCCATGACACTCTTCGAAGCTATATACCAGGATTCGGTTGCACAAATAATGGATAAAGGTATCCATTTCATAGAATTTCCGATGAATAGCTCTATTCAGGCTTTGTGGAACCTGCCCCAGAGTATAAACACTGCTCTTCATGTACATCAATAGCTGTGAGAGAAATCCATCTCGGGGTTGGGCATCGCTTTGTATTGATCGTATTGCCACTGAGCCTGTAACTTGTGGTCCTCATCAAGACATTATTGTGAATAAGGTGGACAAGGCAAAGAAGAAAATCCCCCTTATACCTTTTTATGATTTTAAATAGGACCCAAACTTGTGAAAGTTGAGAAATCCATGGCTCACAACAAAGACACAATCATTGCCAATAATATAGGCTATTCGCCAGCTACTGATATGTCCACTGTCAATGACTTCCTTCACTGATCTCTAGCTAATACCAATGCTATATATATCATCGCTTGTAATATCCTATATCACACGATTGAGTAACTTCGTCATATAATCTGTATATTAAGAGAAGGTGATTGAGAACTGCTGTTTGCGCCAGATTGTCCTTTATATTGTGCTAAAAAGACCTCATATCAAGCGCATACGACCCTATGTAACTATTGTTTTCATATATATAATGTGATTGTACTTTGACTATTGCAGTGAGGTATGGGGTGATACAAATAAGACTTTGCGTGATCGACTACAAAAACTACAGAATAAAGCAGTAACTGAATATAATTGCGACGTGCAATCAAAGGATATTCTAGTCGATTTAGATTGGGGCAAACTTTAACTGAGACGTAAAAAACAAAGGACCGTGCTGATGTTTAAAGTAACCAATAAGAAAATGCCTTTACATGTACAAAAGGTATTTACTGAGAACCCCCAAATGTACAATCTAAGGACGCCAGAAGGCAAATTAACTGACATAAGCAAAACCTAGGACTGAATGTCTAAAAAGCAGTTTCTGCTATGGTTTACCTTTTATATACTGATGATTTCCCGTGTATAAATAAAGTTATGCCCTTCCTTTTCGCACAATGATGTCAACCGCAGTAAAAAAAGGCAGTTCATGAGATTATAGCGATTTGACGAGACCACGCACCTTTAGGTACACTATCGTAAAGTTGCAGAATACCTCTGCTGGTCACTTCAAGAAGGCATGTCTAGAATCCCTCCAACCAACGGCAGGGTATCATGAGCCGTTGAGGAAACAAAATGGATTGCAAAAAAGTTTACAAATAACAAATACATAGAAACTGTGCAATGATCTCAATTTTGTTTATTCAAATGATCATAATTTCTTAAAGGTGTAATCTACAAAAGTAGATTTTGTTTCTGCGGAATTCTGCTCAAAACCTAGAAAATGGACAAAAAGCAAACAAAAAAAAAAAAAAAGGGCCCACACTCGTATTAATGTCGTTTGTTCTGCCTGTGTGCGCAGAAATGATGCGCACCGGCAATTTCTGTGAACATCCTTAACAATTTTTTCAGTGTTATATCTGCCAAAATTGGTTTGAATTGTACTTTTGAGCATATATAAAAGAGATAACAAATAAATATACTTAAACAACACAAAAACCTCAGATTTTTTATCCTGACCGGAAGTGACGTCACTGACATGTGACTAATTAGCGTTAAAAGTGACAAATAACTTTAAAGACATTATATTTTATCTATTGTAGCTTTAGTTTATGAAGAATGAGCAGAACTACATGCTAAAAGTCACACTTTAGTACATTCAGTATATCATTGGTTTATATGCTAATTATGCAAATTTCAAGGTCACGTGACACCCTTAAGCTACTCCGACATCATTTCCATCATATATTTTCGAATTCTACTCATGATAAGCTTTAATTTGATATATGTTAGCCTTCGTCCCCCCGAGTGGTAACGAAAAGTGGCTTGGCTCATGGACTAATTCTAATAGTGTATAGACGGATCAAAGAGGTCGAATTCTCTCTTTATAGCAATTACATGTACTACACTGCGTTTGTTTGAAGTCAGAAACGAGACTATTCATCTACGATGTATGTTTTTATCACTTATCTATGCGTTCTATTTTTTTGAAAAAGCTAGTAAACCTTCAGGTTTTCCATCCACGCTATCGTACCTATTCTTACCTGTTATTTTTCTTGCAAACTATTTAAAGTCGAATGGTTGTTAGAGAGTATGTAGGACAGTACTTGCGTTACCAGATACGAATAATAAATACAATATTAACGGAACGTAACTTGATAGTTGTAAATATGATATCGCTTTAGACCATTCTGCACCTTACCTTAGTAACTAACTTTCACGTGCCAGATTGCGATGTCGAAATGACTGCATATCAAAACCTTCCAGAAGGCTTGATCATATGAAAAAGAATAAGTGATCGAAAACTCCTTTGTACTTAAGTCTGAGGTGATCAAAAAGAGTAAGGGATCCGCGCATTGGCATTCGAACAATTGTTCTGACAACATTTGAATAAGAACTACAGAATCACAAGCAAGGACATAATATTTCATCCACGTGAGTTGATAACATTCGAATCGTCCAAGAAAATAAACATGGAAAATAAAGCGTTCTCAGTCGACACACCTGAAATTCTTCGTCGCAACACTCAAACCAATCATTCGGAGCTCAACATTGTTACAAAAGATGGTTTGAAAATTGAGCCATCGAAGACTACTGCGTTGCAACCCGAAGTTGGAATAATTGGAGGAATATCTCTCATCGTTGGTACTATGATTGGTAGCGGTATATTCGCATCTGCTAGTGGTGTCTTCGCTTTGTCGAATTCACCCGGAATGGGGCTGGTTGTATGGAGTTTATGCGGCGTTATCGCAATGCTGGGAGCGTTGTGCTACTGTGAACTAGGAACCATGATCACCAAATCAGGAGGAGAGTATGTCTATTTAAAGGAAAGTTTTGGGCCACCAGTAGCGTTTTTGTATGCTTATACTTCTACCGTTCTTCTCAAACCCTCTCAGTTGGCTATTATTGCCTTAGCGTTTGGTCAGTACACTATCGAACCGTTCTTTCCTTCGTGTTCTATTGTTCACCCTGGTAGAATGGATCTAAACATACTTGTCAAGATATTAGCGGCTATTTGTATTGGTATGAATTGAATCCAAAGTGTTATTTTAATTTGTTACTTTTTTTTAATTGATACATCCTGAAGTGTGGTGCGCTATTTCAGTGCAGCGTGTTGTCGTGCAAAGTGACCCGAGAAGTGATGTGTTGCAAGGCCGACGTCACGGTTGTAAAGCTATATTGTGCAATGTGTTGTGCGATGTTGCCTTAAGTTGTGCGTTGTTGAGTTGTGCTGCATTATGTAGATAGACTGCGCAACGGTCGTTTAGGGGGCTGGGTAGGGAGGGGCAATCCCTCCCTCAAGCCTTGACACGCAGGCTGTGAAACATAATTTTCGCTCAAGTCTTTTCCGCGTCGAGTTGCTATTTCATCACCTTAATGTAGTTTGTTATTTCTGCCTTGTAGATTTGTATTTACATGTTAACAGGTCAAGTAGTCTAAAGAAGTCTCATGTTGAGTGTAGTTTTTAGTATTTATAATAGTTACTTGATAGACGTTCATTGGTGATTTTACCGTAGTTTGTTCTATTTCGATCGATCAATATATTCTACATTGACGAAGAAATGCTCCAATATTCCAATGTACAGTGAAATGATAGCATTCTACAATGCACTCTGGTTATGTTCATTTGCAAGTCCCACATAAAATCAAACTCTTATTCTATATGACCCCGTGTTGTCACGCAACACTTGTTTTTACCAAGATGTTCCTGAGCAGAGTGCGCGCCAATTACTTAATATTCAGCTAGTTTGTGGAAGTTTGTAAATATCGTTGAATAGAACAGTATTTGAAGTTACTATTTAATAAAACAGTGCTTAATCAAACAATCGAATGCAAAATAAATGGCGCCATTTAATGTCTCAGTGAGCCTCAGCTTGTTAATGACAAACTTACAATAGTTGCTACTTAAATGCTTTTAGTCCGCTAAATCGGTAGATCTTTCAAGGTCATAGGCATGCACTCATCAAATGTGCACGCCTAGAGATATATCTGCACTATTTGCACAACTGTACACTCCATCCAAAATAACGTTTTTAATTACATACCTCTGTTGGTTCTTTTTTCTAATAATTTTGTAATTTTCGGTATAAATGTCCACAACTAGTTCCACGCTTGAACGTAAGGTGTACGTTTCTTACTTTAATGTACGTCAAGCCACGTCCCCTAATGTAGTTTTCATAAGAAGTCAATCATTAGGTATACCTAAGGTGTACGTTTTTTACTTTAATGTTAATATTAATGCCAAACCCTATTACAAACATGTAAACCTCTGTTCTTCATGACTGCTTTAGGGACGGACCATTAGAAAAGTGAAGGGGGGCCTTGACCCAAGGGAAAAAACGTATGCAATGTTGAAACTCCCCCTCCCCCTTCACTTTTCTCATGGTCTGTCCTTTGGATCGTTTATGATGGGACAAGCATATAAACAAGAATAGTGTGAATGTAATGATAAACCCTTCTCAACTATTCGTCTTGTGCCATTTCAGGTGTCATCACGTTTGTGAACTGTTTCAGTGTACGATGGGCTACTCGTATGCAGATCATATTTACCGTGGCTAAACTGGTAGCCATTGGTATGCTGATTATAACTGGAATAGTGCGACTTGGACAAGGTAAGTACTGGTTTTCAGCCTGTCTACCAGAGGCGGATCCATGGTGGTTGGTCAACCCTTTAATTTGACATATAATTCTTTCTATTTCTGATTGATAATCAGCAATTGTTTTGTTAGTGCCCTCCTTTCAAAGTTTCCAGATCCGCCTCTCAGCATGGTTGTTTTCGTATAAGTGGGAAACAGTACTGTATCATATCGTAGCAATAGTTTCAAATAGGTCTAAAACATTTCAGGATTTTTCTGCCGTATCGTACCAGTACTGTAACTGTACCGTTTCCCACTCATGACTCTATTGTACCTTTGGAAACAAAGCCAGCAGGAAAATATATAGCAAATGCGTATTCTATTAACATATAAATTAATAATAATAAATTAAAACTTATATTGCACAGGTTCCATGGGGAGATGTTCACCTGCGATATGATTAACATTTCACATGGTGATCACATTGAAATTTGTATTTTCATTTCTTCAGGACATACGGCAAGTTTTCAGAATTCGTTTGCTGGTACAACCACAAGTATTGGAATGATTGGCTTTGCTTTTTATAATGGCTTGTGGGCCTATGATGGATGGTGAGTAATGTATATATCCAGTGCACAATTTGACTGCCTTCTCTCTGATATCAAAACATTTTTTTATTTGATCTAATTTATTTACGAAATTTATGATTTAATTTACCAGAATATATAAAAAACTGCTCCACTATAAATACTTTTAAAAAACTTTTAAAAACATTTTTATTTAAAAATTTTTATGATTTATAAATTTTGACATTTTAGTTGGTCAGATGATTAGATTATTGTAAAGCGCTATTGAAGCTTGTTAAATAGCGCTCTATAAATTTATTTATTATTATTTATTATTATTAATTCATGACTCTATTTTTACAGGAATAATCTTAATTATGTAACAGAAGAACTCAAGAACCCTTATAGGTACATAAAATATATACTAAATATATTATTGTTTTTGTTTCTTTCCAATTACAGCCTATGCTATGTATGGTAGCCTGCCAATTTCATAACATTCTTTACATTTCATCTGTCCTGGACTGCCAATCAATTACTTTCTGGGGAGAGTTTGACAGAATTTGTAATAGCAATCCTTGCCAAATGAAAGTTATTGATTGCCTGATAGACTGAAATAGGTGGTCACAATGAATAAGTTTCCTGAGCAACTGTGATACATAAGCACTTTTGTGTGAGAAAAGTCCATCTTAAAATTAAGGATGTTTCCTGTTCTAGTACCATACATGAATCTAAAGATGTCATCAACAACAAGGTTTTGCAGCTTTGCATTAGGGAGACAATGTTATAATGTAATCCAATCAGTGCAATCTTATCATTGCAGAGACCTCCCTCGTTCTATTCTGATTGGTATTCCTCTAGTGACCATTTGTTACGTACTGGTCAACATAGCGTATCTTACAGTTCTGACACCTGACGAGGTCAAAACATCGGGAGCTGTTGCAGTGGTACGCTGACTTAGTAATATGATATGAGATGCAATCAGTTTTGACACCATCATAATCACTATTAACACCTTTGCCATTGTTATCTACCATTGTCATCACCATCATCACTATCAACCACAAGCATTGTCATCACCATCATCACTATCAACCACAAGCATTGTCATCACCATCATCACTATCAACTACAAGCATTGTCATCACCATCATCACTATCAACTACAAGCATTGTCATCACCATCATCACTATCAACCACAAGCATTGTCATCACCATCATCACTATCAACTACAAGCATTGTCATCACCATCATCACTATCAACCACAAGCATTGTCATCACCATCATCACTATCAACCACAAGCATTGTCATCACCATCATCACTATCAACCACAAGCATTGTCATCACCATCATCACTATCAACCACAAGCATTGTCATCACCATCATCACTATCAACCACAAGCATTGTCATCACCATCATCACTATCAACCACAAGCATTGTCATCACCATCATCACTATCAACCACAAGCATTGTCATCACCATCATCACTATCAACCACAAGCATTATCATCACCATCATCACTATCAACCACAAGCATTATCATCACCATCATCACTATCAACTACAAGCATTGTCATCACCATCATCACTATCAACTACAAGCATTATCATCACCATCATCACTATCAACTACAAGCATTATCATCACCATCATCACTATCAACTACAAGCATTGTCATCACCATCATCACTATCAACTACAAGCATTATCATCACCATCATCACTATCAACTACAAGCATTGTCATCACCATCATCACTATCAACCACAAGCATTGTCATCACCATCATCACTATCAACTACAAGCATTGTCATCACCATCATCACTATCAACCACAAGCATTATCATCACCATCATCACTATCAACCACAAGCATTGTCATCACCATCATCACTATCAACCACAAGCATTGTCATCACCATCATCACTATCAACTACAAGCATTGTCATCACTATCAACTACAAGCATTGTCATCACCATCATCACTATCAACTACAAGCATTGTCATCACCATCATCACTATCAACTACAAGCATTGTCATCACCATCATCACTATCAACTACAAGCATTGTCATCACCATCATCACTATCAACTACAAGCATTGTCATCACCATCATCACTATCAACTACAAGCATTATCATCACTATCAACTACAAGCATTGTCATCACCATCATCACTATCAACCACAAGCATTGTCATCACCATCATCACTATCAACTACAAGCATTGTCATCACCATCATCACTATCAACCACAAGCATTGTCATCACCATCATCACTATCAACCACAAGCATTGTCATCACCATCATCACTATCAACCACAAGCATTGTCATCACCATCATCACTATCAACCACAAGCATTGTCATCACCATCATCACTATCAACCACAAGCATTGTCATCACCATCATCACTATCAACCACAAGCATTGTCATCACCATCATCACTATCAACCACAAGCATTGTCATCACCATCATCACTATCAACCACAAGCATTGTCATCACCATCATCACTATCAACCACAAGCATTGTCATCACCATCATCACTATCAACCACAAGCATTATCATCACCATCATCACTATCAACCACAAGCATTATCATCACCATCATCACTATCAACTACAAGCATTGTCATCACCATCATCACTATCAACTACAAGCATTGTCATCACCATCATCACTATCAACCACAAGCATTGTCATCACCATCATCACTATCAACCACAAGCATTGTCATCACCATCATCACTATCAACTACAAGCATTGTCATCACTATCAACTACAAGCATTGTCATCACCATCATCACTATCAACTACAAGCATTGTCATCACCATCATCACTATCAACTACAAGCATTGTCATCACCAGCATCACTATCAACTACAAGCATTGTCATCACCATCATCACTATCAACTACAAGCATTGTCATCGCCATCAACCACAAGCATTGTCATCACCATCATCACTATCAACCACAAGCATTGTCATCACCATCATCACTATCAACTACAAGCATTGTCATCACCATCATCACTATTAACTACAAGCATTATCATCACCATCATCACTATCAACTACAAGCATTGTCATCACCATCATCACTATTAACTACAAGCATTATCATCACTATCACAACCACCAGTCATCACTATCAACTACAAGCATTATCATCACTATCACAACCACCAGTCATCACTATCAACTACAAGCATTGTCATCACCATCATCACTATCAACCACCAGCATTGTCATCACTATCACAACCACCAGTCATCACCATCATCACTATCAACTACAAGCATTGTCATCACTATCACAACCACCAGTCATCGCCATCATCATCAATAGCAACATACTAAACTAAATGTCTACGTTTAACATCTAAAGTCCTTTCAGCATCTGGAAAACCAGCACTGGTCTACTAGGGAGTAGACAATACATTTACCCCCGGCAAATGCCGGTACCCATTTATACACCTGGGTGGAGAGAAGCACTGAGAGAGCAAAGTATCTTGCCTAAGGACACAATGTGATTGCCCAGCTGGGATTGAACCCAGGCCAGTGGACCCCAACTCTGATGCCAGTATATATCCCTCATGACCATGCATCATTGTAAACAAGACCAAGATAATGATCTTCACCAACCACTATCTTAATGTCTGTGTTTTTATGATTTAATCTTACAGACACTTGCCAATAGGTTATATGGTCCTATGGCATGGACTATACCTATTTTTGTCGCCTGTTCCACATTTGGTGCTGCTAATGGATCAGCATTTTCTGGAGGAAGGTATGTGTGTATGTCTAATGTTTTTTGAAGATGTGGCAGTTTACAAAAAGTTGTGAACTGGTGATGTGTTGCAATTGCAATAATTCTGTCTTTGTTTAGCCGACATAACCATCTATTGATCGTTTTGATCATCTTAAATGATCTGGTGTACCCTAACAATAGATTCTAATTAATTTGTTATGGTATGCCGGCAAGTATCACCATATCTTTGTCCCTTGACTCTTTGAAAACCATTAATTTATTCTGAAATGGTCAAGGCAAAAACATTGATGTCTTCTATAAGTTGAAGAACCTTTATGCAAACGCAAATGAGCCAGCTGGTGGATTGTTTTCTTATAAGAATTCTACACCTAGTGTTTGCAAATATTTTTCGACAAATGCACACCTAACTACATGTCTCATAGGTTCCATTATTGCTTATATCTTTGCTTTTGTCTTTGTTTTAGACTTGTATATGTTGCTGCTCGTGAAGGTCATTTACCAGAGTTTCTTGCCATGGTCCATACCAAACAACACACTCCATTACCAGCTATGTTATTTAATGTAAGTTTTATTCTTTTTGTTCTTTAGTTTCTACTCATTCCACAGCACATTTTGACATTCTTGTAAGAAGAATCTTACTTCAAATGGTATTTTCCATTGTTTATCTTTCACATTACTTAAAGATCCAAAAAAATGTCTTTTAGACCAATGTCCGAACGTACTCCCCTGTGGTACTCCATTTTCAATTATTTGTTTTTTTCTTGTGATTGCTAGCATCATGTCATTACCTGAATTGTCCTGGTCTAGTGGACCATAGGTATTCCCATCTGGATTTCACTTTCCCATTTTTTCATTTTCGTTCTTTTTATTCTTTAGAGTATTATTGCATGGATTATGTTGCTGCCAGATTCAAGCAGTTTTGAGACCCTGATCAACTACTTCAGTTTTGCTGCCTGGGTATTCTATGGTAGCACAGTCGCTGCACTGTTATGGCTGCGATATAAAAAACCTGATATGGAAAGACCCTATAAGGTAGCTAGTGTAGACTATTTGAAGACATTAAATATTTCTACATAAGAGACTTTTAGACCTAAAATTGTTGTATCGCGACTGGGCGCCTTTGACCAGATTTTTTTCCTGCAACATCAATGTTGCCTGGGTTGATCAACGATTGGTGTCACAGGAAAAAAACAAAAAACAAAATCTAGTCAAAGTTGCAAAGGCGCCCTGTCGCGATGCAACGATTTTAGCTGGAAAACACCTTTTTTCAAACAAGAGGTATTGATATATTAGAGTATGTACCATTATTTTATTTACGTTTTAATTATTTCTAATGGTCTATTTTTATGTATAAGTTCACTTTTTCTCGGTTACTTTTAGTTTTTTTTTAAATTTGGATATGTTGTAATATTATTTTAGATTTATCTTTTACTACATTTTTTCCTTTCCGCCCAGCTTTGATAGTTTGTAATAGATGGCGCATACAAGCATATGGAATATGCACCATGTAAATATTGGATTATGTCCACTGCTGTTTACACTGTTTTGTTGTCTTGCAGGTTCCAATACTTGTTCCTATTGTTGTTCTCTTGGCATCAATTTATCTGATTGTAGCTCCTTTCTATGAAGCCCCACTAGAATCATTCTTCTGTCTGCTGTTCATTCTGGCTGGAATTCCTTTTTACCTTTTCTTTGTTTACTTCAAATTAGCTCCAAAGTGGTTCCTCAGATTCTTTGGTAAGTCATCTTTGACATGGTCTGACTTTGGAATTAAGCTAGTAGCTCACACTTGTCATCTGTTTGTCTCTGACCATTGTATTATATTGTGTGCATTTGCATTTTTTATGCATTCTTGGAAATGTAGAGGTACCCCTGTGACAGTTGTGTCTAACTAAGAAACAAGACAAACAAGCCATGGCAGCAAGTTACTTTCAAACATGTCAATTTCCTATGTTTGTCTATGTTGAGTGATGCAAGTGAAATTTCCTTCTGCTACTAACAGCTGACTTCCCAATCCTCCTTTTACACCCAGACTTGCAATACAGGCTATGCATGTAAATTCATATAGCAATTCATTTTTTGCAGCATCATTAACATTCAAGCTACAAGCATTATGTGATGTTGCTCTACCAGACAGTGAAGAGAGCTGTATTAGTTAAATTGACACAAGGCTCTGGTATATGCCAAGCTTGATCAAGGTTTCCAAGTTAGTGTTCAAGCAAGGTTAATTCCAATTTGAGCCTCCAAACAGCAAAGTAAAAAGTGCTGACAAAGCTAGAAGAGGTTTAGAATAAGCTTGGTAGACTGAATCAAAGTAAAGAGATGAGGAGTGGCTTCTAACATAACCTTACTGTAAGGAAACAGAGAGCCAAGAATGCAGGCAGGCTAGTTTTTGAGATGACTCAATAATGTTAATAAAGCCGTCAAGAGAGCATGGCTCGATACATCCATTTTAAAAAGGTTTCAAAATTAAGGGATTCTTTATCCTGAATATAGTTTGCAGTTATTTCTAAAGAAAATCTTGTGAATATTGTATACTAGATTGACGTAATGTATATAGAGGTTATGTTACTAATTTGTTCAATTTATAGAAAACATAATCTCAGATATAATTTTTTTGTATATAATATGCATAACATAGCTATCAATCGAGTGATATTACTCTCTCTTTTTAGAATGGATGTCTCAATTAATTGACTGAATTAAACTATTTACGTGAATATTTGGTTAATTAAATGAGGTCAGATCTAGACATGTTGCAATAATATTTGCAACACAATTTTCAAAATATTTTAACTACTTTTCTGAATACCAACTAAAATGTAGCAATATATTTTTAAAATCTTGAAGAAAATTCTTCTTGTATTTATTTTATGTGAAAAAAAAACAACAATTTTTTGAAAATCAAATAAATAAATTATTGCTGTTGGTGTATGATTGAGAAGATTGTCATTAGCTTCGATTTCAGATGACGCCTGTAATATTATTAATACAAGATTGAAAATTATATGTAATGAATTATGTGGCCTGAGTGTTCCTATGAGTGTCATCTTGTGAAAGAATAAAGTGGTGCTAATGACTTGATCAGTTAAGCACCAAGAAAAACTGTTGGTGTTTATATAAGAATCCAACAGACAGACTGTAACCTTTACATCAATATAAGTACCAGGTACTTAATTGCAGTGTTTATTTTTTTTTACATTTTTTCTGAAAATTTAGATAGTGCATGCTTGTGAAATCTACTGTTAGTATATTTCAGTGTACAGCCGTTTCAAAACAGTTGAAACAATTGGAAGTCAAATTTGGAAACAAAATTGATGTGGAGACGGACGAAAATGTAGAAGGAGCAACTCTACAAAATATATTCAACAAGCAATCAATAACCAAAAATAAGGAACTCGAAAGAATCACTTGACTGTATGGTGTGAATGAGACAATGTGAATAATTTTCGGCCAGGGCCGTAAAGCATCATGGCTGAGATGGTTCCTTGAAAATTTGACTGAGGAATCTGAATTACAAGATTCCAATTTGAAATAAATTCCACAAAATATAAAATTGTATAATAGAAATGTGTGCTAGTTGGCTAGTATGTTTATAAATTTGATTTTTTTAAATTGATTTTCAATTAATAGCAATAATACATTAATGAAAAGAACTCTAAGTTATGTATGCTGTCAAATACAATAATTTCATGTAGACTATTTTTGTTGTCAAAAGTAGACTTTCCCCCAATTTGCTTGACTGGCCACAAAACAATAGATTCACATCAAGGCTGGCCATACCATCTCTTGCAAATGCGGGGAAGATCTTTTTAATGTAAATATTGTGAAATATCTTGCGAACTTTCAAACAATGAAAAGTTGCACAGAAATCAATCATTATTTAGATAGCATTATGTTAATATAGTAAGAATGTGAAAGTATTTTTGTGAGTGTTTGAATAATGAATATTTACCAAATTCATGGATAAAGAAATGCAAAAGTGCAATTGCTCAACGTTTTAGCTGCATGGAAAAGTCTCATAAGTGGCAATCTCATAGGAAATACAAACTTCTCATGACAGCTAGGCTTGTGAACTGGAATAACCAAACATTTAAGTATTCATCAATTTGAGAAATTGTGTAAAATAAATGTTATTTAATAAACATAAGATGAGTGTTCTTGAAAAACATAATCTATTTTGTGAATAAAATCAATGTGTGTTAAATCAGAGGCATTGTTTACTTTCTAAACAATTCATAATACTAATCAAAAAATAAATATGTGAGAGATAAGTCACTGATACAAACAATACAATTTTATGCAATGCTATTGTTTTCTATAGATCACTTGGGACTATTCTGTACATTAGAGCATTTTAACATAGCAAGCTATCCAATGCTAATGAGTTCTAAATAATGCTACTGAGCCAAAGGAGCTCTGTTAATGGGCATTACACAAAGGTATGCACACAACGATGCACAACATGCAACAACTTTAAGAAGATTCATCGAAGTAGTAAAACAAACATTTGAAAGAAAAGTAAAAGGTTCATGATAATCTGCTGATCAAACTTGCCTTTGTCATAGTGGATCAAAGCATACATTCCCACGTGCAAACTTCATTGGCAGAGCTTCTCTGCCTCACCAGCATTTTTAAGAAATCATTAGCATAAGATAGCTTGTCAAAACATTCAATTATGTTCACAAAATGAGATGGTGCTGTATAAGATTTAACCCTAAACCACAACCCTACGCAGCCTCCAGGTAAACAACAGCGAATAACTTTTGGAACAATTCATTTGTCAATTTTCAACCTACAAATGAATCTGTTTAGACCAATGTTCATTTAATTTAGCAATGAGACTACAAAGACCTCCCTCCTAGAGCTTGGATGGTATACTTTCAGCCCTTTTTTTACTCCAAGTTCTAAAGAATCTCAGTCCTTAGATAAACATATAGACAAATGTTCAGTTGTTCTTGGTAATAAAGAAAAAGAGGGAAAAAAGGTATGCTCTTGACAGGACTTGAACTCATGTCTTTGGTATTCAAGTCCAATTTGTTAGCCAGTACTACACCACAAGACCAACCACGCTGACAATGTAGCCAGGAGCTAGTTATACAAAGCATGAATAGTAATCCACTGTTATTCACCACATAGGATTTCTTTAGAATTTATCCGCTAGGTAGGGATTTATTTGGTAGATAGAGCTATTTGGCTTCGCACAACTGGCCCCAGAAGGTGAAGTGGACAACTATATGGATCCCAGGGCAATATTTTTCTCTATGTGTAAGGTAAACACAGTAAACAAGCAAGCAGACATTGTATAGTAGTAATTGATTAATTATGCTTTAAGTACATGTGTTCTTTGCTTTAGTTTAATGAATACCTATAACATACTTAAAATATATCATTTATAAAATGCATATAATAGTTTTAAAACAACATCAAAGCATTTAATTAAATATATTACATGCAATAATGATTAAGACATGGCCGGGACTGCTTGCATGAACCCTGGACTAAGATCTCCAGAGTGCAGAAGTTATCCATTATAGAATTTGTAAAGCATCCTCTGAAAAAGGGATTTATCTTATTACAACCAGCCCCAGTGACTTTAAGTGTTACATTACAATTTATTTTAGTTTTGATAAATATATTTAACTGCAAACAAAAGTTATGTTGATAAATATGAAAGAAAACAAACTTAGTTTTCATCATGACTGCTCATCCCTAGTCATTACAAAGCAATGTGTGGTTCCAGGAAATATTCATAACCCCAACAGACAAATTTGGGAAATCATAGAGAGAACAAGCCAGGATATTCTATGGGGGAGGGGATAGACATTTTCTGGAAATACACACTATAAATGTTCATTATATTTCTAGATATCTATAATTGTCAAACAAAATTCTATAGAATTGGTACATTTAACATACAATGTTTACACATACATTAACTATGAACATCACAATTTCACATCTGAAATAACAAGCTTTTTAAATTAGCTACTTGCTCGAATTTGAAGCTGTTTGAAATGAGTATAGCTAAAATCTTCAAATAGGAGCAATGATTGGTTTAATTAATATAATTAATTATATAGTTGATATGATTAATTATATTTAGTTTTCTTCCCAGTGAATTAAAACAAAATACATAAATTTTTTCTCTTACAATAAATTATTATATTAATACCACTGGTTGAAAAAGTGAAAATGACTGTCAAACTGAACCTAACATATCCTACTGTCAATCCTATACCATAACTGGCATTTTTTTTTTTTTTTTTTTTTTTTTTTTTTTTGCTGGATAAACCCATTAAAAATCAGAAATTAGAAAAAACCTATAAATATTTTTACTTTGAATTACAATGAGAAAAATGAGAAAAATTGTGGGCAGAAATATTTCAGGATCAATCACAGACAAGACAGTAATGAACCGCAACCACAGTTATTCTGATTGGGCAAGAAAACATTCTTGAAATATTTCAACTGCCCAAGATTTTCCAACACTGCAACATCACTTTCCAAAATTAAATACTGTTTTTATTTTATCTGCAGATATGTTAACTGATAACAGTTCCAAAGTATAATACTAAATCATAGTTGTTAATATCAACCTTCAAAAATATCCATTTCATATATAAGATATTAATTAATGTTATTTGGAGTCAGTGGACCTAAAAAGGCCCAACCATTGACATATTTAAAGTAAAACACTATTCAAGATATCAAAAATAAGATAACAGACTAAGAGTGTTTTCTTTAAAATAATCGTAATCACCTCAGCCTAATTTGCTGCTAGTTTTATAAACCATTATTTATTTAAAAATGTTGTTGCAATTTTGTTGTTTGATCTCAAAGATAACAAAAACCAAAACCCTGAGTGAACTGATATCGGCTTAAATTACAATTTTCAACTCCCACTCTGTATGGTTGAAAGCAATCAGCAATTCATGTACTTTATTACCAAAAATATTAATGAAATACTTATAAGGCTCTTTTATTTTTATACTATGAAGGTTTAATGACCAATTTCATCATAAAAGCTTTGATGATATGGATTTCCAATTCTATGTAAGACGTTTTGAATTTCTGAAACCAGCATGTCACCTAACTAAAATATTATATCTCGTATTCCCACAGTAAAGGGGAAAATATTTTTATATTAACATGTTTTAGAAAACTCAACTTTAGAATGGTAAATTCCATTAGGGCATCCAAGAAAAGATGTAGAAGACTGAAAGCACAATGCAAAAATTCAACTGATGATAACAATGTCCTATTCTTTTGCTTTTATCTATTGGCCAATAGGAACAATGTTTAAACCGCACCTCAAATGCCGATTGGTTAATGGATCCATCTACCATAAAAACTGGTTACAGTTGTGCTCTAATCATCACAGTGAATAGAGTCGTTTTCGCATGAGTGGGAAATTGTATGTATCACAGCTACAATATGTTATTGAATTTGAATGTTTTCTGAATGATTACAATACAATACAGGACTGTTTCCCACTCCTACAAAAACCACTTTACTGGATTAATACACCACAGTACTGTTTTAGGATATGTCTGGGAGTCCAAACACTAAATGTGTGCAACAGTTGTCACTATTTAGTAGTAAATAGCACTAATTAAACAAAAGAAAACAATAGAATCAGCATAAAAAACCCTTCAGTGGTATTTATGTTGCACACTTTTAGAGTGTGCATTCTAGAATTAGAATAAAGTAGCACTATTTAGTGGTATTTATGTTGCACACTTTTAGTGTGTGAACTCTAGAATTAGAATAAAATAGCACTATTTAGTGGTATTTATGTTGCACACTTTTAGTGTGTGCATTCTAGAATTAGAATAAAGTAGCACTATTTAGTGGTATTTATGTTGCACACTTTTAGTGTGTGCATTCTAGAATTAGAATAAAGTAGCACTATTTAGTGGTATTTATGTTGCACACTTTTAGTGTGTGCATTCTAGAATTATAATAAAGTAGCACTATTTAGTGTTATGTTGCACACTTTTAGTGTGTGCATTCTAGAATTATAATAAAGTAGCACTATTTAGTGGTATTCATGTTGCACACTTTTAGTGTGTGCATTCTAGAATTAGCATAAAATAGCACTATTTAGTGGTATTTATGTTGCACACTTTTAGTGTGTGCACTCTAATGATGTTAACGCTATAATGGATACCATATTTCTATACCACAGTGTTTTAGGACACGTTATTAAAATGGAACTGGTACTTCCTCTGGGTCAGTCATAGCAAGATCAAACACCTTTTGGTTCCATAAAGTAAAAGAATCTAAAAAAGGAAAAAAAAACTCTTAGCTTTGTGTGATAAGAGTTTTGTCAACAGTCAACACTGATCAACTCGGGTTAACTTAGCAATACTGAGGTACGCTCATTAAACTATGCGTAACCTATTACTAGTCTGTCAGTCAGTTAAGGTTACGACAAAGTTTTATGAGCTGGCATTATCTCACTATTGCTAATGTTAACCAGTTGGTCAATCAGTAAGCCACTAGATGTTACAGCAGTCAGTCATTCAGTTTCTAGTTAGTTGGTCAACCCTCAACCAGCATTCTTCCCAGTCATTTTTCTTAAGCCAGCAAGCACAATCATCAAATTGATAATTCAAAGCACTTTCCTTTGATTGATAATAATCACTCACCTACGGCATCAAGAAAGCACTGAGGAACTAGATTGGAAGTGACAAATAAGAAGTAGAATGGCAAACCAGCAACGATGATAGCCAAAGCAATCAAGGAACCCCATGGGTTTGTGAATATAGGAGCGATCATCAGGAAGAGAGATGCAAGTGTCATTCCTATGGGAACTATTAGCCACACCTGTGCAAAAACAAACGCCAATAATCATTACAAAAATCATTACAAAAATCATTTTAATATTGTTTGATCAACTTTAGTCAAGATCATCATATGCATTTTTCGAAAAAATAATTTATTGTATCTTCACTAAAATATTGTTTCTATTGTTCTGCAGTATCATTTATTATCAAAATAAAATTAGAGAGTATTACCTTGTAGGGCCGATGTTTGGCTGGTTGTTTGTATCTGAGCCATAGACAAGCGGCAAACGTACCACCATAAAATACCCAGGCAGCAAAACTGAAGAAATCTACCAAAGTCTCAAAACTGCTTGTTTCCGGGATTAACATAAGGATTGAAATGAACGTCTAAAAAAGCAAGAGAAAAAAATTACATTTCAATAATAATGGATTTACCAGACAATAAGATTGATGATTTTCTTAGAAATTGTACAGTTATGAATCCAATGGTATCATTTCCTGATCATGATAAATCAAGTCTACTCCACAGAGTACTTTGGTGTATTACACTTTTACAGTTAGGGCACTCGAACCATGGACACTTGTCTTTATTTGGCTTTTCATTTTCTGAGCTTTCTACTGCTTCAAACCCTCTAAAAAAGTATATTTGATCTCAAATAAACTGTGTTATCAAAATGAAAATGTTTTCAGATTGATTCACTCAAAGGAAGCATGTTAAAAAAAGTATCAAAAAAGCACTGTCAAAGTGTTGACGGTTCAAGTGTCCTCGGTGTAAATACCTTGTATTTCACACTTTACTGTATACGTTCTTTTATCTTCTCATGTGTATTGCACTTTAGATATTACATTTAGTTTCATGTATTGAAAATGACTTTACTACTTACAGTGAAGAGAAGAGAAGGTAGTGGAGTAAATCTCTTGGTGTGAATCATAGCAAGAAGAGAAGGCATCAAACCATCGCGAGCAGCAACATACAGGAGTCTGAAACATTAATTGCCAATCAGCTACTAGGTGCTAAATCTATTGTTTTGTGGCCAATTGAGCAAATGTGAGAAAGGTCTATTCTTCATCACGTGGAGACTTTGAGTGGACTGGTCTGGCTAGGATTTGAACAATAGCCTGTCTTGCACCAATAATATTATCATTATTAATTAACATTATTATTAATAACAATACATTATAATAATCAATGCAGTTATATAAACAAGGACAATTTCCTTAAAAATCTAGAGTTTAAAAAAAGTACACAAAAGTACAAACCTTCCATTTGTAAGGACCAGGCCGTTAACGGCGCCAAAAGTCGAGGCAGCAACAAACAGTGGGATTATCCACTTGACTGGGCCAAGGTACAAATTACCAACACTCTGAAAAAAGATAATCACAAACAATGAGATTCCTACTGATTCATTTCATCCACTTTGCTATTCAAGTGGTTTTAAATGAATGACAAAGCATGACAATAAATAAGCGCAACTAACTCCTGAAAAAAAATCTGACCTTTTGATTATTTAACAGATGACTATTTCAAGAATAGCTGTGTATGTTGTAAGAAGTGAGTAATTTATAACACTGTAAAGATGTAATGAGAAAGTGATGTTTTGGACATCAATCCTTTGTAGGAGTATTTTGTATCATGATCACATCTTCAAGGTATAATGTATTACTCACTTTGTACAACTGTACAATAATACAGCCCACTCTAGTAATTTACTACCGGTAGCTCTAGGGTTAGGGGCTATCTTATTCCATCATATTACACTTTATTGTTTGCAGAACTTTTGATCTGATACATGTTTGATGTTTTCAGTGTATCACAATTTAATGCACCCTCTATTAGGCGGCCACAGTCCCAAATTTTGTCTCATGCACCAAATCACTGTTAATTTGTCCCTCTATTCAGCGGCCAACCTCTATTAAGCGACCACTATGGAAAGTCCATAGGGTGGTCGGGTAATAGAGGTACCACTGTATTACTATTAACTACTTTAACTTTTAGTTACTATTAATCAACCAAAAATGCATCAATGTTAATGCACTTACAATAGCAACAGCATCTGACTCTAGAATACCAACTTTGCCAAGTACAGCGATGTATGATACATTGATGAGAATGTAGCAGACAGTGATCAAAGAAATACCAATAACAATAGCACGAGGCATGTCCCTGGAATTATAAAAAACTGCAGAGTTACCACCGTTGTTGTTAGTGAAACATTCCTTGTAGTTGTCTTAAGCTTGCACATTAATCCTTGACTTCATTCCATGATACCCTTATTTACGACTTTTGTAAGTAATTAATCTGACTTGTTGTCATTAGCGTATATTTTGTGATGATTTTTGTACTATTCTGTCACAGACTATGTCTTTCATAGTTGTTACAAAAAACAGTTTGATGAATGACGTGTCTATTTTTTTACAAACATAAACATTTAAACCAACCATTCTTTTAAGATCTAAACAAACATGTAAATTGAAAAAGAGACAGACACACAGAACAAACTGACAGACAAATAAAAGTATCTTACTGAAAGCAGCATTAAAGATCAGAAGATCATAAAAGTGAAGAAAAAACAAGCAAAAAAGAGTAACCATTGTGTCCTTACTTTTCTGGGTGCTTCATTTCTTCAGTACAGTAGTTCAGATTGTTCCTAAATAAGAAATATACCAGTAGACATGTGTGTCAGAAAAAGTAACAAATAAATGAATTCTTGGGTTGCAAGTGACGTCATCAAAACACTAAAACTTGAAATATTAATTCCAGAGAGCTGGTATTTTGAAATGTTTGCTGGGACTTTAGGTGATATTGTTCCTAAGAATTTGGACCACTTTCGTTTTTTGGTTGTGGAGATATCAGATGCTAAATATCTCTCACGCAACTTTGTCACACACTTTTTTACACATGTAAAAATGATTCTAAATTACCCCTAATTAATTTACTTTTTATTGGAATGTGAAATAGTTATTTATCTAATGGTTATTTTAACTTACATGACAGTTTTATTAGCGTTTGATAGCTATTTTGAAATTTGAGTTATCGTCTGCCATTTTAGTGTACCAATGTTGTACACCAAAACGGCAGGTCCATATATTCTTACTAAAGATTTCGAAAATTGAATAAATGATATCTTTGCAACAGAAACTTTCTTTGACAAATTTTGCAGAAATATACAGTTTTGTGTATATTCTGATAAGAAACTACCCAAATTCTAATCAAGTTCTTGTTTTTGTTTTTGTTTTTTATTATGACATCAATGCAACCCATCTGTAGATGATTCATTTGATAAATAACTTTAGTACAAATGATCATAAACAAAGAAATGTGTTCATGAACAACTGAATGTTATGAACACACAGGAAAACAAACAAATAAATAGAAATACAGCAAAATTGGTTTATCATAGCCGGCTATAAATAAAAAACTTTGTTTTGCTATCAATATACAACACATTTGGCTGCAACTGATGATCTTACTAATGATAATCAATACCGTTTATCTGTAACTTACCAGCCATCATAAGCCCATAGACCAATATAGAAAGCCATACCAATTTTACCAATGGATGAGTAGGAACCAGCAAAGCTGTTTTCAAAGTGTTGAACCTTGCCTGAAAATCAAAAATTAGTAAAAGATATTGAACACACAAACCATTAGCATATATACTGAAACAACATCCATTTACCTGTTCACTAAACAACCATCAAGATTTACTCATTAATCTTTCATTCATGTACTTTGTTATTACTAATTGTTCATTCCTTTACTAAGTTGTCCATTTATTTTTCATTTATTCATGGAATGATTCTGTGATTCCTTTCATTTGTTCATCAAGAATTCTTTTTTCTTCGATTTTGTTCAATGGTTTGATCTTTTTTTTTTTTTTTTTTTTGAAGAATTTCATAATCCATCATTACGACCACCACTATCACAACCATCGACTCCAATCTTGTTCATCAGTAACACCCCCACACTATTTACATTTTTAATTTCATTTTATTACAATATTTACACAGGAATATCCCATTTAGGTGGGGCTAGTTGAACACTATATCTATTATAAACATAACCACCATTATCATCACCACTTTTAGTATCACCACCAACACAACTATTTGCAATTATCAATAATCATCATAATACCATTCCTCACCAGCATCATCACCATCATTGTTTTTATTACTTACAATAACTTCCATCAACATCAACACTTTTACCAACAGTTGTAAATGTAATAATATGTTGTACACTGTTGAGTGATGATAGCGATAACTAACGTTTCAGTCCTAGTATTTCTTACTAGTTTTCACTATTACCAACATCATAGTTATCACCATCACTACCACACTTCCAATGATACAACTACTGAAAGCATCCCCTACAGCTCCTATTTTGTCATTCGTAATTTCTACAAAGCCCTCACCTCTACACATTTCCACAATACCAATTATTGTAAGGATAGCAATGCATATTAGCTTGGAATAGGTGAAGATATCCTGCATACGGGTTGCCCATCGAACACTCCAAACATTTACAGCTGTTACCACAACTACAAGAGAAGGACAATATATTTGTATTGAGCTGAATCAATAAAAAAGTGGATTTAAACAATGAATCTAAGTGCAGAGCCAAGAACTTATAGTTTTTTTTATGAAAAAGATGAGACGAGATATTCAAAGTTTTAAGCTGGCAATTACACACACCTTGTCACTTTCAACAATCATTCTTTATAACTCCCCCACCCCTTCCCCATTACAATAAAATATAGAGCAATAAAATACCATTATTAAAATTGATTCAACAAGGCTGACACAATTTTTAACCCAAATAAAAGACTGAACTACCATGTGGCCCTTACACTACTGACAGTCAACAATAACCATGAACAACTAAAAAGAAAACATAAAAAATTGTATATTATTCAACATGATAAAAAAATTCAAGACTTGGCATTTGTATCAATTAACTTAACATATTTGACCTTAGCTCCAGAAAACATTTTTTTTTTCTTCACTTTGTTCAAATATGTCTGTATCAGTACTGAATCAGTTTAAGGTTTTTTTTAAAAATAACTGAGTCGTTTGATCAATTTATCATAAAACCACAGCAAATTGCCATAGCAAATACCAATAAAAGCTACATCAATCATAAGACGTTTCGTTGATAAATTGAATTTCATTTTTTGAATTCAAAATAAAATTGGTTAGAATGTGTGACATCATCTAAATAGTTTGATATCAAATTTCGTGTTTTGAGCACAGAACTGAAACCATTTTGGATGACGCAACTTAGGTCTGTTTTTGCACTATTTATTATGTATGTACTTTTCTATTATTTTCACGCGATTTAATCTTTGCTGTTATTTTTTTCTGTTTTAGAAATGTAAAAATGCTGTTTTTGTTTATTATTAAAACCGTTTTTTTATTGCAATTATCGACGAAATTACCACCAGTTCATGTCTCGATATTTGCATTGTAGATTGAATTAATATCGCCATAGATGATGCAACCAAGGTACAAACGCGACAAAAATTCAATGCATCGGCCAAAATAAATAAATAAAAAAATCGATTCAAATCTATGTAAACATTAATAACCTCCTGGATAATTCTTTTCGAAACTGGCTTTTATTTCTGATAATCATCTTTTTTAGGGTGAATTTGAAAGAAGACACAAAAAGCTGATCTTGGGGCACGTGGGTTAGCGTGAATCACTATTCAACCACGACGAAAAACGAGTAAAAAAGATAAGACTAACATCGGAGAAAAGTTCCATTTAATTTTTTTTTTCGCTTGGCCCAAACTCTGAGTTATGTTTTCTCATAGTGTTTGGAGGGTAAGCAGGCATTTGTGCCACGTTTTCCAATAAACTTCACAACACAACAGGTTAGCGTGTTGATTTCAAAACAGCCACGAGGGTTTTCCCAAACTTGTTGAAAGACGTTCGTTTTAAATTGCCTTTTTTGAAAGCCCCAAGGTTTACAACAAATAACAAACCCTTAGAAACCTTCAACGAAGTTTAAACTAGGTCGAGAACGATTGTTTTGAGTACATTTTTAACACTTACCCAAACATACAAACGCCAAAAGTTTCACGGCTTCTGTAGGTGGCGGGCAGTCAGGGAAGAACGGCTTCGCTACGTATTCCCCAAAGATTAGAGCAATAATTGCTCCAGATGCTGGACGAATGATTAAAATTGAAGTCCAAGCAAACAAATAGGCAGGAATTCGACCAAATGCTTGCATGAGATACGCGTATTCGGCTCCAGACTTGGTAACAAACGCTCCTAGTTCCGCGTACACGAGGCAACCAAACATCGCCAATAGCCCACATCCTAACCATACCAGGAGAGCTAAACCGATTGAATTAGTTTCCTTGAGGATTCCAGTAGGAGAAATAAAGATTCCTGAACCGATTACCGTGCCAGCAATCAATCCAATGCCGTCTATAAGCGAGATTTCTTTTTTCAAGGCTATCTTTTCGCCGCCATTTTCCACAACGGAATCGGTCGAGTCGCTCAACCTTTTCTTTTCTTCATTTTGAGGAGAAATAGCTTCTTCATCTCCAGTCGACATATTTCCCAATTTACCAGAAATAATCTTCTAGACTTCTTCTTTTCTCAGGCTTTCTGTTAATGTTTTGCCGAAAAAGATAAACACCGGCTTTGAATCAATGAATCCCTCGATGTTTTTTCCGTTCTAGTTGCTGGTTTGGCGCGAATTTTTTCTGCTCGACCAATCACTAGACAAGTCGCTTTTTGATTGGTTGGTGACTGGAGCACGTTCTGATCTATGGCGCGAATGAAGCAAAGGAAACCCACAATGCCTAAAATTGAGAAAATATACAGAGAGGTGACTTTTTCTAAGTTAAATTTCCATAAAATATATCAGATCATATAGCTTATAGTTGTAGAAGTTCCCCCAAACTTCCATCAAAGATAGATTTTTCAGATTTTTTGTATCATGAATCAGGGGCGGCGGAACCGGGGTCCGGGGGTGCACGGGCCCCCCACAAAATATTGGTTAAAAGACATTAATACACGAGTTTACACAGTTAAAAAAAATTTTTTTGTGATTTTGGGGTGGGGGATGGGGAGGGGAGGGCTGGAGGATCATAGTGCCCCCCATTCCATGGCTGTTACTGTTCCGCAGCCTCTGCGAATGCCCTACGGAAAAAATTTCCAAAGCCACGCCCTTTTGATAAACTTAAGATATCTTTTGGGGGTATTTTTGAAAAATTCCGACAAGCATCCCCGGGTTGTTCTACATGGACAGAATTGCCCTGAGTGTACTTTAACTGCTTTCCCACATTCATGATAGAATGATCCTGAATGTACCTGTACCAGGACTGTCAACTCTAGCAAATAATCCAATACACTCCAGATTTTGGGACAAATCTCGCGGTCTCAAGATTTCAGTGATAAATCTCCCGGATAAATGTGAAACTGGAAATTGTATTAATTTTCTTGTGTTTAAACCATAATTTCCTCCCATTCTCTTTTTTTGTTTTTTGTTTTTGTTTGTTTGGGAATTTCAAAGGGAAAACAAAATGGTGGACATCGGGATGATCTCAAGATCAGAAACGGCAAGGGGTTGACAGGTCTACTGTACAGCATAGTTAATATAAGAATGGTTTGGAAGCTTATTGTCTTTGTTTGTTGGTTGAACTGGTCTTGACCGTGCACAGGTTTTTATTTTTATGAAAGGCTATTGTTTACGAAATATGCATATTGGTTGAACCATGTATATTCCAACATCCTATGTTTAGAGTACCAGGCATGATTGTAACAGGCGGTATATGTGACTGACTGGGCAGCCAAATGACTATATAAACGCGTAATCGTAATCAATTAATAAATAGAATTAAATTATTTCAAGTAAATTGTTGTACGTAGGTTTCATGTTAATAGGTGTCATCAGGGTTTGGAAATTATTAAATCGAGAGCGAGAAAAATTTAAACTTATAGAATTAAATGGTTAATACCTAATATGAAAAAAACAAATAAGATGCTATTAATGATTCTTTTCGTTGTGGGTCTGGTTTGTTCTCTTCCTCTTGTCTTCATTGTATTAGTTGATGAAGATGCCACACCAATATGACGTTTGATGTTCGCAACAAGTAGCTTCGTGCCCTTCTTCTTATTAAGATGTTTGTCATCGTAGAATGAGTCATCTTGCATTGTCGATGAAATAAGTCGATTACCAAAATGTTGGCAGGTTATGTTTGTCTGATAGTTGATTTCATGACTTTCTGGATTGTGAAATGTGTCGTCTCTTCTGTAAGTTAGCCTATGCAGAGTGTCGACGTCATTATTTGTTCCTGAGTGTAGTACAAGGAAATCAGTAAACAATACAGTCCTCCAGGCTCAAATTTACTCAGTATGAATCCTCGAAATTTAGAATTGGACAAAAGGAGAATATTACCCTTGTTACTGGTGCTATTGTTGTTGCTTAGCCTGGTCCCTAAGTTCATGTATAACTTTCCCAAATATTAGCTTTACAAAATTTTGGCATTTGTCTTATCTTTTTATTGATAATTTTCAATATTTTTTTTTTTTATAAAAGAAGAACAAGAAGTAAAAAAAAGTACCATATAGAAACTAGAATAAAAAGAAAAAAAGTCTGACCTATCAACGGATCGATCCCGTGTACGCAAAAAAAAAAAATAAAAAATAAAAAAAAAAAAAATTAAATTGGAGTCTAGTCAGTTTACGATATTATCACATTTTCACTTACCTTGTTCACCTACCTTATTCCCCCATTACCCCGGTCCCTAGTAGTGTTGCCAAATACCCAAATAGCTCTAATCAAAAGATCAGGGAGTGAGAGATTAACCGGCCACTAGACCATACATGGTTAACCCCTTGAGCTAGTCAGGCGTTTGACATTTTATAGAATCGAAAAACTTTTAGTCTTTCATCCGTTAATAGTATGCTGATCACGTGGGTTCAATTCTCTTGGGAACGAGGTAACCAATCAAATTCAAGAGTGTTCTATAACGGGTTTGAGAGGTGTAGCCTGAGTAACTTGTCGTGCCATCTGAACATAGGGAGGGGGTGAAGGTGAGGTTTGCGATTGGATCTCTCAAACCTCCATTACCCCATATCCCATGGGAAGTTTTTCGAATTAATATTTTTTCATTCAAACCATAATAAAATAACTTGCTGTTTCGCTGCTTTTCAAATCAATTGCCGGAAAACTATGGATCTCTTCATAAAACAAAACTAACTAACAAAAAAAAAACATGAAGCAAATACGGGTTCTTTTATTTTTGGTGATATACAAGCTATTTTTCAAATAAATCATAAAGATCAATCAACACTAATGCTTCCGTTAAGGGCAGAACATCAGAAAAACCCGTAGTCGGAGAAATGTCGAAATAACAATAAAGTAAAAAAAACACAAAAAAAAACACACAAAAAAACTTGTAAGTATAACGTACTAGACTCATTCAATTTTGTGTTTATATTATTTTGAAAGCAGACGCCTTTACCAGTTCTCTGCACACATGGATTTTTCTTGTGGGATTCAAGTTTGTAACTTTGCTAATTTTGGCTTGTTTTCTCCCATCGAGATACTATTACGCCAGAGAAAAACAAGGTTTTCACATACTATTATCAATGATCCTAGTTAACCAAAGCACGTTGCTTTAAAAATAGGGAAGTTCAAGGTTCTGAAGCTATCAACCAACCAACGAACCAACGAACCAACGAACCAACGAACCAACGAACCAACGAACCAACCAACCAACCAACCAACCAACCAACCAACCAACCAACCAACCAACCAACCAACCAACCAACCAACCAACCAACCAACCAACCAACCAACCAACCAACCACCCACCAACCAACCAACCAACCAACCAACCAACCAACCAACCAACCAACCAATCAACCAATCAATCAATCAATCAATCAACCAACCAACCAACCAACCAATTAATCAATCAATCAATCAATCAATCAATCAATCAATCAATCAATCAATCAATCAATCAATCAATCAGTTAATTACTCGGGGTACCCCCCAAGGGGGCCCCGAGTTAAGGTTTCGGCTTCGGTCTATCTATCTATGTTTGTATCATGCAGAATTTTTGAAAATTGCAAGTTACTGCGCATGTCAGGAAGCCCAAATTTACCGGAAGTAGATATCATTGATTGACACAGGAACTAGATGTCATAAGACATTTCGCCGAAACTGAACTTGTTAATTTCTGCACAGTTCTGCACAAGATGTCGACGAAAACGAATGCGCTCAAATTACATGCAAATGCACACACCGTTCGTGATAGACTCACACTAAAAGATGTCAAAGAGCGTCATTTTCGAATCGACTCGTTCCGCGAACTCCAAAGCTCAAACGAAACTCAAATAAATACAAATACTGAGACTCAAACGAACTCAAACAATGAAAGCACTAGCTCTCTTGTTCACAGTTACAAGGACGCCATGTTGGAATCGCATAACTCGAAGACAAATTCACTTCTTTGCTGGTTTGTGACAACGATAACTGTGTTTTGTTTATCGATTATTTGTACTGTTGTGCCAAGTAGTTTTAGTGCTAATTTGTTCGTTTATTGTCTGGTTTTTTTTCGCTGTGTCATGCATAGTTGCCAACCTGCTTTTACGCCATGTTGTAGTACCATTCAACCATTTCTTCGCGTCTTTAGAAAATGATTGTGATGTCTTTGAGAAAACTTTAGAATTGTTAGTTGATTCATGTTTTATTTATAATAAATATTGCACATCCAGAATGGAATTAAGGTCACGTTATGCCAAGTTTATTTCTATAGATGATGGAACACACATCAAACTTCGAGCACTGCAATGTGATCGAGAACCAAGTAGAATTCCAGTCAAACAAATAACCCGTATAATGAATAAAAGCAGACAAATGAGGAAAAGAATAAGTAAATATATTGTAAAAAATATACCAATGTCATTTAAGATTCATTGTTATGTCAAGAAATGTAATTTTCTATAATTTTGATAGTATTCGCCTCAAAACCCAACGAAATGTGCACAAATTCATACACGACACTTTTAAATATATCAGCGACACAAGATAAGAGTTTTATTGAAGTTTATTGATTTTAAAGTAGAAAAAAGTTGACCTAAAAGTACCCATGCAATCCACATCAAATACCCATATATTTTTCTTCTGTCTGTCTAGCTACAACACTGCTGCTAAACAACAATGTTAATAAGCTTGGGCTACCTGTGTATAAACTACCCCCGTAAAAATATTTACCACAATAGTTGCCACGAATGTTCAATGACGCTAAGATGCTATTATACGAAAGATTTTTCAATGCCTCAAATTTACAAATCTCTCCTTGCAAGTACCCCGAGTAAGCACTCTCTGAGTGTCTAGTTGAATATAAAATACCATTTCAGATACTAATTAAGTTGCAAGTAAATAAATAAGTAAATGAAAACAAAGATTTAAATACTTTTAAAACCTAAGCAAAATGGGCGAATTTTGATATGACAGCTGACTTTTTGATGGTTGAATTACTATAAAAAGTTGATCATCTTCCTAGTGTGTATTTTGAAAGATGATTTGTAGCACAGAAGACTTGTTTGGTGAAGTTATATATTTATCTAACGTCTAATCGGTGATTTTCGTACAAATATAAACCATTGGCCCCTAAAGGGTTATGCAAAATGCGCATTACACGACGTCAAAGAGAGAATATTGTGTTCGCAAACGATGTACATGACATGACGTCAAAACTAAAGCTATTGTTTACGCAAACGTCGATGTACATTACATGATGTCAAAATGCAAACTATTGTTTACGCAAAAGTGCGCGCTACATGACGTAATATTCAAGGTTGTTTTAGGTAAAATGAACGTAAAATGGCGTGACAATTTAAGCATTTGTTTACGGAAACAATTGTGACAAAGACATTAATAAACGGATTCCACAGTCACTCATAAAGTGAACCATAATTACATCGTCACGCAACAAGCGTAATAGAATATGATTGGTCCATTCATGTCCCTAGAGCAAGAACTAGTAAGCTTTGAGAGATAATATGAACGATTGAAATGGACTTTAAATGATTGTAAAGGTATCTAAATAATTCCACGTAAATTGTATTTAGGCTAGGTTAGTAAAATATCAATAAGTTAGAAGATAAATCTATTTCAGAAATTCTTTTTTCGTCACGAATTAGTTATTATATTACAACGATGAAATCTAGCTTAAACAAAGCCTATCAATTATATTATTGCAATCTTATTTTAAAAAGTTATATTTAGACCAAGTAACAAGAAATTAATACTAGATAAGCATTACTACGTTTATTTGAAGATAGTAGATTAAAGTGAGTCCTGGTAAAATTGAGTATTTGTTGGAAGGTTTGGGTGGGGCGCAAGAGAACCCGCACGTGGCGCTTTTGGTAGTGTCACAACAATGCGCAATACATGACGTCAAAATGCAAGCAATTCAATCGATTACGCAAAATGGGTGTCTACATGAGTTTACAGAAAATGCCCGTAAAATAGAATGGAAATAAATACAATTGTTCATGAGAGCAAACCACACTACATGACGCAAAATAAAAGTTTTTGTTTAACTCGAAATACGCGCTACAAGACGCCTAAAAGGTTGTTTTGCAGACTACACGCCAAAATAGAGTGAAAATGCTTACAGAAATGGCGTGAAAACAATAGCAGTTGTTTACGTAAAATGCGCGTGCATAACGTCAACAAAAGGTTGTTTACAGAAAATGCACGTGAATTGGCGTGAAAATAAAGGTAATTGTTTACGCAAAATGCGCGCTACATGACGTCACAAAAGCAATCAATTGTTTACGCAAATAATACGCATTACATGAGGTGAAAGGGAAGGCTATTGTTTACGAAGAAGAGCTCTAAACGACTTTGAGGTTGTTGTTTACGCAAAATGCGCGCTACGTCAAGCGCTATCGTTGTTGGTAGAAAATGAAGGTGGCATGACGTCACAATACATCAATTTCGTTTACGTTAGCCTGCGTAGCGGCTCTCTTGGGGAGGGGAGAAGGGATTATGGCGAGGAGAGGGATTGAGGGTGAGGGAAAGGAAAGGGAGAGCCTGCACGCAAGCCCTATGTTTTTGTGTCTACGCCTACCTGGCACTTTCACCGGATGTAAACAAACGCTTCGCACTTTGACGTGTTGAAAATGCGCGTTTTAACATCCGATACAATTTCAACAGCTTAAGGGCCGGGTCGCGTTAGAGGACATACATCGACACGTCCAAAATATTCGAAATCTAAATATGTCGCGAGACATATTATAATCCAATTATATATGTCCAGAGAGTGGTCGCGTTTAGTTAGACATAAACTAATCGATAACTGATATCCTATTTCAAATTATATTTTGGCGCGTAAAATGAAATGAGTTTATGATAAACAAACATGTTTCACGTTCTATTTCTACTCGCTGCTTTCATGCATGGCTATTTCAATCTCATAAATCTACAACAGATGAATGTTGCTTTTGCTATTCATAATTTACGTAGAAGACGAGTAGAACGTAATAGGACACTCTAGTTATAACATATATTTGATATGTGATGTCAAGGTTTTTGACATCAGCTATTGTTATGTGGAGTTATGTCCAGCTATGGCCTGCTCGGAGGCAGGACATCGGAACGTTTGATGTTATGTCTTTTGGTCATGTTATGTCCTGACTCGCGACATAGAGGTCGCGTTTGTTATCGCGACGTGTTGACAGTTTTTATGCCTATGTAAATACTTATATCGATATATGTCCTCTAACGCGACCCGGCCCTAAGTAAGTTTGAAAACTTTATTCTTAAACTTTTGTTTGATAAAAGTTTTGCCAGTTGAAACATGTTGATGATTAAAAATTTATTTGATTGCATTCAAAATCCAGCAAACAAAGAATGAATGGTTCATTGGGCAAATAATTTCTGGACAGAACAAATCACGCAACAGTGAACACAACGGTTATAAGCAAAGTCGAGTTTGACCTCTATATTATTTGTTATTATTTCTTAGTTCTACTAAACACAGTTATACTTAATAGATTATTAGCTAATTGAAAATATTAATGACTATATTTATAACTTTCAGTAACGAAGCCAACAAATCTTCAAGCAAATGACCGATAATAACTACACAACAAAGCAGTAGCTGCTGATGTAGTTTAATTGCAACAAAGAATCTCTTCGCTCAGCAGTGAAATAAAATGAAAAGCGCTTTAGCTTGGGAGGACTTCAAATCACCGATTATTGACAGTGGACGAATCTTATTATACCAATATCGTTCATTGCTTGAACCACTACTGAACTACTGCTTCGTTATCATCTTAATGCTTGATACTTGTGAAGTTTTGATAAATTCTGCGTTCGCAAAACCATTACATCCGCCAAGTTATGCTTTATATACAGCTTCTTCTTGCTCTGTTTAAAGTTGAAATTTGTAAACGAATCATTATCTATCGAAAACACTATTATCAATAACACGCTAAGTCATCTTTTCGCGCTTATTGTCAAGCTGTCAGTCACCCTTCATATTTGACCAATCAGAATTTACGGCCTCTGGCGACCGTACTGACACAAAAACATAGGGCTTGCGTGCAGGCTCTCCCTTTCCTTTCTCTCACCCCCAATCCCCCTCCTCGCCCCAAATCCCTTCTCCCCTCCCCAAGAGAGCCGCTACGCAGGCTACGTTTACGTAAACAATGCGCATTACATGACGTGAAAATAATCCTCGAAATTTAGAAATGGACAAAAGGAGAATATTACCCTTGTTAGTGGTGCTATTGTTGTTGCTTAGCCTGGTCCCTAAGTTCATGTATAACTTTCCCAAATATTAGCTTTACAAAATTTTGGCATTTGCCTTATCTTTTTATTGATAATTTTCAATTTGACATTTTATAGAATCGAAAAACTTTTAGTCTTTCATCCGTTAATAGTATGCTGATCACGTGGGTTCAATTCTCTTGGGAACGAGGTAACCAATCAAATTCAAGATTGTTCTATAACGGGTTTGAGTGGTGTAGCCTGAGTAACCTGTCGTGCCATCTGAACATAGGGAGGGTCAGTGGGGTTTGCGATTGGATCTCTCAAACCTCCATCACCCCATATCCCATGGTAATTTTTTGAATTAATATTTTTTCATTCAAACCATAATAAAATAACTTGCTGTTTCGCTGCTTTTCAAATCAATTGCCGGAAAACTATGGATCTCTTCATAAAACAAAACTAAGAAGAAAAAAAACATAACAAAACAAAAGAAAAAAACATGAAGCAAATACGGGTGCTTTTATTTTCGGTGATATACAAGCTATTTTTCAGTTAAGGTAATTCCGTAGAAATAAAACTGCCCGATGAAATTTTTTTATACTCGTTCTAACAAACAATTTTAAGAAACGCTTTCAGAAAATACAATAAAAAGTGGGGTCACCGACTTCTTTGTTTGCGCAATATGACGTCAAAGTTCATGCATTTTAGTGACTTGAGAACGTAAAGAACGAAGCTCAAAAATCGAAAAGAAACGGAACAACAACACAGTAATTTGTTTTTTTTAAGAGCAAAATTCGCGTTTTGTTCAAATGTCTGCACTTTATTTTATTTAAAAAATATGAACAGATGTATAAAAAATATGTGATCTTGAAGAAATTGACGAAATACCAACGTGCGCACGAGCTGCTAATTCATTCGAAAAAGTCCTAAGCGGAAAGTATTTTGGAAATTTCTCAAAAGTTAGCCCGATGACCTATGCTCAATTTTAGATACATTTGATGTTATGTTATAAAAAAAAATTATCAAATAAAAAACATAGGTCACCGTGCTAGTTTGCGAAATATTGCAAAAAATATCGTCATTTTATTGTCAAACTAGACGCCATGTAGGCGTTTACTCGGGGTACCTTATAGATTCTTCTGAAGCAGTTTTATGAAAAATCATGTAAGCAGTTAACTCTTGTACGATAATGTCTGTGATGGTTATATAGGAAATTTAGACGTCCAGCCTGTAGGTGTTCACTTGGGCTAGTTACACATGAATCTTGGAGAACAAAAGTACTTTTTAAAGTAGGTAAATAGTAAATGACTTGAATGCATAATGAACAATATGCAGCTTTGCTACAGCATATGAGTACACTGAGTGTAAATATAACTCCAGTAACTGCTATACATTTGTGTCATACTATGTGGACTTTAATACGATATAATCATTTAGATGGGCTAAGCGATTATTATAAGCTGAGTTGTTTTGCAGAAAATACACGCCAAAATAGAGTGAAATTGCTTACAGAAATGGCGTGAAAACAATAGCAGTTGTTTACGTAAAATGGTTATTATGGTTTGAATGAAAAAATATTAATTCGAAAAAATTCCCATGGGATATGGGGTAATGGAGGTTTGAGAGATCCAATCGCAAACCCCACTGATCCTCCACCCCCTCCGTATGTTCAGATGGCACGACAGGTTACTCAGGCTACACCTCTCAAACCCGTTATAGAAAACTCTTGAATTTGATTGGTTACCTAGTTCCCAAGAGAATTGAACCCACGTGATCAGCATACTATTAACGGATGAAAGACTAAAAGTTTTTCGATTCTATAAAATGTCAAACGCCTGACTAGCTCAAGGGGTTAACCATATACGATCTAGTGGCCGGTTAATCTCTCACTCCCTGATCTTTTGATTAGAGCTATTTGGGTATTTGGCAACACTACTAGGGACCGGGGTAATGGGGGAATAAGGTAGGTGAACAAGGTAAGTGGAAATGTGATAGTATCGTAAACTGACTAGACTCCAATTTCATTTTTTTTTTTGCGTACACGGGATCGATCCGTTGATAGGTCAGACTTTTTTTCTTTTTTTCTAGTTTCTATATGATACTTTTTTTACTTCTTGTTCTTCTTTGATAAAAAAAAAACACATTGAAAATTATCAATAAAAAGATAAGGCAAATGCCAAAATTTTGTAAAGCTAATATTTGGGAAAGTTATACATGAACTTAGGGACCAGGCTAAGCAACAACAATAGCACCAGTAGCAAGGGTAATATTCTCCTTTTGTCCAATTCTAAATTTCGAGCATTATTTTCACGTCATGTAATGCGCATTGTTTACGTAAACGAAATTGATGTATTGTGACGTCATGTCACCCTCATTTTCTACAAACAACGATAGCGCGTGACGTAGCGCGCATTTTGCGTAAACAACAACCTCGAAGTTGTTTAGAGCTCTTCTTCGTAAACAATAGCCTTCACTTTCACCACATGTAATGCGTATTATTTGCGTAAACAATTGATTGCTTTTGTGACGTCATGTAGCGCGCAATTTGCGTAAACAATTACCTTTATTTTCACGCCAATTCACGTGCATTTTCTGTAAACAACCTTTTGTTGACGTTATGTACGCGCATTTTACGTAAACAACTGCTATTGTTTTCACGCCATTTCTGTAAGCATTTTCACTCTATTTTGGAGTGTATTTTCTGCAAAACAACCTTTTAGGCGTCTTGTAGCGCGTATTTCGAGTAAAACAATTTTGCGTCATGTAGTGTGGTTTGCTCTCATGAACAATTGTATTTATTTCCATTTTCCTGAGCTGCAAAATGACTATATTAATGCGTAATTATAATCAATTAATAAATAGAATTAAATGGTTAATACCTAATACCAAAATATGAAAAAATAGGATGCTATTCATGATTCTTTGTCTTATTTGTTTAGTCTGTTCTCTTCCGGCCTCTCCTGTCGTGGACTTTGAACACCAGTTATCACGTGATTTTGTGACGTCATTTAAGAATGATATAATTACCAGTACACGTACCATTTTTAGGAGAATTTTTTAGTAAACGTGAGAGTGATTCTTTGGAATAAAAACTAAATCAACTAGCAGGTTGTCGCCTATTCATAACATGGCGCCCAACGTGGGGCTGGACTAATTTAGTCCAGCCCTACAACGACTACTACAATGGCTGACAATCTGTTAAGATTAAAAGCAAAACGAGGAGGACACCGAGGGACATGCACGAAGCTCGGCAAAGAAGTCGAGGAACTATTTGCGAACGAACACGACGAGATTGCCATCACAAGATGTACAACGATTAAAACTCTCCTTGAAGACAAATTGAAAACGCTGAATCAATTGGACGAAGACATTTTGAATATCTGCGACATTCACGACATAGAAAACGAAATCGAAGAATCTACAGAAGTAACCGCGAGAATATTACACGTATTAACCCGAATCGAAGAATTTCTTCAACGCCGATTGAAGAAACACGAAGCACAGCAAAAGAAGCCAACTGATGGTCATCATAACGAGCAAACGAACATAAACGATAATGGATCACAACCCAAAACCTCGAACGTGCAACACGATGCAAATGGATCTAGTAATGAACAGTCGACTACGATTTTGGATACTTGTAAATCTAGTAGTGAACAGTCGACCTCGAATAACGATGAAAGCAAGATTGAGAAAACGACAAGCGAAGGAAACACAAACAAAGTTGCGAAAATCGATGAAACCGTTAACGATAAAGAAACGATGCAGAATTACATGAAGAATACGAACGCGGAGTCAAATATCAACACGAATCAAGCATGCGGCTCCTCATACGTAAAGGCGAAGTTACCGAAACTTACGCTACCGAAATTCAAGGGAGAAATAACCAAATGGAACTCGTTTTGGGACACATACGAGTCAGCAATACACGTCAAACAGGACATATCAAAAATCGACAAGTTCAATTATTTGAATTCTCTATTAGAAGGCAGTGCTGCACGTGCGATTCAAGGACTGACACTCACGAATGCTAACTACGACGCGGCTATCGAAATACTTCATGAACGCTTTGGAAAACCCCAACAAATTATTGCCGCACATATGGATGAGCTACTTAAGGTTCCCGTTACGTCGGGAGATAAAACGTCGTCGTTAAGATTTCTGTACGACAAGATCAGTGTACACGTGCGTGGATTATCCTCGTTGGGTGTATCAGCTAAACAATATGGAAGTTTGTTGATTCCAATAATTATGTCGAAACTACCAAGCAACATTAGAATTGAAGTCGCTCGCAAAACATCAAACGAAGTGTGGGACATGGAAGAACTACTGAAAATCATTCAAACAGAGATCGAAGCTCGAGAACTTAGTGATAATGTTCTAACAACAGACACGAAACGTTCAACATACACGCAGGGAACGCCCCCACCTCACAAAACTACATTTCCACATCGACAACCAACTACAGGAACTTTCGTTAGCAATGAAGGTTACAGACCACCTCAATGTGTTTATTGTAATGAACAGCACTTCTCAGCCTCATGTGAAAAGATAAAAAATGTCGAGGAACGAAAGGCAATTTTGATGAGATCTGGACGGTGTTTTCTTTGTCTTAAAAGGGGAGATCACAAGGTGGCCGATTGCCGAAGCACTAAAATGTGTCGCCTTTGTAAGGCTAAACATCATCAATCGATCTGTGATAAACGAGAAAGCAAAACGATGCCATCAAGAGACGATGAAATGCCACCGATTTCATCTCCACGATCGAATGATCAAAATGTGCATCAACATATTACAGTTTCCGGTCATAGTGTGACTGCTCAAGCAAAGTCTAAAACAACTGTACTACTTCAAACTGCAAGAGCTACGGCAATTAATCCATCGAATGGACAATCTACGTCTGTACGAATACTTTTCGACAGTGGAAGTCAAAGAACTTATGTAACCGATGATATACGAGATAAACTGAGCTTAGACATTCTATACAAAGAAAGACTTAACCTCAACACCTTTGGAGAAAATAACTACAAGAGTAAAAAGTGCGATGCTGTTACATTACAACTACAACGACCAGGACATCCTGAAGTTTTCGATGTCAAATGTCTAAGTTTTCCTACAATTTGTACACCGGTTCCGTCCAAGGTCAACATCGAATTTCCTCATTTACACGGCTTGGATATCGGAGATAATTATAACGACGAACATGGAACTATTGATATTCTGATCGGAATGGACTATTATTGGCACTTTATAGACGGAGATTGCGTACGCGGAGAGTCTGGACCGACTGCAATGAACAGCAAATTCGGATGGATTTTGTCTGGTCCTCTATATATCGAAGATTCAGTAAACTGTGGATGTGTTGTTACAAATCTTATCATATCAGATCGTGAACCTTTAACTTCAATTTATCAAGAAAATGACAAACTCAATTCTACTCTGAAGAAGTTTTGGGATACTGAATCTATTGGAATTGTTGATGAAAACATAGTTTACGGATGTGAACAACGTTCAGCAAAACACTTTGACTCATTGTCAATACAACGCGCGAAGGATCGATACGAGGTCGAATTACCGTGGTCAAACGATGGCCTAACGTTAAACTCAGATCACTATCAACTGTCTTTAAATAGGCTGAAAGGCTTACAAAGAAGATTACAATCCAAACCCGAACTGTGTAAAGAATACGACAATATCATAAAGGACCAACTAGAAAAAGGCGTTATTGAAAGAGTGACCAATAATGAAATCGACTCGCATCAACGAGAAGATAATGGTAATACTAGAGTTCATTATCTCCCCCATCATGGGGTCGTCAGGGAAGAGCGAACAACTTCGAAACTTAGAGTGGTTTATGATGGGTCGGCAAAGGACAATCAGTTAGATGCGTCTATAAACGACTGTTTAGACACTGGGCCCAATTTAATACCTAAGTTATTCGACATCTTGATACGATTTAGATGGAACACAATTGCATTGACAGCCGACATCGAGAAGGCATTTCTGATGATTGGCATATCACCGCAACACAGGGATCTACTAAGATTCTTGTGGTTCAAAGATCCCCTAAACTTAAACAGTGAAATCGAGCAATTTCGTTTCACCCGCTTAGTGTTTGGTTTACGATCTTCACCTGCTATATTGAGTTCAACTATTTTACATCACTTACAACTGTATCAACAACAATGTCCGGAAATTGTTGAACTGTTGAGTAATCAATTGTATGTGGATGATTTTGTAACTGGAACCGACTCTGAGGAAAAGGCTGCTCCTCTTCCTCACAAAGAACCTGAACAATTTAACTCAAATCGACCTCGAAGAGCGGCGGCGATCATTGGGGAGCTGAAAAGACAAACGCTCGGACAATAACTTTTCATATAATCGCAAAAAAAAAAACATTGTTACAGTTATAAGGAAAATTCAAATGATTTTTTAGAATTTATTCATATCAATTTATTGTATTTATGATTACACGTTCTGTAATATAAATAGGGGAGTGTCGTGGACTTTGAACACCAGTTATCACGTGATTTTGTGACGTCATTTAAGAATGATATAATTACCAGTACACGTACCATTTTTAGGAGAATTTTTTAGTAAACGTGAGAGTGATTCTTTGGAATAAAAACTAAATCAACTAGCAGGTTGTCGCCTATTCATAACATCTCCTCTTCGTTCTATTAGACGATGGAGAACTTGAAGATGCCAGACCAATGTGTCGTTTGATATGGGCAACAAATCAAAAGATCAGGGAGTGAGAGATTAACCGGCCACTAGACTATACATGGTTAACCCCTTGAGCTACTCATGCATATGACAATTTATATAAACTTTAAGTCTTTCATCCGTTAATAGTATTCTGATTGATTCCATTTGGCAAAAAAAAATGTTTTTGATTTAATCATCAAAATCTGCAGTTTATGATATGCAGATTAACACTATCATACAGTGTTGCTAAAAACCCTATGCAGATCACCTAGGCTGTAATTGCCAAATCAGAGAAAGGCAGCTTGTTGTAAATCTTGAGAAAATGAAAATTGTGGTTTCAATGCAACAGATGCAGGGAGGGCAATGGTCAGATTAATTTAAATTATATCATAACAATTATCGTACTGAAAATATGTGCCTGCTTCAGTACCTGCAAAAAAAGTTCGAGAAGAACTTTAAAGGCCGGCATACACTAGACGACAAGTCGCAGCGACTTGTCCCCGCGACATGTCGCCTCAGTGTGCACTGGTTCAGCAATCCCAACCGGTTGGATTTCATGCGGCAAGTCGCAGCAACAAAATTCTGTCGCGGCGACAACAATTTTCGCCAAAAAATGTTAGTACACACGGGAGGAAATTGTCGCTGCGACATGTCACTTCAGATCTGGGTAGGGGTGTTCCGCTGGGATCTTGTAGGGGTTACCCTGTTTATGACAAAAAATACCTAACTTCCATACCCTGTTTATGACAAATTGCAATTGTTTACAAACATTATATGGTTTGTATAAATTTATCAATTCAGACACTGTGATTTTTGTTCAATGAATTTGTATGTATACCGTTTAGCATTTAATCCAATTTTGTATAATTTTTATGAGGAATATTAAGATATTAAAGGCATAAAGAAATACCGTCTGTTTATCCGGCCTGAATGATCAATTCTGATTTATCATTCATCATTATAGTTGGGTTGAAACAAATCAACGTTATGGGCAGGGATTTGTTCTTGTAATCTAAGGAAATAGGACATAACCTTTGAATTCTTAGATGTGCATAAAATGAACAAACAAACAACATCAAGTTTTTACAGTCATGTTTATTAAGGGTTCTGCTTCATGTTGCACTTGCACATATAATGCTCTTGACTTACTACTTGCACTGAGAGGTCATGTGACCAAATCCAGCAGCTCAATAAATATCAAGGTCATCAAGCCCAGATTTTGAAAAGAGCAAAGTTAGTAGCCCTGCAAAATATCAGCTTCACAACACAACAAAATTGACAATAAATTGGAAGTCATGAATTTCAAATTTCTTACGGACCGTTTGTTTCATCCAACACATTTTCTTGAAGGATTGTCAACATATGCTACAATCTTGGACAACATGACTTGAGACTGTGCTCATGAAAACATTTATAATTATTATTTATTATTATATTCATGTGCCTTTTTCAGACATGTGACCCCACTCAAAGTGTTGTTGCCTGGATAGCAGCTATCCCAAGCGTCATTTCTAGATTAAAAACAACATTGTTCTAGGGGGGAAGGGGGCATGCAGTAACAACCAAAAGACCAAAGAACATACAAAAAATTGCATTTTGTGTCAAGTGTTTTGTCCAATATTGTGGCTTTTCCTCTTTCTTTGAGTATGGTAAGTTGAAACATAATGGTCATGTTACTTAAATTATAGCACACTCTTTGCATTTCTCTTTTCACTCTTTTTCTTTTTTCATTTTTTTGACGCTTGACAATTTATGGGAGATGAGGTCATGTGTTACTGCAATTAGTACTTCATTCCGTTGTAGCTTAATCAGGCTTTCACTATTTTCACGGTAATAGTAGGATATAGTGGATATTTTGGTTTGATTAACATGCCAAGTTGTGTATATTAACATGCATTTTGGCTGAAATTATTTGACAAGGCAGTGAATAGACTGATTCCATAAGTCTTAGTTTTCGCTCTTTGTATTTGGTAGGTCGCAAGGAGCGACTAAAAGACTGACGGAGAGCAACTGGGACCGAGTTATGGAATCAGTCTAGCCAGTGAATATATTAATATGATCTTCCAAACCAAAGGTTGACAAATGATTTGCTGAGAAGAAATTCAACTGCTATAACTCGTGTTTGCTCTTCCTTTTCATTCTGTTAAATGAGAAAATAAAGAATTGTTATTAAATATTATGTTCTGCCCCATATCTATACCATAATTAGTTTTAAAATTCTTCCATTTAATCTTGATTTAATTATTTCTTTGAGAAAAAAGAGAAATACGTAGTTAAAGAACAGAAGCAATGCAATTGAAACTTTTGTTTTATTAGCCACCCAACAAAGATTATTATTATTATAATGGAAGCAACAGAAGCAAAGTATCATGGTATAGATATGTGGATGAGAAATCGTATTTCAGGCTCATTAAAAATCCAGTCATGCAGTGTAGATGACTGTGAGGATGATCATATAATATTACAGTGATGGCATGAGGATGACAAGTTAGAATATTATTAAGATGATGATGATGATAATTGAAAATATCTACAACCAGAACTAGAAGATACACTTATTTAACTCCCTGAATTTAATGAGAGATTTTGAGTGTTCTCACATGTAATATAATTTATGCTGCACCAGTGAGGTCACTATAGGAAGTCATTTTCAAGACAATGCTCCTTTTTCTCTGTTATTGTGACCTCACTTGTGAGCATAATGTATATAATACTGTCAGGAGATAACCCAAAATTTCCTGGACTTCTTCACTTGACCCCCCAACCTTCCAAATTTCCAAAAATCTTCTGTTGTGGAGATATGGATATTTTATTAAACTACACAATGCTTGCAATGGATAAATTGTAACAATAATAGCATTATAGTAATGAATGCAATAATGCTTGAGTGTGTAAGTTCTTTTAAAAAAATTGTCATATTAGCTACACTCAGTTGTAAAATTAGTTCGGACACTACACATAATTTAGAAGTAAACCTCTCAGTATTATTCTCAAACTCTAACCTCTCCCCCCTCCACAATGTTGGTAGTCTCGATGACGATTAACATGTCACAACAAGGCCATCTCAACATTGATTTGAGGGATGGGGATTTGAAGCGGATGAAAACATTGCATACAAAAAGGAGACGTTTCAATAGAAAACTGGAAAAACAGCTGTCAATGTCCCAACAATTTTGTAACTGAGTATAGTAGTATTAATAAATGCATTACAAAAATAATATCGGCTACCAATGAAACAAATAAAATAAAATAAGAAAATTCATCAGTGTTCCAAACATAGGTGCATAATGTGCAACTGATTAGGCTCACAGTAAACCAATATTATAGTACTTTTAAAAAGCCATATAGTGATACTTCTCATAATAATGACAACAATAATATTACAGTTTGATACTAACCCAGTTCATGTCAATCCGTAAAGTCCCTTTGTCATCAGAGTATACAATATGAAAGCATTCTCCCTCACTTGAATAATTTACTGTTGAAATAGGATTATCGGTATTAATAGACTGAATGAAACCATTCCTCATTTATACGGTTTTTTATTCTTTGGTTATAAGTTTACCAACAAAATAAAAATAGGTTAGAGATCTTGAAGCTTCTAAAAATCTCTCAGACTGAATGTGCTTGCTCCAGAATTACACAAGATTTCATAATTAAAACACTGTAGCTCATTTTCCTAAATGCATGCTTGCATGGACTCACCATCTGGTCTTTCATTTCTATGAACTTTGACAGCAGAACTGTACAGAAAGATAAACACCATTAAAATAAGAACTCCTTATTATCCAAATTATACTCCCAATTTCTCAGAGGATTAATGATTTAGGAAAAAATGAAAAAAAAAAGGAAATGAATGTACATACCTTTTACACCATAATGGCTTTTTGTGTTCATCAAGAACAGTAAAGTCTAGAAAGCATGCATCCTAAAAAAGAAAAGAAAAAATACAAACTGAACAAGATATGCATAAGGAGTCATAGAAAAAAATTATTTTAATTATGGAATCAATTGATAAATGAATTTGAAAGGATGGACAAATGAATAAATGAATGAATGAATGGATGAAAGAATGGATGAGTGAATTAATGGATAAATGAATGGATGAAAGAATGGATGAGTGAATGGATGAATGAATAAATGAATGAATGAATGAATGGATGAATGAATGAATGAATGAATGAATGAATGAATGGATGAATGAATGAATGGATGAATGAATGGATGAATGAATGGATGGATGAATGGATGAATGAATGGATGAATGAAAGGATGAAAGAATGGATGAATGAATGGATGGATGAATGGATGAATGAATGGATGAATGAAAGGATGAAAGAATGGATGAATGAATGATAAAAACTAAGATTTGCAGTCTGTGATAATCTACCTGTAGAATATGTCTAAATAATTCTGTCTTCCAGGGGAGGGTGACTTTCTTGGAAAATGAACCATTAGGGAAGTCTCTCAGTACAATATATTCTGAGGTCATGTCACCTAAAACACAGGAAAACATCAAACGTTTACACAGCAATGCATATCAAATCTGAAGTTGGCCTATCAAGGCTGTACTTCAAAACAGTCAATTGTGATTGGGTATCCCACAGCATAGCCAATCAGATTGTATCATTTCACTAAATAAAATGTTCTGTGTGATGTCTTTGTGAAGTCTTGTGTTTTTATTAGTAGACTCAATAAGCTTTCTGAGATATTCAAAACATAATCTTCAGGGCCATGAAAAAACTAAAGATATTACATACTTGGCACAAAAAGATAAAACCTACATACAGCTACTTATGTCAAAAAAATAATGTTCCAATTATTGCCTAAGTTCTGGGACATCACTGTCACATTTTATATTCTTTTAGCATTTAGCTAAACAACTATCATGTAAACCACTGGTTACTTTAAACTGTTGATATATAAGTGTTTAAATAAAGATTCATTCATTTATTCATTCATCCATTCATTCATTCATCCATTTATTCATTCATCCATTTATTCATTCATCTATTTATTCATTCATTCATTCATTCATTCATCCATTCATTCATTCATCCATTTATTAATTAATTAATTAATTAATTCATAAAGATTCATTTATTCATTCATTCAGAAAGATTCATTCATTCATTTATTCATTCATAAAGATTCATTCATGACTATTTCACAAAGAGCAAAGGATGATAAACTTCCAACATAGTTAAGAAAATATTTCATGTAGTTGTTCAACTCAGTGTAGGTTTTCTGTCTCAGATATATGGTACAAAGCCTGCACTGATAATCACTTTATTCTATTTTGACTTATGGTACCTACTATAGTTGAGATCTCTGAATTGATGACTCCAGTAAGATGCCACATGGTTCCTTATTTCAATCATAGCTGAATATCCATGTAGACCTGAGTAAAGCAAACCAACTCACAGAATTAGTAATAAAAGAAAGTTGAAGTGGGCACAAAACTGTTTTAGTTTGTGGCAATTAATGCATTCAGTATAATGTGAAGAATGAAATAAATATTGAGAGGAAATTAATCTATGACTTGAAAACGAAAGTGGCACGGTTTCAGGACCTTGCAAGGAAGGGCAACCCCTTAATTTTCCCTCAGTGTGTGAACAGCAAGCTACAACATTTGCCTAACTGGTACTAACAGTACATCAAATACAATTGTCAGAATATATATAGGCCAAGAACAATTAAAAGAGATATAATTCAATGATCCCTCCAATACCATTTCACTTTAAATTTTATCTACATACCTACATATGAAATTTAATCATATCAACAACCAAGCAATTAAATGCAGTTTTTTTTTCTTTCTGTGTGTTCTAAGAAATAGTAAAACTACCCTTGGTAGTCAAGTCTCTACTTACAACAGGATATACATAAAACATACCATACTGGGAATCAATATCATCTACAAGTGCATTGTGCTTTGGTGCTTGATATATTCTGAAAGATTCAAATGCCATGAATTTCTAAAAGATATAGCTACTAAAGGTAGTGGTATGGGGGGAGGGGGGAGGACTTGGACAGTAAACGATCAGGGATGCTCGTTGTATCTTTCAAGGCTAAATTTTGGCGATTTGGTCTCTTTTAGGGTTTAAAAATATGAAATTTGCCAAATTTTCACTTTTTGATATCTTTTCAGGGTTTAAAGTCCCTGGAACTCATGGTTTTGGTATTTTTAGAGATGAAAAATTTGTGAAGCCACGCCCTTTTTAAAAAACCTCTGGTATCTTTTAGGGGTATTTTTAAATTTAGACGAACATCCCCAATTGTTTATCCCCAGAGCCTACCCCGGGAGTATATACCACTGCTACACACTCTTCCAGCCCCCCTCCCCCAGTTTTGTTAATCAATCAATCAATAATTGATTATGGCAGTGTACAATGTACAATTCATAACATATGCTGCAGGCACAGATCCAGACATTTTGAAAAAGAGGGGGGGGGGGGGGGGGCAAATAAAAAAATGATCTGGAAATTTTGAAGGGAGGGGCACAAATAAAAAATTACTGATTATCAATAAAAATCAAAGGGGGGGGGGCACTCGCCAACCCATGCCCTCCACCTGGATCCGCCTTTGTGCTGTGATGATTAAATGATGAACAGTTAGCAAGAAGATTAGTCTGTTACCTGGAGGAAGAACCAGACAGTATTCGTTTAAGTAGACAATCAAAATGTAAGAAGGCAGTGATAAAAGCTACCTCTCCACCATCCTATGAAGTAATTTATTATAAAATGTCACTTTTCAATTGTTCATTAATTTTTTCTGCAGACTGATTCCATAAGTCAAACTTAGAGAGACAAAAAAAAGACTGACAGAGAGTGGCCAGGGGCAACTTATTGGGCGGAATCAGTCTATCATTCATGTAACTGTTCAAGACATTAATGTTTAAATTTGTGAATCTCTTAAATCTTCCATTCATAGAGACATTCATTCCAGCAAGTATGTCGTTTCATGTATTTTTTCTTTAAATATGTTTTCTTAAAATTCATTTTAGATCTCCTTTGTACAGTTTTTAATGTGTTTTCCTCAACATAGTCACTTTAATTTCTAAGTTAGAACTCCTGGATAAATGATCGGGGATGCTCGTCGTATCTTTTAGGGGTAAAAATCGACAATCTTTTAGGGTTTAAAAATTTGAAATTTGCCAAATTCTCACTTTTTGGTATCTTTTAGGGGTTGATAGCCATTAAAACTCATGATTTTGGTATCTTTTAGGGATGAACAACTTGTGAAGCCATGCCCTTTTGAAAAATGTTTGGTATCTTTTAGGGGTATTTTTATAAAATTCCCACGAGCATCCCCGATCGTTTATACCCAGAGTCCCCCCCCCCCCCCCCGGGTTAGGACCATTAGTTTCTACCTTCCATGATGATGACCAACAAGCTATCATTAGTTCTGGATATCCAAAGTGAACAGTAATCATATCACTGTCTACATCTGCTTTTTCATTTGACAGTGTTCTCCCTGAAAAAAACAGATCCATTGGGATATCGCAGACTGAGGCATCAGAAATAGGAATCAATATGGAGATTATATTTAGTAAAACATTTTAGACCTTTAGGACCATAATTCAAAGTTTTTAAACCATGAGTGAAAAGAGGACTATCACACGAAAAAAAATGATGTATTTTTACATGTAATTAGTATTTTTTTATTAGAATTGATTACCTTTTTCTTTAAGGTCAAAACTCATTAAAAGGGAGTAAGTAGTAGCACTGAAAACAAATGAAATATTATTTCTAATTATTAAAATTTTATAGCTTGATGTTGTTGTTGTTGTTGTTGTTTTTGATACCAGGACTACATCACTTATTCATTTCAACATTCATTGATTTATTTTAAAATGTCTACATGAACTACATACCTGTAAACATCTCCTCATCAACACACTAAACTAGTAGTCATCTATTTTTTTACTTCATTCATTCATTCATCTATTCAGACATGCACTTTTCATTCATTCATTCATATTTCATTCTGTTCATTATTTAAGAATTTCCTATTTTTATTCAACATTATTCTATTAATTTATTTGGTTGTGTATTCATTCATTTATTTTCCACTGTCAATGAGTACCTTTTCTTGTGTGGTTTCCAGGCCCTGTCAAAGAATACAGGAACCCCAGCAAACACTTTCATGTGTTTGAGCTTTGATAAGGAAGGTAATTGAAGAGAGAGCCACCTTACTGACACACAACAGTTGAAATAGTTTGATTCATTAGACGTAGACCAGTGTTCTTGTCCTCTAGTGTCTGTGAAACAAACCTTCCAATGAATACAAAGATTCCTGAAAGAGAAAGACAAGAGCTAATAGAGAAAGTCAGGCAAACAAAATAAAATGAGCTTAGAAAGAAATGAATAAAAGAATTGACAGATGGATGGAGAGGTGAATGAATGAATAAATAAAGGCATAAATGGTTGAATAAGAGAACAAATAAATGAATGAATGAATGAGTGAGTGAGTGAGTGAGTGAGTGAGTGAGTGAGTGAATGGATGGATGAATGAAAAAATGAATAGTTGAATGGAAGAGTCAATGATTTTGATTAATTAATACATGAATGACTAAATGAAAAATAATGCATTATAAGGATAAATGAATTGATGAAATAATGAATACATAATCTTACTTGATGATTTCTTTAACACCAGCCTGTAATCCAGTATATGGATTGACTTTCTTAGTTGATGTCAAGAATTTTCTGTTCCGTGCACTAATAGACCTTTCACAACCAAATGTATATAATTATTATGATGATTAATACATGATAGTAAATGTCAGATAATCAGTTCATAAATATGATACAGAAAAAAAGGAGTAAGAAATAACTGCCTAGTATATTAACCTTTTGATGATTTGCTTTTTCCAGTCAAAGTTCTCTTCCTTTGATTCTTCAACAGTAAAGAGTTTTCGAATTTCTTGAGGAAGATGTCGAAAAACATCATGCCATAATGATCTGTAATTTTGAATTGTATGAAACATAATAAGTCCAGATGATTCACCCATTAAAGCATGTAAGACAATATCATTAAGATGTGTCCAGTACATCATTGTTTTATACTTTCAAAATGTTTTCAAAAGTTGGATCAAGAGTAGTAGAAAACTTGTGGAGAGAATATTTAGAGTTCAATAGAAATGTATTTACCTGTCTCTAGTTAAAGCAGACCATCTGGAGCAAACTTGTGCGCATACCAGTAATTCAGAAAAACTCAACAAGCTAAATATCTTGAAAAGCAGTTCTTCTGGAAGCCTGAATGAAAGACCAACTAATCAACTAAGCACATGTATGATCTGTGCTATGTTGTGCATATCACAGGGAAAAAATTGTGATTCCCAGAATGTTTTTTTTTTTTGTTTTTTGTTGCATTTTCCCAACAATAACCCAAAATAAACCCATTTTGGAAATCCCAAATTTTTTCCTGTGTATAGTAGCAACAATATTATAAAGATATACAAGCTGTATGCTGTACTGATGCCATTCTATACTGTCTTACTATGTTATCAGCTACTACTACTTAATAGTTGCCGTACTCTGGTTGTTCGAGAGTCGTGTGTTATTAGAGAACAGATGCACAGATGACACCACAACGGCTATATCAAAGGTTTAGCTTGTGCTTTATCGCAATTTTCAAACAGAACAACTGCAAAACTACATTTTTTCCCCTCATTAATTACTATACAAAAAAAATAAATTCCACATGACTTCCAAATGTGGTGAGAACAACATTCACTCACTTGACTGAGTCCTGTGCAATACTTTTTTGTTCTCACCACATTTTGACGTCATCAGTGCATCTATAAGAGCACAGACAAAATGAAATCTATTTCTTAAATTTACTATGTTGATGTAATCATGTTTTGTTATGTTACTATGTTTACCACTACTAGCCCTCCCCTGTTAAAAATATTGCTGCAATGTCCTTGTACTATCTTGTTTATGAATCTTACCTATTAATGTTGTCTATTGTTTTTGTTGTGTTTAATCTGTTGATATGTTTCTGTACCGACTGTGTCCTGGTACAGGCTGGAGTCTGTTTTACTGGTTTGCATTTCTGAGCACTAGTTGATTTTGATGATAGTGACTTTGGACTTGAAGGTGACCTTTAATAACAGATATTTAAACAAAATTATATAGCAAATTTGAATCAATCATTTACTTCGAGTTGTGAGAGGATTACGAGGGCTATACTGCTTTTACCTCGCACTTTTTGCAGGGCTGCTCTTCTTTGCTTTCAAATAAGAAGACAAATGTTCTTGATGCCTTTGACTACTCATCCCACAAACTATCCATAATCTTCATTTGTATCACCAATACACAGTCACAATCTCTAAAAATGGTCTGTCACTTTCTGTTGTCAACTTCATAGTTGACATTCCGCCATTTTGTTTCTAAGCAGTGCCCAAGCTCCCTCGATAAATATCAAAGCGATTGGCGGTCTTCCTGTGTTGTAACGTTCGCGAAGTACTAGTTTGAGAACTATTTCCGATCGAACAGTCAAAATGGGCGACGTTGATTTGAAAGGAGGCGATCCAAAAGACCCTGAAAACATCCATGATCTAACTGGATTTGTATCCTTTTTACCATTCCCATAAGCTTAAATGTGTTATATGTATTTTATTGCTAGTTCCTGTGACTTTGTGTGTGAATTCTGCTTTCGAATTGTCACTTCTGACTTGATATGCTTGTTAGCCATTTGTAAAAGAAATTCCTGAATATTTTCATGATATTTTCCTTGACTAAATTGTTTCAAATAGGTCCAGACACTACTAACGCAAATGGTAAGTTACGTATCTATTGAATATAAGGATTTGTAATGCTAAGTAGGCAGTTTCAAGTCGCTTGTTTCGGCATATTTTTCAGTATACATGTAAACATACTTTGAGTGCATACTAAAAGTTTTTCTTTTTCCTTCTGTTTACAGCAAGACAAGTTCCAAAATATGTCAGAACAAATCATCACAAGAAATATCCTTTAAAATAATAGATAAATAGCTTGTTTGATTTCAAAGCTGTATCGGCCTAGTTGAATTTTTGTTATGTACTATGTTTGGCGTCTGATTGAAATTTTTGTTTACTCTTCTGGAATGACGCTTATAACGAATTTTGCTTGGCCAAACCGTTGGGAAATTCAAACAAAAAAAAGTAATCTGCTTAATCATTGTGTTAGCTTACTTCTAATCATGTTACCGATTTTGAAATATTGGCTTTTTGAGGAAGAAATAGATTATAAGGTGTGAATTTGCTATAATTATTTTTGTACTGAATTTCTAAAGGCCTACACATACTAAGCCTTTAATGACTTGTTTGATTGTTCAGCTATTATATGAATTCTCTTTCCAAACTCATCTACATACTAAAAACTTTACACTTTTTCCTTTGAAAAATGATTTATATTATTTTGCTACACAGAAATGTTTTTGATACATATGTGCACAGTTTATTTGTTACAAAGATTTTTCTCTGAAACAAAATAATCAATAAGCAAGTACATTAATTTTAGAAGGTCGCTACACAAAACATTATACTCATCTTGACATGGATTCTACTGGTGAAACTTAAAGATACTATTTAAAGTTAATGAAAAATATATTTGAAAATATATTCTTTAACAGTGATTACTTGATGAAATGAGCAATCGTATTGACGAACTGGAAAAGAACATTGGAGACCTAATGAACCAGGCAGGAGTTGACGAGCCAGAGAAATGAACACCATTACCAAGACAACAGCAACAATCAAGACTGTATGAACAGATGTAAAATACCTTTGAGTGCAAACAACATTTCTCCTTCTCACATATAATACATGTAGATAAACAGTTACAATTTAGTATCATGTAAGATAATTATTTTTTCAAAGCTGTAATTTAAATTCTAAAGATTGTTCAACAGAAACAGTAATTGTACAAAGTCTGAATATTGTTATCGATCAGATAGATCCTCATCCAGCTGATAAAAGCTGGTTTGGACAAGAGGCAATAGTAATATCTACCAGCAGATAGGAAACTACAAATTTATTATAAGTTCTGGACATTGCATAACTCTATCCAGACTTTGTGCAATTCACATCAAATTATTATTTTTTGAAAAACCTTAGTTCTGAATACCGAAATTCTTCATATTTCCAAAGATTTATTGACATCGACACAAGTAAAGAAAATTGTAATCTTCAACCCACAGTGTACAATATAATAGTTTGAACCTGTTCATTTTTATTAGGTGATAATTATGTATTTATATGCTTTTTTTAAATAAAAGAGAAAATGTTAATGTTGTCCATTGGTGTAATTAATCCTTATATAATTACGTCAAAATGACCCGAGGGAGGGAGGGAGAGCAAGTTAATTTACATCGGTTTGTACAAGAAAATGATTTGCTGTCTGTCCGCGTTGTTTTCTTTTAGACCAAATGTACAGTTGCAACAACCAAAAAATATGTTTGAAAATTCTAAGACTAATGTTGATACCATTTTTCTATGCTGGAGGGTCATCAGTTAAAAGATCAACAGTAAATATTGGGTCAAGAATAATTCTTTGACATGGAATACATCTTGTGAAGGCATTCACACATTTTGAATTTAAGGTAATTCCGTAGTTTTGCAATGCGCACAGTTCTGCGCATATTTCGAATTTTAGAGTTTTACATTTCTTATCATCAATAGATACAGAGTTATGTCTGAGAAACACTTTAACGTGAAAATACGAACAGTTTTCACATTTTCAAGCGAATAATTACGAATTTCTTCAAACTCGCCCCAGTCCATACTCGGAAAAGCCTTGATATTATTGAATTTTGAGGATATTTTTCAAAATATCTCGCAAACCAATACGGGCACCTATCTTTTTTATTTCATAATATCATTTGAAATAATGTTTTTTAAAACATATGTGATCGATGACAAAATTCTATGGCTAGATTTTTCGATATTTCGAAAAGTGTTTCGTTCAAAGCGTTAATGAGGCCTGTACAAATTTGAACATTTTGTTAATTTTTGCTTTATTTCTGTTCGCTGTTGAATTTTAGTGAAAATTTTTTGCTTTACATCGGTAGCCCAATGTATAAGGAGCACATTTAGGTAAATTCCACATTTTTTGTATTGACCAAGCTCAGTCAAGAGATACTTTTATGAATGATGCCCATTTTCGAATGTTAGACGCTAAATTGACAAAAGTGGGTATACTTTAAAAATTTTTCTCGCGAAATCCAATACGGTGACCCCATTTTTTTATTTCATATTTTTGATGAAAAACTCAAAATATTTTGCTGTAGAAAGTTTTATCAAAATTCTATGGCTAGTTCTATTACTACGGAATTACCTTAATATAGTAGAGACCCCAATCTCCCTCTACCCATTAACTATGATTTTATCCAATGCAACATCAAAAACAATTGTCACCTCTTCAACATCCAACAAGTGTAAGAATTCATTGGTTTGGACATGAAAATGCTTGCTTTGTTCACGCCTTAAGATTACTTTGCAATGTGTGGTAAGTGCAGTGCTTTCAATATTAGACTAGGTAGAACTGCGTCTGTGTTTCTAGAGAAACAGCTGTAAATGTGATGATAAGATTGGCACCGTTGAATGATTGTAGCGAAAACTCACGTTTCGGATGTTAGTCCTTCGTCAGAGTAATGAACAATGAGTAATGTCAAACTTATCATCACATTTACAACTTTCAATATTAAGTACATGCAAAAGTCTGTACTTATATATATCATAATAAAATAATAAATCATACATCCAATATATACTTTAGAAATAATTTTATTTAATATTTACCTCAGTCAATGGATGAGTTTAGAATTGATTTACATAATTTTGGTTATGCTGACTACTATTATTATTGCTAAAATATATTGGTGTTCACTGTGTTGAATGATCACATGCAATGATCTAATGAAACTTAACACAAATATCTAGCAATAGCAACTGGAATTGGCTATTTTTTATATGTTGTGATCACAAAGAAAATATTGATCTTTTATAACTTACAATTTATTTTAATCTAACTATCTTTATTATAACGTTTGGTGTGATAAAATTCTCAAACAAATCTAAATGTAAAGTGCCCTTGAGAGAAAAGTTATGAATATTTAGTCTGTTTATTTTTTCCACTCCAGGCCTTCTAGCATGACAACATATAATCCTAAAATAGTATCATTATCATATCCTTAGAAAACATTAATAGACGATCTGCATTATGGCGTCATTTTGCTATGACTACCAGCATTCTTTGCGAATTCTCTTTCATATTCAAATTTTTAATTCCTGTGGAGATTAGAAGAACAATTAGTGCGTATTGCGATACAAAAGAAAGTAAGCAAAGCATTCTGGTAGCTGTAGTATAAGACGCCATAATGCAGATCACCTATTCATTGATCTATTTCATTGAGATACTGACAACAGTTTTATATATCTAAAATAGAGCTTTTAAGTGTAACGTCAGCTAGTATATTCATCTTTTGCTAGGGTCCGTGTTTACTGAAAGAAATATTGAATGAATCGATCAGGTCCAATAAGTAATGATATCGATTGTGAAAATCTGGAATGGACACTCACCCACTACAACACTCTCTCTCTCATTCTGTAAACTGAACTTACCAACCTGGTCCATCTACTTTTAGTCACAGTTCTTAGCTCACAATGTTTGTGATGTTCTGTAGGTTGATTGCATCAAGGTTCAGAAGGTAACTCCCCACATAATAATCATGGTAGTACATCATGATGGCTAACGGTTGACCAACAATGATAGATCCCCACACAACCATATTACCATAGTTAGGATTATTAATAAATTTCTTGATAAATATTGCCATTGGAATCTGTAAAAATAAATCTTGTGAATAATGAAAGAGTGATTTTCAAAGCAAATCAATACCAGTAACAAGTTCAGTAACTAATGATACAAATTTAAACTAGGATGTGTCAGTTTTTCACCTGTCCTATCATAGCCATAAAAGCCCAAATTCTTGCCATTCTGAGAGGAACACTCACAAGATACTGAAATGAACAATGTTAAACAATGTATTCACTGGATAACTTTAAAATCATGATAAATATCAAAAGTATAATAATCTTAAAATATTTATTATCCATGTTACAGCCAGGGTAAAAAATGTGTTTTATTTATATAGATTTGTAATATTTATATAAATATTAATTTAACAATGATCTGCCATGATCTCCCATTTTGACAAAATTTGCTTGTATACTGCATGTTTTACTAATTAAAAATACTTTTCACAAGATTTCAAAAGTCATAATCAGTTCTATTCTACAATCATTCACTCAATATTCATATTAATATTTCATGGTGTGATTCATGTAAGGCGATGCACAAATTAGAGGGATGCTCATTTTACCTCATGAAAGAAAGCTGACAACATAAACACTGCAAATTGTCCCTGTAGTTTGGAATAGCCTCTTCTCAACATGGGCTTGTAAAGATGCCTGGACACCAAAAAAAGAAATTAACTAACAATGATGTGGATTGATTGTCTGGGTGAGAGTAGGAGACATTAGCGGACACATAGAGAAAAAAAAAAAAAAAACAATACATGAACTAATTAACGTTTTGAATTGGTTCATGTAATGAATTGTAATGTAATGTATTGCAGTTTTTTTTTCTCCATGCCAACTTGTTGAATTGAACCAAGTACAAAACTGTGAATGAATTGATGAAGAGATATGGACAAATGAATGAATTTACTGTAATGAATAAAATACTAATTAAAAACATTATATACAAATTTATACCTTACTGCCCAACGATGAGCAGGGATGTTCCAATTCTGCCAGAAATATTCTACTGTTGTTGAATTCCTAGCAATGGCAATGATAATTTATGCATCAATAAAAAATAATTTCTAAATAATGTCTTTTCAACTTAGCCAGATCAGAGTAGCTATATTTCTTTTGCTAGCTAAGCAATACCATATTGTATCATAACACAGTGATTAAAAAATATATATATATAAAAAATTTAAAAGAATCATCTACCAGCAATTGTAACAGTCCCATTTCCCACTCTGGGCAAAAACTACTGGAAATAGAAGCAAGATTAACATTGAAGATTCAAGTGAACTTACCACCAATCTCTGTAGAACGTCCTGTCTGCAAACCTCAGTAACTCACCAGTGATGTTTAGATAGGAATGAAAGAAACAATAGAAGAACAAAAGCCACAGGAAATGGTTTGGAATCTGAAACAAAATGTTGATACATTAATATCGAAATTATCATTAGCGCTGCATTACTTTTTGATGAAGAAAAAATGGTTCAATAACAAACAAGTTGATTACTGACACCAATAATGTTGAATTATATATTAGTAGTATTATATTACACCATGTAGGATACTTACAGCTAATTTCATTATCCTTTCAGCAGCTCTCAAGATCTCCATTTCCTGCATTTAAAAAATAATCATTCATTTCTTCATTAAATGAGATTATTAATAAAAATGATAAAAATGAACAAGTAGCTAACTGAAAAATAAAAGAATGATTGTCAAAATATATGCTCAAAATATCAATTAAATGGATAAAGTTTGAGAAAATAAATCATTAAACAACAAAAACATTGATTAGATACATGAATGAATAGTTGATTGATTTGTGTATTATTGATTTATTTAATGATTGATTGGTTGGTTAAATTGGAGGGATGAACTAATCAACAAATAATTAATTAATCTATGAATGAATGAATAGATAGATGGACGGATGGACTGACTGACTTACTGACAGATGAATGAATGAATACAAAATTGATTACATTAATGATTGACTGGTAACCACTAACCTTAATCGGCTTAAGTGAGTTTTGTATTGTTGGTACCATCCACTGCAAACATAGAAAAAGGAAAACCAAATTAGTTTAATTAAAACGTAGTCTGAAACAAGTGGGCTTGATGCTAAGAAGTTAACTAAGTAACATTAGAAAATATAGCTAACAAAAGATGCTAATACCTGTTGAGCAACAGCTCCCATGATGCCTAATAAAAAGAACTGAAAAAAATATACAGATTTTTTTAATCAGATCATACAATGTATATCAAGGACTCAGTAATATTGACTAAAATATAATGATTGATTGTGTGACTGAGTGAGTGAGTGATTAATTGACATGTAGTTCAAAAACATAATTATAATATCCATACCCCCACAACATAAGATATTTGTTCCTGTATCCCTCATGCCCTGATTGTGCCGCTTGTTGACCTCACACAATTATCATGATCATATCAAAATCTTCTGTATTGGGGATATGAATATTTCCTAGACATTTTTTACACATGGTCAATTGACTGGCTGGATGACTTCACTGATTGTCTGTTATAAATGAGGATTTCAGTTTGGTTGAATGCAATATCCCAACCATGGTTCACCCCTTATTTGCAAACCAAGTCCAAATGAACTTACATTTTGCCCAAACCAAAATAAGGACAAAAACAATGGAAATACAAATTTCATTTCAAAAATTTATCAATTGAAAATACAAATTACTTACAAATTCAACTATTCTGCGTATCAGAAATCGTTTCCTTATTCTAGGCAGACGAGGGAAATTGAGTTCATAACACAAAGTTGGAGCAGCCATAAAGTAGTACAAGTCTGAACATGACAAAATACACCAAAACAATTAAATCAGAAAATAATGTAAATCAGACAAATCACATATCAGATAATAATCACAGCAGGATTTGACTGCAAGACCAATGCACTGGACACTCTCTCAAGGTTACCTACAAACCAGAGATTGACATTATAATATTTTATAGATGTTAGTGTACATGCATTTAATATAGAGCAAAATTTATGAGAGAGCATTCCCTTAGTGAAAAAGAATGGCCCATAATAAGGGCAGGTCAGGGACAAATGCCCCTCCAAATTTTTTATCAGACCTCCAAAATATTATTGGAGTTTGAAAGGACAAGTTGACCAGCAATATTTTTAATTGCCAATTTTGACCTTTCAAAAGTGGGTAATAACCAGTCAAAACTGTATTTGATCAAAGGCCATCTTGACCTTTATACCTGTTATTCTGACCTCTTAAAGAGGCTTGATGAATACCATTGAATGGATGTACATTACCTGATTGTGTTAGGTTATCAGGATACTTGACGATTGTTTCAGTCTTTAGATGCTCCTCTGTTATGTCAAAAAGTAAAATCAAAATTAACTAAAACCTGAGAATTACCAGTTCCTGTTCTATAATTTAAAGTCTATACGAGAAGTCACTTGCTTTCCATTTTTGATATTTCAATCATTCTAAAGTAATCATCATCAAAAATGCCTGGACCAATCATTATATTCCATTTCCACATACATGACTTGTATAGATAGGAGTTATAAATCAGATGCCCAATAAATACCTTGTCCTCGAAATCACAAAAACCAACAAGGAATCTACCAGTATGCTATTGATAAGAATATTTTATGGCACGCCATCACTGTCTGATGTACCCAACTCCATTTGATATTTAGTGGAAACACCATTATATGATGTCCTAAATGCATTATATGCGGTGCATTCTTCATTATGCGTGCATGTTCAGACATTATATTTGGTTGACTTATCATTATATGATGTGGATGAAACGATATACATGGTGAGCCAGCCATTATATGAGGTGGCTCAAGCATTATACGTGGTGAATTGGTTATTATATGAGGTGTTTCAAGCATTATATGAGGTGCATTTATCGTGATATGAGGTGACCCTAACATTACACAATGTGACTTCAACATTCTATTTGGTAAACTCACCAATGTGTGATGTGATTTTAACATTATATCTGGTGCACTTACTATTATGAGGTATCCTGATTATATGTGGTGTCCTTGTCATTATATGAGGTGACTTAATCATTATATGTGGTGCATTTACATTCATGAGGTGATCATGTCATGAGGTGACTTGATCATTATATATGGTGCATTTACATTCATGAGGTGATCATGTCATGAGGTGACTTGATCATTATATGTGGTGCATTTACATTCATGAGGTGATCAAGTCATGAGGTGACTTAATCATTATATATGGTGCATTTACATTCATGAGGTGATCATGTCATGAGGTGACTTGATCATTATATGTGGTGCATTTACATTCATGAGGTGGTCATGTCATGAGGTGACTTGATCATTATATGTGGTGCATTTACATTCATGAGGTGATCATGTCATGAGGTGACTTGATCATTATATGTGGTGCATTTACATTCATGAGGTGGTCATGTCATGAGGTGACTTGATCATTATATGTGGTGCATTTACATTCATGAGGTGGTCATGTCATGAGGTGACTTGATCATTATATGTGGTGCATTTACATTCATGAGGTGATCATGTCATGAGGTGACTTGATCATTATATGTGGTGCATTTACATTCATGAGGTGATCATGTCATGAGGTGACTTGATCATTATATGTGGTGCATTTACATTCATGAGATAGTCAAGTCATGAGGTGACTTGATCTGACATTATATGTGGTGCATTTTTTAAAGTTTTTAAATTTTTTAAATTTTTTAAATTTTATTTTTTCAATGTCAACTAGTGAGCAGCACGACGGAGAACAGTTTGTAGTTGTAAACGTTTTAATTTTGACTAGTTTTGTCTATAACGGAGACTTCTTCAGAGAATGTTTTTTACAGCTAATAACTAGCTATATATCATATGCAAGTTTTTGCAACGTGACAAGCATTGAACTTCTCGTGGAAGTGACTAAATACTAATAGGTGGTACAGGATAACTAAAACGTAATGACTAATGTTATAATAAGATAATTTTTAAGAAGTCTCCGTTAGAGACGAAACTAGTCAGAATTAAAACGTTTACAACTACAAACTGTTCTCCGTCGTGCTGCTCACTAGTTCACATTAAAAGATTAATAAATAAATAAATAAATAAATTGTAATCGCTTTGGCACACTCGGAATTGTCGTAAACGAATCCGGTCTCCAAGGGCTTCCACTCCTAGTCTCTCTACATCTTCATCTTTCAAAGTTGGAATAATCTTCAAAGTAATTTTCTCCTTTTCAAAGTTTTTTTATCGTCTTTTCTATACAGCCAAGCTTTCGCAAGATATCTGACAAGGTGCTGTCCACCATTTTGAACACCACATGGGTCCAAAGAATGCTGGGAAATATGACACAGGAAGCCCACACAAAATGAGCCCTCAAACAACTCGCAGTTACCATGAAAACAGTATCATATGACTGTATGATCCATGGGAACGACCACCTCATGAATATAAATGCACTACATATAATGATCAAGTCACCTCATGACATGACCACCTCATGAATGTAAATGCACCACATATAATGATCAAGTCACCTCATGACATGACAACCTCATGAATGTAAATGCACCACATATAATGATCAAGTCACCTCATGACATGATCACCTCATGAATGTAAATGCACCACATATAATGATCAAGTCACCTCATATAATGGCAAGGACACCACATATAATCAGGATACCTCATAATAGTAAGTGTACCAGATATAATGTTAAAATCACATCACACATTGGTGAGTTTACCAAATAGAATGTTGAAGTCACATTGTTTAATGTTAGGGTCACCTCATATCACGATAAATGCACCTCATATAATGCTTGAAACACCTCATATAATAACCAATTCACCACGTATAATGCTTGAGCCACCTCATATAATGGCTGGCTCACCATGTATATCGTTTCATCCACATCATATAATGATAAGTCAACCAAATATAATGTCTGAACATGCACGCATAATGAAGAATGCACCGCATATAATGCATTTAGGACATCATATAATGGCGTTTCCACTAAATATCAAATGGAGTTGAGCACATCAGACAGTGATGGCGTGCCATAATATTTAGTCAAATTGTATTTTTGTTTTTGGAATCTCTCAAGTATAAAAGCCAGTATAAAAACAGAACATAATTACAGTGAGACTCACACAAGTTTTTTGACAATGAAAATTGCATTACACAAGTATGAAAAATTGCTGTAAGTTCACAAGACAGTAAAAATCAAATTGATATGTACAAGAAGTTGTGGAGTCAAACAACACATCTGAAAACAACATTTTCAGATATTATCAACACCTGAAGAATGTTGATGGAATAAGCAGAATCATACTTCTTTGTCAGCCAATCAATACAATGTTTACACAAGAATTTAAAGGCTTACAGCTCAAAAGTACGAAGAGTAATTATGTATCAGCATGCCTAATTATATGTCTACCTTTAATCAACAATCGAGTTGAAAGGTAAACATTGGGCTGATTGGCTGGCTGTCTGTGTGGATACATTATAACTGGTCATATTCTAAAAGCATGGGCTACCTTCTTTCACAAGTCCAAGTCTGTGCCATTTATTGACACTTATATAGCTGATCACCTTCAGCCAGAGCATACTGTACCACAGCAAAGTGATATTGGCTGCCCCTGAAACAAACAACATACCAGTAGACGTTTTCAATTATATCACCATATACAACCAATCCCACAATGCTTTGCCATCATACAGTACTAAAATATGGCCATCATAAAATCAGACTATCAATATAATAATTATTTGTAAATGACTCTGATGATGACTACCACACAGGCAGTTGAAGTGTCAGTCACACCAAACTGTGCTTCTAGGGACTACTTCCACCCGGAAGATCATGATATTGTAACACAGTTGCTTCAACAAATATTGATTCGTTAAACAATAATAATTATTTTTATTACTAACTATTATTGTGTGGGAGATCTTGGTGCATACCCTGGCTTATGATGGGCATGCTGTCAATGCCTTTGATTTCTGTAATATATAAATTATCATCATCATCACCATCGACAGCCCCTTTCCAAACTGCTCAGTATTGTTTTATATGCAAATTATCACAGAGCTGTTTGTGCCTTGGATAAAATAATAAATCAGAGGGCTCATATTTATTTAAACTTGTATAGATCTAGACAGGTGGGGTGTTTAAGATCTCACACCTAAGCACTAGTTTTCACGCAATTTACTTAGCACTAAAATCACATTATTATTACTAAGAAACTTTGGTGATTACTTACAAATTGGTGGTTCGTAGACCAATACAACAGTAACAGGTACAAACAGAATCAATACTAGATTAAATATGTGCAGAAACAATCCAAATCCTTCTTTGATTCTACCCTAAAATGCAATGATTCAAACATATTTAGCTTGAAACTGTTTTACATAAAATACAACTAACAGTAGTACACATTGATTCATCGAGTGATTGATTGATTGATTGATTAGTTGGTGGGTTGGTTGATTGATTGATTGATTGACTAATTGACTGATTGGTTGGTTGGCTGGTTGATTGATTGATCGACTGATTGATTGATTGATTGATTGACTGATTGACTACAAAGGTCAACTTATCCAGTCTTATAATATTTTTTCACAGTCGTTTTGGCATTAGTGATTGCTTATGGTCTGAGGTATAATATTGCAGAAATTTAAAAGAGAATAAAGTAGAATAATCAAAGTGTCAATTACCTTCATAAGTAAACACTCCACAAGAAAGGTGTACTGGATAAAGATATTGGAACCTGAAACATAAATCACAATAGTAATATTAAAAATTAATGCTCTTCCTTTTTTGCTGTGGTTTCTACGTGGTACCTTCTATTTATTTTTCAACCTTACTCCCAACCATTCTTTTTTTCTCGGTGTCCCTTTCCCTAGCTCTCTCCCATCCTTTCATTCAGAGATTATATCCTTCCTTCACTCCCTCACGGGTTCTCTCCCTCCCTCTTTCCATTCCTCCTTCCTTCCTTCCTTCCTTCAAAGGCCTGGATAGCACTATCCACTTGATAAATCTCTATTCAGCTGATATTATTATTCTAAAGAAATCATATGGAGTGGAACACTTTTATCCAGTGGATAACTCTGCCAGGCTTTGTGTACAACCAGCCCCTGGTCCCCAGATGATTGTATTAGAACGTGGCAGTTCTCTAGAGACTCACAAACAACTAAGCTTGCTGAGGGCCATCGGTATGGGTCTTCAAGAAAGATGGTTGCTGCTTGTACAGGATCAATCAGTACACCATACCTGCAAGAATAAAGTGAATTCTACTTTGTCTTGTTAGGCAAAGTGGAGAGGGATGGCATATGGCCTCACACCACCAAACTTTTTATAAAAAACTTTTCAAAATTTACATGATTCGCAAATGTGAGTCCAAATTCATGAAAAACTATGCTGTCATGAAAAAATTTATCTGCCAATGGCAGAGTAACTTGCTGGGAACTCATTTGGTTCTTTAGTCTTCTAAAATAGCTAGAAAACTTAACAACATACTTTCCTCTATTTTACAACCACAAGTTAAATATGAACCTGGGTTTTGCTTTTTGCAGACCCCAAAAAGACACCCCAATCTCTTGTGTAATGAATTATTATATATGTATATCAATCAATGTCTGAATTCTATAATTGGCCTTACTGTTGTATATGTATTAGGGGATTTTGTAAATTTGGATGCTTGAAACATGATACCACCCCCTCCCTTCCCCCCATCTTGGCAGCCCCGATAGAAATACTTGTTCCATATACTTACTTTAGTACATTATCCAAAGCAACGCGAAAATTTGACAAAACCTAAAACAAAAATTACAACAATAGAAATATAACGAACATCTCGATTTGAGAGATTTTACAGAAAGAAGCAAAATAATTATCACCTGGAGACCTTGCAAATTTGTGGAGTGTTAGTTTTTAAGTTGTAAAAAAAATTTATAACTTACGAGAAGAACGATGCAAAGATTCAAAATTCCTCGGTAGTTATCAAAACCACTCGATGAACTAAACAACGAAGCTTCTTCCTCGTGCACTCTGAGAGATTCAAACAAAATATGCAGGTTACGTTGTTGCGAATAATGCACACCGATTGACAACATTTACATGTTCGTGACTCTTTGTGACGATTAATTTTCTAACCTTTTGCCATAATCGTTTGCTTTCTTTTCGGGACTTTTTTCCGATTTAGTTTCCTTTACAACAGTCTTTTTCCCTCTTTGCTTAACAGTGGTATTAGAAGGCGAGCTCATTTTGTAGGTCTTCAATGCTTTCAGCTAACAAAACAGTGGAAATCTTTGGAAATGAATTTGCACTTTATTTTTCGATCCAGCTGGAAATCGAAGATTGCATACTTGCAATGCGCAGGCGTAGAACACAGGGACCCCGGTCTGTCGGTCAAAAATCAAAATGGCGGCCATGTGGTAGTTTTCCTTGTGTTGTATGCACTGATGAGTTGTTTTGATAATATACGGACGGCAACGTTGCAGTTTATTTTCGACAGATAAATTTATGATTTCGTTTCACTGGTAAGAAATTTTGAGACCGTCTTTGTGATTATATTCCGTCATCCTTCTGTTGTTTTTGTGCTAGTTTGTATTTCACAACTTGCTTTTTTATTTTTTTTGTCAGTTTTCAAATTATTATTATTTATTTTGGTTGCTCATTTTCAATCTTTAATCACTTACAGTATCAGCAAGTGTGTATTATACGTAATCGTGATTTTATCGAACTTTCAAATATGAGCTCATGAAAGCATTGTTTTCACTGTCGAATTAAAAGCCAACACATTGTTTTAGAGTCGTTTTGGTAATATGAATTAACCTACATAATTATGATTGCAAATGCCTTATCTTTATTTCCTCAAGAATAAAGGCTATAGTGGTTAAGGTCTTTATGTGGAAATAACATTTTAAATAGTTTTCTCTGTTTTTATTATTATTTTATTTAACCCTAAGTAAAAAATGATAAATGATTGTTTTAGTTGTATTTTTATAGATGGTAGTATATTAAAATGGATCAAGATCAAAAGCTGTTGCAAGAAAGGATGAGAGACAGATATACTGATAAATACATTCTTGCACCCATGGTACGAATAGGAACTCTGCCATCAAGACTACTAGCGTTACGTTATGGTGCTGATTTGGTCTATAGTGAGGTAATACAATGTTTACAGTGGTTTTTTACTTTTACTGATCACAACTTGTACGTTATTCCTTCGTTCCTGTCTTTCTTTCTACCCACCTACCCAGCTACATACATATCTACCTACCTACCTCTCTACCTTGTACACTTGAAACTACCTATCTATGGACCTACCAACCTACCTACTTTGTAAACAGTTTATTAAATATAATGGTAATTTGTACACTGTAAAGGTATGATTAGCAATATTGCAGTTTCAGCCATTAGTCCTTCATCAGAGTTATAGCACTATGTACTAAATTATACCTACAAACCTATCGACCAACCAACCTAAGTAGTATGTACTTACCTACATATGGTTTTTCAGGAAATAATTGATCACAAAATGCTCAAAACCACAAGAGTTGAAAATAGTAAGTAAATTAAGTCTTTAACAGAAATGGCATATAAGCTACTTTTACTTTTCTATACCAGTAATGTATGTGATGAACTGCGTAAACCTAGAACATTCTAAGCCCCTTTGTATAGAGCATTCTGGAGCTTTTAGTTGCTGTAAATATTGTATTTCTTGGATATTGCAGATGATTTAGTTTGTAACATGTCTGGATTTTGTGTACATGACAGTAGCCATTACTTCAGTATTTTCTAGAACTGTCTGGAATTCCAGTGTAATTTTCAGTTAAGCTCTCCAGTACTTTTGAAATCTCAAGTGTCAAATTAAGTAAATCAGAGTTTACAAGCAACATGTTTTGTCTGATTACTAGTCATCACAATGTATCAAATAATCAGATGTATTCTGGTTATATTACTTCAGATCTACTACAAACAGTGGACTATGTTATGGCTGATGGTACTGTAGTCTTCAGAACATGCCAGGAAGAAAAAGACAAAGTTGTCTTTCAAATGGTATGTGTCACCTGTTATATTGCTCTTTGTTAAGAATGAAGCATTCATTTTATATCAATACATAGTTACTAGAATCTATAGACTCCTTGCAGTTCATTGGAAAGCAGCTCAACCTGGAGGACAAAACAATGGATTTCAGCAGTCCTTTTTGTCCTCCAGATGGGGCTGCTTTGATGTCACATTCAAGGAATCTATATTTCAAAATTTTAATGCAACTCATAGCAATAATAACTTGACTTGACACTAGTGTCATAAGAAGTGGTGGCAAGTGCATTCTTCTAATCTTGAAATTATTATATATACACAGTAAACAAACCAACGTTTAGGTAGATAAGCAGTTGCATTCCACAAGCTTAGCAAGACAGTAAAACACATACTGATCTGACATTTTTGTTTATTACTAGGGAACAGCTGATCCAGAACGAGCTCTCAAGACAGCTCTCCATGTGTAAGCTAAGTGTGTCTTGCTATGACATCATATTAAAGACAGTGCTACATCGACTTTGTTTAGCCCTAGTAAATAATTATAGTGGTACATTGTCCTCAGATTTCAAGGGTCTGTTTACATGGTCAGGCTACCTCTGGGTTGTAGGGACAGTTTGTTGTGTCCTTTGAGATTAAACAACAAAAGACCTCTCCCTACTACCCAGGGGAACCCTACTTGATCTGAACAGACCTGAGAAATTATGATGTCTTAAAACTACATTAATTTAGTGACCGCAGCTTATTGTTGTCATTGTAGATTACAAGATGTGTCTGCTATTGATGTTAATATGGGATGCCCTAAGGATTATTCTGTTAAGGTATTAATAATTATACAATAATAATTAATATTGATTGATGATTTATCAAACATGGAAAACTTAAAAAAACACACAAATATTTTGTTAGTGTATAAGGTCTTTTTATATCATTAGAGCAAATAACCTTGACATGTCCTCTGCCTTTTTATCATTTTTTTCCTATGCTTTTGTCAATCCTGTTTATTGCATGTTTGCAGTATTAAGCACAATAAATGTTATGGAGTCCCTGTGTCATGATGGGCTTCCTGTGGATTGAGCATGACATCTTTATATAAGCAAAAGAAGCATTAAAACAACAAAATATTTATCTTGCAGGGTGGTATGGGTGCTACATTACTTACAGAACCAGAAAAAGTTTACAATGTGAGAACAAGACTTATTATGATAATTATTAACACTATAATAAATGTCAAAGATTATAATTATTATTAACACTAATAAATATCAAATAGGTAACTAGTGACGAAACTAGTGTGAGCTGCATCAGTGTTTCTAATGAAAGAGTTGTGGTAAAAATGTAAAGCTATACACCGTAAAAAGAAGAGAGTACTTTTTAACACAACTGAATAATATAATATCAAAGATTATAATTATTAAATTATTATTATTATAAAGTATATTACAGTAAGTTGGGGTAGTACAAACTAATGATACTTGATGCTATTTTTTACAGATACTTACAACATTAGTAAATGGTGTCAATAAACCAGTTACATGCAAGATCAGAATTCTTCCCACAGTGAGTTTTAATATATTGATGATATTTAAATTATTAATACTAGCTTGCCTAAAATATAAACTAGGGCTTTCACTGTCTTTTTATCAACTGACAGTGGTGTTTTACTTGCTGAAACTCTCTGCTTGAATGTCATGAAGCTGCAATGAGTATTATTTTATATAACATGATTATAGATTGAGGAGACAATAAAACTAGCAAAAGTTATTGAAAGTACTGGAGTAGCAGCAGTTGCCGTTCATGGACGGTAAGCAATAATTCCTTTTTTTATTTATTTTATATTATTTTATTTTATTTTTTATTTCGTATTATTTTTATTATTACACACCATGAACTAGCCAACTGACTGACCAACCCACTGACCAACCAACTAATAAACCAACAAACTGGTTTATGGTCAACTGCCCCGCAGACTGAATTGCCATGCAAAAAATATTGTTTTCACTCTAAACTTTTCATGTTTTGAATGTGTGGTCACTGCTTTATTTTTAAAGATACAAGATACAATAATTGTAATGAAAAATCACAATGTGAGACTACTATAAAGAAGGCATCAGAAAGCCAAATTCTGATTTTGACCAACCCTCTGATAGACCCACCATCTTACTGACTGACTAATTAATAATTATATATTGATTTGATGGTGCTTTATTGTCTCAGAGAGAAACATGAGCGTCCACTACAGCCATCTCATAATAACGTAATACGAGCAGTAGCAGATGCTTTATCTATCCCAGTCATTGCTAATGGAGGCTCTCTAGATATCACCACATACAATGACTTGAACACTTTCAAACAAGATACACATTGCTCATCAGTCATGGTGGCTAGAGCTGCACAGTGGAATTTATCAATATTCAGGTATGATGCAACTCAGTCCCCAGGGTCACTCCGTCAGTCCCCAGGGTCACTCCGTCAGTCCCCAGGGTCACTCCGTCAGTCCCCAGGGTCACTCCGTCTGCCCTTTTTATCAAAATGGCAGTCACTCACACATTGACCATGGCACCGGCTGGTTTGACACGTGATCAAAATCTCCAAGATTTTTTAAGATTTTGATCATGTGACCAATCAAATCAATATGGCCAACAGTCACATGTCAAACCAGCTGGTACTAGGGTTAATGTGTGAGCATCTGCCATTTTGAAAAATGAGCAAACAGAGTGGCCCTGGGGATGAGGTTGGGTATGATGTAGTTTCATTGATGGAAAAGGTACAGGTCAATCTTATTTTATGTTGGTAACTCGTAACAGCTGGCATCATGCTGTTTTTACCTCCCCTGTCTCTGTCTTAGGGTTTCTTATGAGTATTTAAAGTAGCTACTACAAGCTACAATGAATGGAAAAAAGTAGAATGTGAAGTTGAGCAGGAATCAAACTCAGGGCTTCTCACACAGAAGGCTGTACACTAGCCAACTGTCCCATCCTTGCTCCTTGAAGAATTGCCAAAATTGGCTGATATACCCATTTTGTCCTGCTGGGAGTTGTTGTACAGAGCCTGGAAAAGGCTATCCAATGGCTAAAAGTTATCCATTTCAGAATTTCTGCAGGGTGTATTTGCTATGATGACGGCTATCATTCTGGAGCCAGTTGCACAAAGCATGAATAAAGTTATCAAATTTCTTTAGATTTTGTCCAGTGGATAGCGATTTATCCAGTGAATACCACTATTCAGGCTTTGTGCAACTGGCTCCTGGTGTCAACATTAAGATGATTTCTTTAATAATGTGGATATAATATGTTATGGTGGACATTTTATTTGCAGAAAAGAGGGTCTCTTACCCAAGACAGAAGTTGTCAAAGAATATGTCAAAACTGTATGTAATATTCCTTTGATAAACTATTTACATTAAATATATACCAGACCCATTTCATACTTATTCCAAAACTATTCCTTAGCCACCATTCCCATTCTATACCTGTACCATACCACACCACACCACACCATACCATACCATATACCGTACCATACCATACCTGTACCATACCATACCACAATACCATACCATACCATTCCGTACCATACCATACCATACCATACCATACCATACCATACCATACCATACCATACCATACCATACCATACCATACCATACCATACCATACCATACCTGTACCATACCATACCATACCACAATACCATACCATACCACACCACACTATACCATACCATACCATTACCATACCAGCATCCATACCATATTCATACATACCCATACATACCTTTTTCCATATAAATACCATAACTATACTATACCATACCTATCCGATACCATCTATCCCCATGCATGCCCATTCCATATGCCCTTTCTATACCAGTATTATAGACTTTATTCCTATGCTAGTGAAATATGTACGTCTGATAAATATGCAGTCAAGATCAAGATCGGAAATTTTTTTTTCAGGCTATAGATTATGATAATGGTTTCAGTAATACAAAATTTTGTGTTCTTACATTATTACACGAGGAACGAACAACCAACCTTTCTACAAAGCTCACTGAATGTAAAGATATGGAAGAAATGAGGTAATTGCACAATCAACTTATTATGTCACCATTACTACATCCCCAGTCATTGCTTTGACAGCACTGGTCAGCAACAGGGAGTGGAAGACAGGACTTCCAGTTTAATGACCGTATCCCAGAACATGTGAAGCCTCATTAACAATAATCACTATCATATATACCACAATGATTATGTATCTATTCTCCTCAATAATTTAAGACTCACAGTGGTCAAACGAAATATATAATCTTCATAACTTAAACAACGAGAGAAATAGAGATGCAAACACAGGCAGAACAGTGTCCGCTCTAAACAACTACAGGCCTATTTCGATTAATAATAATAAATAATAATAATAAATAAAATTTGTAAAGCGCCTAAACTATAAACATTCTCGGGCGCTAGGTAGAATTATTTAGAACAATCTATATGATTAACTAAGAACACATGTACAATAAAATAAAAACTTAGTATCATACACTAAAAAGATAATAAAGTTAATTATATAAGAAAATGAAATTAATTATATTAATAATTAATAAGCAGAATAAATCAATAAGTCTATAAGTCTCTGTTAAGTCTCTATTTGAATGCTAATCTAAATAAGTGTGTTTTAAGTTCTTTTTTGAATTTCTGTAAATCTGTAATGTTCCTTATGGTAAGAGGAAGATGGTTCCATAGCTCTGGTCCAGCTTTATAAAACGCTCTATCACCAAATGTTTTGCATTCAGTCTTAGGAACTGCTAGCAGAATTTTACCATCACTCAGATGGTAGCGACTTGCTGTTTTTTCTTTAAGCCACAGGAAATTCGCCTGGTCCACCAGTGATGTACATTTCACAAGTAGTTCCTATGCAAAAAATAATGAAAAAATTCCTTTATTTTGTTGCAGCATTGTTTTAGATCTTCTTCCATATTATAAAAGATGTCTTGAAAAGAGAACCCTTTTAACAGAAAACAAGGTAAACTGAAACTAATATCCTAAATACCAAACATCTAGCAATACCATCAAAATGAACACAGTGGACAAACACAACAACCTTTATTGTGAACCCATTATTGACAGTATTAGGGCCACTGAATGACAGACATAAGAAATACAGATAAATACTACCATACCTCCACACTCAATGCTGCCTTGGAATATAGAATAGGAGATCTGCATTATGGTGTCATATACCACAACTACCAGAATGCTTTGCTGACTTTCTTTTGTATCACAATTAGCACTAATTGTTCTTCTAATCTCCAAAGGGATTCAGAATTTGAATATGAAAGGGAATTTGTAAAGAATGCTGGTAGTCTTAGTAAAATGACACCACAATGCAGATTGCCTGTTAAAGAGCAGTGGTCATGCATATTTCTGGCAAAATCCAGGGTTTATCATTGGTTTTCCCTATTTGATATAACACAGTACTCTACTGAACCCCAATCACTAATTTTATTACCTTTATAGGTCAAACTCATCAAACGAAAACTAAGTGATGAAGAATGTAGTGAAATATATGAAATGAATGTTAAATTTATCAGGTATTGCTTTATGATTATTCATGTCCACTGTAAGGCTTGCTTATCGATTGGTTAATAGCTAGATTTACGCAAGGCTTTGCAAAGTTACTGATCAATGCCTACCAAAGCTCGTATGTAGTTTTGAAAGCAAAAAAAATGGCTTTATATAGTTGGCTACTACTCATAATGGTAATATTGGGATAGATTCAAGATTTCAACAGCTATTATAAGAATTTGAATTCAAAATAACATGGAACAAATAGGCTAAGCTATATTTTACAATTAGAATCAGTTGCAATTAGTAATGCAATTAGTGATATATTTAGATCTAGATTGAGTGTTTTTGCAACGCAAGTGTGGGAGGATGGATGGACGAGTGAGAAACTATTAAATCAGATGTTTTCTGTTTTATCATGGTTAAATAAAAGCGGTTATTTGAGTGCATACACTAAATGTGTGCAACATAAATAACACTAAATAGCGTTAATTCTATTGTTTTCTTTTGCTCAATTAGTGGTATTTACTACTAATTAGTTACAACTATTGCACACATTTATGTTTGCACTCTATTATTATTATTGTTATTATTTTGTCTTTCCTTATTTGTTCGATTTTTTATTCATTTATTTTTCTGTATTTTCTACAGAAATAATTATTCAAATGCAAGAACTCCAAAAGTACTTTTAATAGAAATGGCCAGGTAATTATCATCTAAAACCTAACATTCAAGTGTCACATGTCAGAAAAAAAAACATACTTATAAGAATAAAAACCTTGTGAATTGTAACAATATTAAAATGTGTTCTTGTGGTAGGAAACAAAAGATAGACCCACCAGCTTATGAAACGGTAATTATAAAGTAGCATTGTTTTGGTATTATTGTGTCAATTGATATTGCTTGCTTGTCTGCTTGCCTGCTTGCTTGCTTGCTTGTCTGCTTGTCTGCTTGCTTGCTTGTCTGCTTGCCTGCTTGCTTGTCTGCTTGTCTGCTTGCCTGCTTGCTTGCTTGTCTGCTTGCTTGCTTGCTTGCTTGTCTGCTTGCTTGCTTGTCTGCTTGCTTGCTTGTCTGCTTGCTTGCTTGTCTGCTTGCTTGCTTGCTTGTCTGCTTGCTTGCTAGTCTGCTTGCTTGCTTGTCTGCTTGCTTGTTTGTCTGCTTGCTTGTCTGCTTGCTTGCTTGTCTGCTTGCTTGCTAGTCTGCTTGCTTGTCTGCGTGCTTGCGTGCTCGCTCGCTCGCTCGCTTGCTAATGAAATTGTTTGTTAATTAGGTTATGGAGCAAAACACAAGGACATTTAGAAGTACAGTTACTTTAGATGGCAAAAAGTATATGTCAACAGAGTGGTATGTATTGTAATAATATTGTAATAGTAATCACACTATACCAAATGACGATGCTTAGAAATTTTGATACTGCAATTAGACATACTGCCACATTAGCTTTTCAGACAAAAGCCCCCAATTTGCGTTCTAGTGCTACCGTGAGTCATTCTTAATGTTAACACTGTCACCTTCACCTATCCACTTAGCACCTTAGTGGTACAAAGTACTTATTCAAATCCACATGCACAAGCTGGAGCAAGCACAGTAGCAAGGGTCCGATACTACCTCAAATACTGACAGTGTAGGATACTCTCCGAAATTGTTACGTAGTAGAAACAAAGATTGTATTAATTGTTTACATTTTCAGGGAAAAGAGTAAGAAACACGCAGAACAATCAGCTGCTATCGTTTGTCTTCAAACATTAGGAATACACGATGGAAGAATCAAAGACACCTGACACAACTTCAATTACTGCTTTTTAATCATTGTCTTTAACTACTCAAATTATAAAGTGTTTTAATTAAGACATGCACAATTCATTATGTTATTTATTAGTTCAAATACTGGTTTGATAGGCCAGTTACAATTAATTATTATATTAGATGATAGATGTGATGTCTAATGCCCAATTGATTTGACCACTGCGTCTTCATGGATAGCTGAAATTAAACAATTTGATTTGGTTTAATAAATACCAGCTTAATGTTAACTTCCAAAAGTCATGAATAATAAATACTGCCTGTGGTGAGTTCTAAAACCACTGATAGAAATTTATCCTAATTTACATGTATTTTAAACTCTATTTTCACATTATGAAATAAAAACAAATTCTTGATTTTGTGATGGCAAAATATATAACTTACGTTTTTGAGTTTTAGAATGTTTGAAATTTGAATTTATTTAGTGTTTTATTGGTACTATAGACATGCGGCTATCTATATTGTTTTATCTGTTGATAAAACGCTCATTCTCATCTCATGAAGTTACTTAATGTTATAGCATGCAATCAGTATGGATATGCCTGCGAAAAAATTGAAACAAAACAGTCGTTCAAGTAAAAAGGTCTTAAAGATTTAAAAAGAACGAGAGTTTTTAATTTAATCTGGAAGAAGTATGTTTAATAGTTTACTGGCTGCAGCACTAAATGAACGTGCACCTTAAACTGAGTTAGTTGTAACTAATAGTATAGTGAGAAGGTGGTGATTTTGCGATCGCAAAAATCTTCCTGGACGATATGCATTCAATTATTTAATTTTAAGGTTGTCTGGTGATTGGCCATGGAAGATTTTGTACGTAGTCAGTAGTATTTCGAACTTGATTCTTGCTCAGTCGTACAGGTAGCCAGTGACGTTGTGTGATATGATCTTTTTTACTAATTCCTGTAATCAATGGAGCTGCATTATTCTGTAGTCTTTGAAGTTTATCTATTTGGTATTCCCCTTTCCGGAATTGCCCTATTTCATTATAACATCACGGAGTGTTTATGTAGGGGATCGTAGGGGATAGAATCACCAATTCTAATAGAAAATTCCAACAAAATTACTCCTAGCGAAACAAGTTAAACTAAAATGATCTGGTTTTTGGATATAATGTGTGTTCATATGTACTAAATAATATTCAGGGCATTTGGAAACTATTCTACTTCTCCTCTTGAATTTATATGGTTATTTAGAACGATTTTCAGTGAATTTGCGTTCTTTTGTCCCCGCCAAATGACCATGATCCCTAGTGTTAAACAATAGAATTTTGATGAATGTTTTGATGGTGACCAAGTTAAAATTTTACTCAAATTAAGATACGAGCCCCCCAAAAAGAAAGATTTTACCATTTTCAGTATTATCACCACGTTTCAGCGTGTACATGGATAAATATGTACTGAGTGGCAACTTTTTTTAAAGAATGTATGGGGTTTTAAGACAGCGTCCCCAAATGGTTCACCAAACAGACAGACAGACTTTTTATTCGGTATTGGGAATCAATGCCCGTAATAAATGTAGATGTATTTATTCTTACAAAAGTTGTTAATATTTTATAATTGATGTTTTTCGATAAATTCATCGCTATTGTATATTAAGCCTGTTCTTGGATGAAAAGATCACATACCATTTACGAGTTACTTGAGTTGTATGAGATCTTTTTTTAAGCAATTGTGGACCTATTTTGCTGCTGCTATCATACTGGGTGGACTCATAAGTAGCAGAAACAGTGCGTGCTCATTAAATGACTATAATGAATGTGCACAACAATGTGTACTAACCACCCCTCCCCCCAACACACACAGAGACACTCCCTCCGTCATACCAATAACATTTCTATCCAAATTTCATACAAAATATACATGTTATCAACGTACACAAGAAAATACACATGTTATCAACGTACACAAGAAAATACACATGTTATCAACGTACACAACAAAGTATACTTACAATTAACAGAATCCACAAGTTCTCGGGCACCGTTTAACTCGTGATAGGTGATAGTTCTCTCTACAGAATTTAGTTATCTTAGCCTGCATTCTATCAAATTGCCATACAATTTCAGCGCAACTGCCTACGGTACTATCGAAGCATCCTGAAGCTGAATAGTATCGAAAAATAGTAAGAACTGTTGGGAAAAGTACATGCTGGTTGAAGTAAGTATACGACATATAAGTGTGCAGCAGGGTTACACAAGCTTATATGCAAAATACGCATTCTACTAACTCAATCAACAGTATCACTGCAGTTAACAGCTTAGCGGCTCCTGTAGTTAGTTACAGTTTTAACATTATAAACTGGACGTCGAATGACCTTAGAAGAATGGATCGTAAAACCAGGAAAATGCTTACTATATATAACATGCACCATCCCAGAGCAGATGTTGAGCGCCTATATATACCCAGGAAAGAAGGTGGAAGGGGACTGCTGCAGCTTGAAATGACATACAAACTTTCAACAGTAGGTAGACAAATATTTGAGTGAAAAAGACGACAGCTACATCAAAATAGTATACCAACACGAAAACGCAAAGAAAACGTCATCCATTGTGAAAGGAAGGAAGATGTAATGATTGTACAGTAACAGAAAATGTGAGACAATTCAAAAATCAAGTGAAAAAGCGATATCATGAAGAGATGCAACAGAAATGGAGAGACAAACCAATGCATGGCCAATATCGCCAAAGACTAGAAAAAGCTGACACAGACATCGAAAGCACGAACAACTGGCTGAGAAGTAGTCAACTAGGGAGAGACGGAAGGCTTCATTATTGCAGCACAAGAACAAAGTCTAACAACAAGACTCTACCAAAGTCAAATAATCAAGGATGGAACAGACCCAAAATGTAGACTTTGTAACCAGCATAACGAATCCATTGACCACATCGTTTCAAGTTGTCCTGCTCTGGCGAAACAAGAGTATCTTGAAAGGCATAACAAACTAGCAAGTTACATCCATTGGACCATCTGTAAGAAAAATAATTTCGAAGTTGCTACGAATTGGTATGATCACACTCCACAGAGGGTAATGGACAGTAGCAGTACAACAATACTGTGGGACATGTCTATACACACAGACAGAGAGATTGCTGCGAGCAGACCTGACATCATTATTAAAGATAAGGTTGAAAAAACATGCTACTTAATAGATATAGCAATACCAAACGACAACAACGTAGGAGTGAAAGAACTAAAAATAAGGACCTAGAAATTGAACTAGCTAGAATGTGGGACATGCAAGTAATTAACTTACCCATAGTAATTGGAGCACTTGGTCTAATCAGAAAAGGAATGATAAAGAATGTGAGCAAGATATCAGAGACATTAAGAATAGAACTATGTCAAAAAGTAGCATTGTTAGGAACAGCTCGTATTTTAAGAAAAACATCATCACTGTAATTAGCCAGATTATACCCAAGGTCTATATAGTTTAAACCCGGTGAAATTGTAAAAACTTACTTGAGTTGAAATCAATTAAAATAATAATGGAAACTTTATTTACTTTTTCACATACAATTGTAAATCTCACTGTTAAAGGTAATTTACAATCGGCTACTTGAATTGACTAAAATGAATACAATTTAAAAAAAATGTTTACAATGTATTTTGGTTACTTAAGGATAAGATCTTCATCTATATATACAGAATAATGATTACAATGAAATGAAAAGAAATGATAAGGAAAAGAAAAAATTAAAATTTCATTAATTCAGGATTTTCCCAGATTTTGTTCCGTTTACAGAGAATAAAATACGTAGACCTAATAGCAATTTGAATTATTTTTCTTGCTATATACATTTTTTGCTTTTTATCGAAATCAAGTTCTTCGAGCATTTCTAAAAAGGAAGAGCATTCAGTAGAGAATACTCCAAGAGAACTAATCGAAAGGTTTATAAATTTGACGGTTTTGAAATTATTTTGTAATGTTTCAATTAGAGGTTTGTACTTGGTGAATTTTCTTTTTACGTTATTTATTAAGTTCGATTCAAAACCAACGGTCAGTTCTAGAACGTAAAGGCAGTCTGTAGTTTTTATCAGTAGGTCGGGTCGGTATTGATCACCAGTGATCATTGAAGGGTTTTGATATCCGTCAATGTCAGCATAGAGTGAAGATCTGTTAATGATTGGATTTAAGGTCGTAGTAATGAAGTTGAGGATTGAATCATGCCTCCAAGTAAAGCGGTCTAGATAATGTTGGCATCCAGCGACAACGTGGTTGAGGGATTCAGAGGAACAGCAAAATGTGCACTCTGAGCTGGTAGATAATCCCCATTTAGCTAGATTCTTTCTTGTAGGCAATGAGTTGTTGATGTAGCGAATGGTGAAGTTGAATATGTTCTTAGGCAAATTAGCGTGAGCAGAAGACCAGACAGAGTGAAGTGATGACAACGAGAATTTTGCGATGTTGGAGAAAAATGATCCTTGTGATAACAGATCATTTTTCAGCTTATCTTCTTGGATCGATCTGAAGTCCTTGAGAACATCTTTTGTGGATTTGAAAACATAATAATAATAATAATAATAATAATAATAATAATAATAATAATGAAAACTTTATTTTGTTTTTCCATTTACAATTGTAAATCTCACTTGTTAAAGGTAATTTACAATTTGCTACTTGAATCGATACAAATACACAATAAAAACAACACTAATAAACATCATTATTTACAACAAAAACAATTAGAAGTTAAAATCTCATTAAGTCGGGGTTATCCCAGACTTTATTACGGCAGCAAAAAATGTAATAGGTTGATCGAATTGCAATACTCATCATTTTCCTTATTACATATTTTTGTTGTTTAGTATCAAAATTTAAATTATTTAGAAAATCAACAAATGTAGAACAATCATCAGAAAATACTCCAAGGGAGCTAATTGAAAGATTAATAAATTTAGCTTGTTGGTAATCACTACTTAAATCATTCATTAGATTTCTATATTTTTTCCTTTTTCGTTCAGCATTGTTTTTAAGGTTAGATTCAAATCCAACTGTAAGTTCCAGTACATAAAGTGTTTCAGGCGTTTTCAAAATCAAATCAGGACGATAACTTTCTCCAGTTATAATTGAGGGGCTGTTATAATCATCAAGGTCGACATATAGTGCAATGTTGTCAAGAGGCTTTAGTGATGATGCGATGAGGTTTAAGACGGAATTGTGGCGCCATGTAAAGCGATCAAGGTAGTGTTGACATCCACTGACAACGTGGAGAAGAGATTCAGGAGAAAGACAAAATGAACAATCGGGCGAAGAAGAGATACCCCATTTTGCAAGGTTTTTTCTTGTTGGAAGAGTGTTATTTATGTAGCGAATGGTAAAGTTGTAGATATTCTTGGGAAGGTTAGATTGCATAGATGACCATAAGCCATTTAATTTTGATAGGGAGTATTTGGTGACATTAATGAAGAAGAAACCTTGAGATATCAAGTCATTATCTAATTTATGTTCTTGTTCTGAATGGAAAGTCTTAATCACTTCTTTAGTTGTTTTAAAAATATCGTACTGGATGTTGGTGTGTTCATTTGTGGATTTCCAAAGATGTCGTATGTCAGCATTTTTTGAGGTTTTCAAGGCCTTGCGAAGTACTGTTTGACATTGAGTGAATTTTACGGAAGGTGGGCATATGTTTAAACCAAATTTAGAACCGGGAAGAAATACATTACTGAGAGTTCCAGATACGGGAATATCTAACCACTTGCGTATAAAGTGAGATACGGTGTTGTCAATGTTCTGGATGACCCACGTTTTAGGGAGGTCACAAACAGTAAAGTGCCAGCTGATTTTGGAGAGAACATAACGACTGTAGAGGAGTAGTTTATTTTTAGGATGTAGTGGTTTATTGTCGATGTCTGTCATTAGGCTATTAACCAGATTACTTAGTTCAGTCTTGTGGTTTAATAATAATAATAATAATAATAATAATAATAATAATAATAATAATAATAATAATAATAATAATAATAATAATAATAATAATAATGTTGAGTCGTGGATACTGATGACTAAAGGAACAACTGTTCTGATTATGAAGGACAAATCTAAAGGCGCTAACGTAACAAACTACAGGCCAATAACGTGCTTGGCCATTCTATGGAAAATATTGACGGAAATATGTAAGGGATAAAGAATGAAAACGAGTGTTCTATGGAATATAGAGTCCCGAGCATAACGCCCGAGTGGCCTTTTATCTTATGCGAGGGACTCTATATCCCATGGAACACTCGTTTTCATTCTTTATCTGCCTTAGAATATGATCATACTCACGAGGGAATGTTTGTTGTTTACTGTAGATGAGTTTCGAGGAACGTCCTATACGCACGTGTGTACTTGAAGTTACCGAAAATTTTGAAATTTTTACCAATTGTTTCTATTTTTTTAATTTTATTTGTACGCAACCAAGACTTTTGTGATGAAAAAAACACTTTGATTAAATTGCAAAATTGAATCTAAGCACGAAAGCAAGAACACAGTATTTTTTGATCAGTTTACTTATAGGATTTTTTAGATCATATGTACTTGTGCATACCTGAAAAAATGACCACGCTAGTATTTCTCCACAAAATAGTAATAAAATATCGAAATTGTTGAAGTTAGTTGTTGTATATGTACCTCATGCGTGGAATTTTATATTTGATTAGTATGCTTTATAGCGGAGCTCCGCGCGGGCCGAAGGCCCGCGCAAGCGGAGCACCATAATTAAGAAAATATGGTAAACCATCGAGCTCATTTGAAATCGACCACAGGAAGCCCGGATTTCGAAAATACGTACAACGTCCGTCCGTACGTCGTCCGTCCGTGTACATTCATGCAAAATTTGCTGACCAGTTTTAGTGGGCGCCAAACCAATCATTATTTTTGCAGTTTTTCTACACTTGACAATTAAAAAGAGCATGAAAATGGTAAATCTAAGCTGACTGCTTGAAGAGATTTAACTGAGAAAGAGAAACAAAGACCGCGGCGTGAAAAAGAAAGATAACTACGATTCAACGATGAAAAGCTACTTCAAAATATTTTCACTGACAAAATAAGTAAAAGTCCCTCATGCAGCTGTTTTTAACCATCCAAATGTGCAGTCATGGAGAGCTGTCATAATTCATCAATAGTCATTCAAAGCTGGAGATTTTACAAGTTGTATTTTCTGGAAGAGTTTATTTGACAAGTTTGTCAGATGGTAAAAAAGGCCGTATTCTTCATGGATTCTTCGTGGCGTTTTTCAGTCATTACTTATCGACTAATCTACTTTTAAAAGTGAAATTGACGGCGACAAATTTTCATAAAAACAAAAACAAAAACAAATATGCGCTGCATTTGCAGCAATTCAAAAGAGGTGAACAGCAAGACGAACACGACTCACGAAGATATATAATTTCACTCTGTTCATTCATCAATTTTTACAGAATATTCATACCACGGAGAGCTGTAGGATCAATGCAGATTTTGATCAACTATTCACGACAAAAAAACTTTTCACACAAGATGTTTGTCAACAAAGTAGGACTGCCAATTCATGTAGTGGATGGAAATGCAAATTTAGTACAATGTGTGATCGAGCTAGCAACACGAGCTTGCCATCGCCGTTCGGTTAAACTGTGTAAACTTTTTAGAGGCGGTGAAAATGGTTTTTGCTACTTTTGAAATTCTAAAAACATGAACAAGCTTATTGTAATCAGAACTGAGTTCAGTGGAATAGTGACAGTACAGGGCAAGAAACGTGGCGCCGGTATGTTTACATTTTTTGACGATCTTTAATAAATTTTTTTTTACCATCCACATGAAAGCAGTTTGCAATAATTATATTTACTTGTTTTTGTAAGATATTTATCCATCGTTGATATCTTTATGTGTGTGGGGTTTTTTTAATTTAATTTTTGTAATTCTTTGATTTGTTATTGAAAATAAAACACTTGTATGAATTCGTCAGTGTACTCATCTGCAAGTTAAAATTTCAAAACTTCATACTAGCTATTTTTTAATTACGCAGTATTCACATTTGATAATTAAAAATCTAGATAGCTAGATTGCCAATAAGTAATTCATTTAAAATTTCACCAGAAAAGTGAAATTTTTGTCGATATTGTTATAATTTTTTTTTTCAAACGTGAAAGAGCGTAAAGCGAGAAGCACGCGGGGATTTGCTCACAACTCAAAGAAGCCATCTTAGTGCTTTTCTAACTTCTCATTGGACAATCAATTTTAATTGACAAGTGCTATTTTTACCATGCATAACAACATATTTTTCGCATTTTTGCGTATAATAAATTGTTGTCGCATGCATAAAGCTTTGTGTATTTCAATTGATTATATGATTATTTGATCATGAAAAGAAAATAACAGCAAAAAAAAAAAAAAAAAAAAAAAATTCGTAGTGAACGGAACAAATGAAAGAATGAATGATTGAATAAAAAGTTCATTTCATTAAATCGGAGCTCCGCTATTAGGTTTACCTAATCTTTATATTATAGAGAATGCTAATGAACTTTTGAAATAAAAGAATTCAAAAGAAATCATTAGTATGCTCTATATATAGAACACTAATTAGATATAAAATTTCATGCTTTCTTTACCCCACAATTTCCCTGTGCTTCAAAGCCCACACCACTTGACACCTTTAGTTACTCTATGGAATATAGAGCATCGAAATACTGAGCGTTGATTGGCCGAGTGGGTGTGATCATTTTCTAATATCTGATAAAATATATGACCACCTTGACAGAACAGGATGGCTACTTCCTGAACAAAAGGGCTGTAGAGAGTTGCCCTAATGGTCGCGTGTCGCGGGTCGCGGGTTTCAAGTCGCGGGTGGGGGTTTCAAGTCGCGGGTTTGATAAAAAGTCGCGGGTTTGAGAAATTAGATAGCCATTTATCAATAATGATATAGAATAAAAGGGAATAGATGTAACTGAAATACATTATTATAGGAAATTAACTCTTCACTTATTTTACGCGATTTTGAACATTCTCGTTAATTTAGATCGCTAGAATTTCCTTCAACGTTAATTAAAAGGTAAAGGATAGAGTTGAATGGTAATTTAAATAACACTGTTTTTATTTTTATCTAACATGCATTAACTATCAGTTAGAAAATGATCACACCCACTCGGCCAATCAACGCTCAGTATTTCGATGCTCTATATTCCATAGAGTAACTAAAGGTGTCAAGTGGTGTGGGCTTTGAAGCACAGGGAAATTGTGGGGTAAAGAAAGCGTGGAATTTTATATCTAATTAATATTCTATATATAGAGCATACTAATGATTTCTTTTGAATTCTTTTATTTTAAAAGTTCATTAGCATGCTCTATATAAAGCATACTAATCAAATATAAAATTCCACGCATGAGGTACAGATACAACAACTAACTTCAACAATTTCGATATTTTATTACTATTTTGTGGAGAAATGCTACGAATTAAAATTACACTTCTCATAACTTATTTAACATTATCATTTTATAAATTTCATTGCCGGGGCGCAGTGTGGTCATTTTTTCAGGTATGCACAAGTACATATGATCTAAAAAATCCTAAGCAAACTGATCAAAAAAATCTGTGTTCTTGTTTTCGTGCTTATATTGAATTTTGCGATTTAATCAAAGTGTTTTTTTCATCACAAAAGTCTTGGTTGCGTACAAATAAAATTTTAAAAATAGAAACAATTGGTAAAAATTTCAAAATTTTCGGTAACTTCAAGTACACACGTGCGTAAATGCGTATAGGACGCTTCGCCCTCGATGGCTTCGAATAATCTTGAATACAAGACAAATAGCTAACTTACAAGAAATATCTTTCTTAAACAAACTGATATATACTATATACTTTAAAGAAAAAAAATTGAATTAAACTTAACGTGTTAGACTTGTCTCACCATTCGATGTTCAGTCCATGCTTTGTTAACGTTCACTTGCCTACTGCGTATTTTGTCTTGTTTTTAGCAGTATTATCTCTTCTCAGTTTCGTATTTCTTCCTCTGTAGTGGGAGATTTACATCTGCCAGTTAAATGGCCTTCCTCTATGAAGTCTAGCGTGTCTTCCAATTCAAGTAAATCGGCATTTTCGGTAAAAATCTCACTAGCTTCGATAAACGCCATTGCTGGCTGCAAAATGACGACCTGTACTGATTTCGATTACAACACAGACAAAACAAAGCATTCCAACGGTATTCGTAATAAAACAATGACATAATAAACTGCCATTATTATTCCAAAACGCATGCAGAAATTGAAAGAAAGAACAACACAAGACAATATAAGCTAATTCTTTGAAAGAAACATCATGCCACTCGTGAGTGTGATCATATTCTAAGTTAGTTACATATGAATGCAATTTTTTTTATTCCGGAAAACAAAACAGCTCAAACCTTTTTAGTTATGCAAATCACTGGCTTAGTATTCGCTAATATTGCAATGTTATTCGCTTCGTAAATTTTCATTCTGCCGGGCCTTTGCTTTACAGAACTCGAAGCGTTAAATGATATCGATATCAACATACTGCCGACATGATTAAAAAATCGTTGATATCATTGATATATAAGCAATACAAAGAGAAAACAACTCAGCCACCTTTATTAAAAAACTCATCTACAGTAAACAACAAACATTCCCTCGTGAGTATGATCATATTCTAAGGCAGATAAAGAATGAAAACGAGTGTTCCATGGGATATAGAGTCCCTCGCATAAGATAAAAGGCCACTCGGGCTACGCCCTCGTGGCCTTTTATCTCATGCTCGGGACTCTATATCCCATAGAACACTCGTTTTCATTCTTTATCCCTTACATAAATATCAAAATTTTTCAGTGCATCTTCCGTGTTTATTTCTTCGTCATATAATTTGAATCTTCTGATTTCTGCGTCCTTTAGATTTCTTTTAGAATGGACTTCGATTCGCCCACATAATCAATGTCGATGAAATACAGCATTTCCTCTACTCTAGCTTTGAAGAACGCCAAATGTTTTAGTGTGCCATGGATGTGGGTCTCCATTTACACCGGAGTACTCCAAACAATCTTGTCATCATACTATTCATACGACGTGGCGAGAACGGTCAGCCTATTCTCTGTTGACTTTCAAAACACCTACATGTACTACCATTTAGATGTTTATGTAATCACATAAAACGAAAAAATCCAAATTTCGATGAAAATGTAATGGTTTCTAAAAACCAATCGTGGATCAAATTGATTTGATTTTGTTAAGCGACATTAAAATAGTACCAACTTAGTAAAGTTTTTTTTACGTATGTTTAAGCAAGAGCTTCAGTGTTTTATGCGCGCTAACTGGCACTCTGAAAAAATATATATATAAACCTGGTACAAAAATAACTTTGGAAATAAGAACAAAACTTATTTTCAGTCTTTGAATCATTATCATTAAATTAGTTAACCTATCAATGAGTTCTCCTGGAGTGTACTCTATCGTCGAATGCTCTTCGTTTTTAGAGATGTTCGAAGAGTTGGGTTTTGACAAAAAGCACATAATGTATATATTTTATAGGAAAGCTTATACACAATTTAATTTGAATTTGTCTTTCTCATATTAAATTTTTTTCCTTTCCTATAAGAAAATGAATATCATTTACTATTGTATTTACGTGTGTTTCAAACTCTACTAGACTATATATGTATATTAAATCTGGTTGACGTAACTGTCATCCTTATCGCTTATCGCCCTATCCACGGAGTACATAAACAAGCAATGTTGCTCTGTAACCGCAGTTGATTAAATCAATTTCTTCCAGACATTTTGTCAACTTGCAGAATCTCCCCGATTCCAAATTTGCCAAATTCTATTTTAATGTTTCTTAAATTACTTTTATCGTATCATTGTATTATTCTTAGTTTGCTTAGTTTACTTCGTATTCTTAAACCCAGATTTTTTGTATAGTTAGTTTGTTTGTAGGTGTTATCTCTCTGGTGTTTCTCTGCTATTTCAGTTACATCTATTCCCTTTTATTCTATATCATTATTGATAAATGGCTATCTAATTTCTCAAACCCGCGACTTTTTATCAAACCCGCGACTTGAAACCCGCACCCGCGACTTGAAACCCGCGACCCGCGACACGCGACCATTAGGGCAACTCGGCTGTAGAAGAAGATCAAGAGGTACGAAAGATCAAATATTGATTGACAAAATGATAATAAATAACTGCAGAAGAAAAAAGAAAAACCTAGCAGTATCTTGATTGGATTACCGTAAGGCATATGATTCCGTCCCTCACTCTTGGATTTTAGAGACTCTAAACGTGTTTGGAGTCGCAAATAACATTACAACTTTTATCAAGAACAGCATGAGAACGTGGAGAACGGACCTTACTATATAAGGAGAAACAATTGGCAATGTCTCAATAAAACGTGCAATATTCCAAGGTGATTCACTATCGCCATTACTTTTCATAATAGCTATGCTTCCTTTGACGTTGTGTCTCCGAAAACAACACGGTGGCATGGCTACCAAGTAAAGAAAGACTGTACAAAAATTAATCACTTCTTGTATATGGATGACTTGAAAGTTTATGACAAGAACTATAAAGAACTCGATTCACTTGTAAATACAGTTCGAATCGTAAGTACAGACATTCATATGCCGTTTGGCGTTGATAAATGTGCAGTGTTACAATGAAACGTGGCAAGATTGATCGCTGTGAAGGTATAAAACTACCCAGCAAAGATGAGAACATCAAGAAAGTCGCAGGGCTGTCAACTCTCCCGGATAACCCGGGAGTCTCAAGATTTTGGGACAAATCTCCCGGTCTCAAGATTTCAGTGCCAAATCTCCCGGGTAAATGCGAAAAATTGATTTTCCTGTGTTTTAACCGTAATTTTTTCTTGAATAGAAGTTAAATATAAGCTAGAATCTGTAGATTATGTAAAGAAAGATGAGCAGAACGTTTTTTTTTTTTTTTTTGCTTCGAAAAATTCCAATGGGAAAACAAAATGGCGGACATCATGGCGATCTCAAGATCAGAAACGGCCGGGGGTTGACAGCCCTGAAGTCGACATACAAGAAGGGTACAAATACCTTGGAATTTTGCAAGCTGATGACATCAAACATCAAACATCAAACATCAAGCAACAAAAATCAAGCTTAAAACAAGAAAGCGAGTTAGTTTTTTCCGATATATTAATTTTTGAACTCTATTTAACAACTTGATCACAGGCTCGTAACATGGGATATGGGATCAGGGATCAGTCCCCTAAATTTTGCTTGGGATCGGGATCAAAAGCATGGGCTCGGGGATCAAAGCGTTGGGATTGAGGATCAGGTATAAAATTTGGGGATAGTGGGATCATTTACGTTTTGTCACTGCTGTCACTGGCTGAAATATAAAAGTATATCGTTTTACCCAGGAAAATGCTCAAATTTTCACAAATGATGTTAAAGAACGTTTACCTTTGAGATTTAGTTTTGATGGGGGGAAGGGGAACGGGGAAGGGACATCGAGAAATATTGGCTACTTTTTTGGGAGGCCATTAAAAACATTTATGTGCTATTGAGGGGGAGGGGCATGTACAAAATAACAAATAGCAAAATCAGTTCCCTCATACTAAAACTGTAAATCGTACGTCAAAAATAATTAAATTTGAGAATTCTTCGGCGGAAAAAATTCAGTACAGTACAAAACATTAGAACAGAGGTTAATATTTAAAAGGATTTTCTCGGACAAACATGCCTCCAAACCGCCCTAAAGAAATACCACCTCTTGGTGATTGCCAATTTTATATCTGTCTACCCCCCAAAACCGAACTTATTTATCATCCAAAATGCTACAAATTGTACTTTTAAACTTGTAAATTAGAAAAATTTTCTCGGGGAAGCATGCCCCCAAACCCCCCTAAAGAAATGTCACCCCTTGGTAACATTTACCCAAAAACCAAACTTATTTATAGTCCAAAATACTACAAATTGCACTTTTAAGGTTCTCAATTTGAAATATTTCTTCGGTGGAGCATGCCCCCAAACCTCCCTAAAGAGATGCTATCTCTGAGTGATTACCAATTTTATATCCATCTACCCTAAAAACCGAAGCCAGGAAAAAAATACGAACGAGACGAAACTGAATATAAAACAACTGTGTAATTATGTAGTTTAAAACAAATTCATCACTGCCAGTGAGAAAAAAATACTATTCTCTAGTGCCTGTGTCATTCTTTCAGCTAAAAGTGGGTTTAAAAAAATCAGTTTAATCTTTGTGCCTTTACTGTGCATCAATCAAAACATAGAAAATAAGGGGAAAATACCAGTGGGATCAATAATTATAGTTGGGATCAGGGATCAAAATTTTGTTAAAAATTGGGCCCAGGGATCAAAATTGTCTAAAAATACCGGGATCATTTAGAAGAAAATATACCATGTTACGAGCCTGTGATCAACTCAAAGTTTCTCGCTCGTGTAAATTGCCGTAGTTTCAAAAATAAAAATAACCTTCAACAACCAAAAAATATTCATGTGATAAAAATATAGTACAGTTATTACAAAAGGATGAAAGAGGAATGGTGATACTTGTTTGAAAAACGGTGAAAGTTGATTGTCGTACTTGTGCACCGATTGATCAATAAAATATATATGAAACTCACTCAAAGTCAATTTCCCTCGAAAAACATACAATAATAATACAAATAACAACACTAAATCCCTCAGTAAATTCTGAAATTGCTTTATTTTCTGGTAAACCAAGCCAAAACATTGTACACGACATGAAATTTGCTTTACTAGTCGGCATTTTATGAGCTTCAGTTTTGAAATTACGAACTGACCTTTTCAGCTTCTTATTTGTTACTTTTTCCTTGAAGTTCGAGCATCTCAAGTACACAAAAGTCATTATGAATATTAAACAAAATGTAGATTCAATGTACAAACGATAATAATGTTCAATATACTATCCAGAAGACGAAAAGTTTAAGGAAAACGAAAACTGATGTGCTGGCAGCCATCTTTGTCCAGGGTGCAATTTGTCTTACCAAGGGGGTGAGGGTGAACGTATTTCGCACCAAATCGCACTGGATTTGACACTAAATTTCAGATTTGAACCTCGCTAACTTTTGAAAACGCATGGGAACCTATAACTTTTTTTGATCGAAAACGTAAGGAAAATACCGAATTTAATTTTTAAATTGAATATTTTAAAATAAAAATGGTTTTGGTTATTTTTTTTGTAAATCTTTTGAAATCCTTTCACAATAGTATTTTACTTTTTGACGCATAAAATTATTGAAAACGCTAATTCATCTAAGTATCAATTGCAATTTTTAATATTTTTTTAGAAAATATACGTGTAGTAGAATATTCCTAGCCAGGTTTTTGTCCAATATTCCAAAACAATGAGAAGTAATACGTAATTTCATCGCTGAATTTGACGCTTACGTCATCATGCGTTTAGCGTTAATTATCTCGCTTATATGCATGGGATCCCCCAAATTTTTTTCCGGTTTCCAATAGCCCATTAGGTAATTCAAATGACTGACAGGGTTTAGAAAAAATAAAAATGGGTTGCAATTATCCATCCTTAAGAAAGCCAATATTAAGAAAGTGAATATTCAAGAAGAGTGAAGAAAGTTTTGTCTTCCAAGCTAAACAGCCGTAACATTATAACAGCTAATATAAAGATTAGGTGAACCTAATAGCGGAGCTCCGATTTAATGAAATGAACTTTTTATTCGATCATTCATTCGTTCATTTGTTCCGTTCACTACGAATTTTTTTTTTGCTGTTATTTTCTTTTCATGATCAAATAATCATATAATCAATTGAAATACACAAAGCTTTATGCATGCGACAACAATTTATTATACGCAAAAATACGAAAAATATGTTGTTATGCATGGTAAAAATAGGACTTGTCAATTAAAATTGATTGTCCAATGAGAAGTTAGAAAAGCACTAAGATGGCTTCTTTGAGTTGTGAGCAAATCCCCGCGTGCTTCTCGCTTTACGCTCTTTCACGTTTGAAAAAAAAATTATAACAATATCGACAAAAATTTCACTTTTCTGGTGAAATTTTAAATGAATTACTTATTGGCAATCTAGCTATCTAGATTTTTAATTATCAAATGCGTAATTAAAAAATAGCTAGTATGAAGTTTTGAAATTTTAACTTGCAGATGAGTACACTGACGAATTCATACAAGTGTTTTATTTTCAATAACAAATCAAAGAATTACAAAAATTTAAATTAAAAAAAAACCACACACATAAAGATATCAACGATGGATAAATATCTTACAAAAACCAGTGAATATAATTATTGCAAACTGCTTTCATGTGGATGGTAAAAAAAAATTCATTAAAGATCGTCAAAAAATGTAAACATACCGGCGCCACGTTTCTTGCCCTGTACTGTCACTATTCCACTGAACTCAGTTCTGATTACAATAAGCTTGTTCATGTTTTTAGAATTTCAAAAGTAGCAAAAACCATTTTCACCGCCTCTAAAAAGTTTACACAGTTTCACTGAACGGCGATGGCAAGCGGGAAGGTTCAAATCACTGCCCCCGGGGCTGTGGACCACTAGTGTGGACCTGGTCCATGGACCACCATTCATGGACCCCCCCTTTGGACTACCAATTTTTTTCAATTTTGTTTTATTTTATTCTATTTTATGTTAATTTTTTTTCGTCTTTTTCAGTTTGCAAAGATTTTCAATGTTAAGACTTACGAGTATGAAGTGAATTGATTTTTTCCTCCTCAGGCGAACAATTCTCACAGCACGAATTCTTGATCTATATTAAAGTTCCATGATTTGCATATACTAATCAAAGCAACATTTTTTCGCCATTTAAACCCTTTGTTAATACATTTTTTAGCATTATGAAGCCATTTATCGTAAGTTTTGCCGTCATTTTGTAAACAACTACAACAGGAAGCCAAAATATGGAATGGTGGTCCATGGACCAGGTCCATGGACCAGGTCCACACTAGTGGTCCACAGCCCCGGGGGCAGTGATTTGAACCTTCCCGATGGCAAGCTCGTGTTGCTAGCTCGATCACACATTGTACTAAATTTGCATTTCCATCCACTACATGAATTGGCAGTCCTACTTTGTTGACAAACATTGTGTGAAAAGTTTTTTTGTCATGAATAGTTGATCAAAATCTGCATTGATCCTACAGCTCTCCGTGGTATGAATAGTCTTGCTGTTCACCTCTTTTGAATTGCTGCAAATGCAGCGCATATTTGTTTTGTTTTTGTTTTTATGAAAATTTGTCGCCGTCAATTTCACTTTTAAAAGTAGATTAGTCGATAAGTAATGACTGAAAAACGCCACGAAGAATCCATGAAGAATACGGCCTTTTTTACCATCTGACAAACTTGTCAAATAAACTCTTCCAGAAAATACAACTTGTAAAATCTCCAGCTTTGAATGACTATTGATGAATTATGACAGCTCTCCATGACTGCACATTTGGATGGTTAAAAACAGCTGCATGAGGGACTTTTACTTATTTTGTCAGTGAAAATATTTTGAAGTAGCTTTTCATCGTTGAATCGTAGTTATCTTTCTTTTTCACGCCGCGGTCTTTGTTTCTCTTTCTCAGTTAAATCTCTTCAAGCAGTCAGCTTAGATTTACCATTTTCATGCTCTTTTTAATTGTCAAGTGTAGAAATATATTTTGTAGAAAAAGTTTAGTGAACTGCATCAAAAACTGCAAAAATAATGATTGGTTTGGCGCCCACTAAAACTGGTCAGCAAATTTTGCATGAATGTACACGGACGGACGGACGTATGTATGTATGTATGTATGTACGGACGGACGTTGTACGTATTTTCGAAATCCGGGCTTCCTGTGGTCGATTTCAAATGAGCTCGATGGTTTACCATATTTTCTTAATTATGGTGCTCCGCTTGCGCAAACAAGAAAACTACTCACTATCAACAGGACGCTACATCCAAGATCTAATGTGGCCAGGTTATATTTACCAAGAAGGATAGGTGGAAGAGGCGCCTTATCAGCGTTAAAGAATGCATTGAAAGTGAGGCGAAAAGCTTGGAAGAATATGTGAACAAGAGTGATGAGGAAATATCAAAGATGGTTCGTGATGAAGGAAACGTATCGGAACTCAAAGAGAACAAAAAGGAGTACGAAGCTTGAAAATTGGCAGAAAAGGTCAGCCAATGGAAACAAAAACCGGTGTTGATCAGAAAGAGACATGGAGATGGCTACTGTTTGGTGACCTAAAGAAAGAAACGGAGGGCATGTTCATGGCAGCACAAGACCAAGCCTTGCCTGTGAATGCAGTCAAAGCAAACATCCAAGGACACGATCAAAGTCCAATGAGCAGATTATGGAAAACCAACACAGAAACTGTGAGTCATATTGTAAGTGGATGTTCTAAACTAGCACAAACAGATTACAAGAAAAGGCACGATCGATTGGCGTCAACAGTGCATTGGCACTTATGTAAAAAGCATAATCTTGCACACAGTGCCAAATGGTATGACCATCAAGCAGAAAAGGTTGTTGAGAATGACAAGGCAAAGATACTATGGGACTACACAATTAGACTTGACCGATTCGTTAAACACAGGAGACCAGATTTAGGACTCGTGGACAAGAAAGAAAATATCACGTATCTCATTGATATCGCTGTCCCGAGGGATGTCATCGTGGAACAGAAAGAAGAAGAGAAAGTTGAAAAGTACAGAGATCTGGCAAGAGAGTTACAGAAACTGTGGAAAACAAAAACTGTCCCAATAGTCATAGGCGCATTAGGCGCAGTTACAAAAAAATGTAAAGAACCACATAAGTAAGCTAGAAATTTTCAATTGATTTTGTTCAGTTTTGCCAACGTACTGTCTGGGCACGAGAATCCTGCTAGTGTTGGCGTTCATTTGAACATTTGAATTTGTTTGTATTTTATTTGAGTGATCGCAGAAAGATTCGATTCGAATTCGAAACTGACGACGCTCGGCTTTGCCTTCTTTTAGTGCGAGTCTACAAACGGCAAACGGTGTGTGTGTTTGTCAGTGTTAAAACTGTTTTGATCGTCTTTTTTGGACGAGCATTCAATTTCCACTACATAAAAGTGTTGGGCCACGTTGGCGAGACTGGGCCTCCTGTGGTCTCCTCGGCAATGTGTGGTGGGACAGGGCGCTAGCAAAAACCGAAAAGGTAAACCCTGACCGTGCTGGCACGGTTATAAATCCACTTTATTTAAGTCTCTATGTATTTAGCTGTTTAGCTAATTGGGAAGACAAATAAGAAACTGAATAATAATAAATTCAAACTTAAAAATTACACAACATTGTACGGACACTTCAGGGTTGGCATTACAGAGTCCCACTATGTCTTACCTTGTACATCGTAGACAGATACTGCCAAAAAACTAACCAACAGAATACACAAGTAAAGCTTCATGTTGCACCAGCTAAATCGATAGTCCGTAAATGACTTGGGGTCTACCAGACCCGGTTTATATATTCTCAGAAACAAGTGGTAAACAGATTATGAATAATAACATATTGCAAATTAAAGTTTAGTCGCCCGGTCGTCCATATCGACCGAAGCATAGATTAAATATGACTGACGTTTGCGTGTTGTTATTGAAGTTTTTAACGTTTGGTCGGTCGTCCACAACGACCGAAGCATAGATTAAATATGACCGAAGTTTGCGTGTTGTTATTGAAGTTTTTTAACGTTTGGTTGGTAATCCATACCGACCGAAGGTTGAATATCAACATTTGGGTCCAAAGTTTATTACATCTGTGTTCTCTACACCTCTCATGTGCTATTCATCAATTCATGATCGTGTTGTCTGAAATAATGGCGAGCGGTCATATATGTCACTAAACCACCAGAAGTAGTTGCGTATGAAATTTACGAGTGGCGCATTTGCAAGTACATTACTAATGTCTGATATGATAAATATACATATCTATACACCATCATTTATAGTTATATTTTGCACAATTCCTTTTAAATATATTAGCTAAGCTTTCCATTTAGTTCGTCCTTCTCCATTTATCTACATTGTATGTCACTTATCATTTCTCAAGGGGAGTACTTGATCTAGTTTCTGACGGAGAGGTTTCGCTGGTACCTCAAAACCCTGACCCTATTCAAGACAGTAAAATCTCGAAAATTCATACCCTATTCAAGACAAATCGGTAAAATGTAGACCCTATCCATCCCGTAGAGATATCAATATGTCAATATTATCCATTTTGACTTTATTTTCTATGGCAATAAATTTATATTAAACCCATTTGCGGATACCACTGAAGCGGGAGATAAACACATCAAAATAAAGTTGAACCCAAAGTACTTTGGCGTCATTTGATCGAGTCTTTGTTTCGATGTTGTTTCCAGTACCTACCGAAAATCGTCTAGTTTAAACCCGGGGGGGGGGGGTATCTTTTAGGGTTTATAATATAAATTTTGCCAAATTTTCACAGTTTTGGTATCTTTCAGGGGTTGAATAGCCGGGAGTTTAAAAGTCTTTAAAGTTTTTTGTCATGAATACGCTTCTCAATCCGGCAAAACTCATAAGATTCTAGACAAAAGATAGAAATTTACATTACAATCTCTAGTGACTTTTCGCTTACATAATCAGTACCGACCCTTCAAACCAAATAGCTAAAAAAAACTGTGAATTGATTCTAGACAAAAGATAGAAATTTACATTACAATCTCTAGTGACTTTTCGCTTAAATAATCAGTACCAACCCTTCAAACCAAATGGCTAAAAAAACTGTGAATTGATTCTAGACAAAAGATAGATATTTACATTACAATCATTTCCATTTTCTAATACACAGTTACTGTCAAATATTTCTAAAGTGCATATGAAATATTCGCAACTTTTATCGAATTCGATAATGTATTATCTAAAATGAACATTAAACGACTTTTTACACGAAAACGATTTTTTACGGAGTAAAAATCGGGTTGCAAAGTTGGACATTTTGGGGTAAATGTCGTGAGTTGGCAGCGCGTGAACTGAGTACTAGAATGATTGTAACGTTGTGCGAAAAATTGTCTAGTGTAACATGTGGATAAGAATGCGCAGGCTATGACAGCATGCAGCTTCTCCTTTATTGATGAAAAATCGTCAAACTGAATAGTACCGAAAAATAGTAAGAACTGTTGGGAAAAGTATATGCTGGTTGAAGTAAGTATACGACATATAAGTGTGCAGCAGGGTTACATAAGCTAATATGCAAAATACGCAGTCTACTGAGATATGCATTATTTAACAGGATTTGTTTTGGCAGTTTTAACCAGACAGTTCTTACAGTGCGAGAGAAATGATAAATAACTATTTTATATGTTTTATTCACGATGAATCACAATTAATTCCTTTCACTCTTTTTTTGTGGCTAGTACTAATGGTATCAAAAAAAATGCACACGCGTGCAGGCACATACATCTTTTCAAAAATAAAGATAACTAGACGCATAACTGCGTGAACTCGGGCTTCTCTTTTTATATGCCACAGCCTGCGTGTAATCTTTACTTAGAGTTGTGCAAATCCTTGTAAAAAGCCAGACAATGAAAACAGTGAGAAGCCATGATTTAACCCCAGTTTATAGATCATATCCGAAAATCGAAAAAAATTCAAAACGTTAACGGTGGTCGTCGGAAAATACGTAATATGTAAAATACATCCTAAAAATACCTAGTTTTTATCCTCTCTATATTATTATAAGCTATGTTTACATGCACTCCTCTAAGCTCAAATGCAACATTATGGTGTATGCTTTGAAAATAACAAATCAAGTGATGTAATGACGATAGTTCCAGAAGTACACAATTACCTGAGTATGGCTTCTACCATATAAATCTCTTACATGAGAACCCTTTGAACCCTTCATTGCCATGACAATATACAGCAACAGCAGTGCACCCCATTGTAAGTATAAAACTGTTGTAATTGTCTGATATAAAAGATTGAAATGCCCTTCGTAATGAAGTACAGTAGTTGTATCCCTCTATTGTCTGATATCAAAGATTGAAATACCCTTCGTAATGAAGTACAGTAGTTGTATCCCTCTATTGTCTGATATCAAAGATTGAAATGTCCTTCGTAATGAAGTACAGTAGTTGTATCCCTCTATTGTCTGATATTAAAGATTGAAATGTCCTTCGTAATGAAGTACAGTAGTTGTATCCCTCTATTGTCTGATATCAAAGATTGAAATGCCCTTCGTAATGAAGTACAGTAGTTGTATCCCTCTATTGTCTGATATCAAAGATTGAAATGTCCTTCGTAATGAAGTACAGTAGTTGTATCCCTCTATTGTCTGATATTAAAGATTGAAATGTCCTTCGTAATGAAGTACAGTAGTTGTATCCCTCTATTGTCTGATATCAAAGATTGAAATGTCCTTCGTAATGAAGTACAGTAGTTGTATCCCTCTATTGTCTGATATTGAAATGTCCTTCGTAATGAAGTACAGTAGTTGTATCCCTCTATTGTCTGATATTAAAGATTTAAATGTCCTTCGTAATGAAGTACAGTAGTTGTATCCCTCTATTGTCTGATATCAAAGATTGAAATGTCCTTCGTAATGAAGTACAGTAGTTGTATCCCTCTATTGTCTGATATTAAAGATTGAAATGTCCTTCGTAATGAAGTACAGTAGTTGTATCCCTCTATTGTCTGATATCAAAGATTGAAATGTCCTTCGTAATGAAGTACAGTAGTTGTATCCCTCTATTGTCTGATATTAAAGATTGAAATGCCCTTCGTAATGAAGTACAGTAGTTGTATCCCTCTATTGTCTGATATTAAAGATTGAAATGTCCTTCGTAATGAAGTACAGTAGTTGTATCCCTCTATTGTCTGATATTAAAGATTGAAATGTCCTTCGTAATGAAGTACAGTAGTTGTATCCCTCTATTGTCTGATATCAAAGATTGAAATGTCCTTCGTAATGAAGTACAGTAGTTGTATCCCTCTATTGTCTGATATCAAAGATTGAAATGTCCTTCGTAATGAAGTACAGTAGTTGTATCCCTCTATTGTCTGATATTAAAGATTGGAATGCCCTTCGTAATGAAGTACAGTAGTTGTATCCCTCTATTGTCTGATATCAAAGATTGAAATGTCCTTCGTAATGAAGTACAGTAGTTGTATCCCTCTATTGTCTGATATCAAAGATTGAAATGTCCTTCGTAATGAAGTACAGTAGTTGTATCCCTCTATTGTCTGATATTAAAGATTGAAATGCCCTTCGTAATGAAGTACAGTAGTTGTATCCCTCTATTGTCTGATATTAAAGATTGGAATGCCCTTCGTAATGAAGTACAGTAGTTGTATCCCTCTATTGTCTGATATCAAAGATTGAAATGTCCTTCGTAATGAAGTACAGTAGTTGTATCCCTCTATTGTCTGATATTAAAGATTGAAATGCCCTTCGTAATGAAGTACAGTAGTTGTATCCCTCTATTGTCTGATATTAAAGATTGGAATGCCCTTCGTAATGAAGTACAGTAGTTGTATCCCTCTATTGTCTGATATCAAAGATTGAAATGCCCTTCGTAATGAAGTACAGTAGTTGTATCCCTCTATTGTCTGATATTGAAATGTCCTTCGTAATGAAGTACAGTAGTTGTATCCCTCTATTGTCTGATATCAAAGATTGAAATGTCCTTCGTAATGAAGTACAGTAGTTGTATCCCTCTATTGTCTGATATCAAAGATTGAAATGCCCTTTGTAATGAAGTACAGTAGTTGTATCCCTCTATTGTCTGATATTGAAATGTCCTTCGTAATGAAGTACAGTAGTTGTATCCCTCTATTGTCTGATATTGAAATGTCCTTCGTAATGAAGTACAGTAGTTGTATCCCTCTATTGTCTGATATTGAAATGTCCTTTGTAATGAAGTACAGTAGTTGTATCCCTCTATTGTCTGATATTGAAATGTCCTTCGTAATGAAGTACAGTAGTTGTATCCCTCTATTGTCTGATATTGAAATGTCCTTTGTAATGAAGTACAGTAGTTGTATCCCTCTATTGTCTGATATTGAAATGTCCTTCGTAATGAAGTACAGTAGTTGTATCCCTCTATTGTCTGATATTGAAATGTCCTTCGTAATGAAGTACAGTAGTTGTATCCCTCTATTGTCTGATATTGAAATGTCCTTCGTAATGAAGTACAGTAGTTGTATCCCTCTATTGTCTGATATCAAAGATTGAAATGCCCTTTGTAATGAAGTACAGTAGTTGTATCCCTCTATTGTCTGATATCAAAGATTGAAATGTCCTTCGTAATGAAGTACAGTAGTTGTATCCCTCTATTGTCTGATATCAAAGATTGAAATGTCCTTCGTAATGAAGTACAGTAGTTGTATCCCTCTATTGTCTGATATCAAAGATTGAAATGTCCTTCGTAATGAAGTACAGTAGTTGTATCCCTCTATTGTCTGATATTGAAATGTCCTTCGTAATGAAGTACAGTAGTTGTATCCCTCTATTGTCTGATATTGAAGATTGAAATGTCCTTCGTAATGAAGTACAGTAGTTGTATCCCTCTATTGTCTGATATTGAAATGTCCTTCGTAATGAAGTACAGTAGTTGTATCCCTCTATTGTCTGATATCAAAGATTGAAATGCCCTTCGTAATGAAGTACAGTAGTTGTATCCCTCTATTGTCTGATATCAAAGATTGAAATGCCCTTCGTAATGAAGTACAGTAGTTGTATCCCTCTATTGTCTGATATCAAAGATTGAAATGTCCTTCGTAATGAAGTACAGTAGTTGTATCCCTCTATTGTCTGATATCAAAGATTGAAATGTCCTTCGTAATGAAGTACAGTAGTTGTATCCCTCTATTGTCTGATATTGAAATGTCCTTTGTAATGAAGTACAGTAGTTGTATCCCTCTATTGTCTGATATCAAAGATTGAAATGCCCTTCGTAATGAAGTACAGTAGTTGTATCCCTCTCTTGTCTGATATTGAAATGTCCTTCGTAATGAAGTACAGTAGTTGTATCCCTCTATTGTCTGATATTGAAATGTCCTTTGTAATGAAGTACAGTAGTTGTATCCCTCTATTGTCTGATATCAAAGATTGAAATGCCCTTCGTAATGAAGTACAGTAGTTGTATCCCTCTATTGTCTGATATTGAAATGTCCTTCGTAATGAAGTACAGTAGTTGTATCCCTCTATTGTCTGATATTGAAATGTCCTTCGTAATGAAGTACAGTAGTTGTATCCCTCTATTGTCTGATATCAAAGATTGAAATGCCCTTCGTAATGAAGTACAGTAGTTGTATCCCTCTATTGTCTGATATTTAAGATTGAAATGTCCTTCGTAATGAAGTACAGTAGTTGTATCCCTCTATTGTCTGATATCAAAGATTGAAATGTCCTTCGTAATGAAGTACAGTAGTTGTATCCCTCTATTGTCTGATATTAAAGATTGAAATGTCCTTCGTAATGAAGTACAGTAGTTGTATCCCTCTATTGTCTGATATCAAAGATTGAAATGTCCTTCGTAATGAAGTACAGTAGTTGTATCCCTCTATTGTCTGATATCAAAGATTGAAATGTCCTTCGTAATGAAGTACAGTAGTTGTATCCCTCTATTGTCTGATATTGAAATGTCCTTCGTAATGAAGTACAGTAGTTGTATCCCTCTATTGTCTGATATCAAAGATTGAAATGCCCTTCGTAATGAAGTACAGTAGTTGTATCCCTCTATTGTCTGATATCAAAGATTGAAATGTCCTTCGTAATGAAGTACAGTAGTTGTATCCCTCTATTGTCTGATATCAAAGATTGAAATGTCCTTCGTAATGAAGTACAGTAGTTGTATCCCTCTATTGTCTGATATTAAAGATTGAAATGTCCTTCGTAATGAAGTACAGTAGTTGTATCCCTCTATTGTCTGATATTAAAGATTGAAATACCCTTCGTAATGAAGTACAGTAGTTGTATCCCTCTATTGTCTGATATCAAAGATTGAAATGCCCTTCGTAATGAAGTACAGTAGTTGTATCCCTCTATTGTCTGATATCAAAGATTGAAATGCCCTTCGTAATGAAGTACAGTAGTTGTATCCCTCTATTGTCTGATATCAAAGATTGAAATGTCCTTCGTAATGAAGTACAGTAGTTGTATCCCTCTATTGTCTGATATTAAAGATTGAAATGCCCTTCGTAATGAAGTACAGTAGTTGTATCCCTCTATTGTCTGATATCAAAGATTGAAATGCCCTTCGTAATGAAGTACAGTAGTTGTATCCCTCTATTGTCTGATATCAAAGATTGAAATGCCCTTTGTAATGAAGTACAGTAGTTGTATCCCTCTATTGTCTGATATTGAAATGTCCTTCGTAATGAAGTACAGTAGTTGTATCCCTCTATTGTCTGATATCAAAGATTGAAATGCCCTTCGTAATGAAGTACAGTAGTTGTATCCCTCTATTGTCTGATATCAAAGATTGAAATGCCCTTCGTAATGAAGTACAGTAGTTGTATCCCTCTATTGTCTGATATTGAAATGTCCTTCGTAATGAAGTACAGTAGTTGTATCCCTCTATTGTCTGATATTGAAATGTCCTTCGTAATGAAGTACAGTAGTTGTATCCCTCTATTGTCTGATATCAAAGATTGAAATGTCCTTCGTAATGAAGTACAGTAGTTGTATCCCTCTATTGTCTGATATTAAAGATTGAAATGCCCTTCGTAATGAAGTACAGTAGTTGTATCCCTCTATTGTCTGATATCAAAGATTGAAATGCCCTTCGTAATGAAGTACAGTAGTTGTATCCCTCTCTTGTCTGATATTGAAATGTCCTTCGTAATGAAGTACAGTAGTTGTATCCCTCTATTGTCTGATATCAAAGATTGAAATGCCCTTCGTAATGAAGTACAGTAGTTGTATCCCTCTATTGTCTGATATCAAAGATTGAAATGCCCTTCGTAATGAAGTACAGTAGTTGTATCCCTCTATTGTCTGATATCAAAGATTGAAATGCCCTTCGTAATGAAGTACAGTAGTTGTATCCCTCTATTGTCTGATATCAAAGATTGAAATGCCCTTCGTAATGAAGTACAGTAGTTGTATCCCTCTATTGTCTGATATCAAAGATTGAAATGTCCTTCGTAATGAAGTACACTAGTTGTATCCCTCTATTGTCTGATATCAAAGATTGAAATGCCCTTCGTAATGAAGTACAGTAGTTGTATCCCTCTATTGTCTGATATCAAAGATTGAAATGTCCTTCGTAATGAAGTACAGTAGTTGTATCCCTCTATTGTCTGATATCAAAGATTGAAATGCCCTTTGTAATGAAGTACAGTAGTTGTATCCCTCTATTGTCTGATATTAAAGATTGAAATGCCCTTCGTAATGAAGTACAGTAGTTGTATCCCTCTATTGTCTGATATTAAAGATTGAAATGCCCTTCGTAATGAAGTACAGTAGTTGTATCCCTCTATTGTCTGATATCAAAGATTGAAATGCCCTTCGTAATGAAGTACAGTAGTTGTATCCCTCTCTTGTCTGATATTGAAATGTCCTTCGTAATGAAGTACAGTAGTTGTATCCCTCTATTGTCTGATATCAAAGATTGAAATGCCCTTCGTAATGAAGTACAGTAGTTGTATCCCTCTCTTGTCTGATATTGAAATGTCCTTCGTAATGAAGTACAGTAGTTGTATCCCTCTATTGTCTGATATCAAAGATTGAAATGCCCTTCGTAATGAAGTACAGTAGTTGTATCCCTCTATTGTCTGATATCAAAGATTGAAATGTCCTTCGTAATGAAGTACAGTAGTTGTATCCCTCTATTGTCTGATATCAAAGATTGAAATGCCCTTCGTAATGAAGTACAGTAGTTGTATCGGGCAGTACTAAACCACGAAACACCGAAACGAAACACCGAAACAGCGAAACACCGAAACAGTATTATTGCTTTTGATATTTCCATGATTTTTGCCAAAAAATTACACTGAAGAAAATTATCTTTTGCAAAGCGCGTGTTTATCTCCGATTCTACCGTATAAACTGAAAACTAACATGAGATTTTATTCTATTAAAACACGTTTTTACAGCAGTTTTTTTCCACAATATTTTTGCAAAAGGAACAAAAACTATTTTATGAAACATAAGAATGATCATTATTTACAAAAAATCACATTTACCTTCATATACATTTTGAAAATTCTATCGCCATTTTGACACAAACCACGGAAAGGTTACTACTTCATGTAAGACCCATGGGTTGGCACTATTACTTATATATATTCTATTGATTTAATGTATGTATTCCTGGAGGTACTCCACTGTATTCCCATGTATTTCCCTGTATTCCCCTGTATTCCTATGTATTCCCCTGTATTCCCTTGTATTCGGATTCCCATGTATTCCCATGTATTGCCCTGTATTCCCATGTATTCCCATGTATTTATGGTCAAATTCTGAAACACGTTTACTGTTCACTGCTTTAAACATGATGTCATCGTCCATAGATTCAGACTCCACGCTGGACAATCTAACCAAATTCTACAATTATATTGTAAAATCCAATGCTTGTATTGTTAGAAGATTGCCTGTATGAGTGAAAGACATAAAACAAATCAGGGGAAAGCTTGACCGGTCAGATGAAAAAATGAAGCTATACATATCGAAAGTAGAAGGAAGAAAAGAATCCTAACTGTGTGACTAATGTTCTTAAACTAAAAGATGTATAAAATTTATATGCACAATTACGGAGAGAGCATTATGTCAGACAACGTAAACAAGTTCATTTGCCTTAAGAGCCGGTCAGATGTTTGTTTCAATTGAATACTCTTTTTCAAATTTGTGTGCATTATTTATGCACAATTTGTACAATTTGAGATTAGCAATATTAGGAAAATCTACTTTTACTTCAAAATTGGAAAGTAAGTTACATTCATGCAAGTTTGATATATATTTGTATGGCAATTTTGACACGCAGAAGGGAGTTAGATAGACATCGACATTTGCAGTAATTAATAATTATAGTCTTTGTTAAAGTTTCAAAGTGGCTCATAGATGGAGAAAGACTGAAGAAACGGTAACACAGAAGTGAAAATGACAGTAAAGCAAACAATGCAATATGCCAAGAAACATAAGAAAAAAAAAACGTTTCAACATTAACGGACTAAATCGGAAAACCTCAGTAGTGTTTTCATCATTCAATGGCAAATATTTACTTTGCTTTCCAATTCACTGATTTGTCCCATTAGGACAACTAGTTGTAAATGTTATAACATTTCACTAATGGTGTAAAGCAGAAAATCCAATAAACTACAAAAATGGCAATACAGGGGAATGCATGGGAACACAGGGGAATACAGGGGAATACATGGGAATACATGGGAATACATGGGAATTCATACATGGGAATACATGGGAATACAGGGGAATACAGGGGAATACAGAGGAATGCATGGGAATACAGGGGAATACAGGGGAATACAGGGGAATACATGGGAATACATGGGAATACAGGAGAGTACATGGGAATACAGTGGAGTACCTCCAGGAATACATACATTAAATCAATAGAATATATATAATAGTGCCAATCCATGGGTCGTACATGAAGTAGTAACCTTCCTGTGGTTTGTGTCAAAATGGCGATAGAATTTGCAAAATTTATATGAAGGTAAATGTGCTTTTTTGTAAATAATGATCATTTTTATGTTTCATGAAATAGTTTTTGTTCCTTTTGCAAAAATATTGTGGAAAAAAACTGCTGTAAAAACGTGTTTTAATAGAATAAAATCTCATGTTAGTTTTCAGTTTATACGGTAGGATCGGAGATAAACACGCGCTTTGCAAAAGATAATTTTCTTCAGTGTAATTTTTTGGCAAAAATCATGGAAATATCAAAAGCAATAATACTGTTTCGGTGTTTCGGTGTTTCGTTTCGGTGTTTCGCTGTTTCGGTGTTTCGTTTCGGTGTTTCGTGGTTTAGTACTGCCCAGTTGTATCCCTCTCTTGTCTGATATTGAAATGTCCTTCGTAATGAAGTACAGTAGTTGTATCCCTCTATTGTCTGATATCAAAGATTGAAATGTCCTTCGTAATGAAGTACAGTAGTTGTATCCCTCTATTGTCTGATATCAAAGATTGAAATGTCCTTCGTAATGAAGTACAGTAGTTGTATCCCTCTATTGTCTGATATTGAAATACCCTTCGTAATGAAGTACAGTAGTTGTATCCCTCTATTGTCTGATATTGAAATGTCCTTCGTAATGAAGTACAGTAGTTGTATCCCTCTATTGTCTGATATCAAAGATTGAAATGCCCTTCGTAATGAAGTACAGTAGTTGTATCCCTCTATTGTCTGATATTAAAGATTGAAATGTCCTTCGTAATGAAGTACAGTAGTTGTATCCCTCTATTGTCTGATATCAAAGATTGAAATGCCCTTCGTAATGAAGTACAGTAGTTGTATCCCTCTATTGTCTGATATCAAAGATTGAAATGCCCTTCGTAATGAAGTACAGTAGTTGTATCCCTCTCTTGTCTGATATTGAAATGTCCTTCGTAATGAAGTACAGTAGTTGTATCCCTCTATTGTCTGATATCAAAGATTGAAATGTCCTTCGTAATGAAGTACAGTAGTTGTATCCCTCTATTGTCTGATATCAAAGATTGAAATGTCCTTCGTAATGAAGTACAGTAGTTGTATCCCTCTATTGTCTGATATTGAAATACCCTTCGTAATGAAGTACAGTAGTTGTATCCCTCTATTGTCTGATATCAAAGATTGAAATGTCCTTCGTAATGAAGTACAGTAGTTGTATCCCTCTATTGTCTGATATTGAAATACCCTTCGTAATGAAGTACAGTAGTTGTATCCCTCTATTGTCTGATATTGAAATGTCCTTCGTAATGAAGTACAGTAGTTGTATCCCTCTATTGTCTGATATCAAAGATTGAAATGTCCTTCGTAATGAAGTACAGTAGTTGTATCCCTCTATTGTCTGATATCAAAGATTGAAATGTCCTTCGTAATGAAGTACAGTAGTTGTATCCCTCTATTGTCTGATATCAAAGATTGAAATGTCCTTCGTAATGAAGTACAGTAGTTGTATCCCTCTATTGTCTGATATCAAAGATTGAAATGTCCTTTGTAATGAAGTACAGTAGTTGTATCCCTCTATTGTCTGATATCAAAGATTGAAATGTCCTTCGTAATGAAGTACAGTAGTTGTATCCCTCTATTGTCTGATATCAAAGATTGAAATGCCCTTTGTAATGAAGTACAGTAGTTGTATCCCTCTATTGTCTGATATCAAAGATTGAAATGCCCTTCGTAATGAAGTACAGTAGTTGTATCCCTCTATTGTCTGATATCAAAGATTGAAATGTCCTTCGTAATGAAGTACAGTAGTTGTATCCCTCTATTGTAGTCTGTTGATGTACATTTCCTGTGAAACTCTCACTATATTGAAATTCATAATCATTCTCAAATACATTTAACATTGGTGGTAGTTCATTTTGTAAAAGAAATGCTTGTCCTGCTGATTGAGACAATCTTGAGGGAATACAACTGATTTCCAATATTCATTATACAGACAAAATCATTTGAGGAGTGAATTCCATATTTATTGTTGTATATCAAAGAACAGAAAGAACATAAACTCATTGCAACACATAGCCGCGTTTTTGTGTCACGCGTCACGCATTCCCCCCAAAATGCGTGACGCGTGACACAAAAACGCGGCTGTGTGAGAGGCTATGCAACACATTGTTGTCCTGCATTTTGCCCAAAAATAGCAACAGCTCCTTGACTATACACTATATGGTGCTGTTATCGTTTTAAATGGGTCAATAAGCAATGTATTGTAAGGACTTGGATTTTTTTCCTCATCAGCGAACAATTTATATTGACAATAACTGAAAACATTTGTCCTAGTTTTGTAGAGACAAGAGTTTGTTACAAGAAAACAGTGATATATACTTGACAGCCTTCGATTTGAAGTTCAACACTTTCGAAGTAAATGATGTTCGTGGTGCACGTCGTTTGACATGGGAAATCTAACATTTTTCACCTTGCACTTTACCTGCACTCTGCGGAAAACAAACAGTCTGAGTTTTCTACTTTTAAATGTTGAGGTGTTTCAGAGTTCGAGTGAGTATTCTACTAGGTTCACGATCACGTTTAACATTTGATTTATTATGTCTATAATTATAATAAACATACTTTGAATAACGAGATCTAGTGGATTGTGTATAACTTTTTATTGTGATCACTGCATCATTGTATACATGTAAAGTCAAATTATTCGTTTTATCTCATACATCACAGTCAATAAACGATGTTGAAACAACAGTGTGAGCATAAACATCAAAGCGTGATTTATACGCTACAAAAGTGACAACGGTCATTATCATCAAGTCAACGAGACAAGCAATCTTAGTTGTAAAAAACAATACAAAAGGAATCAATAAAAAAATAAATATATATTTACCAAATTAATAGAAGTTATAAGGCAGCTCTTTGATTTCCTTCTTTACTTTTGCATAAAATCTTTAGAACACATCTTTCTTTATCAGAAAAACTGTGTTGAAATTCAGCAGTTGAGTCGTTGACACGATCAAAGTGTGTTGCATCAGATTGAAGTGAAGTTAATTCGTTTTTTGAGTAGATAGATAGTTCATTTGATATAGAATTGTTTACGATTAGTATCTCGATAAATTCACTTGTGTGAGTGACTCTCTCGATAAATTCACTCGTAGAGTGAGTGACTCTCTCGATTTCGAGGACCAAACCGTTCCAAAAACGCTCGACATTTTTTAGTGTGTGTCTACCGCGGACAGTGTGTGAATTTGTTTGTGGTTTGAGCGTATAAGAAATCACAAAATCAGCGATAACTTGCATCTGAACTAGACTACCACAGTCAACTTGCCAACTCCGCGCTTGCATGTGATCGACGAAGGGACGTGCGAATAGGCATGCTCGATTATCACCAAGGTTACGAATGACGTCATACTTACTTTTTGTGACTGAAGAACAAAAACGAAAAACACTCCTCAAATTATACCTCGGGCATTCCTTCGGAAGCCCGAGTAATTAAACCAGATTCAGTAACAAAAATATGCAGCCTATAACACTGGATATTTTAATAAGAATTCATCAACCCTCTATTTGACGTTCCGACAAACAGGGTATGGTTTTTCGCCTTCAAGTCTTTAATAGATATGCAATTTACCTTAAGCTGTCTTGAATGGGGGGTGTACTTTCCCAATGTTTACTATGTCATTAACAGGCTATTACTATCTTGTCTAATACTGGGTTTCGCCAAACAAAGTAAGGATTATCAAGTTGTTTAGTCTTGACAGAGAGAATGAATATAGTTTGACAAAAGACACACTACACTTCAATCTCAATATTTTTCATTGATTTTACTACAAGACAATATTACTTTCCTGACTTGTTAGTTAATTGAGAAAAATAAATGGTTATTTAAACATTCAAGTCTTACATGTCTAAATAAAAACAGACTGATAAGAATAAAAACTTTGTGAATTGTAACAATATTAAAATGTGCTCTTGTGAACAAAAGTTAGACCCACCAGCTTATGAAACGGTATTCATAAAGTAGCATTGTGTTGGTGTTATTGTGTCAATTGATATTGCTTGCTTGTCTGCATGCTTGCTTGTCTGCCCGGGGGGGTACTCCCTTCAGATCTGGGTAGGGGTGTTCCGCTGGGATCTTGTAGGGGTTACCCTGTTTATGACAAAAAATACGTAACTTCCATACCCTGTTTATGACAAATTGCAATTGCTTACGAACATTCTATGATTTGTACAAATATATCAATTCAGACACACGTGCTGCTCTTATCTTTTTTTAAAGTCAACGATCTTATTCCTGCCGATTTCCTGAATGCAAACTAATTTCTCTCATTTTTTGGGCCCTGATTATGACAGAAAATTTGGATTAAATCGGAAACAGAGTAGAATTAGATACCCTGTTCATGACACCAAGGTCGAAAAACCATACCCTGTTCAGCGGATCATCCCCGTATAGTCGATATAGGGTAGTACCCCCCCCCCCCTCCCCGGGCTTGTCTGATTGCTTGCTTGCTTGCTTGCTTGCTCAGTGCTTGCTCTCTCGCTTGCTGAGTATGTCTACATCTAATGAAATTGTTTGTTAATTAGGTTATGGAGCAAAATACAAGGACATTTAGAAGTACAGTTACTTTAGATGGCAAAAAGTATATGTCAACAGAGTGGTATGTATTGTAATAATATTGTAATACTAATCACGCTATATATCAATTAAATGACGATGCTTAGAAATTTTGATACTGCAATTAAACATACTGCCACATTAGCTTTTCAGACAAAAGTCCCCAATTTGCGTTCTAGTGCTACCGTGAGTCATACTTAATGTTAACACTTTCATCTTCATTTTCACCTATCCACTTAGCACCTTAGTGGTACAAAAGGCCTCAACAATAACACAAATTCTTCAGTTATTCTTATCTAAAATTAAGAATATTAATACAATCTTTGTTTCCACTACGTAAAAATTACATTAATACCAAGCTTTCAGAGAGTATCTTCCATCCTCAGGGTTTTAAAATAATAAAATCGAGAGCGAGATGAATTCGAACTTATAGAACACTGTAACTAAGATAAAAAACAACACTGAAAGTAAAATGGTTAAATATGTGCGTGCCGAATTAAAGAAAGAAATGATTATTAAGGTAAGTAATAATAGAAACAAAAAGAAAAGGTGATAATAAACAAATAAATAAATAAATAAATGAATGAATAAATGGATAAAGAAAGAAAGAAAGAAAGAAATATAAGAAAGTAAATAAATAGTAAGTAAGTAAATAAATATATTAATTAATTAATTGATTAATTAATGGATAAAGAAAGAAAGAAAGAAAGAAAGAAATATAAGAAAGTAAATAAATAGTAAGTAAGTAAATAAATAAATAAATAAGTAAAAAAGTGCGATTTTTCAGTTTTTCGTGCGTTTTTACAGAAAATCAATAAATTCAAATCACTCCCATCCAATTATAGAAGAAAAGCAAAAAACTGTTTCGAACTATAGGTATTGAGTTTAGCCAACATATCAAGATAAAAAATCCATCCAATATTCTATAAGTAGTGTAAAAAATAAATTGTAAAAAGCAACATTCCTTGTATTCGGGCAAATTATATGTTCGTGCGGGTGTAAAAATGTTGAAATTTGAGAAAATTGGTCAATGAACTTCTTTTTTTTTCTCTCTTTATCTAAAGAATAAAATATGTAGAATCGAATGAAAAATAAAAAATGGGAGTCCCGTGTTATTTTTGGAGCTAGAAGCTTAAAACGCGCGACAAATGTTGTAATTTCGACGTTTTGGCCGGGAAAGCATGGGTACTAACTTCTATTTAGGTCCATATAAAGCGTTTCAAAGTTAATTTTGAGTGAAAAGTACGCAAATAACCAAATTTGGCCTTTCACGTACGGTTTCAATTTAGCTACGCAGGAAATTTTATTCAGATCCACATGAGCGAGCTGGATGCGCAGTAGCAAGGCTCCGGTACTACCTCAAATCCTGACGATGGAAGATACTCTCCGAAAGCTTTATATTAATGTAATTGTTACGTAGTGGAAACAAAGATTGTATTCATTGTTTACATTTTCAGGGAAAAGAGTAAGAAACATGCAGAACAATCAGCTGCTATTGTTTGTCTTCAAACATTAATACACGATGGAAGAATCAAAGACACCTGACACATCTTCAATTACTGCTTTTTAATCATTGTCTTTAACTACACAAATTATGAAGTGTTTTTAATTAAGACATGCACAATTCATTATATTATTTATTAGCTCAAATACTGGTTCATGATAGGCCAGTTACAATTAATTATTATATTAGATGATAGATGTGATGTCTAATGCTCAATTGATTTGACCACTGCGTCTTCATGGATAGCTGAAATTAAACAATTTGATTTGGTCTAATAAATACCAGCTTAATGTTAACTTCCAAAAGTCATGAATAATAAATACTGCCTGTGGTGAGTTGTAAAACCACTGATAGAAATTTATCCTAATTTACATTTATTTTAAACTCTATTTTCACATGATACAATTTAAAAAAATCTTGATTTTGTGATGGCAAAATATATAACCTACGTTTTTGAATTTTAGAATGTATGAAATTTGAATTAGTGTTTTATTGTCACTATAGACATGCGGCTATCTATATTGTTTTATCTGTTGATAAAACGCTCATTCTCATCTCATAAAGTTACTTAATGTCATAGCATGCAATCAGTATGGATATGCCTGCGAAAAAATTGAAACAAAACAGTCGTTCAAGTAAAACGGTCTCAAAGATTTAAGGGTCCTGACTACTTTAGAACAACAACGACGCTTGAAAAATGTGCCCGCGAGCAATTTACCGCTGAGAACGCCGCGCGCGCGCCAAATCCCGCCAAAAGACAACATAAGAATAACACAAGGAGCCTTTGAAAATTATACTTCAACCAGCCAAAACCCTCATTTTTTGCGCGGGACTCTATATTTTTCTTCATTTTTTCTGAAAGATTTTGTAAAAATCTTTCTTTTGACAAGATTTGAAAAAATCCTGATGACTTTTCAACATTACACGCGATGGTAAGTGGTTTAGGGTTTCACTTTTCAAAGCGATTTTAAGTCAAAGACGAAAACAAAACTGTAAATTTTGACAACATTTTAAAACATATATAATTCACTTTCCTATATTTGTGTAAAATACCGTCTGGTTGAGATTGCCTGTAAAAACTACGTCAATAGCTTTATTAGTTTTTGAGTAATAAATTGTTTTGTGAAAAATGCATTTTTCGTCATTTGTTCTTCAAAAATGTCAAAACAATTTTTATCTCGAAAACGGGCTCGGGACCATATAGATTTCTATCCATTTTTCGATTAATTGATAAATTCTCTATAAAATATCTTTCTAAGAAAAAATCGTGATGACTTTTTGCTTAAGTAATCAGGACCCTTAAAAAGAACGAGTGATTCAGAGTTTTTAGCGGAGCTCCGCGCGGGCCAAAGGCCCGCGCAAGCGGAGCTCCATAATCAGTTAAGAAAATATGGTAAACCATCGAGCTGAATTTTTTGTCGACCGACACAGGAAGCCCGCGCGTCCGTAATACGTCCGTCCGTCCGGCGTCCGTGCCCATAAGCGCGAGGTCGCTGACCATTTTTAGTGGGCGCCAAAACTTTGACAAAATTTACTAATCTCCACACATCAAAATTCACAATAATTTATTTACAGTTTACTGACTGAAACTTTCTACAAATGTATTTCTAAAATGGACAAAGAACAAGAAAATAGTTAAGCTAAGCTGCCGGCTAAAAGAGTTTTGACTGAGAAAGAGAAACAAAGACGCGTACGCCGAATTTTGCAAAAAGAAAAAGAACTACGATTCAACGAAGAAAAGCTTCAAAATATTTACACTGACAAGTCCCGTGCCGATGTTTTTAACTAGTCAAAATTAATGTGAAGTCCTGTAGAGCTGTTAAGATTTTCTTTGGTGCTTAAAAGTCATTCAAAGATGGAGATTTTACAAGTTATAATTTCTGGAAGAGTTTATTTGGCGAGTTTGCAAGATGCTGGTAGATCAGACAAGTCTGTATTCTTCGGGTTCGTGGAAATCTTTGTGGCGTTTTTCAATCATTACTCATCGACTAATCTACTCTTAAAATTAAAATCGACGGCGACCAAAAGTTCATAAAAAAACGTGCATTTGCAGCTATTCAAAAGAGGTGAAAAGCATAATAAACACTAGTCTCCCTCGCATCCGTTTCCGGTCTGTTCGAAAAAATGTCGATTTTTTCGAACAGACCGGAAACGGATGCGAGGGAGACTAAATAAACACGCGATCACGAAGATGACTTCACTCTGTTCATTCATCAATTTTTACGGGCAATCTATAAACACGGAAAGCTTTAGGATCAATGCAGATTTATCAACTTTTCACAACGAAAAATAACTTTTCATACACGATGTTTGTTAACAAAGTAGAACTGCCAGTTCAGGGAGTGGATGGAAATGCAAATTTAGCACAATGTGTGATCGAGCAACACGAGCTGGCCATCGCCGTTCTGTTGAACAGTGTAAACGTTTTAGAGGCGGTGAAAATGTTTTTTTCACTTTTAAAATTCTGAAAACATGAACAAGCTTATTGTAATCAGAACTGAGGACAAACATTTCAGTGGAAATTTGACAGAACAGGACAAGAAACGTGGCGCCGGTATGTTTACATTTTTTGCCGATCTTCCTTTAATTAATTTCTTTTTTACCACCAACATATAAGCTGTTTGCAATCATTCCTGTAAACTATTTTTTTGTAAGATGTTTCTCCATCGCTGAGATCTTTATGTGCTTTTTTGTTGTTGTTGTTGTTTTTAATTTGATTCTTGTAATTCTTTGATTTGTTATTGAATTGCAATAAAACGCTTGTATTCGTCAGTGTACTCATCTCCAAGTTGAAATTTGCAAAAGTTCATATTGAAATAAAGTTCATGAGTACTAGCTATTTTTTAAAACGAATTACGCAGTACTCACATTTGGTAATTAAAAATGCACAGCCGTATTAGATAGCTAGATTACCAATAAGTTATTTTTATTACACATTTCACCAGAAAAGTGAAGTTTTCGTCGATTTTTATAACATGTTTTTCAAACCTAAAAGAGCGTGATAAAGCGAGCGAATCGCGCGGGGATTTGCCTACAACTCAAAGAAGCCATGTTAGTGCTTTTCTAACTTCTCATTTGACAATAAATTTTAATTGACAAGTGCGATTTTCACCATGCATAGCAACATAAAGGAAGCCAGTTGACTGTTACTAACAAAATACGTACGGTCGGATATTTTTCGCATTTTTGTGCATATTTCTTGCGTATAATAAAATGTTGTCGTATCCATAAAGATTTGAATATTTGAATAGATTATTTGATTATTTGATCATGAAAAGAAAAACAGCAAAAAAATGAGAAAATTATCCCTTCTCATTTTTTACGATGTTAATTTCTGTTCATGATTAATGAAATGGATTTATTCATTCATTGATCCATTTATTTGTTTGCTTTATATATATATATCATTTTTGATTGATAAATTGATTGATAAACAATTGTGATAAGTGGTAGTGAATGAATAAATGAATGATTGAATGAATAATACATTTCATTTAATCGGAGCTCCGCTATTAGGTTTTCCTAATTTTTATATTAACTTGATCTGGAAGAAGTATGTTCAATAGTTTACTGGCTGCAGCACTAAATGAACGAGCACCTTAAAAGTTAGTTTGAACTAATAGTATAGTGAGGTGGTGGTGATTTTGCGATCGCAAAAATCTTCCTGGACGATATGCATTCAATTATTTAATTTTAAGGTTGTCTGGTGATTGGCCATGGAAGATTTTGTACGTAGTCAGTAGTATTTCGAACTTGATTCTTGCTCAGTCGTACAGGTAGCCAGTGACGTTGTGTGATATGATCTTTTTTACTAATTCCTGTAATCAATGGAGCTGCATTATTCTGTAGTCTTTGAAGTTTATCTAATTGGTATTCCCCTTTCCGGAATTGCGCTATTTCATTATAACATCACGGAGTGTTTATGTAGGGGATCGTAGGGGATAGAATCACCAATTCTAATAGAAAATTCCAACAAAATTACTCCTAGCGAAACAAGTTAAACTAAAATGATCTGGTTTTTGGATATAATGTGTGTGGATATGTACTAAATAATACTCAGGGCATTTGGAAACTATTCTACTTCTTCTCTTGAATTTATATGGTTCTTTAGAACGATTTTCAGTGAATTTGCGTTCTTTTGTCCCCGCCAAATGACCATGATCCCTAGTGTTAAACAATAGAATTTTGATGAATGTTTTGATGGTGACCAAGTTAAAATTTTACTCAAATTAAGATACGAACTCCCCAAAAAGAAAGATTTTACCATTTTCAGTATTATCACCACGTTTCAGCGTGTATGGATAAATATGTACTGAGTGGCAATATTTTTTAAAAGAATGTATGGGGTTTTAAGACAGCGTCCCCAAGTGTTCCCCAAACAGACCTTTTTATTCGGTATCGTATATCAATGCCCGTAATAAATGTAGATGTATTTATTCTTACAAAAGTTGTTAATATTTTATAATTGATGTTTTTCGATAAATTAATCGCTATTGTATATTTAGCCTGTTCTTGGATGAAAAGATCACCATTTACGAGTTACTTGAGTTGTATGAGATCTTTTTTTAAGCAATTGTGGACATATTTTGCTGCTGCTATCATACTGGGTGGACTCATAAGTAGCAGAAACAGTGCGTCCTCATTAAATGACTGTGTAATTTTTTTTATATATTAATGAGGAAACCAACGTCACCATAGGTGATTTACAGAAGGGTCCTCTACATAATTTAGACTATTAAAACTTACAATATCTACGAGGAAAATAATTATACATATACATGAAAAAGATTAAAAGGTATATAAAAAGCTAAAATATTAAAAATAGTTAAAGATAAAATTACTTAATTAAAGTTTACTTTACGAATCAAATTCTTAAAATTGTCTAAAGTTTTCGTTTCTCTAATGGAAATGTCCAGTTTATTCCATTCATTGGATGCAAAGTTAATTGAGGTCCAGTGACCCCAATTCCTTTTAGCAAAAGACTTACGAATATTATTTTTTGATCTTGTGTTGTAACTATGGCTATCTTTATTAATATCTATATTAAATTTATGTGAAAAAAGATTATTAAAACATTTGTATGTGAAAATTAAACGATGTTCAGCTCTTCTTCTACTAAGTAGTTTCCATTTTAATTTGCTTAAAGATTCAGTTGCTGAATCATGGGAAGGTAAGTCTAAAATTATACGAGCTGCTTTATTGTGTAAAATTTGCAATGGGGACATTAAGGTTTTGTTTCCTTTGTCCCCCCCCCCCCCCCATATAATGTATAATGTGTAATGAATGTGCACAACAATGTGTACTAACCACCCCCTCCACCCCAATACACAGACACTCCCTCCGTCATACCAATAACATTTCTATCCACATTTCATACAAAATACACATGTTATCAACGTACACAACAAAATATACTTACAATTAACAGAATCCACAGGTTTTCGGGCACCGTCTAACGTGAATGTTGTGATAGTTCTCTCTACAGAATTTAGTTATCTTAGCCTGTTTTCGACCAAATTGCCATGCAATGTCAGCGCAACGGGCTGTGTAACCATCGTAGCATCCTGAAGCTGAATAGTACCGAAAAATAGTAAGAACGGTTTTGAAAAGGACATTCTGGTTGAAGTAAGTATACGAAATAATAAGCAAAATAGGCATTCTTTTGAGATATAATAATAATAATAATAATAATAATAATAATAATAATAATAATAATAATAATAATAATAATAATAATAATAATAATAATGGAAACTTTATTGAGTTTTTTACCTAAAGTACAATTGTAAATCTCACTAATAACAGGTAATTTACAATTGGCTACTTGAATCTATTATTTACAAAACATGAGAAAAACGATGTTCACTAATACTGCAATAAGTCTGGATTGTTCCATTCTTTGTTTCTGCAGCAGAAAATATAATAAGACGATCTAATGGCAATATTCATTAACTTTTTTATTATGTGGAGTCGTTCGTTGTTATTAAAATGAAGATCTTCTAACATGTTGATAAAATTTGCAGAATCGTTAGCGAATACACCAAGCGCACTGATTGACAGATTTACAAAAACTACATTTTTATAATGACTTTTCAAGCTATGTACAGACTCTTTATATTTGGCTTTTTTACGAGTAATATTTTTTTGTAGATTTGATTCATAACCCACTGTTAGTTCAAGTATGTACAGGCACTCATCATTTTTAGTAGATATTAATAGATCTGGACGGTATTCATCACCAGTAATTGTTGACGGACTCTTGAAGTTAGATAGGTCGGCATATAGGGACGCTTCTACAATAGATTGAAAGGTTTTAGCGAGATGGAGAAGGACAGAGTCGTGTCTCCAAGTGAACCGACCTTGTTCAAGATATGAGTTACATCCAGCAATTACATGTAGAAGAGATTCAGGTTGAAGGCATAAGGTACAGTCTGAGGATGGTGAAAGACCCCACTTGGCTAGATTTTTGCGTGTAGGTAAAGTGTTGTTCATGTATCGAATTGTGAAGTTGAAAATGTTTTTTGGTAATTTAGATTGTACAGTGGACCAAATGTTGTTTAGTTTAGGGAGTGAGAATTTTACTACACTTGAGAAGAAGCTACCTTGAGATAGTAGTTGGTTTTGTAGCTTCTCTTCATGTATAGCTTGGAAGTCTTTCGCCACATCTTTGGTAGACTTGTAGACGTCATACTGCAGATTAGTGTGGGTACTCGTTGATTTCCATAGTTGTTTTATTGACTCGTTGGGGGAATTCTTTAGGGCTTTTCTTGCCACTGATTGGCACTGGATGAACTTAACTGAAGGAGGAATGATGTTTTGACCATATTTATTACAGGGGAGAAAAATGTTGCTTAGCGTTCCACATATGGGGATATTTAACCATTTACGCATATACCCTAACACTAAGGAATCGAGACTTTCTTGAACCCAAGTCTTGGATAAATCTGCAACAGTGAAGTGCCAAGAAACTTTTGATAAGACATACCGGTTATAGAGGAGAAGTTTATTTTTTGGGTGTAAAGGCTTTCGGTCAATTTCGGACATTAATTTTTCAAAAGTAGTAATAAGTTCAGATTTATGTTTTTTGTTCGACATTTCAAAGTCAAAGTGCCTTCCTAGGTAGCAAAAAGAGTCACTCAATTTCACACAAGGAACCATATCGTTGTTAATTAAGAGTTTAGGGAGAAATTGCACTGATTTTGATGAATTCTTTTTGATGCCAAATGTTGAACACTTGTCAACTCTGATTTTCATGTCAGCCCATTGACACCATAATGAAAACCGATTTAGTAGGTGTTGATTTTCGTTTTCTTGACCAGAAACAACAGCAGCATCATCAGCAAATTGGAACCAGTGAATTGGGTTAAGAAAAAGACCAAGTTGACGAAGTGAGAAACCAAACTGTTGATATTTGTCTACCTTTATGTGTTGAATAAATGTATTAAAACACATATTAAACAGAAGCGGACTTAAACAGTCACCTTGAAGGACTCCACGGCCTACGTTGATGAATGGAGTTTGGAATTTAGATGTGATTATTGATGTCGTGAAATCGGTATAAAGACTACTAATGAGTGTTTTGATGTGAACAGGAACGTGATGATAGTCGAGGACAGATTGAATAAGATTATGATGAACCTCTCCAAACGCATTTTTTAGGTCAAGTAGTGTTATGATAAGAGAGCGTTGTTTGATGCGTGCTTTATTGATGATATGAGCCATTTGAGCAGTGTGTTCTAATGTTCCAGATATGCCGGGTGTAAAGCCTTTTTGAATATTATGTTCGATGAGGTTATTTTTCGAAAGGAATGAGAAGATTGAATTTCGGAGACATGAAGTGAAAACTTTTAATGGGATGGATTCTAGTGTTATTGGACGAAAATTTGCAGGATTGTTTGTTTCTCCTTTTTTATGAATAAGAATAGTACAAGCTTTTTTCCATTCATAAGGGACGGATCCAGAAGACCATACGTTACTTATTATGTCAGACAAATATGTTCTTAAATATGGACATCTCTTAAAACATATGATGGAAAGCTGATCAAGAGGGCAAGGAGAACCAGACGATTTCATTTTACGAATCACATTTGTAACTTGATCATAGGTTGGTGGATCGAGGTTGTAAGGAATATCTGGAGGATTTAGACGTGGAATCCAACTTGGAATTATAAACAGTTTGTGAGGGTTGACTTGGTTGAGAACTTGTCGAAAATAAGAGGCACATTCAGTCATGTTGAAACTTGGAAGGGCAGAGGTTTTTTTATTGAGAATGTTTTTGACATATCCCCAAATGTTTTTCGAAATGTACTTGTCGTGATCAATGTTTATGTCTGTCTTTTCAGGGTCATGTTGATTTTTCTGAAGCTTGTCACGCAGGAATCTAGCAACGTACTTTATTTCTTCAACATTATTATTAGATAATTTTAGAATTTTTAGAGCTTTCTTTAAATCTTTGGTTGAAAAATCTTTATACTTTTCAGTCAAGGCAGAATCGTTCTTTTTCACATTACCATAATTTGTTTGAAAGTAGTTATAAACAACATCATTTAATTGCTTGATATTCGAACCGATGTCGTGAGATGTGATTGGAGGAAGCTCCGATTTGAAAAATAAGTTTGCCGTTAGCCATTCATCATCATTTTTTGGAAGATTTATGCCTTGTTTTAAAACAGGAGAAGTGCCATTAGCAATAAAATCATGAATAGAAGTTTCATCTGTAGTAGAGTCATCTATAAAACTGGAATGTTGTTCGAGAATATAATAATAATAATAATAATAATAATAATAATAATAATAATAATAATAATAATAATAATAATTGCTGCCGCAGCGAAGCGAGCCTGAGCGAGCGTAGCAAGGCAGCTTTATAATTGAGTAGTTAGGGAGCTGAAATCAAAATTTTGAGCCCTCCAGGATCCTTTGCGGTCGAGTTTCTTTGAGGGATTGTATTTCGGTCACACGATCTTCAGGGATTGTATTTGAATCCCAGGATCAAGCGAGCATCGGCTGTATATTGATTCTTCGTATCTTTTTGTTGACATCAAATCAATTTTGGCCGAGGATCATTTGCAGAAACTTCTTATAGATACAACAAGGTTCATGCTTCATATTTCATTAACTATTTTGATCTGGTCAAAGGTCATCTTAGCGTGACTGTGAAACGTGAGTTCTTAATTTTCACAGCTCCGATTTTGTATAATTTTTCGTATCTTTTCATTTCTGTTTACATCGAGTTTGGCTGAAGATGAATTCAAGAAAAATAATAGAAGGCTCATGCTTTAAAAACTAGCTCTAAATGATAACAATGAAGTTTCTACTGAGCTGTTGATTTTCATGTACATTTCTAAATTGAAATGAAATCCAGAAATACAACTAATTATGTTCTTAAGGTTACAGGAAGGGTTCAGATCGAAAATTTTTCAAAATTTTTTTTTATTAATGGAACGCTATATTAAAAGAACAATCTTTCGAATGCAGAAAAAATATTTCTGAAAACATTTTTCGTTATCGAGATATTAGAGAAAAGCGTATATTCATATAAGTAAATAAAACGAAAAAGGTGTCGTAATCCTATATTGCGTGACATTCCCTGCGGTGCATTTCGAGGCAAAATAGTCATCCGGGAGATATCGCGAAATATACAAACAACTAGACCACGCTTGTTCATTGTTCAGTTGAAGCGAAAAATACAAACGAAAAATACGAAAATATTACTCTTCTATCTACATTACTTTATATCTACAATTAGCCAAAAGCTTTAGTCCATTTAGATGTCCAAGCGACAAAAAAACAGCCCTTGGTCTTCCATAAAGAAGAAACAAAGATCAGTGGTTTCGATCATGAAGTTCAAAGAAGATGATTTGAAAGCACTCGCTGAAAGCGATAAAGGGTCATGGTTTGATTCGTGGATTTCCCTCGAAATCAAAACCATTTCCAAACACAACTTACGAGCCACGTTTCTGATTGGTCTGTTCTCGACCTTATCTGACCTCTCTTGACAGATCATGACAGATGAGATTTGATGTATACACAACATTAGAGGGCGATTTCTCGGCTTATGTTTTTCTCTGATCATCGAAGTTCTAAAAAGTAACCTGGCGCTGGATTTCAACCAAATACGTTTAAAATTTTCCTACAGCACACTCAACTCATCAAAAACAATAACGTGTGAGCGTTTTTTGATAACTTTTTTACTTTTTATTTTATGATGGTTAGTATCAGATTTCACGAAAAAAAATCGACTGCAAAATTCAACTGCTGATTATTTTTTAACCAAGTAAACTATTAAAAATCGCTCACACGTTTTTGTAGCCACGTATGTGATGATTGATATTGTACAGATTTTAAAGTAATCCGATCGAACGTATTCTTGGGTTACTTTCTCAAACAAAAGCTCTCACTTTTCATTCGGAGTGCTAAAACTCGCGACCTTTTTACGGTTTCGAAATAAAAACACAACAGTCATATTCTTCAGTTATTCAGCTTTGAAATGATATATAATTTATTGAAATAGCGAAAACTGCGACGCGCTGGCGATTTTTTTACGAAAGGACCCCGTGAACCCTTCCTGTAACCTTAATTGCAATTGAAAATGATATCTTGTTTGCAACTATTTTAGTTGTCACTATTCAACCAATCAACCAATGAGCAATATTAGAAACTTAGTCATAACGTACAATTTTGTGTTAACTTTGTTTTGCAACTTTTGTCGTCTTGTTCATTTTTGCATGCTTCAGTCATGCAGATAAATAGCAAAATAGCCTCTCCAAAGTAAAATGAGTTTATATTCCTTTTTTTTCCAAACACCTTTAGGCCAATTATTAAACTAAATGAAAGGCAGCATTCACTAAGAGGTCTCTTAGGCTAGTAATAATAATAATAATAATCTGGACAGTGTCTAAAACTTTAAATGCTCAGTACAATTATATAGTTCTTGTTATTTTTAGAATTTTCGACTCAACTAGCTGGAGTCTTGATCACTAAATTACTACAACGTGGTTCAATTCAAGTGCAATGGGCGTGAATAAGTTAGGTAGCTTGATGAAGACTATGGCCGGAAAAAGCGGACATGAATTGACATCTTACAAATCAAAGCGGCAGAAAGACGATAGCACAAACTAGTTACAAACTGGACATTGAACATCACAAAATGATCTGACTTCATTTTTGACACTGTAAGTCTTAATTTTGACTTATTTCGTGTATTAAAAAAGCAATTTTCAATCGTCTTTTTGAACGAGCATTCAATTTCTACTACATCTTAAGGTCTTGAAAAGTCTTTGGCCAGGTTGGTGAGACTGAGCCTCCTGTGGTCTCCTCGGCAATGTGTGGTGAGATTGGGCGCTAGCAAAAACCGAAAAGGTAAACCTTGACTGTGCCGCCGCCTTACGGCTGGGCACGGTTATAAATCCACTTTATTTAAGTCTCTATGTATTTAGCTGTTTAGCTAATTGGGAAGACAAATAAGAAACCTGAATACTAATAAATTCAAACTTAAAAATTACACAACATTGTACGGTCACTTCAGGGTTTGCATTAAACTATTGGCATTAACTGTGGCTTACCTTGTACTTTGTAGACAGATACTGCCAAAAAACTAACCAACAGAATACACAAGTAAAGCTTCATGTTGCACCAGCTAAATCGATAGTCCGTAAATGACTTGCGGTGTACCAGACCCGGTTTATATATTCTCTGAAACAAGTGGCAAACAGATTATGAATAATAACATATTGCAAATTAAAGTTTGCCGGTCGGTCGTCCACACCGACGAAGCATAGATTAAATATGACCGACGTTTAAAATGTTTTAACGTTTGGTTGGTAATCCATACCGACCGATGGTTGGATATCAACATTTGGGTCCAAAGTTTATTACATCTGTGTTCTCTACATCTCTCATCATTGTCTCATGTGCTATTCATTTTGATTCATGATCGAGTTATCGGCTGAAATAGCTGGCGAGGGGTCATATATGTCACTAAACCACCAGAAGTAGTTGCGTATGAAATTTACGAGTGGCGTATTTGCAAGTAAATTGCTAATGTCTAATATGATAAATATACATATCTATACACCATCATTTATAGTTATATTTTGCATAATTCCTTTTAAATTAGCTAAGCTTTTCATTTAGTTTGTCCTTCTCCATTTATCTAAATTGTATGTCACTTTTCTCACGGGGGGTACTTGGTCCAGTTTCTGATGAGGAGGTTTCGCTGGTACCTCAAAACCCTGACCGTATTTAAGACAGTAAAATCTGGAAAATTCATACCCTATTCAAGACAAATCGGTAAAATGTAGACCCTATCCATCCCGTAGAGATAGCAATATGTCAATATTATTCAATTTCACTTTATTTTCTATTAAATAAGATAGTAATACCCTGTTAATGACATAGTAAACATTGGGAAAGTACACCCCTATTCAAGACAGCTTAAGGTAAATTGCATATCTATTAAAGACTTGAAGGCGAAAAACCACACCCTCTTTGTCGGAACGTCAAATAGAGGATTGATGTACTATTTTTCGGTACTATTCAGTTTGACGATTTTTCATCAATAAAGGAGAAGATGCATACTGTCATAGACTGCGCATTCTTATCCACATGTTACACTAGACAATTTTTCGCACAACAATCATTCTAGTACTCAGTTCACGCGCTGCCAACTCACGACATTTACCCCAAAATGTTCAACTTTGTAACCCGATTTTTACTCCGTAAAAAATCGTTTTCGTGTAAAAAGTCGTTTAATGTTCATTTTAGATAATATATTATCCAATTCGATGAAAATTGTGAACATTTCATATGCACTTTAGAAATATTTGACAGTAACTGTGTATTAGAAAATGAAAATGATTGTAATGTAAATTTCTATCTTTTGTCTAGAATCAATTCACAGTTTTTTTTAGCTATTTGGTTTGAAGGGACGGTACTGATTATTTAAGCGAAAAGTCACTAGAGATTGTAATGTAAATTTCTATCTTTTGTCTAGAATCAATTCACAGTTTTTTTAGCCATTTGGTTTGAAGGGTCGGTACTGATTATTTAAGCGAAAAGTCACTAGAGATTGTAATGTAAATTTCTATCTTTTGTCTAGAATCAATTCACAGTTTTTTTAGCCATTTGGTTTAAAGGGTTGGTACTGATTACTTAAGCGAAAAGTCACAAGAGAATTTATCGCTGAATTGAAAAATGGAAAGAAAAGTGTATGGTTGCACACCCGTTTTCGAAATAATAAATTTTGAATGGAACCATGTTTTGACATTTTTGACGGACACAATGGCGAATAATGTATTTTACAAAAAAAAAATCATTTCTCAAAAACCATTCAAGCTATCGACGTAGTTTTCACCGACAGATCCTGTTAAAAATCCTGTTAAATAATGCATATCTCAGTAGACTGGGTATTTTGTTTAAGTTTATGTAACCCGGTTTCACCACACTTATATTTCTTATACTTCAATCATGTACTTTTCCCAACAGTTATTATGATTTTTTCGGTACTATTCAATTTCACGGCTTTTCATAGATAAAGGAGAAGCTGTATGCAGTCATAGACGCTGCGCTTTTTTTGGTTGCTTTAACCAGGCAGTTTTAAGTACTTTTAATAGAAATGGCCATGTAATTCTCATCCAAAACATGTAAGTGTTACATTTGAAAATAAAAACAGACTTATAAGAATAAAAGCTTTGTGAATTGTAACAATATTAAAATATGCTCTTGTTGTAAGAAACAAAAGTTAGACCCACCAGCTTATGAAACGGTAATCAAAAAGTAGCATTGTGTTGGTATGTGTGTATTTTGTCAATTGATATTGCTTGCTTGTCTGCTTGCTTGTCTGCTTGCTTGCTTGCTTGCTTGCTTGCTTGCTTGCTTGCTTGCTTGCTTGCTCGCTTGCTTGCTTGCTCGCTTGCTTGCTTGCTTGCTTGTCTGCTTGCTTGCTTGTCTGCTTGCTTGCTCGCTCGCTTGCTGAGTATGTCTACATCTAATGAAATTGTTTGTTAATTAGGTTATGGAGCAAAATACAAGGACATTTAGAAGTACATTTACTTTAGATGGCAAAAAGTATATGTCAACAGAGTGGTATGTATTGTAATAATATTGTAATACTAATCACGCTATATCAATTAAATGACGATGCTTAGAAATTTTGATACTGCAATTAAACATACTGCCACATTAGCTTTTCAGACAAAAGCCCCCAATTTGTTCTAGTGCTACCGTGATACAATTTGTTCTAGTGCTACCGTGAACACTTTCATCTTCATTTTCACCTATCCACTTAGCACCTTAGTGGTGCAAAAGGCCTCAAATATAACACAAATTCTTCAGTTATTCTTATCTAAAATTAAGAATGATGTGTCTTGCAGTACAAGCAATTGTTATTTAATATTGTTTACTTTTCAAGTAAATTGTTGTACGTAGGTTTCATATTAATACAATCTTTGTTTCCACTACGTAAAAATTACATTAATACCAAGCTTTCAGAGAGTATCTTCCATCGTCAGGGTTTTATAATGATAAAATCGAGAGCGAGATAAATTCGAACTTATAGAACACTGTAACTAAGATAAAAAACAACATTGAAAGTAAAATGGTTAAATATGCGCGTGCCGAATTAAAGAAAGAAATGATTATTAAGGTAAGTAATAATCGAAACAAAAAGAAAAGGTGATAATAAACAAATAAATAAATAAATAAATTAATGGATAAAGAAAGAAACATAAGAAAGTAAATAAATAGTAAGTAAGTAAATAAATAAATAAATAAATAAATAAATAAATAAATAAATAAATAAGTAAAAAAGTCCGATTTTTCAGTTTTTCGTGCGTTTTTACAGAAAATCTTCCTCAATCAATAAATTCAAATCACTCCCATCCATTTATAGAAGAAAAGCAAAAAACTGTTTCGAACTACAGGTATTGAGTTTAGCCAACATATCAAGATAAAAAATCCATCCAATATTTTATAAGTAGTGTAAACAGATAAATTGTAGAAAGCAACATTCCTTGTATTGGGCCAAATTATATGTTCGTGCGAGTGTAAAAATGTTGAAATTTGAGAAAATTGGTCAATGAACTTCTTTTTTTTTTTCTCTCTCTTTATCTAAAGAATAAAATATGTAGAAGCGAATGAAAAAGAAACTAGACGCATATATATCTGCGTGAACTCGGGCTTCTCTTTGACCTATGTAAATTATCTGTTTATATCGCTGAACATTTTAAAGAGCTAAAACTAAACAAATGAAAAAAAAAACATGATAAAATTATGCCGAGACGATTAAATTGAGCTTTTTATAATAAAGGAATTTTCCATTTTTATGTTTATTGCTTTTCGAAACAGTTATGTGTTATGTGTATGAAGTGACTGTAATGATACTGAGTTTTGAGTATGCAATACCAGCCTTCACCCATTATTATTACATGGGCTTCCTGTGGAAGACCATGTCTAGGATTACCCGTGTTTTGAATTTTACGCTTCAAATAGGAAATTTGCGCGGGGACTGGGAACGGTCGCCAACGGTTACGGTCACACTCTAAACAAATCCGCCGAACTCTTTTCTTTTACTTGGACATCGTGCTCACTCGAGAGCTAGAGTGATTTGAAATAATTGTAAATGACAACGACAACTCAATTGACAAAACTAAAACAACTGACTCCATATATGCTGAAATGAGGAATTCAGATGTACCTGATCAAGAAAAAGCCAGCAACTTACCAAGAAGATCGCTCGATCGTGATAGACAAGAAAGCCGCCATGTTGGGTAGTTTGTCATCGCGAAGGAGTCAATTACAAATGATTTTCTTAAGTCAATACTTTAAAATATTCCTTGCAGTAAGTTTTTTTGGGGTTGTATTTCCTTTAATAGTATTTATTGCTTTTGAACACGATGTAGTAAGGTTTTTATAACCTTTGTTAGCTTTGCTTTCCATGTGGAACCAATAGAAAACAATATAATTGGCATGAAATAGTTGTATGTACTGTTTTATAGTGGTGTTTGTTATTGTTTGAAAATTTCATTAAAATACTTTCTATTTGACCTGTAGTACTGAATTATTATTGGGATTATAAAAGATGAAGAATCATATAAAATAGTTTCTTTCAAACAATGTATTGTTTATAAGAATAAATTGCACATTTAGATGGAAATCGAATGAAAAATGTAAATGACTTCAAAACAATTTGGGGGTGAAAGTTATAAAAAAGTATTGAAAATAATGCAAAATTCACTGGGGCTGCAAATCTTGCGGTTTTGCTACTAAGGAAAGAAAAATTTAGAGCATTTAATAATTTATCTTTGTGCATGTTTTTTTCTCATCTTTTGTAAAAATTAGTAGAAATAAGATACAAAAGTCGCATTCAAAAAGACTCCTTTGTGATTGCTTGCTCCATTTTGTAGCTGTTTATATCGAACAATGTGTGATAACTTTGATATTCCGATAAAACATCACAATCAGTTTAGTCTTTCGACAGATTTTAGTCTTTCATTATTTTTCATTTGACGCCATTAGTTTTTAACGGTAATCTACACATGCAAATATTTGGGAAGCCCATGTAAGCGATCTTAGATCGTCTAGTTATCATTTAGTTTGTCTTTTCTTTGACGGGCATATCTTTGTCACTGTTGCGATCTACCGCTTTTTCTCCTCAGGATATAACCGTTTTGACAAACCATTCTATCATCTAATGAATGTGGATTTCGACTAATATTATGAGAATATCAAACTGTTCATGCAGCGATGAAGTTCATTTTTTGTTGCTAAAATTCCATTGATTTAAACTCGCTTGACAGTTATGGCCGCTCGCTTTGAGCAAAAACATAATGTTCAATCAAATGATATTCCCTCAACAAAATTCACTGATACAAACACCGGCTGACAATCAAAATAACTGACTAGAGGTTACAACATCGTGGTATTTGATCTGCTTAGCGACTAAAGTTTTCCATCAAAATTATGTACGAAGCGACGCTGTCGCAAGAGTTGTGCTTCAGTCACATCATTTTTGCTTATTTGCCAAATTATAACTTGACATTTTTCTTTTTTCTTTTCAGCATTCACCAATCCAAAATACAGTAAGCAATGCGTAAATACTGTGGAAGTTTTCTGAAGCGTTTACATTGACGTCTCGGATCTTATAAGCCAAACATTACAACACTTTGTTTATATTAAACTAGACCCTGGAATCCAGGATTACTGGGCTACCTGGTGTACTCCGTGGTTACCTGGGGTAGTCAGTTGGTATAGGCCAGATAAAACATCTTTGTTACAAGTGTGATGTCTTTCTCAAAAATTATGATACATTTTACAATACAGCATATAAATTAGGGACTCAGTCAGAAATTAGCAAGGGGGGAGGGGGTGGAAACATAGTAAGGGTGTTAATTTTTTGAGACACCAAAATAGGAGGGTCAAGAAAAAATAAGCTGTAAGATGGAGGACAGGGTCATTATTTTAACCTAACCACGAGAGGGTTAAAAAATTTCACTGCCACTGCTCTGGTAGGCTCACCATATCCCCCCCCCCCTTCTAATTTCTGACAAGCTCCTTATACCAAAACTTCGATCATGGTTTCGAAAACGAGTATTTTCAACATTATGACCAAGTAAACCCCAAAACAGTCATTATAGAAACATTTGAAAACTTGTATAGATGAGCACTGAAGATATGGGACACCTTTACTGACATTTTAAATTTTGATAGTATAACCCTTAAGCAAGATGCAAAAACCAACATTTGTTTCCACATCACTTGTGAAGTGTCATATTGTATTAGATATGGAATATTGCACTACTCAAACTTTAGCAAAACGTTTAAAGATTCTTACAATATCAAAATTAAAATCATTTTCAAAAGCATCCATTTCCATGAGTGGGCTTTGTTTAACTTTGTCTATTTGTCCCTCTCGAGCACCAAAAAATTCATAATTTATTACAGAAATTCGGGAAAATTACTATATACATTATACCATCCCCATTATATTTGGTTATTTTGTTCAAAAGGCAATATAACGTACGAAGATCAGCACAAAAAAAAAACAAGGTTCAATTACAACTCAATTTATTTCGCAATGATTTCTACATACACGGAATTTACAAACAATTTCAACTACTTAGTGAGAACAAAATTTAATAGTTTACTTACAAATAATTGTAGAATCTTCCATTAAACTTTGTGCGTAATTTTAACCTTCTTCTTGAAATATTTTCGTTATTTAGCTTTATCGTTCTGTCAACTGGGGAAACACGATCGTTCGGCCGGCGCTATTGTCCAGTAGTTGTGTCTTTGAAACTTGGCATTTGAAATTATGAATACATAAACAATCACACAAATATTAATTTCTTCCTTCTAACCAAATCTTTTGTGCATCTAAAATAATCAAGAGGAGAACAAACAGTCTGTCATATCCTATCATTCTGTAATGTACTCGACCCAGTTCCCTACATACGGGACTTGAATATATGTGATTAAAGATGGCGGACGACTAAACACACTTCGAGTATTGTTAGTCCCTTATACTAAACCCACCGGTCACAACATTGGCGACGAGTTCGGAAAACAACATAAAAAGACAGGTAAAGTATTCAACTCGACATCCTGGACGTTGGATTCGACGTAAATTGCGAAAATACCGCCGAAATAGAAGAAATTCTACTCGTTATCGAACACCACGTGCTTCGATAAACAACTTCAAAAAAAAAAGCTCCATCAATTCTAACCAAATTTCAAAGAAATTCCAGCGAAAATGGCCGACGAAGAAGCAGCTGTGCAAGTACAAGCAATACACGTCGTTACCGAGACGAGAAATTTAAAATCAAGTCCGTTCATTATCCCAGAAGACACCAACATTATCGGACGTGAGTGGGAAGATTGGCTCGATGGCATCGAAAGGGAATTTCGTTACTTTAAAATAACTGACCCGACTGATAAGAAAGACGCGTTGATCATCTACGGAGGGAAAGACATTGCAAGATTAGAGAAGAGTTTACCGGATACAGCGGATGGAAATGTTTACGAAAAACTGAAAACTAAACTAAACAACTACTTTGTACCGAAGCAAAATAAACACCACGCTAGATACCAATTTCTTAAAGAGAGACCAAACCATGGAGAATCAATAACAGCCTACACAGCACGACTAAGAGAAAAAGCCAAGAAATGTGAATTTGGGGATGCAAATGATGAAAGAATCCTAGAACACATCATACAGACTATCAATGACAAAACTGTGATTCAAAAGACCATTAACAAGAAATGGAATTTAACAGAATTTCTACAAGAAATTAGACAGCTCGAGGATGTCAACCGACAAGTTCAAGAGATGAAGACATACCATGATGAAGATACCAGAGTAGCCAAAGTAGGTGAAAAACCAAGCAGTAGCAGAATGAGAGAGAGTAAATCCAGATACCGAAAACAGAATCAACCACCAGAAAACATAACTCAACAAAGATGCAACAAGTGTGGATACTGCCATAAATCAAAAGACCGCTGCCCAGCATTTGGAAAGCAATGCAACAAGTGTAAGAAATGGAACCATTTCGCATCAGTATGTCAATCATCTAACAGTGACACACATCGACAGCAGAGACCTATGTACCGCAGAAAAACCCGCCCAGGAAAAGTCAGGAAAATTGAAGAAGAAGAGACAACCAGCTCGGATGATGAATACTTCCAGAAAGCTGTTAAGTCAGATCTGCAGACTAAAAAGATAAGCAACACACCGAACTCCCAGAAGACCATCACAGTCCAAATAGGCGACGTTGATGTAGAAATAGAACCAGACAGTGGATCGGATGTAAATCTAATGGATGAACACCAGTTCAAGGCACTTGCTAACCGAAGCAAGAGGGAATTGACACTCTCACCAAGTACAGCCAAACTGAACACATTACAACACAAGTTAGATGTAAAAGGAGAATTCACCACTATTCTTAGAAATCCTACATGTGGAAAAAGCACAAGATTTATCGTCGTATATGGACACATCAATTCACCACCCTTGATAAGTAAAACTACACTACTAGAGCTTGGTATGATGAAGATTCAAGCAGATGGAGGACTAGCACGACCTAACGACATGAAAATGCAGCAAGAAACCGGGCATGTCAAAGTAGCGAAACAAAACACAGAAATGCAGGAGATGTTCAACATAGTTAAACAATACAATCACGTGTTTGAAGGCATTGGTAAAATCCACGACAAAAGAAACGACCAAGAGATGTATGGAAAGTTCAACATGAGACCAGAAGCCGCACCGATAGCTCAGAAGCCACGACAAGTACCCTACTACTTACAAGAACCTTTCAAACAATGGCTAGACCAGGGTGTACAAGAGGACCTATTTGAGAAAGTCCCAGAGAATGAGCCCATCACATGGTGTTCCCCTGTTGTTGTACAGCCTAAACCAAGCTTCATAAACACTGAAAAAGAACAACTGCAACCACACATGATACGTGCCAGCGTAGATCTGCGAGTACCTAACAGTTACATGGAGCGTAGCAGAATAACACAACCACCAATAGTAGAAGACTTCGTACACAAGTTCCATGACTGCACCATATGGTCAAAGCTAGACTTACGCCAAGGTTATCACCAGCTTGTACTTGATCCCGAATCCAGATCCATAGCAACGTTCAGCACACCGTGGGGTAACTACAGACCCAAAAGACTGGTATTCGGAGCGAAAGCGTCGCAAGACCTTTTCGATGATGCTATGCAGAAGATATTTGGCGACATCTCACGCTGCTTGAACCAAAGAGATGACATACTCATTGGAGCAAAAGACTGGAAAGAACACAACCAGACACTGCAACAAGTTCTTCAAAGAGCTGACGACTTCGGTATCACTCTAAACCGAGAGAAGTGCCAGTTTGGAAGAAGGGAGATCGAATTCTATGGATATAAATTCACTTCACAAGGTCTACAGCCCACACATGAGAAGGTTAAAGCTTTGAAGGAATGCACCAGGCCAGAATCTAAGACAGAAGTAAGAAGTTTCCTTGGCATGACTGGATACTTGTCCAAGTTTATACCTCGATATGCATCATTGACAAAACCACTGAGAGACTTGACATTGAAAGAAACACAATTTCACTGGAATGATGATGAAGAGGAAGCCTTTCAGAAGCTTAAAGACAGTATATCCAGCCAGGATGTGATTGCATTCTTCAACCCAAAGCTACCGATTATGGTCAGAACAGAAGCTAGTTACAACGAAGGATTATCAGCAGGACTATTCCAGAAGACAGAGAAGGGATGGCAACCAGTCCACTTCATAAGTAGAACGCTGACAGACGTTGAGAAGAAATACAGCCAGACAGAGAAAGATGCACTATGCGTAAAGTGGGCGAAAGAAAGATTCAGCATCTACCTACTTGGAGCACCACGATTTACTATTGTCACAGCACATAAGCCACTACTAACACTCTTCAACAAAGCAACAGCTAACCTACCACCCCGCATTGAGAAATGGGTAATGGCCATGCAAGACGTTGATTTTGAGATGAAGTACCAACCCGGAAAAGACGAACAAGACCCTTTGGACTTCTTGTCGCGTCATCCTTTACCAACCACAGATGATGAGGACACAGAACATACAGTGAAAGCTATTATCAAGGATAGACCAGCAGTACTCCTAAGCAAGATAAAAGAAGAAACCAGGAAAGATGAAGCTCTCATCAAACTCAGAAAAGTTATCACAAGAGGTGACTGGGAAAACTACAGACGAAACCCAGACATCGCACCATTTTACTCAATCAAGAATGAGTTATGCGTAGCAGAAGACCTTATATTCAGATTGGACAAGATCATACTACCAGTAAAGCTGCAACAAAAGGTTATCGACATTGCACACAATTCAGGACATCTTGGTACAACTAAGACAAAAAGTATGCTGAGAGCAAAGTACTGGTTCCCATACCTCAACTCTATGGTTGAACATACCATAGGACAGTGCTATGAGTGTAAAGTAACAAGCAAACAAGTGGAGAAGGAGCCCATAAAACCATCGGTAATCCCAGCGAAACCATGGGAAGTGATATCCATTGACTTCAGTGGACCATACCCAGATGGTCACTATAATCTCGTTGCAATAGACAAGCGAACAAGATATCCAGAAATAGAACCACTCTACTCAACAGGATTCAAGACTACCAAAGAGAAACTCAAGAGGATATTTGCACACCATGGAGTCCCAGAAAGACTAGAATCAGACAATGGACCCCCATTTAACTCGAAAGAATTTGCAGAGTTTGCTGAAAAAGAAGGATTTACACACCACCGAGTAACACCATTACATCCAAGAGCCAACGGAGAGGCAGAACGCTTTATGCAACTTGTAAACAAGACAGAGCAGATAGCCCACCTCCAAGGCAAAGACAAACTGGAGAGAAACATAGCAATACAAGACATGCTTATTGCATACAGGGACACGCCTCACCCAGCCACCGGGGTATCACCTTACAAAGCTATGAACAGTCGAACAGTACGGACTAAGCTAGACTACACAGCACCCATCAAAGACGAACCAAGTAGACAGGATCAGCTAATGAATGAACGAGATGAACAGTACAAGGCTAAGATGAACAACAACCCATCAGCAAAGGCCCACAGTTTCATACAAGGTGACTATGTACTCCTAAAACAGAGGAAAACCAATAAGTGGTCCACACCATATGAACCCTCGTTCTACGTGATTACCAAGATTCAAGGATCTACAGTTACTGTGAGACGTCTACATGACGGACGAGAACTAACGAGAGATGCAAGCCACTTGAAACTTGCAAATGCTGTCATGCAGAAAGACAGAGATGAGCAACCGGAAGAAGAGAACCTACCGGACAATGTACCAGACATTGATTGGAGAGAAGAACTACTAAAGAACTCTACCACAGAAGAAGCTGAACCAAAAAGCTACAGTGAACAGACTGAAACCCTACAGAAACCTACAGAGACTAACAAACAGACTTCACATACAAAGACACCAACCAACACAGACTGCACACCACAATCAAGTCGCTCCCAACCAAGTAAAGAGAGACCCAAAAGACAGAGAAGAAGACCAGCATATTTACAAGACTACATTCCAGGATAACAGACTTAGGACTATGAACAGTAGTACACATCATGTTGTTATTATTCGTATCCAGCTATGTGAAAAAAAAAAATGTTAGTAAGGACACTCAAGTTAGACACAAGAACCAACCAAAGGTTTTGAACATTGGACATTTATTTTGATTCACTTTAATCATTGATTATTTAGTATTGTTTTGGTTTTGTAATCTGTAAGAAAAGGAGATGTCATATCCTATCATTCTGTAATGTACTCGACCCAGTTCCCTACATACGGGACTTGAATATATGTGATTAAAGATGGCGGACGACTAAACACACTTCGAGTATTGTTAGTCCCTTATACTAAACCCACCGGTCACAACACAGTCTTGAATGGTATTTTAACCACAAATGTAGCTTGGCAGTTCCGAAGTAAACAATCTTGAGTGCAGGCGGTACGTCACACCAAACTTGTTCAAAACAGCACAAACAGCAAAATGTTCGATGACATTATCCTGAAAAACCCATCAAGTTTCAACCAAGCTGAATATGAAGCAACTGTTTTGTTGATTTGTACACCAAAAGTTGATAGTTTTCGCTGTCATGTCATTCGGTCAATTCTCTAAGTACGTCTTTGATCGGAACGGCCGACTGATTTTCACGAATATCCTACATGTGATTTTCAATGAAAAAACTTAGCAATCTCTTTGTTTTTTTACAGCTGTTACGCCTTCTCACGAAAAGAAGTTGTAGCTAACGATATAAGTCTTGTTACTTTCTTTTTTATGGCTGTATTTCTGCTTTACCGAGCAGTTCATAATGGCGGCTCATTTTAACACTAGGCTGCTTCATATATCTCTAATACATCTGATTGGTCAATACACGTGGTCGATTGCGCAACTTTGGCCATTTCGCGAGGCGACAGGAAAAAAAAAACAAACCGAACTTTAGACTGGGTACCTGTGGTACAGGTAGCCCAGTAATTATAATAAAGATACTGTAATTAAAAAAAATTCGTATTGTAAACATTAAAAAAGGTGAAATAAATTGAAGATAGATTATTTTGAGACGTTGAAGTTTATTTTCAACTAGACCCTGTTAGCAGGGTTGACTCGTGCCCTGTGATACGAGTTGGACACATTGTTGAGAAGTGCATGTTTTTTGTCTGGGTGGTCAGAGTAAAGTGTGTCGTGCTATTAATGTATGGTTGTTATAGACAATGTGCACTGATGTGTGTAGATACAAGGAACGCAAAGGTGTTGCGACTGCAGAGGCGGATCTAGGATTGTTTTCAGGAGGGTTGCATCATTTTCAGGAGAGGGTGCTCTATCCAGTACGCATGAAATACTGGTGATATTTTGGGAAAATACTAATAAGAATGCAACGACTTGAAATCCTTTAGGGAAGGGGTATGCACCTTTCCCACTGAGATCCACTACTGGACTGGTAATAGGGCAGAGTCAGAAAAAATAAGAACCCTTAAAGAGGTGAAACAATGTATTGCTGGAAGGAAGCTTGGGGAGGGTGAAGATATTGTAATCCTTTAACTAGGGGAGGGCCATGATTATATTTCCATCTCCATTTTAAATTTGCACCCCTCCCCCTCCCCCTGTTAATTTTTGTCAAGTCCCTTAATTTGAAGGCTTTTAAATGATATTACACAGATAATAAGTATGCTTTGAATATAATTTATTCTGTTAGTGTAACTTGAAATAAAATCATGTAAACCCAACTATGTGCATTAAATGTAATATCAGGCTGTTACAATGTATGGAAAGTTCATTGGTAATTAAAACAGCTGTATAATATCTTGAAAATGATCGAAGCGCCCAATGGGCATGTAACTCAGACATTGTGATGAAGAACACAGATCTTAGTTTTTAGTATATAAAGATTAATTTGTGAGATAAACTCAAATATAATAGTCTGAACATCGATCTGATATCTCAAAAATACTTCGCTGCCATCGATCCGGATCGATAACAAAATATTCACGTTCTTTAATAGTGCGAAAAGAATGCAGAACGTGAATGAAAAAATTTAATTTATTGAAAAATAAATAGCAAAAATAGTAAGAAAAATATGTGGTAAAACTCAAGAGATAAGAAAATAATTTTTTTCAAGTCTCCCAGTGTTGGACTCGAACTCTAGTACTTCCGATGAACCGCCATTTTGAAACTATTAGATTGCGTGTGATATCACGATTAACTTGATGTGAATGATTTAATAAGCTGTTTTCGTTTTACTAACATCAAAGTAATATAGATTTTTACATACAAAATCACATCGGAGAGCTAGTTACTCGACTATGATGGGCATTTTAAATTGTCAACTGGAACTGTTGACATCGTCGAACGGCTCGAGCTCACACGTTATTTAATTTTCTCGGTGTTCGCACTTCTATTGAAAATAACCATGAAAATAAGCACAAATTATTCTCCTTGATTAAATCTGTTTTTCGGTCGGTTTTCGAATGTAGTTCAGGTAGCAAAAACAATAAATATTGATGATCGTGTGTCGATGAATTCAAACACGTCAGCTATAAGTAGTTATTTTTCGCCTACGTCATCACATGGGTCTTTATGGCACGGTGGTTAGTCACTTGCCTTTCGATGCCAAAGGTCCCAGGTTCGAGTCCGACTCAAATGATATTTATTTCTCGAAAAGGAAAATAGAATAAATTTAATATGTTAGCAATGTGGATGGGGAGACCTGATGGAACGTGTCTGAACATGCCTAAATTTCTAACAGCGAAAAAAAGAAAAAAAGAAACTCTCAGCATTTTAATACTCGTGCCAGAGGCCTGGGCACGAGTAATAAAAGAACTAGGATATTTACGATTGTCGTGTTCAAGACTGTGGTGATCGATTCCACCAATCACAATCGAAATAAATACAACCAATCACAAACCTGGAGCCGACAGAAATACAAAGTGCGGAAAATTTAAAATGCCGACCGATCGAAAAAAAAACAACCCGAAATTATACCTCGGGTCTTTTCAGCCCGAGTAAAAATGGGAGTCCCGTGTTATTTTTGGAGTTAGAAGCTTAAAACGCGCGACAAATGTTGTAATTTCGATGTTTTGGCCGGGAAAGCATGGCTACTCACTTCTATTTAATTAGGCCCATAAAAAGCGTTTCAAAGTTAATTTTGAGTGAAAAGTCCGCAAATAACCAAATTTGGCCTTTCACGTACGGTTTCAATTTAGCTGCGCAGGAAATTTTATTCAGATCCACATGCGCGAGCTGGATGCGCAGTAGCAAGGGCCGGACCCTACTACCTACTACCTCAAATCCTGACGATGGAAGATACTCTCCGAAAGCTTGGTATTAATGTAATTTTTACGTTTTGGAAACAAAGATTGTATTCATTGTTTACATTTTCAGGGAAAAGAGTAAGAAACATGCAGAACAATCAGCTGCTATCGTTTGTCTTCAAACATTAGGAATACACGATGGAAGAATCAAAGACACCTGACACATCTTCAATTACTGCTTTTTAATCATTGTCTTTAACTACACAAATTATGAAGTGTTTTTAATTAAGACATGCACAATTCATTATGTTATTTATTAGTTCAAATACTGGTTTGATAGGCCAGTTACAATTAATTATTATATTAGATGATAGATGTGATGTCTAATGCCCAATTGATTTGACCACTGCGTCTTCATGGATAGCTGAAATTAAACAATTTGATTTGTTTTAAAATACCAGCTTAATGTTAACTTCCAAAAGTCATGAATAATAAATACTGCCTGTTGTGAGTTCTAAAACCACTGATAGAAATATATCCTAATTTACATGTATTTTAAACTCTATTTTCACATGATACAATTTTTAAAAAAATCTTGATTTTGTGATGGCAAAATATATAACTTACGTTTTTGAGTTTTAGAATGTATAAAATTTGAATTAGTGTTTTATTGGCACTATAGACATGCGGCTATCTATATTGTTTTATCTGTTGATAAAACGCTCATTCTCATCTCATAAAGTTACTTAATGTCATAGCATGCAATCAGTATGGATATGCCTGCGATTCCAACCTTTTCAATCATACCCATTCCATAATACCCGGGTGAAGGGGGGTACCTAATCCAGTTTCTGACGGGGAGGTTCCGCAGAAACAGTGTAATGAATGTGCACAACAATGTGTACTAACACACAACAAAATACACATGTTATCAACATACACAACAAAATACACATGTTATCAACGTACACAACAAAATACACATGTTATCAACGTACACAACAAAATACACATGTTATCAACATACACAACAAAATACTCATGTTATCAACGTACACAACAAAATATACTTACAATTAACAGAATCCACAAGTTTTATGGCACCTTAAAACTCCATAGTCCATACAGTGCTTAGTTATCATAGCCTGTTGTGGCCCAAATTTCCATGCAATTTCCGAGCAATAGGCTGTGTCAACATCTTGGCATCCTGAAGGGAAAAGTACATGCTGGTTGAAGTAAGTATACGAAATATAAGTGTGAAGCAGGGTTACATAAGCTAATATGCAAAATACGCAGTCTACTGAGATATAATAATAATAATGGAAACTTTATTTACTTTTTCATATAAAATTGTAAATCTCACTGTTAAGGTAATGTACAATCGGCTACTTGACTAATATTAAAAAATATATTTACAATGTATTTTGGTTATTTAATTATACGATATTCATGTATATATACAGAATAATGATTACAATGAAATGAAAAGAAATGATAAAGGAAAAAAAAATTAAAATTTCATTAATTCAGGATTTTCCCAGATTTTGTTTCGTTTACAGAAAATAAAATACGTAGTAAACGAGTATTTATCGCGGATCTTCATAGACCATTCTGCATATGTCTTACAGAACGTAAAAATCGCTTAAAGACTTTTTAGTCATAGCAAATTAAAAACGTTACTAAACACAAGACACTTAAACACAACAGGTCTAGAGACTATATACTCGTAGCCCTACTAGCAGAACTAGTTAACAGCCACTGACTCTCTTACCAATAGCAATAAAAAGAAACGTAGTTTTTTCAACTACTAAGCACTAAACGTCTTGCTAAAATACAAGAGTCGTATATTAGAGATACCACTGATCTTTGCATTAAAAAACCTAAAACGGTATTTTAACAATCACTGACTCTCATACCAATACCAATATAAACAAACTAAACGTAGTTTTTTAACTACTAAGCATTTAACCTATTGCCAAAATACAAGAGTCGTACTATACCAAAGATACCACTGATCCTTGCATTGAAAACCCAAAAAGTCTCTAAACTAAATACTGTGGCAGCTAATTTCTAAATAACGAGTATTTATCGCAGATCTTCATAGACCATCCTACATATGTCTTACAGAACGTAAAAATCGCTTAAAGACTTTTTAGTCATAGCAAATTAAAAACCGTTACTAAACACAAGACACTTAAACACAACAGGTCTAGATCTTTTATTGGATAAACCGTATAACATAACTTGATAACACTCTCCGAAGAATTATAGTTTGTGTGGCTCCGAGTATATTTATAAATCCTTGAAAAGTCTTTGGCCAGGTTGGTGAGACTGAGCCTCCTGTGGTCTCCTCGGCAATGTGTGGTGAGACTGGGCGCTAGCAAAAACCGAAAAGGTAAACCTTGACCGTGCCGTCGCCTTTCGGCTGGGCACGGTAATAAAATCCACTTTATTTAAGTCTCTATGTATTTAGCTGTTTAGCTAATTGGGAAGACAAATAAGAAACCTGAATACTAATAAATTCAAACTTAAAAATTACACAACATTGTACGGTCACTTCAGGGTTTGCATTAAACTATTGGCATTAACTGTGGCTTACCTTGTACATTGTAGACAGATACTGCCAAAAAACTAACCAACAGAATACACAAGTAAAGCTTCATGTTGCACCAGCTAAATCAATAGTCCGTAAATGACTTGCGGTCTACCAGACCCGGTTTATATATTCTCTGAAACACGTGCCAAACAGATTATGAATAATAACATATTGCAAATTAAAGTTTCAGCCGCCGGGTCGGTCGTCCACACCGACGAAGCATAGATTAAATGTGACCGACGTTTCAAATGTTTTAACGTTTGGTTGGTAATCCATACCGACCGAAGGTTGGATATCAACATTTGGGTCCAACGTTTATTACATCTGTGTTCTCTACACCTCTCATGTGCTATTTTTCGGTACTATTCAGTTTAACGATTTTTCTTCAATAAAGGAGAAGCTGCATACTGTCATAGACTGCGCATTCTTATCCACATGTTACACTAGACAATTTTTCGCACAACAATCATTCTATTACTCAGTTCACGCGATGCCAACTCACGACATTTACCCCAAAATGTCCAACTTTGTAACCCGATTTTTACTCCGTAAAAAGTCGTTTTCGTGTAAAAAGTCGTTTAATGTTCATTTTAGATAATATATTATCGAATTCGATAAAAATTGTGAACATTTCATATGCACTTTAGAAATATTTGACAGTAACTGTGTATTAGAAAATGGAAATGATTGTAATGTAAATTTCTATCTTTTGTCTAGAATTAATTCACAGTTTTTTTTAGCTATTTGGTTTGAAGGGTCGGTACTCATTATTCAAGCGAAAAGTAACTAGAGATTGTAATGTAAAAACAAAAAAAAAAATATCCTCTTCTATAGATGAAAACAAAATAACTGCTGGTGTTTTTCTTGACCTCTCAAAGGCGTTTGACACATAGCTCATCAAATACTGCTAAGCAAACTTCAACACTACCGAATAATTTGTGCACGTTTATGCAACAAACTCAAACTACCATGATATTAAACAAGGAATTCCCCAGGGATCAATATTAGGACCAATTCTATTTATTTTGTACATAAATGATCTTCTAAATATTCTTCAAGATTCAAATAGCATACTTTTTGCAGATGATACTAGTGTATTTTATTCGCACAAAAACGTACACAAACTGATGTCTACTCTCTCTTATGAACTATCCAATATTGACATCTGGCTACAAGCAAAACGTTGAACAGTTAACATATCTAAAACTAATTATATTCTTTTCAAACCTCGTCAAAAGCAAGTAAACTACAATATTCCATTATGATAGACATATAATTATTCGAGCGCAAGACATACACAAAGTTCCTTGGTACCTACATTGATAAAAGTCTCACCTGGAAACCACATATAAATTATATTTCTAACAAACTTTCTAAAGCAATTGGAATGATTTACAGGTTCTCATATTATCTACCACAAGAAGTCGAATTATCTTTGTATTATTCTCTAGTTTACCCTTATCTAATATACTGCAATAGCGTTTGGTCATCTACCTATCCTTCAAATTTAAATCGTATATTTCTTCTTCAAAAACGTGTAGTCAGGATTATCTGTTCAGCTCCATATCTTGCACACACTGAAGCTCTTTTCACCAAACTTAAAATACTTGATATCTTCAAATTAAACTCATTTCTATTAGCAACATTTATGTATAAATATTCAAACATATTCTTACGTAATAATCAAGTCCATACTTACACCACAAAAAAGGCAGCTCATCTTCGATCGCACCGGTGTCGTACAAAGCAAACAAATTTACTATTATTTACCTTGGTCCGAAAATATGGAATGACCTACCATTTCATGTTAAATACGTACCAACAATTTCCCAATTTAGTAAGAGATTAAAAAAACACTTCTCCAATACATAAACTAACATGAAATAATATTATAAAAAATAGTGTACTACAAACTCTACTCTACTGCTTTTATATTATTATTAACCGTGAACTGTATCGTGCCTGTGTATATATATGTTTAGACTTCTTTTTTGTTATTGCCATTGCTGTCTAATTTTTATTAAATGTTGTCAATGATAATATAGGAAACCTTTTCTATATAAGCCGCTGGCTTCAAAGGTTTCCTAGCCAAAAAAGTTGTATATTAATAATAATGTAAACTCCATATAGATTGCTTTATGCAAAAATCAAATCAAAATCAATGTAAATTTCTATCTTTTGTCTTTTAGCCATTTGGTTTGAAGGGTCGGTACTGATTAGAAATTGTAATGTAAATTTCTATCTTTTATCCATTGATATAAGTTTTGCCGGATTGAGAAGCGTATTCATGACAAAAACTTTAAAGACTTTTAAACTAGACGATTTTCGGTAGGTAAAGAAACAACAGCGAAACAAAGACTCGATCAAATGACGCCAAAGTACTTTGGGTTCAACTTTATTTTGATGTGTTTATCTCCCGCTTCAGTGGCATCCGCAAATGGTTTTAATATAAATTTATTGGGTTTCGCCAAACGAAGAAAGGATTATCGAGTTGTTTAGTCTTGACAGAGAGAATGAATATAGTTTTACAAAAGACACACTACACCGTTCAGCAAACAAACTCGACTTTAATCTCAATATTTTTCATTGATTTTACTACATGACAATATTACTTTACTGACATGTTAGTTAATTGAGAAAAATAAATGGTTATTTATTTGTCTTTTACGAATCAATTATTGCTTCAAGCGACTTATTCTTCGAGCGTAACGACCGGATACCATCAGCCAAAGTCTCCTCTTGGTATGGTTCGTACTGCATGGCCCTGAATTAGTATCTCTTCATCTTCAGATGAGCTGAAACAAACTGGTTTCCAAGCTACTATCGTCTGACATATTTTTGAGAAATATTTCTATCGAATACCTTGCTCTAAATAGAGATTTGAACACGGAAAGTGTGCAGTGTGTTCCAGTTTGTAGCAACTCTGCGTCACACTCTCCCCAGTCCCCAACCACTTTTTACTCTGTAAAAAATCGTTTTCGTGTAAAAAGTAAAAAGTTTAATGTTCATTTTAGATAATACATTATCGAATTCGATGAAAATTGTGAACATTTCATATGCACTTTAAAGCAATTCGCATACTTAATGCTTGTTATTCAAACAACAATATTATATCCATAAAACCGAAAAAGCAGTAGAGATTAGAAAAGCACTAAAAAGATACATATATAGAAATATTTGACAGTACAACTGTGTTTTAGAAAATGGAAATGATTGTAATGTAAATTTCTATATTTTGTCTAGAATCAATTCACAGTTTTTTTAGCTATTTGGTTTGAAGGGTTGGTACTGATTATTTAAGCGACAAGTCACTAGAGATTGTAATGTAAATTTCTATCTTTTGTCTAGAATCAATTCACAGTTTTTTTAGCTATTTGGTTTGAAGGGTCGGTACTGATTATTTAAGCGAAAAGTCACAAGAGATTGTAATGTAAATTTCTATCTTTTGTCTAGAATCAATTCACATGGAACCATGTTTTGACATTTTTGACGAAAACAATGGCGAAAAATGCATTTTGCACACACAAAAAAAAATAATTTCTCAAAAAACCATTAAAGCTATCGACGTAGTTTTCACAGACAGATCCTGTTAAAAATCCTGTTAAATAATGCATATCTCAGTAGACTGCGTATTTTGTTTAAGCTTATGTAACCCTGTTTCATCACACTTATATTTCGTATATTTCGTATATACCATGTACTTTTCCCAACAGTTCTTATGATTTTTTCCGTACTATTCAATTTCACTGCTTTTCATAGATAAAGGAGAAGCTGTATGCGCTTTTTTGGGGGGTTGCTTTAACCAGGCAGTTTTTACATTGCACGATGTAAGTCTTGCTATAAAAGCGCGACATTTCCACTGCATTCAGCTGGTCATCATAAGGCAAAATGTGTAGAAGGTGATGACGCAATACTTTATATTCGTCATGAGAGTGTAATTTGATGGTGCGAATGTATTCCTTTGGGATTTCAATGCCGCTATCTAAAGATACATACTTTACTGAGTGTTTTCCAACACTAATCAACTAATCAATAAGGTATAATTGGTGATAAGTTCTAGAAGTCATTTATTTGACTGTAGAATGGTTACTGAAAGAGACAATAAAATATACTGAATATGCATATCAATTCACACCATGTATATTATCAAAGTTATGTCTCGTTAAGGGATTCCCACATATCGGAGGGCGGGGATGCTCGTCGTACCTTTGACAAGGAAGGCGGGCCGGGGAGGCTAGCGGTCTAGCAATTTTCTGAAATTGATTGATAATATTTTTGATTTTTTACAAAAATCTATTAATTCATGTATGTTATTCTGGAACCATTCTTAGGATAACTATATTGATTCCATTCATACATGTTGGAACTCCGCTATTAGGTTTACCTAATATCATGAATAAAGACACCCGACGCAACTAAAATTACTTCCTTTTAATCATACACTCAAATTAATGGGAACCTAATGGTAGTTTTATCATGTTTAGTATTTTTTTCCTCTGGATTGTAACTGAGATAGCTAGTAGATTGAAATTACTTCTAGTGAATTACTGCAATTTTCCTTTTCTATGCCGTTAACATAAACGCTCATTGTCATTTGGTGTTCGTCAATCAAAACTGTAATTAATTACTTAACATGAATGGAAACTAACTGATCATGAGTTCGTACAAACGAGTATAAGTAGATGTGTTTAGATGAAGTTTTAAAGTAGTTCAGTGAAGATCGGAACTATATATGATTGACAGCACTAAATGGCAATAAGCGCTCGAGTGTTACCATGAGTTACAAAAATATTACAGATTTATTATTACGATTTTATAATACCATGTTTTATTATATGACCGTGAATCTTAAAGTCTGGACACTAGCAAATGGAGCAATCTGATTGGTTATACGAGCTTGCCGATCGGAATATCCCCCTGTATTAAGACCGCCCTGTGCCGGTGCACAAAATATTTAGTTTTAAGTTTTGTAAATTCGGTCTGCACAGTTCGATCTCGACCAAGATTCTCCTGTACTGACCTCCCGCTCCGTTAGTTAGACCTAATTATAGATTACAAGACGATTTTATTTAATATGAGAAGAAAAAAAAAACGGTCAAAAGTTGTTCAGCTGGATTAGCTTGCTAAACTGAGCTTTTTTTTTTAACGGATAGTAAGTTGTAATGGGCATAATTAATGATATTTATGATTTAACTATTATAAAGATACTTGTTGTTGCATTATGTAAAAACCATAAACATGTTGTCTATTCAATTGATGTGACCATGCAGTGCTTCTCAGGGAGTGATAACTGGACCTAAACGATAAATTTTAATTAATCGATATATGATAATTAATTAAGTTAAAATGTTATTGCATGCAATCAATCTATCTGTTATCCTCTACATATTACTCTGTTTTGCGCAGCTATTCTGTGCTGTGCTGTGCTGTGCTGTGCTGTGCTGTGCTGTGCTGTGCTGTGCTGTGCTGTGCTGTGCTGTGCTGTGCTGTGCTGTGCTGTGCTGTGCTGTGCTGTGCTGTGCTGTGCTGTGCTGTGCTGTGCTGTGCCCTTCGCTAGAGCCGTTTTCATTGCACCGTGAAACATTAGTAATACTAATAAGTAGTACTTGTTGATGATGATAACGTTAACTAGTAAAATGATTTTTTCCGATTCAGGTCTCCTTGTGTTTAATACAAACGATCACACACTGCCACAAACTAATTGGTCATTTTCGTTTCACTTTGCAATGAAAACGACTCTATGGGGTATGCTGTGCTGTGCTCTAGCATATGTCACCTTCCATATGAATGTACAAACGATATGTACTAACAGAATCCACAAGTTCTCTTGCACCTAGCAATTCGAGGGATATGAGAGTATGTTCTACAGTAGTCATGTATCTTAGACACCACACCATTGTGTATCCTTTCAATCTCAGGACAAGCATCTCCTACATCCCGGCACTCTGTTAGAAAAACATGCACTTAGTTTTCATTTTTGTTAAAGGTTTGACTTACCAACTATTTTTTGTTTTCAACCAGAGCATCACTATTTCTATTGTCTGGGAATTGTGATCTGGCTGACAAATAGTTGAATAAATAGTTACTATTGTTAGCACTTCCTTTGATTTTGTTTCACGGATTAATTGCATGCTTTCTGCTATATTAAGCGTAGAATTAGTTAAACCTTGGACTAAACCATGGGTCAGACATCTGTTTGTATAAATTATCTTTACTTTCCTAGCAACAAGCATTAGCAACTAACAAGCGTTGGATAAAATTGAATGTATAGTTCACACGATTTTAATCGCAGTTGATGTAGCTTCTAAACCTCTACGTGTAACCATGGTCATTGTGTTGCTGTAAATAGTTAAGAGAGCAATTACCTAATCGCTGGTGAAAACCTAAAAAGAAAACAAAATAGAATTTAGACAACATAAATAATTAAAATTAAGATTGATAGTATACTTCTATATGAAATAACCTCAAATGCTTTGAATAATGATAGTACAAAGGACTCCTGGTTGTAGCCTGCCTACCAGTGTTTTTTTGTTTGTTTATTTTTTAGGTGGGGGACCCCTTTCCTACTCCCCCTCCTTTCCCTTCCTATTCCCTAAACCGTAGTTAAATATGCTATGTTCCTTACAACTTGAAAACATAAGTGGGTATTCACGCAGACTCGTACCCAACAGCGCCGTAACTATCATGAGGTACTGAAGCGAATCACTTGCATCGATAAGTTTTTTTTTATTTGTCAAGTTTTTGTTTTTGAAATTCGAATCAATTTGTAACACATTTTAAAACCGCAGTAGTGTACATATTTTTGATGACCGATTTGTTGCATTTTTTAATTATTTCGTTTATAAATAATGTCATTTTTAAAATCAATGTACAGTGCACGCTAAATTTCGTAAAACTATAACACCAAATGGCTCGATTTAAAGGCTTGTAATCACATTTCGGAGAGCCTAAATTTCAAAATTGTTCGCACTCGGATTGTTAAGACGATCTTCGTGGTTGCCTCGGTTGCCATTAGCAGGTCTTGTTAAAGTCCTGCCCAATCGCTTTTTGCTTTTTGTGCCTCAAAACTGAGTAAAAACTGGGAACGAGTCTGAGTCTACTGCACCAAATTTGGTAGAGTGCAAAAACTAAGTGTGTGCAATTGGCCATTTCGAAATTGCGCAAGAGTCTGGGAGACTGGGTACAACGCAATGATTTATGGGAAATGCAAACACAAACGAGGAGAGAGATTGGGGACGAGGAAAAGATTAATCTTTCTTTCCGTTCCTTCTCCACGCCCTGCCCAAGAGCCGCTAAGTAGGCTTTATATCTGAACGGCTTACCGCACTGTCCACATGTACGTTTACACTGTTTAATAGCAGCACTGTGCCTCCATCTACGACAGTAATCATCCACTGCGAACTGATTGAATTCATTGGCCGTAATTATCGCAGCGCAATCGCTACGCTCATCTTCACAATAAATCACATTACCTAGATAAAAAATAAATAAATAAATAAAAAATAGGGGTAATATAAAATAATTTGTTTTTTTTTTCAGTTATTAACATTTTTAGTGCAATTTGAAAAAACCGACCAAACAGTGAAAAAGCTAAAGGGTTAAAATGATGGGGCTAATCGTCGAAACTCCTCGTAAAAATACCAGATATGTATGTGAACTCTTAATAGGCCTCCGAGACAGATATAAAAAAACTATGCAAGCCGAACTGAAAAGCCTCTTTCTTCAAGAGAAATATACCAGGGGCCGGTTGTACGAAGCTTGGATAAAGTTATCCACTGGATAAAGTTATCCACTCCAAAGGATTTCTTTAGAATTTATCCGTTGGATAGCGTTTTATCCGGTGGATAGCGCTATTCAGGCTTCGTACAACCGGCCCCAGAGGTATACGATTTCACGTCCGCGGCATTATCATTTTGTGTTTTGGCTTACATGTGAATAAAGTATTTGATAACCCCGGTCATATGTCTGCCTTTTTAATACAACCATACCGAAACGCACATCTGCATATTTTCTGTAAAAATTACACAGACACGTTAATAGAGTGCTCGCACTAAATGTGTGCAACAGTTGTCACTATTTAGTAGTAAATAGCACTGATTAAACAAAAGAAAACAATAGAATTAGCATAAAATAGCACTATTTAGTGGATTTATGTTGCACACTCTATCATCACATTGCGTTGGGTTCTACTATATTTACCTTGACCGTATACATCATAGACAGATACTGCCAAAACACTAACCAACAAAACACACAAGTAAAACTTCATATTGCACCGGCGAAGTCGATAGTCCAAGCTAGTGATTTTCAGTCTACCAGACCCGGTTTATATATTCTCTAAAACACGTGCCAAACATCAAGATTATCAATAAATATTCCACTTAGTAATGATTGACCAATCAAGCAATACAAACACGCCATAATGAATGAAACAATATCAAATTATATAGATATGGTCAACCACTGCGAAATGCTCTGCTACTTTGCATCCCGCTCACGTACGAACAAGCCGAACTGAGGCTATGGGCTAGTTTCTATTTCAACCCCTAAAAAGATACCAAAATGTGAGGATTATAGGCAAATTTCATATTTTAAACTCTAAAAGAGACCAAATCGCTGGTTTTTACCCCTAAAAGATACGACAGGCATCCCTGGTCGCGTACCTCAGGAGACCTCCCCGGGCTAAAGAATCATGGCTTAAACCTGCTTTTTAGAATTTTTTAAAAAAGGATATTTATAATATGCATAATTGCGATGGGATAGTGTACTTTTTCTAAATTTACTCTTTCTGCGTCAAAAATGTTTGTGCAGTTTCGACTTCAACAATATTGGAGTTGAAATATTCAAGCGGGTTTACTTTTCATTTAAATTTGGTCGATGTCGCGTCAGCTGACACAATTAGTTTTACATTCGTGCGGAAAAAAATTGCCAAATGACACCGAATATTTGAATAGATTCCAGAAAAGAATTTTTGTTTTGTTGTAAAACCTCGCTTTTTTACTGTATAACGATCGTTTATAACTGGACTGCGTTTTTGACCTTTTTAATAGTATTTTTACCTTAATGCATTCGTAAAACGTGGCTGTCTTCGGGGCAAAATTACATGGGTAAGAAGTCTAGAGTGATTCTGATAAACCCTTGAAACTAAAATATATTGGGGAACTCTGAATTCATTGTTTTCCTTATGTAAATATTCTCTTTGTGATAAGAAATAATATCATAGTTAATATATATAATATTAACTATGATAATATTAATAGTTTCACTGGTTTATGGAAACTACTCTACCTATGGAACGTGTGCCGACATAATTATTTGCGCGTGATATTAAACACCAAATGTAGCTTCTCCAAAACAGCGTTTTCCCGCCATAATTTGTCTAAATCAGACAATATCACCGGATATCACTACACAATGCAGTAATTGACAAACAATTCATATCAAACAATATGTTTTTATCGGTGATAAATTCTAGAAGCCAATGATTTGATTGTCAAATGTTTATGGGACAGAATACAGTAATTTGTGAGTATCAACATTGAAATATCTACAATTGCTGTGATTTACGTCCTTTTGTGAAAACATACGTTGTATGAACACTTGAAAGCTATTCCATCCATGATACAATTTGATTGCTTTAACGAGGTCAGAAGTTCTGATCTTGCGGTTATACTGACTATCTCTCGTCAACACAATGCCACGTTCTCACAATAATTAACCGTATAATAAGTAGTTCTTATGCTTAACATAACTCCAGCATGCCTAACGAATTGTACAATCTCAGGCAGCCCAGGCAATCTACTTGTCTTCTTTTCAAAATGGCGGTTCATTGGAAGTACGCGAGTTCGAGTCCCACGTTTTCTTATCATTTGATTTTTAAACCATATTTGTCTTATTATTTTAACTTTTTTTTTTCTATAAATTGAATTTTTTCATTCACGTTTCAATTTATAGAAAAATAAAAAGTTAAAATAATAAGAAAAATATGGTTTAAAAATCAAGTGATAACAAAAGAAAGTCTCCCAGCGTTGGACTCGAACTCGCGTACTTCCAATGAACCGGCATTTTGAAAAGACAAGTAGATTGCCTGGGCTGCCTGTGGTACAATTAGGGTGAACATTGATCGACAACGGAGAGGCACCATTCTTTTATAATTCTATAACGGCCAAACCAGTGTTTTTTACACAGCCTCCTCAGGGACTCCTTTAGTCTACCTTTCTCTTCTCTTATGTTTATTTAATAGAAAGGGATATCGATGGGAATGGAAGGAAACTTAAGCACTCTGGCACTCCGAAGTCAAAAAGACGTCTGGGATGATCGTTACAAACTAAACCTCCCATACATACCTAGGAGTGGCCGCTTAAAATATACTCGACATACCCGATGATGAAGCCTTCGCCGAGTTTATTACAGTAATCATTTCAAAAGTTTTCTTATTTATCACTCAACCAGTTCAAGATAGAAGACTTTCATCCCAAGTAAAAAAAAAAAACTCCAACCGCGGATTGTGTGGGAGGTCACGGTTCGATTCCCGTGGCCGCGCCACCAATCAGGGTCTTAACATGATTGTGCAAATTGCTGCCTTTGTATTAATTTATCGCGACTGCAAATGATATTAGAATTTCGAATCTTCTCGGACAAGGACAATTATAACGTTTCTCGCAATAAAACATCGAAACATCAATTTTGTGAATGCCATTTCTATCTATTCTTGATTCTCAACTACGAGTATGATTTAAACTTGTAAGGGAGATCGAATGGTCTAGTTTTACGAGTTTTTTAGTCTCAGCGATTACTTGCAAATTCTCCTGCAAAGGAAGAGAGAAAGAAATAACGAACATTCTTGTTATCAGTTATAAGCATTTTCGACTGAGGCTGGATATTTTTATGGAAATTGTGCGATTTGCCGTGAAGTTCGGACGACCGATTGTTATTGCTCGGGTTAATTTGACAGTGAACTACAAACAAGCGGTGAAAAAAACGACCAAAATTGTGGTAGTTAATGTAGTGGAAAATGTTAAATAGTTCAAATTGTGAATTTTGCCGAAGTGGTCTTTATTTTGGCGCCTTTTACAAGGTAATTTAGTTCATTCATTTACGCGCGAAGTATCGAGAATATCTCGTAAAAAATAGTTGTCAATGTTATAAAGGGAATGTCTCATGGTTAGCGAGCGTATATCCAGTTCTGGATGCCCTTGGGAGGTTGCTTAAAGCACTTGAAAAAGCTAGAGTGGCACGACTCGAAGCAGCCTCCCGCGTGCATCCAGAACTGGATATACGCTCGCCGGCTAACCATGAGACATTCCTAGATAAACCGCAATCCCGTACACAAAGCCCGGTTTTGTTGTGGCCTGCACAAGAAAAGGCGGGATCTGGGTACAAGACAGGATAAACCGGAGGTCCTGTCTGTTCACACTTCATATACATTCAGGAGGGACGTTAAAGAATCCACACCATTTTTCGAAAAAGAGTAGACCACAGAGCTGCCGGTATGCGTGGTCAGGTTTTTAATATTACTACAGAACGGCACAGAACTTGTGACAGATGTCGGTTGTAGTGCCCCAGCCTTCCATTGAAGGAAAATATCTAATCAATTAAATAAAGCATTAAAAAAAAATCAAATAATTTTGTCCGTAATTTTGAAATGAAATTATAAATACAATTTCATATTGACAACGGAGCGAGGTAAAGTGTACTGACACATTGAAAACTTCACACTTGAGCCTGTGGCTCGGGTGAACTGGGCACCAACTCCTCCCCGCTCTTCGAAGAAAACATATCTGGTACTCCTACAAATTTGCTCACTTTCTCTCTCATATCTGACTCGATAGCCACTTGCTGTCCATACAATGTACTTGTTATAGATTTGCGTTTAAAAATTGATTTTTTCCTTTTCCTAGTACTTGCTTGATGTCGGCTATATCGTCTACATTGACAGTCCTGTCCATTCATATAAGATGATTTGGCAATTGATTTATTCTGAATACATTTACTTGTGTGTTGATTATCTACTGGAGAACACTTATCATGATCGATCAATATATCTCCTTCTTCGATGATTTCTCCAGGTTGTACTGCCTCTTTTGGCCGGTGTAATGATGTTATACTACTTTCTCTGTCAATAGATTGGGTTTGCTTTTCAACTGGTCGAATTTCTTCTTCACAAGACTTTGATACAAGTTGTTCGTCTTCTTTCTTTTTCTGCTTGCTTGTTAGCGCCGACCTGGCCCTGTGTCCAGAACCAACAGTGTGGTTATTATACAATGGAACTGATGTTTTGGGTCGTCTGTTCACAGCCCGGTCGTTAGTCACTGTTTCTGGTAGTGTTTTTTTAAACTTTGCAGTTTGCCTGTTCATTGTAGTGTTTGGTCGTTTTATTCTCATGTTTTGTTGTGTTCGTACAGGAGCTGATTTAACTCGTTGTGATTGTCGTATCTTTTTATCTGATGAAAAGACGTCTGGTGTTTTTGCTATTTGTGCTATGTCGCTTAGTTGCGTCGATGATCCATAGACAGACAGGTCACCTGCTTGTCGCCTAGGCGCACTCAACCACTCAGCCAAACTACGCTCTTTAGCAGCTCTCAACGACTCGTCTCTTAACGATCTTAAAAGTGATTGCAAATGGTTTAGCTTCCCTTGAGGAAGAACTGCTTTGGAAGGAAATGGACCAGAGTAATGTCTTTTTAGTGGTGTGGTAGTAGATATAAAAGATTCTTCAGAAAATACACGATGACATTGAAAGTAGTCTCTGGCTTGGTTGGCTAGTTCCATTTCAATCAGACCTTTTTGCTTTTTATAGCCTTTTAACGTAGTTTTTCTTTGCCATTCCAATATCTGCAGGGCTTTAAAAAGTTTCATGTCTTCTGCCTTGTTTACATGGTAAGCCCTCTTTGCTGCTACCAGATCTGATGGAAGAAATTGTTGAACTTTCAAAGACATTTTTGCAACTAATGTTCCATTGCGACTGTTACGTCATTAGGCGCGCGCGCATTTCCATCTCTATCCTTGATGGATGCCATTGAAAGGTATAAGAAATATACCTACTAGCATAACAGTTCAACAAGGCGTCGCTCAAGATCGATATTGATCTTTTTTGCATGTGTCGTTTCTTTACACCAATGCAAAACTAGCTTTACCAAGAAAAACGTCCGTTATAGGTACACAGTTTATTCCATTTATTCTGGCATTACAATATAAATAATAGTTATACATTATATACAGCTTTTTTACGTCCATACCTAATTTGGCGCGAATCAGACTATTTAATTATTTTACATTGAACTTAGTTGATCTTTTTTCGTGATTTTTTAACTGGGCAAATCACGTTAATAAAGATCCGCAAAAGTTAGTAATATTAAAGTTGTTTGATTGCACGTGCACTCCAATAAAGATCATTCAATATTTCACTTTATCATAATTGAATTAAAATTTCTTTGAACGTACATATACAATGCAAATAAATATCTCTCATTAATTATCATCTAATATATAAATTCTATTTGTAAATGAAATTGTAATTCTACTTTCTGTGGTAAAATATGCTAAAATCTAAACTTACTCCTTTACTATGGTTTTCAAAAATCTGTCGGATTTGTAAATGAAATTGTTATTATACTTACTGTTTTAAAATATGCTAAAATCTAAACCTATTCCTTTACTGTGGTTTTTAAAAAAAACTGTGAATTACACTTAGACGTATATATCCACTTCATTGAGCTATATGCACTATACGCACATCCACTTTATTAAACATTTAGTTTCCACTTTCCACGGATTTATAAAAAAAACACTTTAATTTAAAACCACTTCATATTTAGTCTAGTAATCACCTATTCTAATAACAATTCTCAATATCTGAACAAGAAAATATGCCCTCTAGTAGCCTTATGTGAATCATTGATATTAACGCATCGTTATTATCATTAATCTATTATTAATATATTTCCTCTAGAGCCACTATGTGCCGACGAATAGACCAGTTTCAAGTTGTTCATTGCTCAGGCTAAGCCTCAATTGTAGGCAAATTAACAAAAGAGTCAAGACAAAACCATTGGTATTTATATTATATTGGGATTGGTGTATTCCCGTGGGATCTACCTTGTACAATAGAATATATCACATACTATCGAGGCTTAGCCTGAGCAATGCAGAACATGAACTGGACTATTCGATGTCAATTCTGTTGCTGATCAGTTGTATTCTTGTCTATTTCACATCATTTTGATCTGTTATATCAGACCATGTTCAATCGTGTTGATTAGCTGTCGGGTTGCTTGATTTCTTCCAGCAGAGATATTAGTAATGTAAACTCACTATGGCAACCAAGAAACTCGTTCAGCTGATCTGTTGGGGAAGAAAAGCAAACTTTATGTTTTAATAATGTCTATTATAAAACTCATTAATAATTCATTAGGTAAAAACAATGAAAATCACGACCCATGAAGGCATCTGTAAATCGGATACAGATTCGTCACGATTTGCATAAAGTTTGACCTTTATAAAATTAATGTACTATTTTGGGAGTTTCATAAGTAATATACAATACGTCCGATCTGCATGAGAAATACAATGTCTCGCTTGCAGCTTGACATTGTAATAAAGATCGGCCACTCATATTGTATATATTCAGTGGCGGCGGAACAGTAACAGCCATGGGGGGGCACTATAATCCCCCACCCCTCCCCTCCCCACCCCCACCCCAAAATCACAAAACAATTGTTTTTTAACTGTGTAAACGCATGCATTAATGTCTTTTAACCAATATTTTGTGGGGGGGCCGAGCCCCCCCAAAATATTTTGTGGGGGGGCCCGTGCCCCCCCGGCCCCCCCGGTTCCGCCGCCCCTGATATTACATACACATTACACATACCCATACCATACCCATTCCAAATCCAAACCTAACCCATACATACCATGTCCAAACCATACCGTACTATACTACTACGCATATATGGCATATCATTTATTATTATCATTTATATTTTCATATATATAGAGCATACCATTTCTACTCATGACGTAATTATTGTTGGAAAACATGTCATCAATATTTTGTAACGCAGCATCGACAATATGTTGACTGGTTACTGAGAGGAACTTTTCTTCTGGTTTGCTGTACTTGTGCAGCACCTAAAAAAAGAAATTTCTTATATGTTTATCTACAAGATATACATAGTAATTCAGTTACTAACTACAAATCGTTGATCATAGAGTCGTTTTCGTATGAGTGGGAAACGGTACGGTTACGATACCACTACGATACGGTAGATGATTAGAGTAATTTTCGTATGAGTGGGAAACAGCACGTACCGTATCGTAACCGTAGTTTCTAAGAAAACGTTCGCATCCTCTGCCGTATCATAGCGGTATCGTAACCGTCTCCCACTCAGAAACTTCGGCGACGATACGACACGGTACTGTTTCCCACTCCAATGACACTAATCTACAGAAAATAAGGATGCCCCTGGCAGAGTCATACCAGGCGTAGGTGATAATACAATCAGTGGGATTGCACTGATGGGTATCCAAGAGTTAAAAGCCTCTTTTTTCTGACCGTCATGGTCCAGTTTTAAGTTTTGGGCTTGGCAGCCGCGTTATATGTGAGTAGAGTTTGTTATAAGTGTGTTGAGTCAGCTATACCACAAGCGGTTCTCAAGGTTTTCTGGTTTTACCTTCAACTGAGTAGTGGAGTGGTGTATGTACAGAATAATGAGTGTTTTAAGGGATAGTGGTAGATGATTGGTTAGTCGTGGAAAAAATAGCCCATCTATGTTACACTTAAATCACAGGCGATAGTTTAACTCACTTGTAGCGCATTGTCGTATATATCCTTATGCGATGCAACTCTTTTGATACAAGTACTGCCAATAACAAATTGACGGAATGTCACAGCACCCGTGTTGTTCTGGTTCAGAAGAATAACAGCATGAATTGTTAGCAAACCTGACTGTACAAATTCCGGTATGGTATAATAGAGGGAAAGCTTGTCGTCAGGGTTACCATGCTCGGAACTAGATGTTTTGGTACTTACATCAGGGAGTATAGTGCGCACCAAATTGACCCCATCCTGTGTGTTGTATGGTATGATAGTAAGAAAAAGCTTATCATCAGGGTTGCCATGCTGGGGACTAGATGTTTTGGTAAGTATATCTAGGAGTAGTATAGAGCGCACCTCATTGGCCCCATCCTGTGTGTTGTATGGTATGATAGGGAGAAAAAGCTTATCATCAGGGTTGCCATGCTGGGGACTAGATGTTTTGGTAAGTATATCTAGGAGTAGTATAGAGCGCACCTCATTGGCCCCATGTTGTGTACTGTGTGCTGTATGGTATTATAGGGGAAATGCTTGTAATAAGGATTTTGCTTCATATACCAAGGCTTCTTAAAGGTTAAAATCATCATTTTTAGGGGGAGGGGGTTGTCAGGAAAACGTAACACTAGTATCACACCATTTTAAAAATCAAACTTCTTTGCAGGCCTTTTGACTAATTTTCATCTAGTATCACTTACAGGATCAATAGCAGAGAAGAGAGTTTTCAATGGTGTAGATATTGGTAGATTATGATATTGCGCATAGTCTTCTAATGTAACAACACCATCTTTATCAGTGTCAATAACAGCAAATGTTTCCAGCAGGATCTTCATGAAATCAATGTTAACACTGCAAGAGATGACAAAACACATTTAGTAGAACTTGACTGTATTTAATGTCTGTTGATCAAACTTAATAATTATAATAATAATAATAAAATAATAATAATTATATTAATAATATTAATAATAAAAACCTATTATTGATCAAATATAATAATATAATAATAATAACAATAATAATAATATAATAATAATAATAATAATAATATTAATAATATTAATAATACTCATGTGGTAAAGTAGCTAATACCATATAGAAAGTGCTCAATACACTAGAAGTGTAGAGCTGAATACAATATTAATAATATTAATAATATTAATAATATTAATAATATTAATAATATTAATAATATTAATAATATTAATAATATTAATAATATTAATAATATTAATAATATTAATAATATTAATAATATTAATAATATTAATAATATTAATAATATTAATAATGCTGATTTTGGAAATTTGCCATAACTCGTGATGATCGAAACAATATTATTTTCATATATGTTCATTCATGTATAAACCAGTAGACAAAAAACACATTTCAAAAATTTAATTCTTCAAAATATTGTCCAGTTGAAATACTGATTTAGTGAATAACAAATAGAGGATATTACATGGGCGCGCGGAGATACGAATTTTATCTTTGCGCGCGAGAGATCACCTGATATTTCACTGGAGTTTATATAATAATGTCATTTGCTTATCTCAAGTTTTTAGTTTTCTTGTTTTAAGGTTAGACTTAATAAGACAATGATACAAAGCTGCACATATTATATTAGTTACATGTAAATGTTATTTTGTACATTTTGAGTCATCATTTATTAAAAATAAAAAAAAATAAAACATGAGATATGCAAATGAGTTTGTTATTGACTAAATTGTCTTCAACTGGACAACCATTTCAAGAACAGCTGTATATCTTGTTCCTTATCACCACAATTGATGAATCTCAACACTGTGACAGGATTTTATATGAAATATAATGAATATAAAGAGAAGATTGCACCATGGAAGTGATATAGAGAATCCATTCGTCATTACCCAAGAGTCTTTGCAAGTGATTGAAATTGCACAAGGACAGCTTCCTCAGGAAGTCCCAGTCTTTTGGCTTCACTCATTAAAATGCAGTCTTCAAATGAATGATCAGACGTTGGAATACCAAGACAACTACAAATTCAGAAGAAGAAAAAAAAAAGACCGAGAAATCCAAAAATCATTTTACAGGAGTTTTTTTTAATGTTTTGTCTAGCTAAGGTGTACTAAACGTTTTCAGGTGATATTTTGTCAGTCAGTCAGTAGAAATAACTTAGTTGCAAGGCATTAGTTTTTCAATCAACAAGTTGTAATGGAGTGAAAATAAAGTTATTTTCTTTTTTTTTCTTATTTATTGGGTGACCAAACTTCTTCTGTCAATGGATGTTACCTGGCCATTTCTTCACGGACATTATTAGCAAACAGTTTTGGACTATCAATTTCCTGTTGTGTTGGTTTTCTGACTGGAAGGATTTCCAACTCTGCTTCATGCGACAGTTGACACATCATTAACATAAAAAGCTCAATTCTACAAGAAGCAATGACATTAGAAACATTAAACCTTTTTGTAAGGAATTCATAAATTTAAGTATGATTAAAAAATTTTACCATATTTTTGGAACAAGCAAACACAAGTACAATCACGTCTTTCCTTGAGCAATAAATTCATTGGTTTTATTATACTGATTCACATCTGTATTTTTCAGTGATTCTGACTCCAAGTTACAATGCAACATTATGCACTTACCCAGATGGTCCATCATTTACCCAAGAATAGATATCCTAAACAAACAAAAACCAGTCAGCAAAGACATTTCAGATATTTCAAAATTGAAGCCAATGTAATTGCAGTCACCAATGGGTTAAATCAACTCCACCCACAAAAAATCACAAATACTTAGATACATCAAATGAAAGGATGAATATAGAATATGGGTGGATGGATAGAAGAATGGATGGATGTATAGGTTGATGGATTGATGGATGGAAAGATGAATGGATAGGTGGATGGATGGATTAATGAAGGAAAGGATGGATGGATGGATGGATGGATAGATGGATGGATGGATGGATGGACTGATGAATGGATAGGTAGATGGATGGACGGATAGATGGATGGATGGATAGATGGATGGAAGAATGGATGGACAAAAGGATGAATGAACAGAACAATAAACGAATGACACATGGTCATTAAGTTAGTCTGTATATAGTAAGATGGGACTTACAGGTTTACTGGTGTACTTGACACAAACCGGTTGAACAGGACAGCCAGGAATAAATGCTCCTGACAAGAAATAACAAAAGGTTTGTTAGCCAAGTACAATTTTTACACATATTAAAAATTGTTCCCATTTTTACATAGTAGTTCTTCCCCCTTTCCTTAATTCTTCTTTTTTCCTTTAAAGGCTGATTTACACAGTCAGTACAATTTGTTGTGTACGATTTGTAGTATACAACTATTCATGTGGTTCAAAAGCTTATAAAACTAGTTCTAGATAGCCTGGGACTAGTTTTGGAAGATATGACTGGTCATATACTTCCAATCGCTTGCAACAAAGCACACAGTGTAAATCAGCATTAAGGCTCCCCCCAATAACATATGGCCACACCCCTGATCTAGTCTTCTGAGATCTAGCTGACCCATGTTGAATATAGATGTATTATATACCTGCTTTGAAATGGATAAGTGATGTTCTGTTCGTGCAAGTTCCTATAACAAAACAGAAATCATTTAGAGTAAATATAAATGACCATCATGACAATATTAAGCAATTCAAGCAAAAACAGACCTAAAAAAATTATGAGATTTGTACTCTTGGCTGTGCTTACTTAAATCAATCACTTAAAGTAAATTAGATGATTGATTGTATGAAATATACAAACCTTCTGGGCAAATAAGCAGATGAGGCCACTGTCCTCTTTCAGTGATAGTTCTATATTTGAGGTCTTGTAATGATTGGTTTCTGGATTTTGCACATTCACGTCTAACTCCTATGGACTCTATTGCCATTAAAAATGCTGAAGAAAATAAAAAAAACCCTGATTTAATAAAAAACATAAAAAACTAATAGTACGTTACAGAAGAAAATATAGTTCAGTGGGGAGGGGTGCATATGGTGCACACGCTATCCTGACAAGATTTCATGTCAGCTTTGTATTCTTAAATATTTTCCCAATTTATCCTCAGTAGTTCATGGACCCCTTCCTGAAAACAATCCTAGAACCACCGCTATAGCAATACTTGAGCTGACGTAATCCTTTGTTATTCATGTGCCAACCAGACAGAGATTGGCCGTTATTTTAATAGAGCATATTGTAGTCCTGGTTGGAACATTAGCATAACAATTCATTTGTTTATAAACATAAAGTATCCCTATTTGATAAGGGTATAGTTGATCTCATATGAGTGTGAAAATATAACGGCATCACAGTTGTAATCTCTACGAAACCATTTACATAATTGTATTTCCCACCTATGTGAAAAGAACTAAATCATAGTATAACAGAAAAAAGTATGAAATGAATGGACAATATTGAAAAACTTGCATGCATTCATTGAGAATAGAGATTCAAAAACTTGTAGTATCAAGTTGTAGCAATGAGTGTGTGGTGGTACTACTGCTTCAAAGTCTGTGAAACTATATTTTGACCAAATCAGTACTCAGTAGCTTGCGTTACATTAGTATTTTCTCTTGTTAATACAGTTTTTCCAGATACAACGCTGGCTAGGACTCAGAAAAATACAATTTGTTTGGCAAGAGCATGAATTGAACCTAGCTAGCACCACTGGATCCTGGGAGGGGACTCAAATGGTAAACGATCAGGGATGTTCCTCGTATCTTTTAGAGGGTAAAAAATCAGCGATTTGGTCTCTTTTAGGGTTTAAAATATTAAATTTACCAAATTCTCACTTTTTGGAATCTTTTAGAGGTTGAATATTTTAGAGATGAAAAATTTGCAAAGTCATGCCCTTTTGAAAAACTACTGGTGTCTTTTAGGGGCATTTTTTGAAAAATTCCGACGAGCAACCCTGATCATTTATCCCCGGTGTTCCCCCCCCCCCCCCCCCCCCCCCCCGGGCACTGGATTGCGAGACACATGTTTTGATTTTAACATCTTCATGTAACAACTGTAATTTAACAAACATACACTGAATTGGAACATGACAGACAATTTTGAGAATGAAGCTAGTCAGTCGTTTAAGTAAGCAGTTCATCGTCAGTCCTTGTTGTTATTGTTGTTCTTGAAAAAAATACAAAACTCATGGAAGGCACTCTAACTGAAGTTAAACACTGCTGATGTGCAACGACTGACCAGCCTTGTTTTTGTGATCTTGTCCCAGTACATAATCATGCTAGCTGTCATATTTTGATTTGATGTAATAAATTAGTATGTGACTTTAAATTCTTCATCATATTTTTATTATATCAAGAAATGGTACACCCCAAGGCATAATTAAATTCTTCATCATATTTTTATTATATCAAGAGATGGTGCACCCCAAGGCATAATTAAATTCTTCATCATATTTTTATTATATCAAGAAATGGTACACCCCAAGGCATAATTAATGAACACTCCCTTACGTGCAGTTATTGGACTTTGAAAGTTTTCAATCTTAGACAATCCTGAAGGTATCACGTCAATAACACTTAACAAGAAGGTATCCATGAAGGACGAATGAGGAGCAAACACAACTATTGGTGCTTCTGAAGCTGAAGCAGGCTTTCCTTTAACTCTAACGTTATGAAAACCACACAGATACAGAAGCAATCTGGTTAACATCTGCAATACTTTCTTCAGTTTTCTGAAATTTAAAAATCTAAGTTTAGTTAGATAAAAAACATGGTTGTAACCATTTGGTAATTAATCCAGCCTGATGGTAATGAGTTTAGAGAATAATCAATACAAGATCCCTGTGTACATGAAGGGGATCTGAGAACGACAATGTTTGAGCAATGTTAGTTTAATTCTCAAACATTCCTAAATATGAGGGAGTTTATCTCCATGGTAAATCAATGGAAATAGGTACAGTTGTATCTATGTTCGAGAAACTAATGTTGGTCAAAGTGTTGTCATTCTCAGGTCCCCTTCATGTACACAGGGATCCCATATTGATTACTCTCAAGACCTGCTCTGTCCACTGGCTAGAGTTCTGTATTATCTAGTAGATTTCAATGGAACAGTGCTATGCATGCTTTATAAATAAAACAAACTATTTGCAGGCATACTGGTCATTTTTTACAGTGCAAAACAAAAACCAGTCATTTCATCTTCCTGCACTTCTGAGGTCCTGATAGGGTTTTAGGATTACAGATTATTAGAAATTTTTAGAGGTAGGAAACAGCCTGGTTATTTGCCAATAAATTTAAAGATTATGGATTATTTGTGTTGTCTTTAGAAGGATTAGGATTATTGCTATTTTAGAATTATGTATTATTATGCTTTCTTAGGAGATGGGATGCCGATTATTTTCAAATTTAAACCTGGATTATGGATTACTCATAGCCTCCCTTAGCAGGGACTCGCTTGCAGCTGCCATCTACCTTTCCACCAATATTAACACATTTACACTGCAGCCTGATTTATGGTTGAAAACTACATGTAGCGGCACCAGGTAGGATACTCTGCATGCAGAGCCACTTTTCTCCCCCGCCGAAAAAGCGAAGAGAAAAATGGCTCTTTCGGCGCACGATTATTCCATCCAAACTTTTGGATATAAACATTATGGGCTATATCATTAAGAAACTGGTTAAAACTGGATTTCCTGTCAACGTCACAATGGCTGCTTTGAGAACTACAAGATTCAGTGAGATTTTCTTTGTCTAAACTCATGGTTAACATAGATAAATTATCTGAATAGCAGTTTGATGCTCTGTTTTTGTTAATGTGTCGCAATGACACATTCATTAATCTTCCAACCGGTCATGGAAAGTCGTTGATCTCCCAACTGACTATACTTTGCCGAAAAACTCAAATGATTGACATTTGACCTATGTCATGCTAATATAATCCTTGCGCATGCTCAACAGGATTATAATCGGGCATCGGCAGAACCATTTTTCTCTTCCCTTTTTCCGCAGGGGAGAAAAGTGGATCTGCATGCAGAGTACAGGCAGGATGGCAGGCAGGCAGAAGGGCAAATTCATTGTATTGCAACCCACCATTTAAAAATATTCCAAACATTTTGGTCTTTCTGAACTGTCAATCAATGTCATGGGGTGGAGATTGCCCTAACATGTTCTGTTATGGTTAATTTGACATAAACTCTACCAATGAAATTCACTGACAGTTCAGAAAAGACCAAATCAATACAAAGTTTTAAATATTTTAAGGTATATTTTGCATTTATGATCTGTTTTACCTTTTCCATGGTGGAAGTGGTATTTTATAATCATAATTGTTGCTTGACCCACAAACAATGACCAAACTCCACATAAATGAACACACAAACACAAGACAAAACAGAGGAAGACGAATAGGAAAGAGTAAGAAGAATCCAACTAAAAGCTGAAACACAAAAAAATAGGATAAAACTTAAACAACTTTAACTTAAAACAGTGTATGGCAGTGACATGCTTTTAGCTCTCAAAGATATTTGAGTTTTTTTAAAAAAATGAAGACAACTACTTCATCACCTATATATCTAATATAAAAATGAAAACTGTTTGACTGTTTAATGTAAATATTTCAATTGTAAAATTCTTAATGTCAATTGTTTCTATAGGGTACAGAGAGAGAGAGAGACTTTTCACAATATTGAATAAAGAGTAAAGTACAATATCTTCACTCATTAGAAATACTTGACATCTGACATCACATAACAACAACAATTGTCTTTTAAAAATGCGAATTACAAAAACAAATCACAGGTTTTGCTGCAACTACATTTGAGCCTGGGATTATGGCCCGGAGTAGGGGGAGGGGGGACTCCGATGGTAAACAAATGGGGATGCTTGTCATATCTATTAGGGGTAAAAATCAGCGATTTGGTATCTTTTAGGGGTTGAATAGCATTGCAACTCCTGCTTTTGGTATCTTATAGAGATGAAAAATTTGCGAAGCCATGCCCTTTTAAAAAACGTCAGGTATCTATAGGGGTATTTTTCAAAAATTCCAAAGAGCATTCCAGATCGTTTATCCCCAGAGTCCCCACTCCCCCCCGGGTCTTATGGAACCCCAAACGATGTTTTTTTTTTAATCATTTGAAATTCTAAAAAATTATTCCCTTTGGATACTAATAATTTTGCAGAAGGAATTGCTTAATTCCAACAAGTTATTCCAGGTAATTCCTGGAAAATCCTTTAAATTTATCTTATTCCAGGGTTTTGCACTTGACCTTTTTTGGAATATTTACAAATTACATATTTAATTCCTTGCTAGGCTACGACAAGTCATTTGCTTCAAATCCCACCATGTTAAGTGTGCAATTTGTCCATTTTTAATTGTACAGAATAAATAAATTAAATCTTTACTGTATGGTTTGATAATTATATTTTTTCTTAGCTATTGAATGGAAAACTCAATAAACTTATCCTGCAAAACTGTTTTCTAAATTCTGAGGCATGTTTTATTTTGTTTTGAACTCTCTTTGCTCATTTTCAACGACAAGTCTAAATTAATATTTTGCATGATAATGCAAGTGCTGGCAAGAATTCAAGCTTTTTAATACTCGCAGAATAAATTAGAATAATTCTAAAATCATTGCAATCCTCAAACAACTTTTAATTGTTAAACTCTTTACGTGTATATAGATGAAAAGAAAAAAACAATTATAACGACTAGAAAAATTAGAATACCTCGACTTTCTTAGTCCATGTCAAACTCAAACGATGCTTAAACGGATTTGTTGAGCATCCCTTGCCAAGCTTTGCTGTTTGGTAAAATTTCTCTATTTCACTGGTGATGAGCGATTGCATGTTGAAAGAATCATCAAAGGATGTGATTCATTGACTTGGTTGTAGTTTTTTGGGATTTTTTCAGCAATATTTACAATGAAGATAAAAATATCAACAACGCAATGGGATTCTGGTTTGTTGTGATCGAGCAGGTAGATTGGGTACTACTCATGCGGAAATCCGCTGACACTCTGAACAAAAACTGGAAAAAATAAATAAATGAAAGAACCACGGCAGCCCAAGCAATCTACTTGTCTTCTTTTCAAAATGGCGGTTCATTGGAAGTACGCGAGTTCGAATCCCACGCTGGGAGACTTGAAAAAAAAAATTATTTTCTTATCACTTGATTTTTAAACCATAGTTGTCTTACTATTTTTACTTTTTATTTTTCAATAAATGGATTTTTTTCATTCATATTTTGTATTTTTTCCCTTTATTACATATATTACTAGAAGGCAGGAAACTACTATACACACTACCCCTTCTTCAACGGCAAAAAAATACTCCAAAATCAACAAAAATGGCACAAAAACTACATCAGCATAGAAGCTCAATAAACAAGCTTTCAATAAATTGCACTTTACAACAATTACTTACAAGAAAATAATCAAAATTTTGCCATTTTCTTGCAAAATTCGACTGATTTTTTGATGAGCCGAAGCGTGGTTGTTAGCGAGTGGACATCACGTGACCTCTTATAACGAACTCTGATCTGATTGGTCAAGGGTTACCATGGTGCAGTACAAAAACATTTTCCTCGGGGGAGGTGTGCACAAAAAACATATGGATTTGGCGGACTCCATGCAACTACTTCGGTAAAAGAGGTTTACATGAAACATCGTTCTAAAAACCTCTAAAGAACTAAAAAAATTTTAAAAAAAATTTGAAATACATCTGCAGAGTATCGTACTGCAAGTCCGTGAAATTTGTTTGTCAAAAAACATCGTGTCGAAATTGGAAAACGGCAAGAGATTACCGATCGGCTAAAGTTGCTCTATGTTGATATTCTTTTAAAATGGTTCAGCTGATTTCATAACTTCGAAAGTTACCATCAATATAGTTCTTGATAACTATTTCCAAATTCGTACCGTCAATCTACAAATGTTCTGTGAATAATCCACCATCGAGCCGATCTAGAGCGATGAAAGCACTTTGGAAATATCAGATTGTTTGGTTAGGCACTCCTCCCCTCGAGGGAATTTTTGGTACTGTGAAGTCACGTGATGTCCACTCGCTAACAACCACGCTTCGGCTCATCGAAAAATCAGTCGAATTTTGCAAGAAAATGGCAAAATTTTGATTATTTTCTCGTAAGTAATTGTTGTAAAGTGCAATTTATTGAAAGCTTGTTTTTTGAGCTTCTATGCTGATGTAGTTTTTGTGCCATTTTTGTTGATTTTGGAGTATTTTTTTGCCGTTGAAGAAGGGGTAGTGTGTATAGTAGTTTCCTGCCTTCTAGTAATATATGTAATAAAGGGAAAAAATACAAAACATGAATGAAAAAAATCCATTTATTGAAAAATAAAAAGTAAAAATAGTAAGACAACTATGGTTTAAAAATCAAGTGATATGAAAATAATTTTTTTTTTCAAGTCTCCCAGCGTGGGATTCGAACTCGCGTACTTCCAATGAACCGCCATTTTGAAAAGAAGACAAGTAGATTGCTTGGGCTGCCTGTGAAAGAACGAACGAATAATTGCATGAATAAATAAATAAAGTGCAAATCAGTTGTCCATGAAATGAAACTTAGCATGTGCTGTTCAGTATATCAGCAAGTTGTTAGTAATGTAGCGCAGCAATTCCTAAACGTCTTTTGACTCTCTCTAGTCCGGGCTTTGTTATGATGGTTGAAAGAGGAAAAAGTGGAATTAGAGTGGTATTTAATTGGCCGCTGAATAAATTTGAAAACGCAACCAAATACAGCAAAATAGACTAGTTAAACCGCATTAGAATTTCAGACATTGAATTGTTCTGGATTCATGAGGGGATGAGCTGTAAGCTTAGAGACTGACTATATTTATCTGGACTTGTGTGGACTGTGGCCAAGCTGTGATTTCATTGATATAAACAATGCTTAGTCTAGTGTCGGAAAGTAACCGCTCAAAAAGGACAATGTTGTTGTTTAATAGTAAGGTGTTTGGTTGTACTTGCTAACTGAGTACCTGCTTGTTTGTTTATGAACGATACCATTGCCACCAGTTCCAATGGTTAACATTTGACTTTGGAGAATTAACTGGGTATTTCCCTGGCATTAATCCAGCACATTCGCATGTTTTTCGTCATGTGCAGCATACTTTAAGCACGTGGTACATTAAGTGTATTACGAAAAATGACATAACTCATTTAATCAAGTCGATGTTGATGCGTTCAAATTCACTATTGTTGTAAAGACAATAAACCCCTTAAGACTGAAATCATACAGCTTAACTTGAGCTGTAGAAGGTAAGATCCTTTAGCTCTAGTCCACTTTTTAATTGTTCTAGTCTGTTTTGTTTTGTTTTGCTTTGTTCAGGCTCTTTTTGAGACATTTTCCTTTAGGGACTAAAACTAACTGTAACGGTAATTCAGTGATGGACTGAAAAAATCAATAAATGAATAACCAACTACTGCAAATATTAGCGCAAATTTCCAGTTTTTATCCCAATCAAAAGAGCGTTTTTAACTTCCTTCGCCGTTTTCATTTTAGAAAGAATTGCAACTGTGAAACAGTTGCAATGCGTACTTTTCTAATCGTGTACATTTAGCCTCCGCGGTGGTATATACTTAATATCAATAGAAATCAGTATATAACAAATATTCATTATCCCATATTACTAGTATAGTCTTTCAGAAAAAATCATGCAAAAAGTGTGTTGTCAATCTTGTACAGCAATACACAAACAGTGCAAATTTGATGTGAAAAAAATTAAAAGCGATGACGCAATTAAGCCACAAGTAAATTTTCTTTTAGAACGGCTACGCCCTTGATTTAAATGCGGCGAAACAAACGCTGCTGTCGAGCTCATTGATGTTATTTACAAATGATTTGTGTTTGTACTTGTTGTGAATCTTTCAAATTTGTTATCAGCAAAGGTGAAGGTTCCGTATTGAGGTGTGAAGCCTGATCTGCACTATAGCGCACAAGCAAAAGTACATGTGGCTGTGAAATAGTGCGACGCGTAAGTCCATCGGCAAAGAGCAATGTAAGAAGAACGTGAAGTTTAGTTATGCTAGCTTGCGACTTTGTCGTAGGGAGGATAGTTAAAGACGGAAGAATGTGTACGTTTGATCGCTTTGCTTGCGATTATTTCACAAGTGAGAACCAGATTTATTAGAATTGAAAGATTATTTCCAAATAATTGATCAAGATCAAAATATTTTAACTATATGCTACTAGACGTCAACAAACTTGCTTTATAAGGTCGAATTAGTTCTTGGCGAACTGTTAATTACAAATAGCTAGTATAGAGCCTCATTAGTCTCAGCTATAAGCTCACGAAGGTATTAAAGAACACAACTCTAAAATATTGAAGGACCAAAGTTTTGTGAACTGTCGTTAATTTCATAATTTGCTCAACTGATTTGCTTTTTCAATCCTAGTACATTGAACATAATGCTATCGGTATGTACTTCTGATATTTTGAAAGACGGACTAAAAATTCTAAGACAAGGTGAAAGTGAAAAAACATTTTCGAAATTGTTCATTTTTTAATCGGGTCGGGTATATCAAAGAATCAGCCTAATCAGCGGCAGTCAGTTTTTGGACAGTTGACAATTGTTTACTAACGATATAGCGCAAATTAAGCCGCGCTCAAAAGTACAAGTTCTCCAGTTTAATGCTCTCATAAGAATTTGTACGCGAAACTCTGACCACTGCATGTAATTACAACATCAAATTGGTTCGGTCGTTGTTCAAGGTCCGTCGGCCTTTAGCTCATGCAATAGACCACCTCCGTCTTCCAATGTCGATGCCGGGATATGGTCGATCAGTCATGTACGCATCGTCATCACACATTTTTTATCCTTTAAACGAAAAGATAAATGGTGTTTTATTAATATGACCAGCAGCAGGAACTAAAAAATCTTTAAATGGAAGTAACTAGAACAAATATATGAGCTTTTCCCAGAGTCAGATTCTTGAGTTGAAAATTACCAAATCAGAGCTGAACGAAGCTGATCAACTATCCCATTTTGTTTTCAATTTCATTGAGCGATACAGGCATCTATTTTTAAGATTTTATGGTCTTGCGGGATTTTTCCTTCATTATTTTTTCATGACCATGGCTTTTTGGAAATTTGGGGTTAAAGTTGTACTTGTGGTCTAATAACGACCCTAACAACTGTCTAATATTAATGCATGTTGAGTTCTTGCAGTATCCCATATCCATTATCAATTCATTCATTCATTCATTCATTTCACGTATTCATCCATATCATTTTTATTTAATCCTGAAAGTTGTCAATTAGTATTTTAAAGATCAGTTTGCTATATATCGAACATATTCTTTTGTTTTTTCTTTCATACACTACATTGGCATTTTAGTTCAATCTAAAAATGTGGAAGATGGCTAGTGATGCACTAGTATAGTGATATGATTTTATATCCAGAAACTAAAATTCAAATTTACATCGTTAGATTTTACAAGAGGGTACTCAATAGGGGTACCGCAAACCCCAGTACCCCGCTCTTTTCTGACGGCAATCCCGATCCCGCCAAATTAGCATTTTTATCTGCGTCAATCATTGACAAATTCATAATGGGCCGATAAAGTGAAATGATACTCCCGCATCCCGTTATAAAACCATTGTGAGTCAATACAATACAATACAATTAAATTTATTTCAAGAGGGTGCGTATTAACAAAAATATGTACTCTTCCATACGGCCCTAACAAAATTATATTAATGAAAAGGAAAATACAGTAAATTGTTAAAATAAATAAATAAGATAATACTGTAAAGTTGACTTGATCAGTAAATTCGTGAGACAGACAGATTTTCGTTGGTATATGATACAGATTTAAAAAAAAGGGTTTTAGCATGTGAGAGACGGTCTTCAGTAATATTCAGTTTGTTGAGTCTCAAATTCCGTCCTTAAATTCTCGAAATTCCGTTCTCTCTCCTAAAAGGAATCACACTGTCTCAGTTCCCGAATCCCGCCTACGAAATTAGGCCAGTCCCGCGTGGGGAGGGATGGGAATGGATGTACAGGCTACCTTTTAACCACGCTATAAACTTGACGAAGCCCCCCTTGTTGTGATGTCAGTCGGTCAATTATCACAGGAGCCCCAATCGGACAATACTAGTACGAAATTGTTTCCTGACAGTTTTATTTTCAAAACCTTTAGCATGAATAAAACCTTTGTTTATCATTCCAATTTTGCTTTGTATCAATATATATTGTATCTATATATGGTAGTATTTTGCCAAGCATCCGCATCCAATTCGCTCTAATCAAAAGATCAGTGAGTGAAGACGAAAACCGGCCACTAAGCCTAAAATGCGGTCTAAAAAAAATAAAACTAAATCGGATGCTTTAGTTTTATTATTTTATCAATGAAGTACTTAGCAATTCTCCAGGGGAAGGATACGATTATCTTTGATGTGTGTGAACCAGACTGATTAACATTGAAATGCTCAAAACAAAATCATACAAAAACTACAATATGTACTATCATCTCACATGGTATTTTTTTAAGTTGCGTTTTCAAATTATCCGGCTTTTATAGTGAGAACATAGTAGATAGTACTGTCTTCATTGCTTGATTGGATTCCCTGTGTAATCTGACCTTATCACGTGTACAGGGACCAGTGGCCACGTGATTCTAGTCTGTCCTAATGTCACGTGGTTTTGGGCCGCTCGTTGAACACTTTGATTGGTTCCTTTGTCACGTGTTTAGAGCATTTGATCCTTTATTGAACACCGACGACTATTCCTTTCGGAATTACATTTTTGAGGTAGTGGCTGTACATGTGTGTATGAGCACCGCTTTACTTTGGTAATGAAGTGTTTTGGAGCATGGGGTTGCTCTGTGCGGACATGCTGATCGTTTATTGTGAGATTTGTTTCGTTGTCAAGCGAAAAAGTCTTACTAGATACCCGGATTTGACGGTAAGATTTCTGTACCTGTTGGCGCACCGGTGGATATGCATCTGATCGTGGCGCCAAATGAATTATATAGATTTCCATATGGAACTGCAGCGAGTATTTTAAACCTGCAAACGTATGGTATAAAAATTATAAAAGAAGTAGAGTTTTATTATTGGCAAGGGTATGACAATGAGTTGCAGATATCTATACATTGAAACTTCTAAATATCATTAAATTCAACGAAAATTAAATTGCTTTGAACGAGCATTATGTAATAGGTCTTTAAGGACTTTCAGGTCCTTTTTCAGGACTGTTATGGATTTTTTCAGCGTCGTACGTGGTGTTTGCAGTATTTGTTTTTGTTGATTTTTGATGAGGGTTTCGAGACACCTGATCAAGTGCATCATGACAATGCACAAAATATTGAACCAGAAGTGTGCGTCGATGCAGAACGAGCAATGCTCGAAATTTCTTTATGAAGAATACAATGACAACTATTCGAACATCGGACATTGGTTTGAACGTGATATTTCCCTTCGCTGGTTACAAAGTTTGCTCAAATTTTAAATTAAACCAATATGTTGTTGAGTGTCCTCATGGGGGGTTTCAAAACCTAATTCCCAGCTTAATTTTGGTCTGAAAAACCCAATATAATACGTTGTGTAAACAAAAGATCGTGCTAACAATGACTTTTTTTTTCAATTTAACGACTTTAGTGCCTATAAACTAGTCCTATAAATTGTAATGATTTAATTTTTTTTATCTTCTCTCATGATAAAACAGAATAACAAAAAATACGTAATTTCAAACATTATTTCAGTTCTTGTAGAGATCAAAACTCGATAATAAGAGACAATCAAAATCCCAATTTCGAAAAAAAAAAAAAATTAAATCCAAATAGAAAAATCCCAATCCCAATGAAAAAAATCCCAATTCCCAGCCTTCAAAAATGGCAAATTCCACATCAAGCCCTTCAGATCTTGCATTGTTATTTGTATAGACTCCTTAACAGCATGTTTATTCATTATTGTGCATAGTAATTTCCCTGCTTGCTGAGTCTCTAGTATATTTGTGATTCCTGACTAGAAAAATGAGACTGACAACTCCAGATTCTTTCCGCAATCATGAACGTTAAACAACACAAGTTTGCTTTGACTACTGGAAATTAGGAATAAGCATGACATGATGGGCAATACTGCTGTGATAAATTTAAGCCCAGTATTGCACAACCATCTCTTGTTAGGAATCACAAACAAGAGAGCTTTAGCTCAAAATAGCAACGTTTACTCTGACTGATGCTTTGTTTTTATTGGTACTCTCGACAGTGAGTGTGATTGACACTTTATCTTGACATGATACTGATTACATAAGATCCAAAATACAATGCTTTAAGATTTTACTTCAAAAACTTTAGTACACTCAAACTTGGTCTTGACAGCAACATGTAAAGTGGCTTTTAACCTTTAACCAGGATTGTACTAAATTTAAGAGGTTGGGTATGATTGTTGTAACTTTTTATGTCATGAAAATCTGTTGTTTTTAGGCTGTAAAGTTTACAAACATCCAGCCAAGCAATACAGTAGAAAATGTCCCAATATACCGATGCTGAAGAATATGAAGTCATTGTTATAGGTATGGTGATAAAAATAATATTCATAAATCATAATAATTATATTGATATCAGGGTTCTTACTACTCCTTGAAATCCTTGAAAAGCCCTGGAATCGAGAAACATTTCTAAGCACGCTTGAAAAGCCTTGCAAATCAATTTAATGCTGAAAACTAGAAAACTCCTTTAATTTAATGCAGGTACAAGTTTTCATTTCAAACTACTGTAAAACAAGAAAACATCTTGTTAGGTTGTTAGCAATCAAATGAAGTTATGGAAAAATGGAAAATACAAATTTTGTGGTTGAAAAGTGCTTAAAAAAACCTGGAAATTCATGTTAAGATAATTTTTTGTAGCACAAACCCTAGCACAGATATATATGTGCTGGTTTGCACTCTAACAAATGTCCCTAACAAGATACCGTGATAATTGTTTTTATTGATATTAATTTCATTATTTGTATGTCTTAAGGAAATGGCCCTAATGCTCTGTCCCTATCGTACATGCTTGCTGGTAATTGGCCCTACTATATGCCACACCATCATCCTGACCCTTTATTGAATGACAAACTATGTGAGGAGCATGGAAAGTCACTTATTGAACAGGTACATTTGACTTTATATTCAACACAAATGAATACATCAGTTTAGACTTTGAAACTTATTAGAAAGACAAGCATGACATAGAGACAATTAAAAAGTGTAGTATAATCATGGTATTTCTCTTGTTCCATTTACTAAGCCAGCAACAGCATTGTGAAGAATACAAAACAATGGCAGATATTGGAGCTGAGGCTACAGTGGAAAAATCTTTTCCTCTTAAAATCATTCAAGCAAAGTGTTTGGGTCAATTCAATAGTATTCAGACAAATGCCTCACTTGTGTGATGGTTGAAACAAAAGAGTTTTTCATTGCAAGCTCAAGTAAAATATCTCGTGTTTGAACTGTTACAATAGTTTTTGCTTTACCTTTTATGTTGGATCCTTAATACACTGGAATGCTCTTCATGCCAAACAACTTTTTTTGTCCAAAATTAAAATAATGCATGCCTCTAGTAAAAATTAACCTCCTTAGTATAGTGAAACCCTCTTGAAACTGCACATTTTCTTTGGTCACAATATTGTCCAAAATAGAGGTTTCACTTCTCATACAACACATTCATTATATAACTTTTCTTTTATATTATTGACTCTTTTTCACATTTTCCACTGAATAATCTATTTCACTCTAATAGTAATGTTTATTGGTATCACCAGGACTTGGACTACTTGAGTGAAGGTCTAGAGGGAAGGTCATACAATCCAGTTGCTCTACTCTTTGATCAGTTGCAAAGACCAAATACAGATCTAGGATTTGAGCAAGGGTCATGCCTCAAGTGGAGCTTCAACTCGGACCATGTAGTAAATCATCTTGTTCTTGGTTGTGGACCTCCAGGGGGGAGCTGGCATAATATGCAAGGTTCTCAGCTGACTCTTAGCCTTAACAACTGGTTAGAACTCCCAGGCTTTGACTTTCAAGATTGGCTACATGAGCATAAACATGACACTGTACGCAAGCCATGTACGTTGTTGAAAAGTGATCTAGCTGGTGTAGGAAACACATATAACCGTGCGACAACAAGTCATGTTGCGCAGTACTACAAGGATTATGTCGATAAAATGAACTTGTCTAAATACGTGAAAACTGACTGTAAAGTTCTATCAGTGAAACGAGGTAAAACAGGACTGTGGGAAGTGCATGGAGTAAAAGGAACCTATCCCAATAATATTCAGCCATTTCAAGTATTATCACATAACATAGTTTTAGCTACTGGTAATAGCAAGCCCAAGCTACTGGACATTCCTGGTGAACAACATGAGTTTGTTTATCACCATATGGTTGATTTGGATGAATTTGTTGATGACCAGGAAGACGAAAATCCAGATCCATGTTTGGTTATTGGTGCAGGTCTCTCTGCTGGTGATGCTGTACTTGGTCTTTTGTCGGAAGGTATTCCTGTAATTCACAGCATCAGAAGAGGTATCCATGACAACAAAGTCATTTACAATAACCTAACACCAGAAGTTTATCCAGAATACTGCAGTATTAAAGAAATGATGAAAGGAACTCACCATGCAGCCATAGATGGGTCGTATGAGTGCTTACCAAAAACAAAATTAGTGGAGATATGCAGTAACAAGATCTGTGTATTCAGGAGGGCAGATGGGACTCATTTCAAACGCAAAGTGTCTAATGTGTTTGTTTTGATTGGTGGTAGGCCAGAGTTGTCTTTTCTGCAAGAGGCTAGTCAACTTGGATTAGAGAAAAATCTTGCAATTGATAGCAAGTCCAATCCATTAGATGTTAACCCTTTTACATATGAGTGTTATAATGAGCAGGGCTTGTATGCTTTAGGGCCTCTTGTCGGAGATAATTTTGTGCGCTTTGGAATGGGAGGTGGATTAGGAATTGTGAACCACTTATTTAGAATAGATCAATAACTACAATTTTTTATTACACGGACAAAAAAAAAACAGATTTAACTGTAATAGAATGCACACACTAAAAGTGTGCAACATAAATAGCATTAAATAGTGTTATTTTATGCTAATTCTATTGTTGTCTTTTGTTTATTAGTGCTATTTACTACTAAATAGTGACAACTGTTGCACATATTTAGTGTTTGCACTCTATATTGTATCGCATGTATTTATGTACACATAATATATCATTGAGTGAATTTCGACTCTCAGCCTTTTGTTATTTTTTTATTGGGGACCTAATTTATATTGAAAAAACTTTATTTGAACAGGCCATCAAGGACATATTTTGTATTATAGACAGTTCTGTACATTTGTAAAAGATTTCTGGTATAGTTGTTCCTACACAATATGAGACTGATGTGAACTTCTTATATGCACTCGACTAACTTATTTGTTTTTCAAATAAAACATGGACAAGTGAAACTCCAGCTGCATTTTTTTTTTTTTTTTTTTTGACAGTTCGTTGTTGTTGTTGTTATTGTCGTTTGGCTAATGTTTGTGTTATGTAGGTCCTTTTTTCTGTAATTCATTGATTTTCCGAGACAGCAAAGTTAGTAGTAAGTTTGTTGGTCTCGCAAAGTGGAACTACAAAGTGTCATTTCCAGTCTGGTCACTCTGATAACTACTCAATATAACTACATTTTGTCCACTCTTTGGTTTGGTCTAATGCAGTGTTCTACCAAACTTGGTTGCCAATTGAGATTTTTTTGTAATTACATATTCCCACTTTTGACTATTAAAATGAGTCCAGTGTTGGGTTTCTTCTGTATGCAACTGCTTTATGTAAAGCACCACATACCAACATTCTTCCCCAGGACTCTGTGCAGTCCGAAATCAAAGCCGAAATCATTGCATATTAACATTCTTCCCCAGAACTCTGCGCAGTTAAAATCATTGTATATCAACATTCTTTCCCAGGACTCTGCGCAGTTGAAGTCATTGCATTTCAACATTCTTCCCCAGGACTCTGCGCAGTTGAAGTCATTACATTTCAACATTCTTCCCCCGGACTCTGCGCAGCCGAAATCATTGCATATTAACATTTTTCCCCAGGACTCTGTGCAGTCCGAAATCATTGAATACCAACATTCTTCCCCAGGACTCTGCGCAGTCCGAAATTATTGAATACCAACATTCTTCCCCAGGATTTTGCGCAGTCGAAATCATTGAATATCAACATTAGTAACATTCTTTTACTCCACAAATACGCGCACTCAAGTCACCCGACTGTGGGTTGAACTAAGGATATGATGGTAATAAATCATCTGGTTCATTCTACGCATAAAAATAAGTTTAATATCAAAACCAACGAAATATATATGATTGACATTTACCATAATAAACTAAAGAGTAGTTTTTTATAAACAGCAAAGCCTTGGTTTAACGAGGCAACAATGTAGCAGCAACCGTGATACTGGTAACAAACTCGGACTCGATGACATAAATACGATGACTGCAGCCACCGCTACATGAAGAGTGATTCAATAGCATTGACAGCTACTTCTTCAGCCTTAGCGGCAGTTCGTACTGTCTTTAGTACCCAGTTGGCTCTTCTTACTGATATTTCTTGAGCTTTTCGTGCTAGCTTAGCGATCTCTAAGGATGAACGGGCTGCCTGTGCCGCTGCTACCAATGCACTGGTCTGAGCAGAAGTCGCCTTTAATAATGCTAAATGCAGGAAAATAAGAAAATGTCAAACCTTTTAGTGGAATATCTGGACAGTTTTTTGTCATTATTGTCTCAGCCCGAATAAATTCAGATATCGGCCAGCAACAACGAAAAGTGATACAAAATTTGTAGAACTTTTCAAAAGCTTCACGTCATCAGCTGTTTTGTAACTGTGTAGTGCTGCAAGTCGAAAGCGAATTAACCGTATAGTTCATTACGGTCTGCATTCATAATTAACCACAAGCACTATGACGTCACATGTAAACAAATCTATTGTTTTAATGCTAAGAATCATGGGCAAAAGAGGGGATTTAACATCTTAAAACCAATGAAAAATAGGGTAAAAGTTCACTTATAATATTGGAACAAATTATAAGTATTAAAGGAAAAAATTCTCGCCAGAACTAGATGCATTTTAATTCATGTAAACAAGCCATGACGTCATAGTGCTTGACGGCAATTGCACATATCAAGGGCCTGTTTTTGTTTGTAGTCATATACGCCTATTGGGAGCTTATTTCTAATGTTGGTCTTTGACAATGCTAACCTTCTCTAGTCAATTTAACTTTATGTTTATCAAGTTTCTTGAGGTTAGCAATCTGGTCTTTCTTTCCTTGAACGAACTCGGCATAGTAATGATCTGTCATTAAAAAAAATATGAACAAATTAGCATAAAACTTTTTATGAGAATACTGTTGAACTTTCCAACAGTCCAGCTTCAAGCAATCTATAAATTATTGGCATACTGATCTCTCAGGAAAAAATGGATTACAAATTTTGATAGGAAAGCACGACTTTGTTTTGTAAAGTCGTCTGGAGCTGAAGTAGCTGAGGGGGAGTTTTGGGTGTTACTACGGTAGGCGTGTCCACATAAATGTTCCTTTTCAGTAAAATAATTTTATCATGTTATGTGTTTGGATCTTATACTTATAGTGATTCACGAAAACTCTTGAATTATGAAGTGTTAAATACATAGTCGACAAACCTTTGACATAATTCTCTTTTTCATATCCGTGACCTGGTTTGGGTTTGTAGAATGGTGAGACTATTGGCTTAGCACCTACAACATAATAACACATGACACGTTTATCTGACATTTTAAACAAACGAATCGTGAACTTGGTTGCACGGTTGGTGCGGCACGGTGTTAATGTCTTTAAAGGACCAATTGTCTACGTCATTTAATAACATTATCACAACATTCGATATTGGCATAATCGTATCGTAGAAGAATTTCCTTTACAATATCTCAGATACAATGAAGTTTTGATCGACGACCATCAAATACAGTGATCACATGACCCGGCAGTCAGCAATTGTGATTCAACCATTGAGACTTGAAAATTGTATTGTCTCCGTAGGTGTTGCGCACTAGAGTATATAGCACCAACATTCACTAGTTAATTGAACTCAGACATGATAGCTTGCGTAGCATGCATCTCGATATTTCTGAATGCAGTTTATCAAGATATAAATGCGCATGATCGAGTAGTTATATCAGGGTTCTGTAACTTACTTGCTTGGATGATGATACCAATAAGAACTGTGATGATGATGGCAGTACTCGCTGCACTTTTATAGATTGTTGTCATTATGAATGCAATCTTCTAGTCTACTGAAAGACAAGCAATCAAACATACTATTGATCAAATCAGAGGGGCAGCGTGGTCCTTTTTTCAGTCGGTACGCACAAGTACATATGATCTAAAAAAACTTAAGTAAACTGAGCAAAAAATACTGCGTTCTTGTTTTCGTACTTAGATTCAAATTTAAAATTTAATCACAGTAGTTTTTTTTTCATCACAAAAGTCTTGGTTGCGTACAAATGAAATTGTAAAAATCGAAACAATTGTCAATTTTTTTCGGCAACTTCAAGTGCGCACGTGCGTATATGCGTATAGGACGCTGCGCCCCCTGCACACATTATGTACCAGAAATGCGTGTATCATGGCAGAAACGTTAATCAATGTTCAGAAGATTCGAACTGTTTATATAAACTTTGTTTTAATATCACTTTGGACGAAGAAGGGCATCAATAACAATAAAAACAATAGATTTGTGCCGATTTGAAAATATATAATAACCCGAAAATATTCATTTTGGTGGATATTCAATCACTAAGAGCATGCGAGTACTCGAGAGTTATGTGACACAAGAAAACTAAAAATTTATAAATCTCGAGTATTGCTCTTAGTGGTCGAGTAGGCAAAAACAAAGCCACACTCAGAATATGACCTTTTTCAGTTTGTTCATTGCATATACAATTCCTAGTTTTCATTTTTTTATAAAGGGGAAAATTGAATAGTGAGCTAGTGAGACATGACTGTATCTTGTATCTGGATCTTGGATTTACACAATTTCATTTGTCGCACGCGATTTGTAGTATATATACGACTAGTCGTAACTTCTAAAACTAGTCGCACTCACTCGAAAACCTGTTTTAGAATGTCCTTCGATTAGTTTTAGAAGGTTTTGAACCTCACAACTAGTCTTGTTCTACAAATCGCACACAGCACAGGACGACTCGCACCGTGTAAATCAGCCTTCAATAATACGACGCTGAAATTGTTGTTACCCTCTAAACGAAAAATCTACGGCAGATTAATAATTTATTACATCTTGAACGTTTCTTTCTTTTTAAGATCAGATGATCACCGATCACATAGGATCGCATTCAATCATTTTACTGTCAAACTAACTAATAGATATGGAACTAAATTTGATATTGATTAATTTTTCTATATTTTTTGTAATAATACTGCATTTTAACACAGCAGAAACATAAATTTAATGCTATCCATTGAAATTGCTCTTCGATTTCTAAAACGAATCACAATTTGGGGTTGGTAATCTTTAGAGAGAGAGGTATTCCACCCTAACCCACAAACTGACCATTGTTGGCAAATTATCACCATTCAAAATTGGAAAATAATTAAAATGACAATTTGTTAAATGGATTTCAGGACTTACGACAACCTATCACAGTATACGCTTTTTATAGCGGCTTCAAAAAAATGTCATCAATTAATTGGCCAATCAATCAATTTACTGGAAAATTGTACGTCAAGAGCTTAAGCAAACAGAAGCATTTTGGCATTATTCAGAAATACTTACTGTGTTCTGATAATAATCCTTTTTACATGTCAAAGCAGTGTGTTGCCTATTTCATAGCTATTTGTTTTAATAAGCTTGTAAGAGAAAATTATTTTTAATGCAACATGTTTTGGATTTTGACCGGTTGTTTTGCTACTGACAAGAATTGTTATAGGCTAATTTCAGTATTGTTTTGATTTGTTGGCAGATACAACAATCACAATGTTATCTACCTGCAGTAGTTTCTAATGATGTATATAGACTCGTTACAGTTCGTTGGAATGCAGCTCAACCTGGAGGACAAAACAATGGATTTCAGCTCCCAAGAGAGCAAAAATCTTTTCGGTTTTGTCCTCCGCAGGATGGGGCTGCTTTGACGTCACATGCAAGGGATCTATTCACATGCATGAAACAAATATTATAATCTTGGGGACGTTATGATATCTCTTTAAACAAAAAGGAATTCCGCCGTCAAAATAGTAGTATACGTTTTGCAATTGCGTTTGAATTTGAATACAAATTAAAAATATAGTAGTTCAAGCTTTCACATTATCAGCACTCTACTTGTAAATTTGCAAGTTGCTTCTATGTCTTCGTTTCCGCAAAGCTTTTCAGATCACTATTTTACCGGCTTCAGAATAGTTTAGCCATGCGTGGCGGCACAATTATTCTACGATATGATTATCCCTATATCGAATGCATATATTGTTATCAAGCAACGTTGGTTATACACGTTTCGTATTTTGAAGGAGTATAAGCTCTTAGGCAATACGTGTCTAAATAAAATATTGTATTGTATAGAGTGCACGCACCAAAAGTGTGCAACAGTTGTCGCTATTTAGTAGTAAATAGCACTAACAAAAGAAAACAATAGAATTAGCATAAAATAGCACTATTTAGTTGTATTCATGTTGCACACTTTTAGTACGTGCACTCTATTGTATTGTATTTGCACGTTGCTTCTAACCATGCAAGTGTATAATACTTTAGAGAGTTTTACTTCACATTGATCTGTTTGGTTACACTTCTTCTGTATTCCTTTCCGCAAAGCTTTCACCTCTTCGTCAGATTGCTAGGCACTATTTTACCAGCTTCAGAATAATTTAACCTGTTTGGTGGCCCAATCTCTCGGAAGCTGACACATATGCAGAGCTGGAACCACACGGGTATTCTATATATGCCAAGCCACTATCTGTACAACTAGCATGTTACATCAAAATCTTTGGCATCCTCAGGAACCCAGGAGTTATATCTGTCACTCGTTCCTCGCTCCCAGGAAAAAAGGAGGAAACGTGTGAAAGATATAACCCCTAGGTTCCCGAGGATGATCGTTTGGCAATGGTGGATCTAGTCGGGAGGTCCAGGGGGGTAAGGATCCCTTCCTGAAGTGGCTCCGAGTCTTTGTTTTCTCGAAAAATCCTTTTAAAAATCATCTTGTCGTCCTCCTATACCCCCAAATCAAACCTTCATTCATACCGCACTAGCTGTTATGTAAATAAACGCCCTGTGTATTGGCCCTGCTCTGGACTAAACTCCATATGTTGATTTGTTTTTCATAGAAATTGACGGTCAAGATAGGCGGATACTGTTCCTTTTGTAAGTAATGAACTGATGCGTTTAGTGTATGTAATGAAATAATAAATAAAAGAAAAAATATCATATGCCCTTGGCGGGACTCAGACCCACGTGTCCACGATATTACATTAATAGCTTCAGTAAATTAAATTTATTTATGGTATTTTGGTGATTTTGTGCGTGTCCCATTTTGACATTGAATACAAAAGAACAATAAAAAAGAACATTCGATTTTACATATCAAATATTTTAATGACAATGTGATTTTCAGTGAAGTCATTTATCAGCATATTCGTTAGCATATTATACAGAAATGTCCTTTTCCATTTTTGCCCTTTGGTTTTTGTTCATTGGATGACTGGAAGCTTAAGAAACAGCATCGCACGCCCGTGGTGGGCCTGGGTATTGACGGTAATCGCTGCCATTCTGATGTCGATATATCAAAACATTCAACAGAGTTCAAACTAATGCCATCCCAGCCTGCCACGAGGTAGATCTTTTTGTTAAAAACTGCAGCGCCAGCATTGGATCTTGGGACAAACATAGAAGGCATTGTTGTCCATTGATTGGTTGTAAAGTTATACATTTCTACAGATCGTAGTGTATCGTTGCCATCGTAACCGCCCATAACAAACATGTTGTCGTCAGATACAACTGCGCAGGGAAACGATCGTCTGTCTCTCATTGGCTGGACTTCAGTTGAATTCCAGATATCTCTAAGGATTTAAATAAATCAAAATATATGTTGGGATAGATGGTTTATGATGTTGTGTAATCATTTGTGAGTATAAAAGTCTGATTGATTGATTTGTTTTGAGGAGTGCTGTAGGCGCTGGTGTACTACCAATAGGACACCATGGAACTCTTAACATCCTTATCCGAGAAGACGCGAAATTCTAACCATTTGCAGATGAAATTACAAAGGCAGCAACTTCTCCTTTTCCTCAATTATTTGAAGACCCTGAGTGCTGGCCCGGCCACAGGGATCGAACCCGTGACCTCCCGCACAATAGACCGGGCTGCGGTTGGTCTATGAGGGTACTATGAAGCAAGGGGAAGGCTGACCCGTCTCTGTAGGGTTAGCTATAGCACCACATCCCAGTGTTACCATCAAAACGCTACAAGGTACGGATCACCCGTGCCTTTGAGTCATAATCTCATGCATCAGGTTGTAAGTACTGTGTCTTGGGATGAAAGTTGTTCTACAATAAACCTACCCGGACCGACTCAGCGCCGGTCTATTGTGCGGCGGGTCACGGGTTCGATCCCCATGGCCAGACCAACATTCAGGGTCTTAAAATAATTGAGGAGAAATTGCTGGCTTTCTAATCACATCTTCATATGGTTAGAAGTTCATGTCTTCTCGGACAAGGACTATAAACCTGAGTTTCCAGTGCTCACGGTAATTGTCGGAAGTTGTTGGGGTGTCCCAGCCTTCCTTTGAAAGAAGGGCAGTTTAATTAAAATTAAATTTAAAATAAAATGAATTACATTAAATTAAAAACATACCTTGATGTATCGTATCTTTCAATAGTATTCAAGATACTCGATCCATCATGGCCGCCGATGATGTAGACAAATTTCTTATAAGCAACAGCGCACACACAACGACGACGAGTTGGCATCGCCGCTCGAGCTTTCCACCTGATAAAAACGTGTGACATCTATCGTCAACAAAGTTTTATACTTGCCGTTGATATATGGCTTCCACTGGCAGCGCGCCTAATTCAACAGGTTCAGCTGACTGTGCATGCTTCGCCGCCTTCCTCGAGTTTTGATTTATGATATAAGCGCTCAAGCGTGTGAGTTCCCAAAAAACGGAAAACTGTATATCTGGATCCCTTACTGGTACAGAATTGTCAGAACTCTAGCACTGATATTTTTTTTTAATTTTTGGGACATTGTGATGTTTGACGTTTCTTTTCCATACACACAAATCAGTAAAGGTATTCACAACGTGGGTCCGGACGGGGGTGTTTCTAAAAAAGCACGAAATGTAAATTAGTCGCGCGAGAAAATTATCCCAACTAATTTTGAGTTTTAGCGCAGTAACCCGGCTTGGCACGACAATTATCAATCAAGGTTGGTATGAGTTTGTGTAAGACTAGTACCTGTTCGTTTGTACGTTAAAGCTTTCCATAGTATTAACAGTGGACGTGCCATCAAAACCTCCAACTACATAGATATTACCGTCCACCTCTACCATACCATGCTTACTTCGTCTTGAGTTCATTGATGGGACATTATGCCATTGTTTCTCCCGCACATCATATCGGATAACTATAATCAAATATGATTTTATATATTTTTATTTAATATGATTTTGTGTTTTTATATTGATTGCATACTATTGAAATAGATTTTAAAACATCTCCGTAGATGGTTGAGGGTAAGGGCTAGACCAGTACGATCCCTTTTCACTGACTTTGAGTTACTTTTATTTCACAAATAATCAGCAACAATTTACAATAATTTCTAGACACTCCATCTGCAAGTAGCGTAAGTTCTAATCTAGGTGGATGAAGTGTCTCTTTCTTCCTAAAACGCCAAGATATTAAATGATAGTGAATAATATTATACCTGTATCCAGAGTTTCTGAGTTGACTGTAGAATATCCTCCAGCGATGTATAGCTGACCACCTAGACTGGCAACGCCATGGTATCCCCTGTCTTTAGGTAACTTAGGAATTTCACTCCATTGACTTGTGATAACATTAAACGCAAAGGCTAAAAATAAATACATTCATAATTCATTTGATTATGTGCAAAGTGTAATTTGTAATGTAATAGTTCAGGGACCGGTTGCACGAAGCCTGAATAGCGCTATCCACGCCATAAAAGGAGCAAGGATGGCGCAGTTGGCTAGTGCGCGGCTTTCTGTGCGAGAGGTCCTGAGTTCGATTCCAGCCCTAGAGACTTCACATCCTTGTTTCGACTTCTTTCTGTTCTGTGTAGCTTGTAGAAGCTTTAAATACCCGTAAAAAGGAGCATAGACAGAAAAGGGGGGGGGGGAAAGGGCGCACCGTCGGCTTCTTGGGAGATCAGCTTACTTGTAGCTGAAAGAACTACCGAGGTTAAACAAAGTGCTTTTCCTTTTCCACCGGATAAATATCGGTACCCAGTGGACAAATTCTAAAGAAATCGTATGGATTGGTTAGCTTTATCCAGTGGATAACTTTATTCAGGTTTCGTGCAAACAGCCCCAGGTTGTGTCACATAAAGAATGAAGTAAACTGCATTTTTTTTCTCATATTCTCTATCAAAATACGACTGTGTGGAAGGCAATGATTGTAACTTTGTCTAAAGTCTATACCTGTTGTAAAGTTTGTAAAATCTCCATTTCCTCCGATTGCTATTAGCATTTCATGAAATCGTTCATAATTTCTTGGTTTTGTCCTAGCGTTTCCCAGAGATGACCTTCTGTCGGGAAGCATGTGAAAATGTTGCGCTTCCAAAAGAAGTTCTTTGCATGATGGGTGTTCTAACATCAATTCCTCTTGCTCTACGACATCCACCAAATAATACGGCGAAACCAGTGGAAGACGAATAAGCCCCAACAATTCTGGAAAGTATGCTTTTCTAATGGGCAAATCATGGTGAATCCAACGAATAAGCGACTCGTAAACTTTCTCCTCGCTTTCAACGGATATATCATCACTTGCCAACAATCCGCTAAGATTCTTTATGGACATGTTCAAAAACTCATCACTTTCCGAAACGTGAATGTAGTTCATGTGAATGTAGTTATTTGCAATTTGCCACAGTTCATGACAAGCATAAGTTTCAGAAAAGGTCTGAATACCTAAACAGTTCGAAACATTTAGGCGACTTTCCAAAAAGCGACAGCACGCGTCCTTTACAGATTGAACAAGCATGAGGTTTGCACCTTGTAAAATTAGCTCAACATTGTTCCAGTCCAGGACAATTTCACCTGTGTAAATGAAATTAAGAATAGATTTCATGCTTTCTCCAGCAACTCCGGTGATGGTGATTATTTCCTGAGTGCTTTCCTTCATGTTGCCATTAAACATTGCTAAAAAGTAATCTGAACTTGCAGAAAGAATGTTTCTGTGAGCTAAAAACTGGGCATCTTCAACTTTGATAATAACATCGCACATTACTCCGTGTTGGCGGAGCTCATTAATTCTTTCGAGCATTAGCCTAGAATACTTGTCATCGTAGAATGTAAAGGTATCGTCCAGCTTAAATTCCATGTCATCTTCCTGGTCGGACATTTTATTCTCAAGTTTTGCTTTCAAAACTGTAACATCAGCGCGCGCATAGCAGCGCGTGTGATGACGTCACAAACAACTGATTGACGAAAGCAAACTCAAACTCACAAACCACAGGAAACCCGAACATAAAATGAAATACAGTTACCATGATAATAATTTTTCCGAGTTTCCCATCAAGTAAGAATTTCTCCACAAATTTCAAAAAACAAACAAACAAACAAACAAACAAACAAAAACAAACAAAAAACACTAACATACATACTATGTAGCATTGGCCCTTGTCTTTTGATGATCACATGGCCTAATTCCAAAAAGTGAGCAATAAAAAAAAAACAAGAAAGAAACAAACAAACAAACAAAAAAGATACAAAGACAAAACAAACAAACCAACACGTTTTCGAGGTTGGGGTTCCTGTGATTTCTCTAACAAGAGAGAGCATGGCGCGTATGCCAGGGCGCATGCGTTTCCGTGGCTGATGCAATTTATGTCGCATGTGTGACATTGTGGAAATATCTTTTATAATTTTTACTTAGTTTTTTGGTCGTCCAGAATACAATATACAGTTCATAATGGATGAGGATGAAATGGTAATAATTAATTTTGTTAATTTTATTTCTTTTTGCGCGATTTATTTTGTTTTAGCATTCAATATTTTCATTTGAAGTTGTCCATGTAAATGTTAAGATATTGATTATAGGCCATTACATGCTTGTACGTTTTATTCGTTGAAGATGTTCGATCCTACCATGAAGAAGAAAAAGAAGAAGAAGAAGGTTCCTTTAGATTTGGATGGTTTAGAAAATAACTCGGAAAGTGTTGAGAACGAAGAAACCACCAAAACAGACGATGTCCAAGAAGAGGAAGGTACTTGAACAATGAACAATCTCGGTGATCTTGAAGCTACTATTCCAGGTTTCTACGCTTACCCTTCGTATCTGTCACTTCATTGTTGTGTACAGGTCTTGTTAAATTCTAGAAACACCAAATATTGTTTCTACAGCTGTTAGAGTGGTATAAACCTGTGAAATTAATAGTATTATTAAATATATATAGAGAAGAATTACAAACCAATGAAAAGAATAACAACTAATACCATTTAAATAGAGAAGAATTACAAACCAAGAAAAGAATTAGTGTTTGCTACTGTGTTTTAGTTTAGTATCATGAGTTTATGAAAGACACTATAATATATGTGTATTTTATTACTAAATTGGTTATTTTGTTACATGTAAATATTTGCTACCTAATCAATTTATTATTTGTCTATTTTTACTGGTAAGGCACTAACATTTGCATCATAACAATCGCATTTCTTGTTATACCATCCTTTAAATTTGTTAAACTTTTTTCACACACTCGTGAGAAACACAGTCTAACTAAATCTTTCTCTTGAAGATATCTCACTGGATTTAGATGATTTGTCTGATCTCAAAAAGAAAAAGAAGAAGAAAAAGAAAGTATTTGATATGGAAGGACTAGACGCAGCATTATCGGTAATACTGTCATTTAAATTATTCAAATACACTTTATTAAGTGTTATATTCTCAAGATTTTTGTAACAAAAGTAATAATAATAATAATAATAATAATAATAATAATAATAATAATAATAATAATTTATTTCTTGTTAAGTGCATCCCAACATTTCTCGATGCGCTTTACAATTTATCGAATGTTAATTTACAAAATTATAAGGAGTCTATATTATTTTAGTTTCTTTTGATAATAATTCTTGTCTATTTATCATGTAGGAAAATACTGAGGAACCAGCAGAAAAAGAGGATGTTGATGACAACCAAGCTTTAGACGATTTGGATTTAAGTCTTCCAATGAAGAAGAAAAAGAAAAAGAAAAAGGTCAAATCACAACATTTATACCAGTCATAGATTATTAGCTCTAGCATGCCTAATATGGCGAGATTGACTGGAATATTATAGAGAGGAAAATAAAACATTGGGAGAGAACAAAATGGTGGCAAAATAAATGACAATGTTCTAACAATTTCGAGGACTTCATATTCCAGCTATATTGCTAGTGTGGTTCCCCCTTGTAGTAATGCCTCAGCATATAGAGGTAGAATATGGAAAACACAGGGTTAATTCCTGCAAAGGGCATATGAGATATTTTTCTCGTATATTTGTTTTTGATTATACAATCTCAGATGCACGAAAACTTAATATAAAGCAAAAATCTCACAATGTTAATGACATGATTAGATCATAGACATGGATGCTGTGCCTGAAAAGTCAGCTGAAAATGAAGAAGAAGATGAAGGAGATGCCAATGAAGCTGATGACATCATGAATGGCGAAGACAGAGATTACACTTACGATGAGGTAATTAAGGCTGGAATTAACAGCCTGACATACATAGATCAAGATGATCTTTCAAATGCATTGTTGATGTGTCATTATCCCATTTTTTAAACATCAAAATTTGTTAGAATTTTGATTTAGAAATGTATTTAATACAAGTGGTGTCAGAGTCCATTGATCAGTCAAACTTATGGCCCAGTGACTAACGCAAGTGTTTTTTGTTGCAGCTTCTAGAGAGAGTGTTTGATATCATGAGAGCTAAAAACCCTGACATGGTTGCTGGAGAGAAGAGAAAGTTTGTCATGAAACCACCTCAAGTGCTAAGAATAGGCTCCAAAAAGACTTCTTTTGCTAACTTCACTGATATCTGTAAAATGTAAGTTCCATCATAGTCCATTCATTCCAACTGTTTCAAAAAAATGCATGTGTAATTTGGGCATAGTAAAGAGATAATGGAGAAACTGGCATTTCAGTTGTCAGTCCTTTGTCTGAGTAATATGTCAGTCCTTTGTCTGAGTAATATGAGAAACTGGCATTTCAGTTGTCAGTCCTTTGTCTGAGTAATATGAGAAAAAACGAGAACAAATTGAGGAGTATTAATAGTGATGAAAAAATAAGATGACAAGCAAGAGAAAAGAAAGCACCTAAACAAAGCCAAACAAAAGGGTATAAAAAGCAATTAGTGAGAAATAAGAAAGTCATCTATTACTTTAGATGTCTGAAAAATAAACTGTATGTATTTCTGTTTCAGATTACATCGTCAACCTAAACATTTATTGGCTTTCTTGTTAGCTGAGTTAGGTACAAGGTAATGAATCCTCTTTTGCTGTTTCTATGTCATTGTACTTCGAAAATATCATTGCTGTCACAGTGATTTTATTTTAATTTGTTGGAGTAAATAGAGAATAATACATGGGCGCGCGGAGATATGAAATTTATCTTCGAGTGCTCAACCCGATATCTCACGAGTGAGCGCAGCTAACGAGTGAGATATTGAGTTGAACACAAGAAGATAAATTTCATATCTCCAAGCGACCATGTATTATTCTGTTTATTATTAATATAACTTAAAAAGTAAATCTCGCTTTGTGATTGGCCGGACAAAAATCCAAATTGATAAATAGGAATATCACCACTGAACACATGTGTTGATATGATTTTTATCACATGAGAGAAACACTGTATGTTATATAATAAAAGAAAATTCTTTAAGAGTGATGGAACTGAACTTCATAGTGACCTCAAAGTCAGAGTCTTCACTATGTTGGAGAGCTTTGGATACTGAATCATTGGGATTTTTAGCTCTTGCTAAATGAACAGCATTTTTTTCTACACAAAGGAAATTTACTCCATATATAAAAGAAATCACTTCTATGCATTGTCATGTTTTTTTATTTATATTATTATTGTTTATTTCACAACTCCATTTCATACATGACAATTTTTACATATACAGCACAACTTCATCTACGTTTACAACTCATTTTATATCTATTAAACACTATCTGTCCCTGGCTACTTAACTAGACAGAAAATTTTTGTATTTTTTTTAGTGAGAGAGAATTTTTTGATTTTTTAAAAAACTATTTCATATTCTAATCTTTCATAATAATTAATAATTTGACGAAAATTGCCATATGATATGGCAGTCGTGACTGTTGAAAGGGACAATAGAATTTGGACTAAAGTCATTGACATGAGAATAAGTTAGGTCTCCCAGAGTAAAGTATAAAGTAAAGTAACCATATTTAACGTCAGGAGTCCCTTTTGCCGAAGCTAATCTTCCAGAGAGCCGACGGTGCGCTCATTTTACTCCCCTCTTTCCGTCAATGCTCCGTTCTACGGGTATTTAAAGCTACTACAAGCTACACAGAACAAAGTATTCTTTGTTCCTGCCAACAGTTGTGGCTGCCATCCATAAACAGATGCAAAGCCTCTATAATGAGTTACATGAAACAGTTACAAATATCATGTGGAAATGTTGTGAGTTATATTGCAAAGTGATGAAAACTGTTTGTTTGTTTGTTTTTTTTTTTTTCTAGTGGTTCTTGTGATGGTAATAATCAACTTATAATCAAGGGACGTTTCCAACAAAAACAGATAGAAACAGTGCTCAGACGTTATATAAGTAAGCAATATATCATTTATTTATTATTTTCTGCATTTGATCACACTTTCCACAAGTTACCTAACATCAAATATCACGCACTGTTTCTCCAGCACAATGTGTAAAGTTGTTTTCATTAGCTTTGTTTTCACTTGTCTTGGTGTCACAATCAGAACCAGAAATGGAGTCATGAGCACTTTCTGTTGAAGTGAAAATAGAACAAAACAGTGATCAGAGTCGTGGTTGTGGGAACCAGAGTAAAAAAAAAATTATAGCTGTACAACTTATCCAAACAATCACATTCTAAAATCTATAACAAATGATTTTGTATGGAGATGTGCAGTAAAACACTGTCACTTTTCAATCCTATTATTCGCTGCAATATTGAGAAAATAATTATTATTTGTATTGTCCACAGAGGAATATGTTACTTGTCACACCTGTCGGTCTCCAGACACTATCCTACAAAAAGAGACAAGATTGTTCTTCTTGCAGTGTGAAACTTGTGGATCTCGATGCTCTGTTGCAAGTATTAAATCAGGTTTCCAGGCTATTACAGGAAAGCGAGCTCAACTCAAGAACAAACAACAGTAAAAATACTTTGGAAATAATAGTGGAATTCTTGATATAATATCATCAGGATATTGTTCAATGGGAGCCATTATCTTGGACTTTATTACCAGAACATATAACCGTATTGGTTTGATAATCTTGATGGACATAAAGAACATCTCAATAAATAAAAGAAAACCGAATATTAAGTGTAAATGACCTGGAGTGATGGCAATGCCAAGTTAACTCTGTAGTGTTAACTTGAGCAGATGGCAGTATAGTAATCTTTGTTAATTCAATGAGTGTTACAGCAAAAACTGTTTGAGCGTTTAATGTAAACGTTTGGATCATTTGTTTGGACGTTTTTTTACTCAATTGTCGTGTTTCCAAGGAGATTAGACATTGTTTTACTCCTAAACCAATGAAAAGTCTTGTGATGGCTCCGCCCATAGAAACGTTTGACATCTCACATAACAAAGGAAAATTTAAATTGTCTAAAGAAACCATCAAAATGTTCTCATTAAACGCTCAAACGGTTTTTACTGTATTAGAGTAGTTTTCAAAAGCCCATTAAACAAAGTGTACTCATGTAATAAAGTGTACCAAGATGTAATAAAGTGTATCACCGTGAAAACAACAGAAATTCAAACGAATATGTTGACAGTCACTACAGTGCATATGAATCATGGGTTTTTAAAAATCACTCTATTCCACTAAGATTATAATGGAAGTAGAATGCTTAAGCTCTGGGCAAACAGTTTGGATTTTTACTTTGACTCACATTTTGATTTTATCCATTGTCCAAATTGGATTGGACATTGAAATGAGTTTGAAAGTGTATGTTAGATAAACTCGAAATGTGAGTAGTAATAAAACTTACTGCACAAATTATTATATCTTACCATCTTAATCTGAATGTCTATTTTTGTTTTGGTTAGTGTAAATGTTATGTTATGAAGAAACACAAAGCAGTATTAAGGGTCAGGTCTCGGCAGTGCCTATAATGACCAGCCTACATTCTGATACTAAGAAAACCTTACCTCTGGAAAACGAGCAGTAATTAAGACACAAATCATCTTCTATCCTATTGCAAACACTATTATGTAGTCATGATAAATATTATACAATTTGAAAAGCAATAAAATTGATTTACAGTGCTTGAAACTGACAAGGAATTTTTATTTAGATTGACGGAGATCTTATTTTAACTGAGCCTCTCACAACTGCGAGAATACCCTTAAAAAGGCGACTATGAATGACCAGAAGCACAAACACTTCAGATGATTAATAATTCCATTAATTGAAAATGGAATTGATTATTCGATTGCAATGATCAAATTTGATGACAATTCTACCAAATTCAAAAGAATATATTAAACTAATCAATTTTACTAGAAGGAAATCATGAAAGTTCTATGTGTCCATGCTTGTATTTTGGCTTTGGGTTATACATTTGAATTTTAAAGTGAAACGCTAAATTTTCGTGAATTTACATGTTTCTATTAATAGTTGAAATGAAAGTTTTGATGATTAAAAATAAATTTTTCCAAAAAATTGCAAGCGGAAGAATATTCACGAAGTATTAGAACGCTGGACTGGCGGTCACCCTGTGTATCTTACATGGGCATGCGCTGAGTAACTTGGAATATGGCGCGAAAATAGTGAACGCAAATATGTTGTGAATTACTTGAAATCACTGCAGAAATTTCGACGAATTCAGCTGTTTCTGAATATAAACAGGGAATAACTGACTTTAATTTCAAGGTAAATATGTTTTTAAGTCGATAAACAGTGTTTTTCTCTCAAAATGCCTCGTGTTTTGGTATCGTAAGTTTTATGATTTATTATATACAAGCTAGAGATCGAGAGGTAACTGATAGTAAATACAGAATTTTGATGTGCATTTTACACAAACTGAATTAATGAAATAGCATTGAGATGGCAATAGGAGCTGGTAGCCACGTACAATAAGCTTACTTATATTCTATAAACTCAAAAGATGTAACTTAAAAGTTTGAACTTAATTCATTCGACTACATGTATATGATGAAATTTTGTATGCGTACATTAACAAGATTATGCACCTATCAGCAGCTACCCCTTGGGGTTGACCCCCGGGCTGATCAGGGAGATTGTGAAAATTCATATACAATGTTGTTAATTTTCCCTTGGGGAAGGGAAATGTCCTTTACAATGTCCCCTGGTCAAGGCATTCAGTAATGTACAATGTCCCTTCATCGTAATAACAAAAATCACAATCTCCCACCTTGGAAATTTCACAACAAAATCAATGTCACTAATTTTCCCTACACCAGGGGCAATAACTGGATCAAATCTACCTATATTCCCCCACCTATCTCCCTGGTCAGCCCGGGGTCAACCCCAGGGGGAAGCCGCTGATAGGTGCATTATGTACATGTAGAGCGTGTGTTGATAGACTGTTTAGCTTTGAGAATTACGAAAACATGCTAGAACATTATTTGAAGAATTGAATGTTATTATTTAGATGGATAACATCAATGAGAGGAATGAGCACTTGAATACTGAGATAGTCTGTACTGTAGCTGGTCTGGGATATGCAGAAGGAAATGAATACTTTAAAAGTCCTGACTGTTTAGGTGAGTTGTAACAAGTGGGGTGTTCAAACAATGTTGAAACACTATATACAGTTGACCCTCCCATATTGGACTATCGTTGGAATAAGGAGCAACTTGTGGATTGCGGCATATGGCCAGGGATGGTCATCAGAGTTTTTCAAAAATACCCCTAAAAGATACCGAACGTGTCTCAAAATGACTTGGCTTCACAAATTTTTCATCTCTGAAAGATACCAAAAAGTGAGAATTTGGCAAATGTCATATTTTCAAACTCTAAAAGAGACCAAATTGCAGATTTTTACCCCGACAAGTTTCCCCGATAATTTACACTCGGAGTCCCCCCGGGTTTAAATGCCTGATTAGCAGTCAGGGGGTGATGACATACAAAATCCTGACTGCGTTAGATAATTGTTGTTAATTGTCATATCATTTTAAGTTAAAAATAATGTCTTTCAACCTTGTTCATTTATTTGGATCAAGTGAACTAACCAGTACTGCAAACAACTTTTTGTAGAGAGTCTAAAAGACCTGATAAAGTTCTTACGTCGTGATGACTCAACATGTGAAATTCGAAGACAAATGGGCTCAGCCAAGATACTACAAAATGTGAGTACCAGTATACATTTTATTTGATAGATATATATAATATATTCATGGAAAACTCAGCTTGTTTTAACACTTAGCTGGTGGTAAACTTCATCATTCTTAAAATCATGTTATTTTCTGGTATTTCTTGTATTATGTAGGATCTAGTGGCCATTTTAAAGAGTTGTACTCCAAAGGAAACTGACATCTTCAACATGGTGATCAGGTAATAATAATAGCGAAGAAGCTGTCTTTATTGGCCAGACAACTACTTACGAAACAAACAAAGCATGTTACCTCTAAGGCCACTCTGTTAACCCCTGATTTTATCCTTTTTTTGATACATGTTAGAGATATAAAAAGCTCAACAGTAATCTATTATTCATCATAATCATCCTGGTGAAAAAATAAAACCATTATAAGCTCTTTCCACTCACATTGGATTGTCCATCAAATCATAGGTTGATGGTGAATCTCACTCAACCAGCTGTACTGTGCTGGGAAGGACAGAAAGTCCCAGAGGACAAGACAGGGCAACACTATCATTTAGAACTGGTCAATCATCTCCAGGGATACAAAGAGGTAATGCATGCCCTGTAGTGTTGTCATGACAACACTATCATTTAGAACTAGTCAATCATCTCCAGGGATACAAAGAGGTAATACATGCCCTGTAATGTTGTCATGACAACACTATCATTTAGAACTAGTCAATCATCTCCAGGGATACAAAGAGGTAATACATGCCCTGTAATGTTGTCATGACAACACTATCATTTAGAACTAGTCAATCATCTCCAGGGATACAAAGAGGTAATACATGCCCTGTAATGTTGTCATGACAACACTATCATTTAGAACTAGTCAATCATCTCCAGGGATACAAAGAGGTAATGCATGCCCTGTAGTGTTGTCATGACAACACTATCATTTAGAACTAGTCAATCATCTCCAGGGATACAAAGAGGTAATGCATGCCCTCTAGTGTTGTCATGACAACACTATCATTTAAGACTAGTCAATCATCTCCAGGGATACAAAGAGGTAATGTATGCCTTGTAGTGTTGTCATGACAACACTATCGTTTAAGACTAGTCAATCATCTCCAGGGATACAAAGAGGTAATACATGCCCTGTAATGTTGTCATGACAACACTATCATTTAGAATAACTTAATAAATTATCAAGACATTGATAGTATCTGTATTTCTTTATAGGCATTCACTAATCTGGATGTCATGGCTGCAATAGGCAAAGAACTTGCTAAGCTGTTACAAAAGGTAATTATTATATTTCAAGTCATTGCACTGCACTGTAATGTTTTTGAAATGGACATTTCTGTGATAGACTCTGATAGACATTGGTGGATTAACATTTTGTTTTTTGCATTCTAGGATTGGGAGAGCAGAGATGAAGAGGACTACTTACTGATTGAAAGAATTCTACTTTTGATTCGTAATATTTTGCATGTTCCTGCAAATCCACAAGCTGAAAAGGTAGTATAGTCATGATATAGCTGTTTGCACTTAACAACCAAGAAATAAAGCCTTAACAATGGATGTTGACAATTCAGTTTCAAATGATATTCTGATGGTCAGGGGTTGCATTATCTTTTTTGCATAAGTGTTTGATTATTTGAAGTAGGCGTCATTGCCCCAAACAAATTCTAGGAGGGTCTGGGGGCATATTTATTAAGTAAGACACAAAATAACTGGTGGTAAGAGGTAAACTATGCAGCGCTATACTGCCAGTAGCCACCTAATTATCAAAAATCCTAGATAGTGGCATAAGATTTATTTCTGTGCACATTACAATACAACAGAATAACTTGCTTAAAGCCACTTACATAAACTGTGTGTACCCATGTGGGGGAAGCATGATGAGGAATATGACACCCCATCCCACGTGAGCAATGAGTTAAACACAAACATGATAGCTGCAAATTAAATATTTTAGCACCTTAAAATCCACCCTTGTCTACAAATGCAATTAAGCAGTTTGCATGTTGTTATAAGTTAGTATGTTGTAGGTGGCTTGTTGAGTGAATTACTTCACATTATAAATATGGTTTTGACTTCTTTCTGCAGAGGACAGATGATGATGCAAGTATCCATGATCAAGTTGTTTGGTGAGTAGTGTTTTAGGAGTGGATCTGTACATTGCACTGTTGTGTAATAGGCAGTCTGCATGATGATGTGGAATGCTACCACTACCTGCATGCTTTGCTGCTGATTTTCTTTTGTGTAATGAAATTAGTTCAAATTGTTCTGTTAATCTCCATTAAGAATTTGAACATGAAATATAATTTGCAAAGAATACTGGTAGTGGTAGTAAAATGATGCCATGATGCAAATTGCTTATTAACTAGGAATTTAGTTTCTTATACTTTATTTATAAATTTATACTGATTGACAAAACAAACATTTTTTTTAATAGGGAAAATAGTTATATAATTTCATTTTCTTCATTCTATAGTTATTGTTTGAGGTCATCAAGTTGTTTGTTTCATGTGCATAACATGAAACTGTACGAAGTATTTGGAAATGTCTCCATGTCTCAGTGTGTGATTTCCCACTACAAACCTGCTTTATGTCATATACTGAATGAATTCATTTTTTAAAGGAGTCTCCATCAGAATGGCATAGATGACTTATTGATTTACATTGGAAGCTCTCCAGATGAGGTACAAGACAGTATTGTTATAATGGATTTCAGCATTTTTAATATGAATTATTGGTACTGCTGTGATTCTCACTGTTCGGGATTGTACTCTCTGCTAATTTTTATTGTTTGGACTGCAATTGTTATTTCAGAGGAGATGGTGTATGCATACCATTGAAATCATCTCTTTGATGCTACGAGAACAGGTAAATAGTGTCCTTTCTATTATCTAAATTGTGAATAGGTCTTGTTGTTAGGCCATGATATGGTTGTTGAATATATAATTATATAAGTGATATATTATTCGTGTAACTTCCAATAGAATACAGTGATTGAATTGGTATTACATTCTTGTGCTGACGTCCTTAGTGTTAAATATTTATTGTGTTGGTGTTTTGATTATTCTTTGTTTTAATCATCTTTATCTTTATTCATCTTTATGTAGTTGAAACATTTTTGCCCTGAAGATGCGCAATTAGCGCGAAAGCTTGGCTTACAAATAAAACGTGGAAAAAAACAACTAATTGACTATTTATTGCTGCTGTTATTGTACTGAAGGAATAGAAAACAACGCATCATGCTCCATGGAATTATAGACTGCACATGAATTTTAAGATGAGAGAAGCGTTAGGGAAAGCATGACTGCAAAGCTTCTGAAGTTCTTAAAATTACCAAGTGCTTTATTGCTGCTGAGTTTTCTATTCCTTTTACAAAACACAGTCACAGTTTTACGGCAGATTTTCTGTATTATTCTATTTGTATTATTATTCTACAAACCTTCAAGATCTCTTTGTTCCTCAAATTCTCTTCTTCTAAAACCACCTTATTATAATTTGAAAACCTATGGATGTCGATCGTTCTCGTTTGCTGCACCTGAACTGTGGAACTCTCTCCCTCTGTCCTTAAGATCCTGTTCGTCTGTCCCTGAATTCAAGTCTCAACTCAAGACTTATCTATTCAAATCTTATTTTGATTGATATTTTTCATTTATGTTATAGCGCATAGAGCATTTATTTGGATATGCGCTCATACAAATGTTATTATTATTATTATTATTATTATTTATTGTAAAAAATAAATTGAAATGTGCACTGTACTCTCATAGAGATGCATCTCAGCCAATCAAACACATGTTATATCTCAAATATTTTGTAATTGTTTTTAACTCTCATTTCTCATAGAAACCTGAAAGCTTAGCACGTGCTGGTGAAGAAAGGTCACAAAGTGAAAAACGTGAAGATGAGAGGCAAGTCTTTAGTGCCATCAGAATCTCTTCTGAATTGACATTATTATCCCAGCCTATCATGATCCACTTCATTGTTCTTACTACAGTCAGTTTCGCAGGAGTGTAAAGTGGTACAGTTACAATTCTGCTACAGACTATACTGATGACAATGTGTCTGCATGTTTTCTTAGAAACTACAGCTACGACACAATATTATGGTGCTATTTCCCACTCAATTGAAATCAACTCTATCACCAAATTGCTATCAACACTATCATCACCATCACATCACTAGCACCAAGTTATCATCTTCGGGTTGTAACAAATTATCTAATATCAAGTTATTATGTGTTATTTCTAACCAAAACAGGCAATTGGAAATGCTTAGAGAAAGGGAGCTAGCAGAAAAAAGAAAAAATGCCTTAAAATTTTCAGGAAGGTTTGTATTTGGACAGCATATTTTTCTATTCATTTGATAGTTCTTGACTTAAATATTCATAAATTCATATTATCTGTAGTGGATTCTTGATTATCCAAACTTTTTTACTTGGATAATAATGAGGTTTGACTGTGTGTGGAACTTACTATTAAAAAATGTTATAATTTCTAGACACTCAAGGTTTGGTGGTACGTTTACAGTAAAGAATATGAAGTCCATTGCTGATGATAGAGAAGTCATTTATCATAGAAGTCTAGCAGGTAACAAACTACACAAACAGTACAGAGAGTGTACTTATTTCATCATTTTCCTTGACATTACCATCTAAGTCTTCACAGACTCTTCTTCATGAAAATTCAGTCCTGTATATAAAAGTTTCTTAGAAATTTATCTGATCAGTCATCTTGAATCACAGTAGTAAATGGGTAGGTGAACATTCCCAACTTGAAAAAGTTTAAATTTGCTCAATGATGAATTGTAGGAAGGGAATTTTGGGTGGCTTTGAGAATGATGCTTTTTTGGAAGTGAAACTAGCTTGTGACTAGAAAATAAACATTCTCCTATAGTAGGCTATTGTAAGTCTTTGTGATGTTTAATATCACTTTATTGGGCTTTTAATAACAGATGCGAAGAATATGAAATTTGATACGGAGAAAAATGCAAGAAAGAAAAGAAAGAATCAGATGCTCGCTCAAGATATGGTGTCTGAGCGAAGGTCTACTTTAAGTATCAGGTAACCCATAATAATAACTAATCAATCGAGATTATTCCAAACAATATGTTCTACCTTGCAACTGAATTGTCATGCACTAAAAACCATCTAACTGGTCTTTTCTCAAGTTTTCATTGCGTATGTCCTTGAAAATCCGAACCATGTACAGTCAAACCGTGCTCATCCAGATTTTTCGATTATCTAGACTTTTCCCCTTTGTCAGGAGGAATCCGGGTAATTGAGGTTGGACTGCAGTGACTTTGTAGATACTACCTTATTCTCTAAAGTTTTAAGTTCTCTTTCATACAAACTCTTTTAGGATTGTGTGTAAATGGTGTAATAGATATACATTGATTTTGTCAAAAGCACTAAGTGCGGAAATTACTATTTTTTTATTGAATGATTTATTTATAATTTCAGGCTTTTTTTGAAAGAGTTTTGTAAGCAGTTTCTTGAGCATTGCTATAATCCCTTACTCTATATCGTCAGGGTAAGTCAACTATTACACATGCATGTCTGGTACTCTGGCCAAGATCTGTGAACATTAAGTTTAATGATGCTTCCTGCTCTTTCCATTCTGTACATAGGATAACATAATGCATGAAAGATCTCAAGAGAATGACGAGAGTTACTTTCTCTGGGCAATGAAGTTCTTTATGGAATTCACCAGACATTATAACTTCAGAGTTGATTATGTTGGGTAAGTAAAGATATATTACAGTACAGACATCAAGTTATGCTTGAATACAAAACATTGCATCTAAGGCCAGGAATACTTCGACCCACAAGATCATGGTAATTTTATTACTTAGAAGACACTGATTCACATGGGCTCAGACCTTACAAATACAATCTCTTAAATTAATGCTTAACAATATTGTAGTATACTACTTTGTGGGTCAATATTTATTTCAGGGAGACGATGAGTGTTTCCAACTTTCAATATGTCCTTAAAATCATGATGCAATACTACGAAAGCTTTTTAGAAGACAAACAACACCCTGTGACCTGGGGAAGAAGGTAAGATATAAATGATAAACATCGTACCGCTGGTCATTTATGTTGTATTATGTTATATTATTGATTGATGTCATGTAATCGATACGAGTCACATGATTGCTAGGTAAAAAGCTGAAGACGTCCTTGTGGTGTTGTGTAGATTGTCACGTCTCCATGCTTAAGCAATTTTACCTAACATTACAATTTATATGCTTACTCTTGAAAAACATTGTGTGGCTGAGATATCTCACTGTTCGGCTAATCAGAATTTATTTTCCATTGAATGACATGTTCTGATTGGCCTATCTGGGATGTGCACACTGTCAGTTGATTTTGGTGCAATCCTCAAAATAAAAAGTAACTAATGGACAAAGTAAGTTGGGACATTTTTTGTACATCAAAAGAGATGTTTGCTGCAGACATTCACCTTTTACGTCAAAATATATGTTATTGATACCCCATAAATCAGCTCAATCTACAATCTGTCTGTTTGTCTATATGTATATATTTATAATAATGATTAAATTTCAGACTTCATCTGGCTGTGCAGGCCTATAAAGAGCTGCTAATGTATGTCTTGTATATGGACACTTCAGAGGATGAAAATTTAAGGGAAAATGCCAAAGTTATTAAAGGTAAACAGTTGTCAGATGTACATGTATAGTACAACACCAATATGCCAAATAAGGTCATATTCAGTACTCATGGATGCCAATCTTATCAATAACAAAAGTTTACACAAAAGAATCTTGAAAATGTTTTTGCCATTGCAGTTGTCCTAATTTGGCATAATTTTGCATTTTTCTCTAAATAGTGATGCTTCATGTTTACTAACAAACAAAGTGTTATGCTAATGTGCCAACCAGAACTATAATAAGCTCTATTGAAATAACGGCCAATCACTGTCTGGTTGGCACATGAATAACAAAGGCTTACATCAGCTGAAGTATTGCTATTGAACCCAAAACAACCACAAAATGAAATGATTACACAGTGCAGTAATGACCAAAGCTAATGACAGGGCTCGTACTGCTTCTCCTTGAAATCCTTGAAAAGCCCTGGAATTGAAAACACGTTTTTAAGGGCACTGGAAAAGCCCTTGAATATAGCAAAAATCGTTAAACTCCTGCAATACTCCTTAAATTTTATTTATAATATCAGACTTTCTGATCAAAATAAATTTTTAAGAAAAATATTTGAAGAGCTTTAATTTTGCTGCTCCGTTTCATAATTATTTAATGTTGTCATTCCAGTTTTTTCCATTCCAACTTTCGGTATTGATTTGGGGTTCCTGTGTTCCTGTGTATTGCGGATGTTTCACACATACCCTGTTTGTGCCTTCTTGCCTCTCGTTTTCAGTTATTTGAAATTAGCCCTTGAAAATCAAATTTTTGTGCTTGAAAAGTTCTTGAAATGTCCTTGAATTTTATATTGAAAATGTAGCACGAACCCTGTAATGACTCCAATTCTCCTATTCATTTGACTATTCATCATTTGACCAGCATGAATGTTTTGGTTTCAGCCAATGTGTTTTATGTAGTTGAATATCGTGAAATCTTTATGCTTCTATTGAGAAAGTTTAACAAGGCCAAGCAATCAAAGTAAGTATCAAAAGCTGTTTATGTGGTGGTGCAGACCCTCCTGGCAGGCTATGAGAGACTGTGCTGTGTGGCAAGCTGTTGTCATGGACATCCTGGCCTCGGTTGCCAAAGGATGATGATGATGATGATGATGAAAACAATACTGGATCCAACCATAATATACTTATTCTTGATGATAAAAATTGATATTTTTGTATTCATTTTTGTATTAAACTTTATTTTTTTCTATCAGTTTCAATGGTCAATTTTTTATTGATAATGTTTTGGAAGAAGTAAACCAGATATTAGGTGATGGGGAAGTTCATTTGGAGGAGCATGTCAGCTGGAGGTTGTGTGCCGTTGTCACATGATCAAGCCCTGCTTTTGCAACTGAGTCAAACCATCTGATGCCATGTTACATAATGTTGTTATTGACAATTACAGGTCATATCTAAGAGATCTAGTGGAAACTTTCCATGTGTTCATAAAAATGCTGGAGCAGTTTTGCCAAGGAAAGAGTCATGTTGTTGTGCAGGTATTTAGTAAGAGCAATAATGATTGAAACATTTGAATAATGTAGTTTCACCAATGCATTAACACTATTTTGTTTTATTTCAGCAAAAGAAAAAAGCAAAAAAGAAAAGAAAGAAGTCAGCAAAGAAAAGTAAATATTAATTAATTATTGATAAATATTATTATTGCTTTTATTTTTGTCAAATTCTCTAAGCACACTTACTTCTTGCCTTAAAAAACATTTCCTCTTTTTTGAATGTCTGCTTACTATTTGTGTTTTATATGTATCATAAATAACTCGTTAGATGTTTTTTGTGTAATACAGGTGGATATTTTGCGAGTTGTGAATGCATTTTGCCCCCCAGGTGAAAAAACATGTAATAAAATATATAATAACATGTTGTCTTGCTATTAGTGTTTGCAAGTGTACCACTAACAAGTCATGTTTTTGACAGGTCTAAGGATCAACCTTACTCCAGAACAAGCTGATGAAATGTGGCAAAACATGGCATCTGAGTTATCATCACTGGTACAAGGGCACGCTGGTGATATTCCTGATTCAGCTGTACCATTTGATGCAGCATCTGATGTTACCATGGAACATCAAAGGTTTGGCACCTCACAAACAGTCTTTGTGCTCATGACAATTCATTATTGATCATAAATTATCATTATCATTTATTATTATTATTACATATTGTGGTTTTGTCTGTGATACCACGTCTGGTGACAACACAAACAGTCCTTGTGCTCAATACCAGGCGTTCATCTTGTTCACCATTCATGTTGTCTGTCTTGTGTAATGACCTCACAAACAGTCTTTGTGTCCACTACCAGGCATTTTGTTCAGCATACATGTTGTCTGTCTTGTGTAATGACCTCACAAACAGTCTTTGTGCCCACTACCAGGCATTTTGTTTACCATACTTGTTGTCTTGTGTAATGACCTCACAAACAGTCCTTGTGCTCAATACCAGGCATTCACCATACATGTTGTCTTGTGTAATGCCCTCACAGCGTCCATGATAACTAGGGTTAGGGTAAGATTATCTAGAGTTACTAATGATTATTGATGGTTCTGTATTCAGAACAATGGCATTATGTAAGATACAGACATACTTACAAGGTGGTCAGTATGCCGATGCTGCAGCTTTCCTTAGAGCTGCCAGGTAATTACTGTTTAAGAATGAATGGCCATCTCAACAAGCTTATGTTTTAATCTAAATTAGATGAATGTATGCCTGTTTATTCATAAAGTTTATTCAAAAAGACTTACACAATTACAGGTCCACAAATCTTTGAACACTTTGACTTTAGATTTCCAGGCACAAATATAGTCTGTGGTGTGTAGTTATCATACAATAGTATTCACAGGGAAATTCCCTTTTTAAGACAGGATGTTTTGTTTCAGATAATAATGCTAGACTATTGATTGTTATTTTTTTGCTTTCAGAGAAGTTTGGCCTAATGATGCATTTGGTTCTGCTGACATTGAACCAGAAGATGAGTTTATGTGTCTTCATGACATATTCAAAATGACTGATCTTCCTCAAGGTAAACTAGCACAAATCATTATTTGAAAAAAGAGGGGCTAACAAGCAGCTATGCTTCTCCACTTTTTCCAAGCTTGTGTATACTCTGCTAGACAGCTCCCCCAGGACCCCTCCCCACCCCTGTGAGAAATATCATTCCAGCATCCATAGAGTCATATCTCCCCTAAATCAGTGTTGAATTGTAATGAAGTCTAGAATCAAACTAAGCTGTTATGTGATATTGTCTAAGTTCTTGTCAGTACTGTTGATCTCATGTTACAACTAACATGTCAAACTTTTACTAGATGTCTCACCATGTGATGATGTAGCTGCTGAAAATGAAGAAGAATTACCGGGTAAGTTAATGGCATTTAAGAAATGATATACATCTTTTCTGTTTGCATATGTTTATATACTAGCCTGTGTCATGGCTAATATTGATAGATGCATTTGTGTTTTTTACAGAGGAAGAAGAACTAGAGGCTGTTATCACAAGAGAAACAGAGTTTGATTTCCAAGGATTTCTCAACAAGTAAGACAGTGGATTAAGTACATATTTTCCTGCGGTGGTTTCAGTGTCAGTGGTTGTAATATTGTAATTTAATGATTCCCTACAATGTCTATATCTCTTAACTATATATGAATTTCTCTAGCTTTTCTATATTTAGTACATCATTTGATAATAAACGTTTTGTTGACTGTATTCAAGCTATTGACTGGCCATTTATTGTGCTGCACCGCTGTGATTATAGTTTTGCTTTGGCAATTATGTTGAGGTCTAAGTGTTCAATTTTAGTTTGATGTGGATGGCAATTTTAAATGAGATCAGTAAAAAGTCATCTATTTGGTTGTCATGTTTGTGCACTACAACATAATAGAGCATTGCACCGGCAACACCATGAGTATATTCTCATTGAAGCCCAGATTTTGGGGGGTCTTTCAAGCCATTACTTAAATTGCTTTCATCACTGTGACAATCATTCAATTTACTGTACACTACATGTACACCAGAAACCCACTTATAACAAAGGAAGCCCAATTGAATAATCCCAATGGTTCTAAAAATGTCTTGTTTTGTTCTAGGCTTGCTAACCCTTCACTCATCCAACCATATTGCTGGTTGTTACAGTTTTATCAGGAAAACACCAGTAAAACCAACCATTGTATTGCAAAGATGCTGCATCGTGTTGCTGTTGATCTTAAGATGTACCCCATGCTATTTCAATTATCACTATTTATGGTCTTCAATAAAATACTACACTGTCCTGCCTCAAACCAGTACAAGGTGACTTGTAGCAAATATGGATTGATTCGTTGTAATTGGTTAATAATTTGTTGTTGTTGAGTGAGCTGGACGAAGGATTGATTAAATTATACTAATATATAATAAAACACTTTAATATATAATAAAACGCTTTAATGGGTTAAAAAAAACTGACTTGCATAAAGTAATTTTCAGCTAGGCCCTAATAGAAATATAAAATGAAAAATTGATCAAATGATTGTTTGATTGACATGTTGATGATCACTTGTCTGTAGCCTGGATATTCAAATGTTCAATTAGATTATCAAATAGTATTTGACAATTTGTTTTTGTTCTAGGAGTTGGCCAAGTTTTCTCGTTTCATTGTCAGCAAGTTCTTCTCTTTGCTACCTAAGAATCCAGTTCTGTGTGCTGAGATGATAGCCTGGAAAAATGTAGATGCTTGCTATGAAATAGTGGAAGGCTATGGTAGTCTTGATTTCAAGTATGTTGATATTAGTACAAAGGTTTGATGAATGTCACGGTGAAGTGGATATTAATCATTGATTAATGTGAGTCTAGACCAGGGACAGGAGAGCTCGAACAGGGGCTAGGTAATCTGTCACATGACTATTAGTACAATTAATTAACAGAGTCTCTAGCTCACATGATAGACATGGAATTTGTAATATAGTTTTCCAAACCAATCAATAAGTTGCACATGTAAAGTATTACGATACCAGCCAATCAGAAATGTACACATTTACTCGTACAATTAATAAGTATACATGCACGCAGTTAAGGAGTGTCATTTGCCTTTACTCTCACAACTAGCATTCTCTCACAACTAGCATTATATATAACGTTATAAAATTGTTTAAATGATCGGTCAAACAAAGATTGCACAGTGTCATGCTAGAAACTATAAAAGAGATTGAAATTTGTAGCATGGTTCCATGCTCCGGAATATCCAAACTTTTTTAGCATTACTTTGACTCCATTATACTTTTTTATTCAAAATGGCCGTTGGATATACAAATCAATTATTGTTGCTAATTTTCTTGATTGAGAAGAATTTTGTTATTTCATGATATGTGTCTTTTACTTAGTTTGTCAGGTTTAGAAGCATAAAGATATGATATGAGAAATATGAATAATGTTTTTCAACTGAAAACTTGAATATTTCACAGCATAGAACTGAAACAAGCTACAAAGGTTACAGGTTTCAATCTCGACCTCAGTTTGTGGTGATAATCGAACAAGTGAACAAAGATCTAAACAGAATCCTGGTCTTCTGTTCACCATTTTCCTCTATTTGTTTAGTTGTATCTGACATTCTGTTTTTTTTGTTTTCTAGGAACTGTTCTAAAGCAGCATCGTCATCATCATTTACTCATGAAGAAGAACAAGAGCTGAAGGAATGTTATGAAAAATACAAAGATGATGAAGGTACATTGGCAATGGTTTTAGAGACTAACAACACATAACAAACCTAAATTTGATGACTGTTTCAGTTTTAATTAGAACTTGAATTATAAGTAATATATACAATATGAGTGGCCGATCTGTATGTCGAGCTGAAGGCGAGACATTTTATATTTCATACAGATCGGACGCAAATATTGTATATTACTTATGAAATGTCTAGATTAATGCTGCTATTCTAGATTGATATTTTTGAAATTAGATTTAATTCAAGCTAAACCTTATGCAAATCAGGACGATTTCTGTATCAGACAGTCATACAAATGCCTTCATGGTAGTGATTTTCTATTGTTCTGAGTTCATTAATTATTCGTTAATTTTATAATTATAATTAAAATCAGTCTTGGATGAAACATCTGAATGAGTTGGATTAAATCTAATAAAATGTTGATTTTTTGAGGGGTGTGCTTTTGGTGGGATTCAAATTGATGTTGAATATTTTTTACTCATCCATCAAGGATGACACTGTCTTTGACAGGGAGGGGGTAGAGTGTGCACCTTTGAAAACTTTGTACTTATCATCCTCTGGCTCAGGAGAACAGGACCACCACTTCCTGCTTCTCAGTGCAATACTTGATTTACCTGTTATTAGCTACCTATCTTATCTAACTTTAAAGTTATTATAGGTAGCTGGTACTACCAATTATGTTTTAAATCAATCTCAAAATTGTAACTATATCCATTCTAGAAAAAAACAAATAGTACTAAATAAAAAAGACTGATTATTAATGTGAGGTATTGTTTGTTAACTACAGATGTGGTTGATAGAATACTAGAAAACATCGCTGATGACACTAGATCAAGAAGGCAGGTAAGGCACCTCAACACATGTGCTTTCCTGCACTTTATTATGTACAATAAATATATCCAGTCAAACCTTATTATCTAAACCTCAATTATCTAGACGGACTTTGAGTATACAGACGTTTTCATAGTATATCCTACTAGGTAGTACTATTTTTAACAATATTTCTTGTTACAGATTGTCAATAAGTTAGTGTCCATGGGACTTGTAGAAGACAGGAAGACCTTGCGCAAGTAAGTTTATAATATTTAGATTGGACTTAAAATAAAGATATTTCAATTTTGTCTTTGTCATTCATTTTACTTAAAATATCTAAGCCACTTCTGATCAAGATATTTCAATTTATAGTATTGAAATATATTTGTTGTTGTTAGAGGAAGTTTAGCTTTCTTTTTTATTTTTAGGAAAGCCAAAAAGAAGAACAGTTGGTCCGAGGGTGAACAAGAACAGCTTAGAGCACTATATGAAGAGTACAAGCATACCCAAGATGGTTAGTTAGAAATTATGGTCCATTATGTCACATGCATGCACTATTTAACCAACTGCGTTGTCACTTTCCGAACACACAACTGGAACTTTTGAGGATTTTAGTTATCCTCAATAAGATCAAGAGAGGAAATTTATCTGAGCAAGAATCAAATCAGCACTGTCAGTTAGTCAACCCATCATTTACCCTAAACTCATTACACATTAGACCATTTGGCATTTCAGCAAATAGTACATTATATCTTGTTTTATTTTGAATGAGGTATGCACAAACAATCACCTGAACTAATTTGAGTACAAAAAATACACTGCAATACTAGGGAAATCATACTAACTTTCAAAATGTATTTGGTGCATTTGCTTTTTTGAACCAAATGATACACTGAATTCCATCTGTTTTGAAGGGGCTTTATGTTATGATAATCTAAAAAATAACACAGTCTGTGACTTCACAGAAAGTGTTATTCAATACATGATTGTTATGTGTTGATGTTTTAGATGTTGTTGAAAAAATCCTGGAACATCTTACAAATACAGCAAGGTCAAGACGACAAGTGAGTTTATAATAATTATTTAAAAAAATCATTGTACAACGAGAAGATGTAGAGCCCTGGTTGAATGTAAACGATCAACAACATAATGAAATTCAATCGTATGGAATAAAACTCTTATCATCATGTTATTTTATACTATTGTATGTCACTTGATGTTTCTAGGTTATCAATCAGCTGGTTCAAATGGGGCTGGTAGAAGATCGTCAATCATTAAGAAAGAAAAGAGCCAAAAAGGATAAACCTCCTAAACAAAGAAAGTCAAAGGTACTTTATGGTTTATATTGACATTAGACAGATGTCCACTTACATGTATTTAAAAAATGAACAACAGCCATGTTATCAAGTCTAAAAACTGGAGCATAGTGAGATAAATAAAGTTAGCTTTCTGATGAAAACTGCCCCAGTGTAGCCTAAACGTTTTACTCAAGTGTTTCAAAACGCAATTATCAACATAACATAAAACTCAATACTGAATTTCATATTGTCAGTTTATATATGTATTACTTGATATTGACATTCATATTACACATAATTATTTGATAGATGGTATTATTAATTTTCATGTATTATATTTGATATGTAGTCTGTATTATTGGTATTCATATATAATCATATTTGATATGTAATTATTATAATATGTTATTTGATATTTAGAATGATGACTATGAAGAAGGTCCTTGGGATGAAGGTAAAAGTATGTTACAGTAAAACCTTTCTATACCAGACCCTCAATATACTGAAATTCTCTTTAAACCAAACAACTTTTTTTTGGTCCAGAATTCAACTTTTTCCAATAATTATCTCTTGTAAAATTAACATCAGTAAACAGGAACCCCATCCAAACCAAACATTTTCTTTGGTCCCAGTACTGTCTGGAATAAAGGGGTTCCACTGTATAGGTTTAAATCACACACAGCTATATATATGCACTTCTTTACAACATTTATTGCTGTTTTAAATGCCATGTGTGTAGAGCTTTATTGTATATGGCATCCTGAGGTTTGGATTGTCGCTCTTCCAATGAATAGATCAAAGTCATTCCTCATTATTAACTAAAGTTCATTGATGCTAGGAGAAAACAAGATCACCAGTAAAGAATATTTAGATACTGACTCATCAGACAGTGATTCTGATGATGATGAATACTTGTTTATATCAACGTCTACTCTGGTATCGCGCATCAAAGAAAAAGGTACTAACTGACATCATCAATGCAGTACGTTTCACTCTCAATAATTCAAAAATATAACTCCATTGATGGTCATACATCAGAATAACTATCATCAAACAGTGTTTCTGCAAGAGTTATGATGTTGTCATTATTGAGTATAATGTTATATTATATAATATATATGCGATCTTTAAGCAATAAACATTATTATTATTACTGCTTTTCATTATGAGAACTTCACCATTGTTTTAATCATCTATGGACCTAATCAGTCTAGATGCTCTTCACACTAAGGTTCTGAATTCTTCACACATTCACCATAATTACACCAATGTTTGACGATTACATGGGCTGCAAGCTATATCTTGATTCTTATGTATGTCTATTGGTGTGTAGGACTTGCAGAACAGTTAGAATGGATCCAAGCCAAACTAAGAAACATTGCTGATGACAGGGAGGACACAGGTACCAACACTAGCTGTTGTTTGGTCAATCTTACTGAATTAATGACATGATAAGCTGTAACAACTCGTCCTCTCCCTCCCTCCCTACCTGAAGGGAAGCTAAACAGGCTTCTGGTGAAACCAATATTATTTTGTTTGTCAAGCATTACCATTGGTTGCTCTGTGTGAACTTTATAAATCGCATCTCATGTGTGCCAAACTCAATGCAAATATTAAAATGATAATGAGCACAAGCAAAATCTTGGAGTAGTTTGCTTTTAATGTGTTACCTGTGAGATTTGACTTTTGAACTTTGTTGAAACAAGAAAACTCATGGTTTTTGTCTGTAGATAAAAGTCAGGCATTGCCAATGAAACTGAGTTGTTGTGTTTGTAGATAACAGTCAACCAGTACCACTGGTGACTATAACTGAAGAAAATGAAGAAGCACTGAGTGACAGGGACTTTGCTGCATTGTTAAAGAAACTAGGACTAGTTCCACCAGCCAGTGAACAGGTAGACATTGCACTGATAAAATGATGTATAACAATATGCAAGGCCGGACCCTGGATTGATATTAAGGGAGAGCTACACCATCTTCAGGAGGGGGTGCACTACCATGGGCCAGTAAGCATAAAATACTGTCAGAGGATATTTTGGAAAATATTTAAGAATACAAAGATGTGAAATCCTTTCAGGAAGGGGTGCACACCACCTGCACCCCTCCCGTAGATCCTCCATGGATATACTATGTATTACTAAATAAATTTTTTTTTTTTCAGGAAACTTTTTGGCGCATCCCAGGAAACCTGAAACCTGATCAGTTGCGCAACTCTGCTGATGAACTCAACACTGCAGGGCAACAAGGTAATGCTGTTTTGGTGTTCCATTAGATATCAAGTGATATTTGAGCTTAACAACATTTCACAACAAGGAAAAAGAAACTAAAACATAAACAGTCTTAGGCAGGCTGGCATACAGTCAGACTGTAAGATGCTCACACTAAAGACAGACAGACAGGCTCTTATTGACACACTTGGTAAGGCAGACAGAAAGACAAAGCAACAAACAGATAAGCAGACAGATAGACAAACCTACAGAGTAAACTCAACGTTGTTTCCATTGTGGGCATCACTTGTGCCTCACACAGTTTGACAGGTAAACACACACAAAAAAAAAAAAAAACAGTGGTTATATTTCTTTTTGTATAAATGTTTAAAGAATCAAGTCAATGATGTGATATCTTTAGTTTGTCTTTAGCTATAATTTAATATGTAAAATGTGTATTATGTCTGTTTAGACCCAAATACTAGTGCAACAAAGAAACGTAAAAACATGCTAGCAGCAATGGCTGCATCTCGTAAAGACACTACTACGAGCGCCAGGAAGAGAAGAGACAGAAAACAAGTCAAACAAGGACAGGAATCCAAAGGAAAGATGTGGAGAATGAATCTCAATAACAAAGATGACAGTTCTAGCAGCAGTGAAGATGAAAGGTATCACCTACAATTAGCACACATATAGACAACATATATGGCACTAGACCTTTCAAAAAGTAGGTCATGTCTTTTGAGGCCTAATGGCTATTTCATGGCTGACAACTTATCTACTACACTATATTTTTATAATGACATTTATATATTTACATATACAGTGGAACCCCTCTATTCCGGATAGTACTGGGACCAAAGAAAATGTCCAGTTTGGAGGGGGTTCCGGTTTACTGAGGTTAATTTTACAAGAGATATGGGAAAAAAGTTGAATTCTGGACCAAAAAAAGGTGTTCGGTTTAGAGAGAATTTCAATATATTGAGGGTCCTGTATAGAGGGGTTTCACTGTATTATATTTATATATTTTTGTTAAGTGCCTTGAGCTTTGATTAAGGCGTTATATAAATCATTTATATTATTATTATATTATTACACATGCTCAATCAACATTTTTCATGTCAGAGCAAAACTCACATGGTTTCTTGCCTTCACATTTCACAGTGAGACTCGCATTGATTCTATTAGCTTGTCTTTGTACATACACCACCAGGGTCCATAGACGGTGGGACATTAATTCTATTATCTTATTCATTATTATTCCATGTGCACAACTGTTAATTATTGAATGTTACCAATAAACTTTCCATATCACCATTTATAATAACAAAGTCATCCATTCTGTATTTTCACAGGGAAGGTGTAGAGGTCCCTGAGGCTGTCAAGGATGCTGGTCAACATACAAATGAACATGAACAAGAAACAAGTCACAATGGTATGACCCTCTAACATTGCTCACAAGTGATTGAGATATTGCACTAATAATTTGTGTAATTATTATCTTATTAACTAAAGATACAAGTTGTGTGATGTGACATGGTGGAGTTGGCAAGTGCGGATTCAGAAATTTTGAAAGGAATGGCACTATCAGTAAAAATAAACCAGGTCTTTCCAAGGGGGGGGGGGCATCAGTTCCCCTGGCCTCTCCCCTGGATCGGCTTCTAGTTGCTGCGATGTTATTCTATAGACCAGTTCATAGTTAACAAATTGCTATCAGTGAGCGTGGGATTTTATGCCAAATCTTTTGTTTTGCCTTCTTTTGTCTTTCACAATACAAAAGAAAGTGAGGAATTTGGGATAAAATCACATGTACACTGAAAGGGATTTTGTAACTATGAATTGGCTTATACCAAGTTGTGAAATCATAAACTGTTATATAATATTTAGATCTTGAAGAAAACACTGAAGCCACACAGAAAACAAGAAAGAAAAGAAAGTTCCACAGTCTTATTGATAGTGATGATAGTGACAATGACAAACACAGTGACATAGAATCAAGTAAACAAGACACACCAGAAACACTGAACATTGACGAGACAAACAATGTTGCCATTGACAACAACACTGAAAGCAAAGATGATGATGATGATGACGATGTTCCGTTGGTGCAACATAAGAAAATCAGAAAAGTCATCTTAGATGATGATGAACATGATGAATAATTATGAATACACTACGACACAAAAATATTACAAGTTATAATGAATTTGCACATTCATGTGACTATATCAAAGCCAATCAGATTGTAGATGTTGCAGTTCAATTGCTAAATTGTTAATAGCTAGGTAAACATAAAGTATGTGAATGCATCTCATACACAATTTATAACATTGCTTTGTAATAGAGACGATTCAGAATGAGTGAGAAACAATACTGTACAATAAAACAAGAAAAATAAATAAATAAACTTCACATAAATAGCAGTGTTAGCCCATGACCCTCACTGTTAAAAAGACTTTTGAAATTTAAAATAATATTACAAAGAGCTATTTTCATCTGAATGATTTATTTTGTTCTTCTATATTCTTTAAAATAGTCTACAGATGTGTAATTGGAAAATGTTGGACCTATTTATAATGTTAATTCTCTTCAATTCATAAAATATTCCTGTAAGGGAAAATATTTGGTATGTTATGTCACCATCTGTTGCTAGGCAACAGGATGATAAATAACCATTTGTGATGCATTTTACAGTAACTTCAAAAACATTGATACGTCTGTAGCTTGTTGATCATCCTTATTGACTGTAACATGATGGACAGTCACATCATGTTGTCTATTAATGATATAATATCATTAGCACTTTGTGTAAGAAAACAATTCTAAGCACAAATAGTGCAAGCTCTTGCTCTGCACTGATTTATGAGCAATAAAACAGCTAAATGTTTTCAACACCCTTTGAAAATAATGCCTGCACCTTTCACTGCACTGTGTACTGATTCACACCCGATGTGGAAAAGCTGTAGTACAAAATATCTAATTCATTGTATAGTTCCTCAAAATATCCATATCTCTTGCCACAGAAGACATCTAATAATCTGGTGATTTGAACTTTTAGTAAAAGAATTTCATATCAATCAATCACAAATCCAAATATTCTAAAAACCACATTTCCTATTTGTCATAATCTTATGAACCTCAGCGATAATACTCTGATACTGGTAACTTGTATACAGAGTGCTGTTAGGTTTACAAGGATGATTTATTAGATATTATTTGGATTTTTTTAAAGAGTGCATGCACTAAAAGTGTGCAACATAAATACCACTAAATAGTGCTATTCTATGCTAATTCTATTGTTTTCTTTTGTTTAATTAGTGCTATTTACTACTAAATAGTGACAATTGTTGCACACATTTAGTGTTTGTACTCTTTCACTATACTACAACTTCCCTGCCAATCAAATGTATTTAAAAACTTCCAGTGCTAATCCATCATGAATTTGTTAGATCCATTGACATGGAGCTAGTTTGATGTAATCCATGTAAGTAAGTAGAGTCCTCTATTTCAATATAGCTTGGTGGTGATGGTTTCTGCAGAGTCATACTACTAAGATCAAAGTCTTGTTTAGAATCACTAGATTGAAGTGCTGTAGAATATACCATTAGTTGATTGAGATTGTAAACACCAGGAAGAGATATTAATGCTTGCAAATGTATGGATAATGTACCATGAGGATCAAGTACAAGTCTTTTAGAAGTCTGACCGACCAATATGAACGAATAAGTAGAGGTGCGTTTGTCACTACTGTCAACTTCTAGAGTAGATGGTATTGGGTTTCCTGTGCTTTGTGAAACGTTTGGAGTTGCAGTATCACTGGTGAGGTAGAAAGAGAGCATGTGAATACAACATTAATGTCGCATCTTATCAGACATTATCACATGTGTAAGGGTTTCATGAGTTGCTGAGCAATAAGAGCATCATCCTTTCACTACTGTGACCCTAGAATTATCATGTTTGAAATGCCAGGGATTAGTTCAGATGTCTATAAAATACCGGCAATGTTGGGGTAAAGTCTCCATCTCAAGAATAACCACTTTTTATGGGCAAAATGTGTGAAACACTTATTTAGTCTAGTTATTGTGCTCGACTGAGAAAGAAAGAATTTACCAAAACATACCTAGGAACTCTTTCTACAAATACATGGACTTGTTGATTACAGCAATTGTGCAGAACAAGTTCTATAGGTACGCTGACCAATCTGCAATATGCAAGAAGTCAGTAAGGTTGATAAGAATCAATGAATGTACCAATTCATAGACTGATTAATTTAAGCACACACAGAAATATTGTTTTATGATGCGCTATATATAAATAAATTGCATTTTAATATCATTATCCATTCATTAATCAATGGTACACAATCACGCCTACCCTGTATTGATGGAAGTAATCAAAGGAGGAATAATAATAACATAAGGAAAAGAGGGATTATGGATTGGAAGGGTCACCAGTAAATGTATGGAAGGAAAAGAAATGAATGACGCTGGGGAAGAATTTGACGAAGGTAAAAGAATGCAGTAAAGAAAAGAGGCAAGGTAGAAGAAGGCTTGGAGAAGAAAAGAAGTGCAAGACAGTGACTACTCTTATTCAACAAATGGCACAAATTGCTTTAGATACCTGTTTTGAGTGAAGTCATTATGTATTGATGGAGGATGATTCAGTGAGTACTGTAGCAGCAATTCTCTGCTGTCTATAGACACTGGGTTATCACTGGGTGTTACTGTTGGCGGCTAAATGATACAACACAAGGCATTAACAAATGGTGCATGTAACTACCAATTAAAGAGTCAATGAAAGGAATGTTAAGAGAAAGATATCATATGCCCTTGGCAGGATTTGAACCCATGTCTTTGGTATTCTAGTCCGATGTGTTAACCACTACACCACAAGGACAACCACGCTGGAAACGCAGCTGAATTGTGAAGTGTACGGCAACCGTGAGCATCCCAGAGCGATATATTTCTCTATAGATAAGTTGAACACCGTAAATATGTACGCATAGAATGAACATTGTAAAGTAGTAATTTATGAATGTGTTCGGTGTGAAGTAATGAAAGAAATGTTATGAGCAAAATATCATATGCCCTTGGCAGGATTTGAACACGTTAAGGAGTCAATGAGTTGAGTTGTATGCTTGTTTTGGATGAAACACTATTGGCCATAAGTTGTTAATTGTAAATTGAGCATGAACACTTTTACTATAATATCAGAGAAATTGCTCAGTAACAGCTTTTTTCAAATCTCACTAGGCACCTCTAATTTGTGGTTTAGATAGAAAAAACTCATTTAACACCAAATCTTTTTTGACAATGCTAGCAGGGAGCAAATGTCCATTGAACCTGAAATCAACAACAAAAACATCTTTTGTTGTACCTACCAAAGTAAAAGCAGCTGATACAGACTCTGCCAGTACTTGAACTGCTACATGACTTTGTCCCATAACTGTTTTCTTGGTGAAGTGTTCATCTATAAATGATGTCTACAAAACAATCACAACTAGTAATTTAGCACTTTAATGGCATCAAACCTACTGTTGAGCTTTACACTATAAACAAAGCCACATGCCTTTGTCACTCTAGCAAATGTCAGTGTGTTGTAATGAAAGAAAGGTTAAGAGAACAATATCATATGCTCTTGGTAGGACTCAAACCCCCATTTTTTGGTATTTCTAGTCTGACATGTTCCAGTGATAAATAAGAGAAAATATAGTTGTTTTCCTATATGTGGGAAGTGGTATAATTATGAACCTAATTGCTAAAACATTTCCAACTGATTGGCACATTGAAGTAGCACTGTAACTGTGCTATTTCCCACTCATGCTGAAAAGACTTTTTATTATCATTTTTGTACCTTCCAAAAGACTAATAATCCAAGGTCCAGTGTGGTTGTATTAGTATCATTTGAAGGAATATTGCACAGCTCTTTCCATGCTTGAGAACGAAAGAAGAAATCCACAGCTGGACTAGCTGAACAGTCAATCTAAAAAAAAAAATAATAAATCAATGATAACATGGTTAATCTAATAGTAGATTAGCTTAGTTGAGAGAGCATCAAACTGTCAACTGGTGCACCCATACAAGCTGGAAAATTATGCATTCATCAAGTGCAGAGATGTACATTGTTTAATGTCAACCACATTGCTCCATCATGGTTCATAGACACATAACTGCACCTCTCTATGAGCATTGCATTAAGTCAAGGTGTAAATGTGCTGTTAAAAGTACTGTTGGTCTTCAAATCAGTTCAAAACTTGAGGAAAAAAATATGTATCTGAGTATCATAGACTGCATTGACTATTTTCAATGAACACAATGAAAATTTTATATTGTTGGCTAATTTTGCTCTCTTTTAAATTTTCACTAGCTGTGCTATTCCAAAAACGTTCAGAATGATTATTTTACAATTGATTAAAAGCATCCATCAGAAGCCCAAGTAAAAAGAGCCAATCATGGCACACATAAGAACCTAATATGAAATATATCATTATATGCTGCATCAAAATCGTAGGTGTAGTTGTGACGATATTATAAATCACATTACTTACTGCATCATCAGAGAAAGATACATGACTAAAACCAAGTGAATCTTGGGGTTTATCTGCAAACAACATCAATGCCATGTTAGAAAGTATTACACAGTTTGATAAGTATGGCCAAACACCTTTGGTGTGCTCTAATCATTTTCAATTCTTCAAAACAGCATTTTTGTATTGTAATGATCTACTTGTGTGCTGTTTCTAAAGACTGATTTGGTACAATTTGTAGCATAGGACTTGTAGTATACAACCAATTGTGAGGTTCAAAAACCATCTAAAACTAGTTGTAGACTATTGTAAAACATGTTTTACAGTGAGTGGGACTAATTTCAGAAGTTACAACTGGTTGCATACTACAAATTGCACATGACCAATCACATTGTGTAAATCAGGCTTAAGAGAGGCTGCAATCTGGTCAAACATTTGCTTGGCTACGTAAAGTCTCCAGACTGTATAAATTTAATTGAAATGTAAGGGCAATACCCCATAAGTCATGTGTTATTTGTATGTGATTGTTTGGCAGCTATGTATACAGCCTTTATGTATGGTTTAAGTTCAAATTATTGTTAGTGTTAGGTGGTACATGTGTACAATTGTATGTGTACTTGTAATTGTGTACAAGCCTGTGAAATAAACAGTCTTAACATTGATCAATCCAAGCAGTCCCACTTTAGAATAATATGTACTCTTACATCATCACCAATACCTGCCATTCAACATTAGATCAAGTCAATTACCCACCTCTATATTTAGTAGCTTTAAATTGGGTCATGACAGTTTCTCCTGGTCGCACACACACCAGCCCATCTGTAACAGATTATTGAATAACAGTCATTACATGATTCAAACAACAACAAAAAAGACTATTGATGCAGGAAATTGAAACATGAATCATATATTATATATATATATTTTTTTTTTTACAAATTGTACAACGTTTGCAGATTTTAATCTTTTACAAGTCACTGATGTGGTCTTTTAAGACTGAAAGCTTGGAGTGAGGTACTTTCTTAGTACCAATCCTTTCCTGGAAATGATGAAAACTCTGAATTTAACAACACTTCGTATGGTTGTCACCATTGTTTTAAAGAGTCCATGATTTGAAACTTAAAGCTCTTATTGCCCTGAGGTTATAGTTCTTTTGAATGACTTTAATCTTTGTATTATTTATGATTATTCTAGTTTTGTGCTCTTGGTTACAAATCTAAGAAAAAAATACTTGTGACATTCTGTCAATAACTTACCTGATTTGTGGTGACTAAGTGGACGCAGCTGCCATTGTTTACTAGCACAAGACACCTGGACAACACTGATCTCACCAAGTTTACTGGCTTCTTCACCCTTGAACCAAACAAACAAAACATGCTAAAGTTTTACAGCAGCATACCTTGATTACGTTTTCAGTAGTGACCATCAAAAGCTTAACCAATAAAATACCAATGTTCAATGATTTCCTTGTCACACTACACCTCAAACACGGCAGTTACATGACATCAGTATTTATTTTTTTGGATTTAATATCTATTTGCTTTGCCAGGTCATGAATAATTGAAATGACTGACAATGATTTACACTCAGAACACAATGAGTAATGTATAAAGAACGAGAGAGCATGTTGTGTCAGGTGTTAAAATATCATGAATGATTAATAAGGGAGAGAACGATACAAAATCATACACTCAGTTGCAAAATTAGTTGGGACACTACACATAATTTAGAAGTAAAACGCTCAGTATTGTTTTCAAACTCTAACCCCTCCCTCCTACACAATGTTGGAAGTCTTGATGACGATTAACATGTCACAACAATCCCAATGCAACATTGATTCGGGGGAGGGGGGATTTGAAGTGGGTGAAAACGTTGTATACATAAACAAAGGAGCAGTTTCGAAAGGAAACGGGAAAAACTGTCAATGTCCCAACAATTTTGCAACTGAGTGTAGCCATGACAGAGTTTTTACAGCAGCAAGAGATTCATCCTGATTTGCATACAACTTCAACTTGAATTTTCTCCCAAAAAAAGTTGTTGTTGTTGTTGAATATTTGAGTAAATATGATAGAGCGAATTATTTTTTTTCAAGCAATATCAAATATTCGCCATTGATCTTTATGAGCTTTACCCTGCGAGCAGAGGAATTTTTTAACTATCTCCCAATGCAAGAAAGAGAAATACCTCTGCATGAATCCTGTAGAATTTTATTTGAGCATGCGCTAGCTGTTATCCAAAGTTTTGGATAATCCACTTATCAAAACCAGTTATTAATCCATTGTAAACCGGTTTCTATGTGTGCGCGCATGTTTAGTAATTTAACTACTGATCAAACATGAGCCCACATTGTCAACAATGGCGTCCGCTGTTGGTAGTTTTGATAGTGTCTTCTCCAAATTAGCCTTCATGTTTCTAAGCGTTTTTACCTGCAGACGTAAGTTTATCTACTCAACAACATTGAACCGTGATCAGTTTTGTAAAATGAATTTTGTCTGTTTACGTACTGGGCACTGTACATCGTTGATTTATCAAATTATTATACCATTGATGAACACAGCGTTATGTTATTCAATCACCGGAAGTACCGGAAGTGACAAAGCGCTCAAGTAATCTCGTTTCCCAGCAACGGCTGGCGCATGCTCAAATGAAATTCTACAGGATTCGTGCAGAGGTATTTTTCTTTCCTCCGTTGGGAGAGAGTTAAAAAATTCCTCTGCTCGCAGGGTATATGAGGTTTGAATCCTCATAAAGATCAGCTGCTCATATTTTATATAGTACTTAAAGATCTGAGCCGAAGGCAAAGATGTATAGTCCCAATTCAACACGTTCTCAAGTTCTTTATATGACTTATCATGAATGCTGTTATTTTAGATTGAAAATGTTTAAATTAAATATAATTTGGCCGAGATGCTTCGAGCTAAACCATAATGCAATAGGACATCTTCTGTATCAGATTTATAGAGGCCTTCACCCTAGCAATTCTGTATTGTTTTTGGTTCATTAATTATTAATGAATTTGATAACGTCACATATAATACATACCTGTACAATATTTTCAATGTCTAATGCTACAACCAACTGCTGTTTGTCATCATCATCTTTGATGCTAATGTTATGCTTGCTTCTCCTTGCCGTGGCCCGCACTGCTAGAGACCCACTAGAATCAATATGGTAGGCATGCTGTAGGGCACGATGACTGAAATCACACAACATACTTCATTATAATAATAATAATATAATATTTATAGAGCGCAAATCCAAATCTGTTCTAAGCGCTATTAAATACAATGGACAAACACAAAATAACTAATTACAACAGTTTAAAACATCAATTACAAGGAATAAGCTAATTTAAAATGGTGAGTTTTAAGTTCAGTTTTAAAAGACGCAAGATTAGAGATATTTCGGTGGATAGTACTCTGGTACAACGTTTTTACAATGTATTGAATACTAGGTGTCTGTTGCACAAGCATCGACAGTGCTATCCTGTGGATCAAACCCTATGCAGGACAATTCTGGTCGTCATGAAGGTGAATATTCTTTATTATTGTAATTTCTTCCATGTCATAAAATAACTGTCAACTTATAGGAATATGCCAGCTGTCTTTATTGTTAATAATGATACCAAAGACTTGACTTGCAGTGAATAAATTCTGTTCAAATCCCCTTCCAGTTGATATTGCATGCTTAGTGCAACCGACCTCAGTTTGCAATTGCTTATAATTTCACTTTGACTAGTACATAAATTGATGATGATAGTTCAGTGTGTTTTGATAGCATACTAACACACCAACAAAGGAATCTCAATGATTTAGATGAATTTCATGTTGGGTTAAAACACAGTTGGCACCAATGTTACAAAGAATTGCCAAGTGAAGTTCAATGGATGACTTTTTCATTTACAGAGAAAGCAGCCAAGCATTGATCACTCAAACAAGCCACTCCTAATTGAGCATGGATTCTGGCTTGGTCAAAAGCAGTTTCTTTTTTCAATGTTGGGGTTTTCAGAACAATTTCCATTGGACAATATGTATTTGAGTTTAAACTATTAGTGACATCAATTCAGAGCTAAATACATCAAAACATAACAATAAATTTAAGGAATAAAAATGAATGATGTTTTTATAATACATCTTGTTCATTTTTATTTCCTAATTTTGTAACAAGAAAAAAACCTCACCTCATCTTTGCATTCTTTTGTTCTGATTCATAATAAAATTTCACGGTTCTAGTGTGATTACCGGTGGTTTCGCAGCCGTGTACCCACACAGGCAGCTTGACACTGTTACCTGGCAATAGTTTGCCACTAGGCAAAGGAACAGCTTGCACTCTTCTTATGTCAGCTACAGGCGAAACACTATTTACTACAGCACCAGTTTCAGTAGAAGTTTGATATATTTGTTTCTCATGTTTATTGATACATTGAGAACCAATGGTAAAGAATTCAGGAGATGTAGAAGCCATGTATAGATTTGTAAGAGTACATTGACCAGCATTGGTAAACTGTGCTGTTGTACGACGTACTTCTCCACACAATAGGTTGGCTGGGAAGTTACTGAAGCGAACCTGTAAATAAATTAAATATGCATTCATTCAATGAGTAGTATGTATGCCACAGGAAGCCCATACAAGGTTTGAGAGATGACTGTAAAAATAAATGAATGTTTTAATGAAAAAGACATTGACAGTTTATGTGTCTTTTGTTATTAATAAGTGATTTTCAGCCATTTTATTGTGAAATCGCTAAAATGGCTGAAAATCACTTATTAATAACAAAAAACGCATATTAAACAATGCTTTATTTCTTTAAAACATTCATTTATTTTTACAGTCATCTCTCAAACCTTGTACGGGCCTCCTGTGTTTATGCTTGTAATAATTCATTTCTTGAATGTATTGCATAAAATCTCAATGCTATTTTAGACACATTTAAAAAAACATGCAAATTTATATAAACAATATATTCAGTAGACCAGAATTCTGTTTATAAAATAGATGCCTCTAAAGAATAATTACTTTATCACAGTACCTCTAACAGTGGCATGGGCGGTGCAACTAGCATGTTCAATCGATAATCCTGGCCATGTACCACACTGGTTTTCTCTATTTTAGAATGGTTTAGCCTGGGTCCTATAATATTCAGATCTAGTTTGCCCAGCATACTGACAGCAGATACTGCAGGGTGACTCTCTTTAGTGTTTAATGAATCTTCTACAGGTCCACCAATAGCAATACTACTGAGATTGTATTTGATACCCTTGATATGTAGTTCTCCAATACAGCATGGAGTTAGGGTTAGACGAGCCTGTTGACAACATTATTAATGACATTAACATTACACTATGTGCTATCACTATTTATAATATTTTTATTGTATGATTTTGACGGAATTCAGCCTTCCGGCTGCTATATAAATATCAATAAAACTATCTATCTATCTACACTTAATGATGATCGTAAAAATAATGACTAGATGTTTGTGAGGGTGACAAGATTATTTAAAGCATGGACTTAATACTACATGAGCCAATTCACAAGAACATAAATATTTATAAAATTTATCTACTTATTTATCACAATATGTATACAATAAATGATTGTGTTATACCAAAGCTTAGCCAATCTAACATATTTTTCAATAAAATGATGCATTGTGATTGGCTACGCTTCAATTGATATATTATCTGTCACACTATGCTTTTCAAAAGTACAGATCTTGTACAAGGTATTTTGCTCTTCCGTTCTGTATCAATAAAAATGACGATGGTTTATTTATTTTTATTTTTTCTTTTATTTTAGATATACTGCTCCAGTCCTTTTACAAAGTTTGTCAGGGAGAGGTAGTGAATTGACTTACTGCTTCTCTTTTGCCTCCTTGAATTTCAAAGCTATGTATGACCTCTGTTGTGACTAGATCTTCATGACTTTCAAACTGAAAAAATAAACATTAAAACAATCATTAGATTGGGACCACTCTATACTGGGCAGTGCTGGCACTAAAGACAAATTAGGTAAACCTACAAATTAAACCGAACCTACATGGTTCGATGTGTGATCTAAAGTATACAACTAGTCTTGACATCTAAAACTAGTCACACGGTATTTAGAATGTTTTAAATATTTATATTTAAATGTTTTATTAATCTTTTTTTTTTCAGGCAAATCCCAGGAGATACAAACAGGACACCAGTCCTCATCCACACTCACTTCTCACTACATTCCTATTTACAATCTCTCTACACTCGACTCACAGTGTTAATCATTTGTGAAGGAGGAAAACCAGAGGACCTGGAGAAAAACCCTCCTGACACGAGAAAGAACAACACATATTAAACAAACTCTATTCACATACAACCCTGATCCGGAATTGAGCCTGGGTCACAACGGTGAAAGGCCAGTGCTCTCACCAATAGGTCACCCATCCCACCCAAGAAGCTTTAGAACCTCTCAACTAGTCATTTACCACAAATGACACACAACAAATTGCACTGTGTGAATCAGCCTCAAGTCCCTGCTGATAAACATATTCTATACCATTTCTATGTAGTGTATGACTTTATTGATGTTTTATAAAACCAGTCACAACATATTTTATACGAAAGGTTATCAGCACTTATGTTGGCACAACATTTTACTGTATTTTGATATTCAATGGCCATACCTCATTGATAATAGCAGATTCTTGTCCTTCTGGTGTAAACTCCCATAGTAGCATCAGATTAGTTAAGTTAAGGGGGATTTTTAATGGATTGCAAAACACAACCTCTACAGCAACATTTTCTGAAAATGATACAGACATGATCATGACAATCATAGTTACAGACTCTGAATAATCATGCAAACAATAATATTTAATCATTGTTTTGATTTTCTAGTGCTTTTCAAGTGTATGTTTTTCAATTCATGGATTTCAAGGATTTCAAGGAGTAGAATCCAGGTACTCACCATTGATCACACAGTAGGGCTTCATATTATTCTTGGTATGTTTACTTAAACAATGTACATGAGTTCTAAAGAAAGGTGGCACTGGTGTGATATTTACACTTTCATACATTTCTTCTTCTAAGTCTTTCCACTGCTGCTCTAGTGTGCTATCGTACTGCTCATCAAATGATGCAAGGCCAATGGGAACCACCTCTGCACTTGTCTGCGAGGGCTTGTTTTCTGATTCTCCAAACAATCCAAAAGGATCTTGGTTTGCTGAGTTAGGAGTAGTGGCCTCTGTGGTAGCTGCTGCTATTATATCTAATAAGTCTTTTCTATATGATAAAATTGTTCTGGTGGCATTGGAATCTAGCACTGGTAGGGGAAGGTATGGAAGGCTTTTTTGTTTGTCTTTTGACTTGGATTTTTCTTTGTTCTCTAAGAGTTGCTGAATAAGATAAACACACACATATTCAAAGAGATGTTGTCAGAGATAATGCAGAGTGTGTTATTGTTGAACCAACTTGCACATGTGCTAGGAAAACCATTGAACAAAATGAGATGCGGACACAGTGTTTTTGTAATTTTTCCCTTTTTAACTGTATCATGTTAGTGGCTGAGTTTGGTTGGGTGTTAATGGAAAATATTTGTTTCTCAGTCATTTGCAGACAGTCTGTATCCTAGTGTATCGTATATCACTATATTTCTACTAAAAATGTAAATTAGTACAGTAAAAAATTGTACAAAACAGTGTAATAATGGCAAAAATAAAGTTGTTATCAATATTATTGTTTTTGTACACATTCTCAGTATTTTGTACAGCAACTCCTTGAGCCAAACACTTTCTTATATGGCCCTCCCACTCTATCAGACAGTAAGTAATTATTTATAATTATCATTTACCTTGAATACAAACAAGAACTCTCTTAGGTAAGCAGCTTGTTGCTGCTTTGGTTGTTGACTCTCATATACTAGTAACTGTCTAAATGATTTCAAGGCCTCATCTAGCTGTCTTAGATTGAAAGACTGGCGACCCAAGGTGAAGTTGATGTGGTCTTCAGCCAGATGCCATGATTTACCTTGATAGACATGGAGCGCCTGTTTGTAGCAGCGTAGTGCATGCTTTCTCTGGTAAACAGACAACATTCATTTAAGAGATCAATATCAGTTAAGTGTTGAGATTAATGACTAAAGATTTGACTCAATAAAAAAAAAGATGTTATAACATAAATTACATTCACAGCAAAGTGACTTGAATAGGTTTTAAACTTGCACAAAGTCTTTGTACAGTTACCAACTGGATAAAGTTATCCAACACATATAATTTATAATGGTATCCAGGCTTCTTGCAATAAGCCCCCTAACCAAAAGTATGACCACGGATTCTCAAACATTGAACAATATCAGGTCAATGACCGGCGATTATACACAGGCATGAACTTCTCTCCATCACAACAGACTGTCCCCTTAGGTTAGTGCTCTGTGTCCCTTCCGAGTTGGTCTAGATTTATTTTCCTCTTCAGCTATATCTAGGTGTGCTAGATGTTTCTGGGTCAAACGCAAACAACTTTAATATGAATAGACTCTACATTAAACAGTTGAAATGACACAGACAACCTTGAACTTTATTGATTCATAATAAAACTAAGCCTGGATACTCAATTATGAATGGCTATAGTAATAACAACAACACTGAAGCCATTTCTAACCTGTGCAGATTTGCTAAACCTATGTCCCGCTAGTATCATATTGAAGGCATACTTTCTGATCATCACAGGACTAGAATGAAGAAAACAATGGGCTGACTGCTCCAACAGCAGAGCACAAAGTAAGTCACTCTCCTATAACAAACAACAACAATACACTGTAATTACCAACACTGGTTAAACAATAGGTACATTACTCAACCTAAAAGCTACATTTAGTAAAACACAATCCTTACAAAATAAATTATGATAACAGTTGAGAAATACTGAGAGACAATCAATCCATGTAGATATTTTGAAAATTATACAACTTGCTCAGAATAAATTATTTCAATAACATTATTTTTATACAGGGAAAACTCACAATTAAACATGATCTAATTTGTAATTTCGCATATGATTACACATCTAGATATATGCAGTTTACAAGCATTAAACATTAATTTCTCTAATATGATCTAAGTTCTCCAGTAATATCTAGAATGAATATATGTGTATGTTTTGTAATGATACTATTGTGAGTGTAATTACCTCTCCTGTCATTCTCATAAACTGCATAGCAGCGTCAACAGTAAGGCTTTTAGCTTTAAGTACTTCAGTACTTAGTAGAGTTGCCCGAACAGCAAACATGTGCTGCCTAGAAACAAGTAAACAAAAATAACATTAATAAATAACTAAGATAAGATGAACCACACATTCAAACATTTATTTATTCATTTATTTTTCCATAAATCTATCAATCCATTCATTCATCTATTCACTCATCTATCCATTGATTCATCAATCCATCCATTTATTCATCCATCCATTTATTCATTTATGCAGATGCGATATTACCATTTCAGTTAATGATGTATTACATTATCTAACATTATTTCAGACTGTGTGATACTTGAGAGCAAGATAGTAGTACCATACTGACCTACAAGCACTAAGATAAGTTGATATAGCTGTCTCCATGTAGTGTGAAGGATATGGTCTTTGTAAGCTGGCTAGGAATGCTGAGATTGCAGCCATTTCCTGAGAGAGAGAGAAAACAATCAGATACAACATCAGGGCTGTCAACTCTCCCGGATAACCCGGGAGTCTCCAGATTTTGGGACTAATCTCCCGGTCTCAAGATTTCAGTGCCAAATCTCCCGGGTAAATGCGAAAAATCGATTTTCCTGTTTATCTAACGTGATTTCCTCTTTATAGAAGGTAAATATACACTGTAATCTGTAGATTATGAATAGATAGATGCATGGAATGTTTTTTTTTTTTTTTTTTTTTTTTTTTGCTTCGGAAAATTCCAATGGGAAAACAAAATGGCGGACATCATGGCGATCTCAAGATCAGAAACGGCCGGGGGTTGACAGCCCTGCAACATTATCCAGCTAACTTGAATACATAAGCAAACAAATAAGCAAATTATTAAATATAAAGTTAGTCTATCAATTAATAAATCTTTTTAGATAGCTTAGATAGTTTATCCAGAATAGATAATAACTAATAATAATTACAATTGACAGCCACTAATAGCAAAAGTTACTCAGTAGGCGGGAGTACATATATATGAGTCATGACTGCTTAAATAGGGTCTAAGGGTTTCTGAACTGAGAAACATTGACTTCGAAAGAAAGAAAAGTGAAAAACGAAAATGATGTGCATCAAAAGGGTCTTCGCCAGCTAGACCCATTTTAAGTTATCATGGCTCATATATATATTATATATAAAACCATTATAAATTTAATTTCAAATGGGGTCATGCGGACAGTATTACTATTGTGAATTCATATCCTATGATACTAACCAAGGCTCCAGCAAAGTAGAACCAGGCATGTTCATTGTTAAAGTCTCTCTTGGCTGTATGATAACAACTGTAGGCTAACTCATAGTTCTGCACTAGAAATGCCAAGTCACCTAGCTTCCTATGGTACAGCTCTGGAGAGTCATTTGTATAGCTACAAAAACAAAATGAAACAATAATTATAAGTTAATGAAACAATATACACTGAAACACTTGATACTGGAGGCTTTTTGGTCTTGAACACATTGAGTTGTAAATATTGGCACTTCAGATACTGCTGTATGCTGTGCAAGTCTGTATCAGAATGAGGTTTTCCAGGTAGAATAGTGTAGAGAATTTATTGAGTTGCACAAACTAAACTGCCCTACAGTAGTTCACTCTTGCTTATGTGGAAAAAATGCCAAACTCAAAAGCAAATTCGAAAAAATTGCTACCTGAAATATCATGGATTTGAAATATAATATGTGTTTATATTTGCCAAATACTATTCATGTGGCCAGTTTTATTGAAGTATACACAATTTCAGATTTTTCGAGTAATTCATTACTGGTACTTACATGATTCCTGGTACAAGACCTGACGACAGACCAGCTGGTTTACCACCACCAAACCATTTCTTAGTAGCAGAGAAGATAGATCTATGTAGACCTTTCCTGGCCATTATCTATAGAGAAACACAGTAAATAATGATAGATCTATGAAGACCTTTCCTGGCCATTATCTATAGAGAAACACAGTAAATAATGATAGATCTATGAAGACCTTTCCTGGCCATTATCTAAAGAGAAACACAGTAAATAATGATAGATCTATGAAGACCTTTCCTGGCCTCTATCTATAGAGAAACACAGTAAATAATGATAGATCTATGAAGACCTTTCCTGGCCATTATCTATAGAGAAACACAGTAAATAATGATAGATCTATGAAGACCTTTCCTGGCCATTATCTATAGAGAAACACAGTAAATAATGATAGATCTATGAAGACCTTTCCTGGCCATTATCTATAGAGAAACACAGTAAATAATGATAGATCTATGAAGACCTTTCCTGGCCATTATCTATAGAGAAACACAGTAAATAATGATAGATCTATGTAGACCTTTCCAGGAGATTATCTATAGAGAAACACTGTATAAACAGATGGTATACATAACATGACGATCCCAGGTGCATATCACAATTATCATGTAACCAATAGCAACATACCTGCTCATAAAGGTTTTTCATCATTCTTTCAACATATGGCAGTAATCCTCTAAATGCTAACTCATGAATAAATATCTTGATTCTGTCTTGATCACTAAGACTAAGAGACAGGCCATGAGACCTCTGAGTATTTTGACTTCTAACGGCACTTGTGAATTTCCTACTAGAAAAATACCGAAATTGTCCAGCAAGATGTTTCCTTTCATGTGAGTTTGTCAGGTCTGCTTTTCCTTTCATGGTTGATTCATTGTATGATAACGGATCTGGTGAATCTGATTCGGTGCTGTCTTCAAACGATAATGGTCCAATTAGTATAGAGCCTGAACCAGAGCGAGTTTTTATGTCTTCGTGATCATCTATTACAGCGTCGGGATCAAAGTTTTCATCAACAGCACAGTTAATAGGGTCTTCTTCTGTTGTTTCGCCGTCACCATCATCACTATCATCCCAGTCCTATAAATATGTTGTCATTATTATCAAAAATCATGAAATAACACAATAATTCTACCATCAACACAATAGATATTCACAATTGAAATATATATGACATTTCACGTACCAATCTGTAATTTATGAAAAAGATTTTGCAACAGATATTATAAAAATGGCTTAGCCAATCAGAATGCATCATTTTATTAAATAATGTGTTTGATTGAATAAGCTTTATATATAACTGATACACAGTCTTTTTCAAAAGTACAGATTTAAATGTACAATGATAATGTATATAATCAATTATTTGAACTAAATTGTATTTTACATGTGTGCTGCAAACATACTTTTGTGTGTAATAATTTATCATTTGTTCACATTGTCTTACAATATCATGTAAGTGCAATTCAACCAGTTTTTAACATACAGTAACCAATGGAAGTAGCAATAAATAGCAATGTAGTGTAACATACCAAAGTTTCTTGGCTGGCTGGTATGATGAACTGACTCCATGGATCTGGTAGATTAGGTACTTGCAATGCAGCATTAGGATTGATTGAATTAACCATTAACATATGACATGCATGTAAGCCATACACAGACTTCATACTCTGATAAACAGACTCGGCCCTACAGCATAACACACACCAATAATTAATGGGAAGAACATATATTGTGATCACAATGTTGGTCCACCAATGGATTTGGTATCCCTTTCCCAGCAACAGTCCAAAATAAACCCATTGTGGAAATCACAAAATTATACATTTATATGTGTAAATGTATAATTTTGTGATTTCCACAATGGCTATATTTTATACATTTCTAATAGCTTTTTCGGAAATGTGATTTCATGAATGTTATGGAGTTATAAATGTGAAGGCACTAGGTAAGATTCTACTCCATTACATACTAAATCATGTAATAAATTCACACATAACGCCTAAAGGATGGTACGCCCGTTCATGCAGATATGCAGTATCTCAACTGAAAGGAATTATGAATGTTTGGATAACATTGATAATATGCAGACACAGTGATGGAATCAAATTAATTGTGTAGACTAAAAATTACATAATGTACTAGAATGCTAATATGCACTTACTTAGACTCAACCCCATCGCACATATCATGTAATAATACATAATATTTAAATACTCCATTGCTAAACCATTTGGTGTTACTGTTTGGAGAAGTCTGCTGCTGGTCCAGGTGTTGTGATGTCATCGTAGCAAATGCATTCATGGGATCAGAATGATGTGAAGAAACAACAAACACACCTTAAAGTCACATTAAGGAAATGCATACAGAATTTATAAACAAACTATTATTAAAGAAGAAGAAGAAGAAGAAGGATAATTCAAGGTCACTTTGTAATTTGTAACACTTTAGAGCTACTTGACTAAGGTACTGATGTTTTGGAGGAAGAACAACATACTATGACAAAGTGCCAACGTCCCAAACATCAGCACTTTTTCTCAAACCTCTATGGTGTTATAGATGGACTATTTCATTATGAGCACTGCTGCAATCAACACTACTGACTCATAAGTAACTGTCTACTCTATAAGAACTGCATTACTTCACAAAGGATACATGCTAGAAAGTGTCTGATAAATTCATGATCAGATGGTTTCAGAAGCTGGAAGAAACAGTCTCTGTATGCCTCAAACCATGGTGTTGATGCTGTTGATAAAAAATAAATAATTGAAGCCATTACCATTTCTGATTCATATATATTCTGCAAGGACATATTTACCACTTGACCCAATGAAATGTCAAACAATCTTAATATTCATTAAGAACTTTGAACCAATGCTGGAGAATATTCAATATATCACAGAGGCTCCTTTTTTGAAATTTCTGCCAAGAAGGGTCACATTAATGACCAGACAACATCAGCATCAGATTTTCATTGGCTGGGCAACAAGATGTCATGTCATCTTTTTCAACAGTAAAGCTTTAAACAGTCCAAACTCTAATATTAATATCATACAAAGAGATTAAAAACTTGCAAGGTACTTGTGTGGGCTGCGTCTGTGTTTCTATAGAAACAGTTTCAAGATATATAGATAACTTAGACACCATAAAGGGATACTGACATTTCAGATATTACTCAGACAAAGGATTAAGTCTGAAACTTCAGTATCACCAACTCACTTTACCGTGTCTAAATAGCCCTGAAGTGTGATGACATTTTACCCCCGTCTCTATACCATAATAGTTTTTAAAATGCTTTCATATTCAAATTTAATATTCCCTCAAGAATACAGGAACAATAGTCATAATTGGTGAACAAAAGCAATGTGAAAAGGATTCTGGTCTAGACACGGGGGTAAAACGTCATCAGGCTTCAGGCTTATTACCTATATATATAACAACTGTTTAATTATCATAATTTGTTCTCTACCTTTTGTTTGATATTCAGGAGTATAAGTGTTTGGTTCTGTGTTTACTGGTTGTGTTCTCGCTACAACTTCATGCAATAGTTTATTGATAACATGGATGGGTGGGTGTGGTGCAGACATCTCAAGCAGACGTAGTTTCCAGTTCTTGACAGTATGTACAGCTCCAGATGGATCTCTTATATGAGCTGGTAACAAAATATGCAACATTTTTAATTACACAGTAAATTATAAAAAACAGCCTGCCGACATGTTATTAAGGGGGGAAGGGAGGGTAGGGGAAAGGAGGAAAACAATACAGAATATACAGAGTTGATACAGTAATTCTGTTTACAAATGGACTTTACAGAATGCTATATGCAGTTCAGCATCTTCACTACAGGTGACTGCAATAGTCGGGCAAAACACTCCTTGTAAAAGCTCCAAAGGGCTTTGTGAGCAATTAGCCATATTGGATACTATGTTTACAAATGTTCTTTGGGGGACTTTACGGAATGCTATATGCAGTTTACAAATATGAGTATATAGAATACAGGGTCCGTGCAGGCGATCAATAAGGAAATTTAAGGACTTTTCAAGGACTTTTCAAGGACCAAAATTATATTTTCAAGGATCATGAAGATTCTGTACGTTTCTTAATACCTTATAAGACTATTCCAATGTAGTGACAAATAACTTCATCTAATAGTTAGTTTGTTTTTTCATTTCAGCGCACATATCATGATTACAAACATTTCATCTTTCGAAATGTTTTAATTATTTCTGTATGATTCATCTCTTACCATAACGCCTCATTTCAGTTGTGAACAATTATTGGCATTTTACCACCAAATTCGGTAATATTTACACCTAATTGTCACGATAGACAACAATGTTATTACTGTCTATAGTTACATTGATATGTCCTACCAAAAACCTCTTGTGAAATAATGACATCATTTGAGACAGGGAACCCATTTTATTCAACAGGCGCATATAATAGAGCATATTTCTAGCCACAAATCTAGCTAAGATATTCAGCCGATCACAGAGATTCTAACTGTAGAACATCGACTTTTCATGGAGTTTCAAGGACTTTTTCAATTTTTTCCGAATTTCAAGGAGTTTCAAGTGCCCTTGAAAACAACTTTTCAATTCAAGCACTTTTCAAGGATTTAAGGACCTGCACGGACCCTGAGAATAATTGTTAGTGGTTATGCCCCCATTGTTAGTAAGTACAGACAAAGCAAAAAGAAGGAAGGAGGCAAGAGAGCAAGCAAGCATGCTATTTTTCAATAAATACACATCCTTTCACTACCAATGCAGACCAGTGATATTAGCAAATCAACTAACAATATTTGGACATCAGTTCTTGTCATATTGAGAACATCAAATGATAAAAACACCTAACAGCTCAGTATAATGTACTATAACAGACAATTGCAAAAGTTTGTTTTGATGTAGTTGGCCTTTTCTTCTGGAGCATCAATTAATTTCAACCTTTTTGTATCCTTGTTTTTTTTTTGTTTTTTTTTTTTTTGTTGTTGTTGTTTTTGTTTGATTTTACATATCTGAAATTGATTGACAGTCCCAAAAAGACAAAATCAAAACTAAATCATGAATAAAGTTGGCCATTAAACTAGCATATAGAGAGCAATAGCATTTACAAGTTAATGTAAGTAGTTCATTTGAATCATAACATAATTGACTGAATAAAAACAAGCTGTAAAAATGTCATTAAACAAAACGTGATCACACATTATAAACTGATAAAAGAGAAAAAGTATTTTCATAAGTATGAAAACAACCAATTTTACGACTGGACAAAATCGAAAGTGTTCAACCTTGCAAATGAACACAAAGGATTCTTTGTGAAGTAAATCACAACAAACAATGACAGCCACTCCAACACATGTACTATCAATATAGAAGATGTTTTTAATTACCTTCTGTTGTGATTTGACAGAAAGGTCTAGTCATTTCCACAAAAGATAGTTGATTTTTCATGCAAACTTGTTCAGCATCTTCACTACAGGTGACTGCAATAGTCGGGCAAAACACTCCTTGTAAAAGCTCCAAAGGGCTTTGTGAGCAATTAGCCATATTGGATACTATTGATAGCAGTTGTCCTTAGCTTAGATAACAAGTGTAGTCATCCATTCTAGAGCATTATTGTTGTTAACCCGTACCATCCTACAGCTTTCTTTCCGCCATGTTGATATTTTAGAGCAACCTTCGTGCGCATGAGTGGAGACCCATCGTGCTTTGCGCGCAGTGTTACGACAGGCAGCCCACACAAAAATCTAAAAGATTGGAATGGGATAGATTAAGGTAATTCCGTAGAAATAAAACTGCCCGATGAAATTTTTTTATACTCGTTCTAACAAACAATTTTGAGAAACGCTTTCAGAAAATACAATAAAAAAGGGGGGCCACCGACTTCGTTTTTGTGCAATATGACGTCAAAGTTCATGCATTTTGGGGACTTGAGAACGTAAAGAAAAAAGCTCAAAAACCGTAAAGAAAGGGAAGAAAAAAACAGTAATTTGTCTTTTAAGAGCAAAATGCGTGTTTTGTTCAAATGTCTGCACTTTATTTTATTTAAAAAATACGAACAGATGAATAAAGAATATGGGATCTTGAAGAAATTGACGAAATACCAACGTGCGCACGAGCTGCTAATTCATTCGAAAAAGTCCTAAGCGGAAAGTATTTTGGAAATTTCTCAAAAGTTAGCCCAATTTTTCGATTTTTTTTATCCAAAGTACTTTACAAACATAGTTTGACTAGATAACATGATAAAAGTCCTAAAACCACAAATCTTGAAACATGCGCATAACTATGCGCAGTGCAAAACTACGGAATTACCTTAATTAGAAAGCTGGACGAATAACTGAACTGAAAACAACGAACACATTAATGAAAGAGTGAATGAATGGCCGTGTGAACAAATGACTGCATGAATAAATGAACAAATGAACTAACGAACGAATGAAAGTGAATGAATGGATGAACGGAAGGAAAAATAGCGAAAAAAAGTTTTTATTGAAAGTATTGAAAGTATTGAAAGCCATGCCACCCACACTTATCCGTTGCGGTTAGCGATACGCCACCGAGTTTTCTTTTCTGTTCAGCAAATGGTTTTATCCATTAACATTCACACATCGTAAAAAGAGAGACTTGCGGTCACTATTTTTTTCAATCAACCCGAACGTTTCTACCCATGTTTGGTCAGCAAAACTATGATTAGATGACTTGACGTCATAATCTTAAAATCTTCAGAAAGAAAGATATTTCACGTTTCAGATTGTATTGCATTTCTCGCTTTTTAATATTTCTTAGCAATCAAAGTTCTCAAAATTATATCTTTTTTAACGTACTTACAAAATGACATGTAATCAGTGGTCACTATAATTCAGTTAGCGATCCATGTCGCATGGATAATCCTTTTATCATTTTTGTTTTTCTTTTATCTCAGCACTTTTCTCGATTCTTTAAAACTGGGATAGTTTTTTATTTGAATAATCTAAATGAATCACTGGTGTAATTTTTTTTCTTTTTTTTCTTTTTTTCTTTTTTTTTTCATGCAAAAAGACCGTCTTAACTTGAATGAAAATAAACACTGGACAAACAAGACCAGTTCAAGAACCATTAAAATGCTTTGCAAAATAGCCGTATTAGAATCACAATAAACAAATAAAATAAATTCTGCATAGATTAGACTGAATTTAACATAAAACATCCTGAACAATTTTTTTAATGTATGTGGCTCTGACAAATTGAAATGATAAAAAAATAAAACGTTTTGTCTTTTTTTTAATTTCTTTCTTCACCTTTTTTTACGAAATCAACCAGGCAACATTTGGAATGTTGCAAAAATAAAAAACATCGCTAATTATAATAACATAATTGAAATTTAAACTCTCTCAGAAGAACTGTCATTTTTTCACAGTTAAATAATGTTAATAACATAATTTTAGTTCTATGTTTTCAGTCATTATATGGACTGACATTAATAATTTTGCTTGGTTGCAGTGTTTCGCTGTTTTCTTCAGCAGTATCAAATGTAAATGCAGGATTATCCATAGCAAATCTAGTGGAAACTTCTCCAATCTTCTCTTCTGACTTATTTTGAGATGAATATGAATCAAATTCATTATTCTCTTTGTTGACATCTTTTCGATTAGGAAAGCTGTGTCGCTTGTAAGACTTTCGGAACGAACCGAAAGAAAATGACTTGAACGTGGGACGTAGTGGAGCTGCAGGTGAAGCTCCGCTGATGTCGTCTTCCTGTTTCACTCTCTGCGACTCGCCAACATGACTTTCATTATTACCTTTACCAAGGATTTCCTGTAGATCCTCACTTTTAGATCGATTTGAAACCAGTTGCTCTATATTACGTGTTTTCCCAAGAGAATTCCTAATCAGTGATGGCATGGTATGGTTGTTGTTTTCTGTGCAGCTGTCCGCAATGTCACCGTCTCGCGATCGATGACTAATATCTTTCACAATTATGTTTTCTTTTTCTTCTGTCGCTTCTTCAAAGCTGTCCCCGTCCTCAATAATATTTTCTGAACTGGCACTCTTTGATCTTGAAGTGCTTGTGATGTCCATATTGTTTCTGTCGTCGTGGTCGCCAGTGCAACAGCATTTCATATTGATGTGATTTGGCGGTATTTCTGGTGATCGACCAGTGCTTGCTAAATGAATCATGTGTATCCATCGATGTCGTTGTAGATTGGACTCGCACTTAAAGTAGTAGTTCTCATCGTTTGTTGATAGTCGAAATCTAAAACTGTAATTCCTTCTCTTCAGTAAAATACATTTTGAATCACTAGGTAATAAAATCACTTCACAAAACTCCACTTCATTGCAGTCTCTTGAAATATATAAGTATATTTTGTCGCCTTTCAAAACTGCCCAATATTGAACCCACTTGTCCTTAAGTTCTCGTCTTTTTATAAAGTCTTCATAGTACATATCAACCATTTCCATACCGCTTTTTCATGTCAAGTGTTTGTCGTGGACTGTCTCATCGAAACTGCAACAACAATGAACACAACATTGCGTGACGATCTGAAACACGTTTACATTGCGTGACTCGTGTCATTCTCATATACGACGTCATAAGGAAGTTCTTTCACGCCTTTGAGTATTAAGTATATGGCTTTAATTGAATTTTACTGATTTTAAAAGATGTCCTTTATAATTTAAACATTTTAATTTCATTTGTTTGAAATAGGCGATTTGCATGAGGACGTAATATACTACCAATACCAGAATGTTTTGATGACTCAGTTCTTTTGTATTGCAATTAGTGCAAATTGTTTTATTAATATTTTTATTAACAGGAAAGTGAAAGAAAATTCGCAAAGGATGCTGGTAGTGGTAGTAAAATGACTCCATAATACAAAAGGCATTTCACCGCACCGCTTTTAAAAAAGGCTATATGCAAATACACCTACTTCAAAAAACTTTGTCAGAGCTAAATGCTAAATGCTGGTTGTCAAATGATGATTGTTATAAGTTAAAACAAAATGTAAAACACCAAAATGCATTATTCATTTCTTGGAGCTCAGACTGTTGATGTGGTCTCACATGTAAATGTAAAGCCACTTTAAATAAATGAATAATTACAAAATAAAAATAGTTCAAAAATGTGTTTCACATTTGAATTTTGTATATTTTGTTACATTTACCAAGAGATTTTAGCAGAGCAATTTGCATTCAGATCCAGCATTCTCTTCAACAATGTTTTTTTGAAATTACTCTGTTGGGTAGAGAGTGGAAGCAATGATACCATTTCTGTAACTATCTTAACTTTATTCACCCATTATTCACAAGCATACGGGAATATTCTTTTGTTTCCATAGCTGACTAAACAGGTACAAATGTAAGCTGATCATACAGCAGGTCATATTTACAATTATTTAAAATAATAGACAATTGAACATTTACAATGTCTTTTTATACTAAAATATCTGTCAAGATTTCTTTATATTCTGTATGAAAAAACTCAAACCATTGCACACTACCGTTAAGATGTTTAAAAGTATGTGCAATGTTTTATCTTAAATTTGTTTCGTTATTTGTGAAATACCAGAGGATCCTGCATCTCCCTTCCTTTTTTGACTTAGCATCCAAATCTTATAAAGTAAAAACACTGAAACTATTGGAACCAAGCTGTCCTAGCTATATATCCTTATATATCGTTTTCATTCATTTAGTTAATTCATTTATTTTTTTACCATTTGCAATTTACACAAAAACCTTATCAACTTCAATAATAATTCATAAACCTAGAACAATACAAAATCACTATAAACCATGAAGGCATCTGTAAAACCTGATACAGAGTTTGTCTTGAAAAATCTCAGCCAAATTACATTTAATTTCAATTCAAAATTTTAAATCTAAAATAGCAGCAATAATCTAGAAATTTTGCATTTATATTTTAATCACAAAAAATCTTTTTTGAAAAATCTATCTTTGTCTGAGTTTAGATGCTCACAGAAAATAAGTAAAACACTAAGATTCTAGATTGTAAAATCACAGAGATTGATGTTTTTGGTTTTTAAATATATCTAGCACAAACATCCAGAGCCAGAGTCTGTTTTATGTCTTAAATCCAGTGAATCTTCTGTAGAAATAATATGAAAGCTTTCATTGTTTGGCTTGGATGGAGCAATATTTTTATTTATCAAGTGTCTTGAAATACTTTCAAACATTTCTTTTATTCCTTCATCAGTCTTGGCTGATATACAATATCTGTCTTGAAAGTTGCTCTCTTTGAAATATTTCTCTGCTACTTCGTCATGAACATCCCAGTCATCTTTATCCAAGTCATTTTTATTACCAACAAGAAACTTGACAGCAAAGTTGGCATATCTATTCGCATCATTTATCCAATGAGATATCATGTTTAAAGAAGTGATGTCATCCACAGCATACATGAATACAATGGCATGAGCTTTGTGGTAGTAATGTGAAGTTAGTGAACCAGTCCTCTCCAAGCCTGCTGTATCCCAGATATTTAGCTGGAGATAGAAAAAAACAGACAAGTTAAACAACTGAAGAGATAAAATCTAGTATCATATGATACTATATTTATTTAGTTGTAAAATGTGTAGATAAATTATACACTTTTTAGTGACAATAGCAATACTGACATTTCGCACATTAGTCCTTCATCGGAGTAATATGATATGATACTATATTACTCCGACGAAGGACAAAATCGCTATCATCACTAATTTACCTCATATTTACAAAAGTAAAACAACTGTATGCTTATCTAGATTACACAGACACAAATCATTATGAAGATTATAAGGGTGACAAAGATGTCAGTAAAAATGATAGTGACAATGATGAATGAAAATCTTGATGTAGAATATACCAGTGATAATGATGTCAATAAAAATGATTATGATGAATAGAAATCTTGATAAAGAAGATAATGAAGGTGTAAAATAATGATCTAGACCAAGAAGATTACATTGGTGGTGATTTTACCTTGAATACTGTTATGATGATTGTGATGACAAAGGTGATATTGATGATGACATTGATTATGAAGCATTCAGGGTTCAAAAAAGCTGCCACCTACCGGCTTTAGCCAGCAGTTTCAGCACCTTTTCCGGCAATTTTTTTTTAATCAAAAGTATCAAAAATATGTTGAAAAAAAATGATTTTGTTAAAAAAAAAGTAGTGTTATGTTTATCTATGTTTTACCCTCACAAAGCAGCAGTATTTCTTACAGACAGGAAATTTCGAAAACAATTGCTGATTATAAGTCAACTTGTAGCGAGCAAGCCCGCTGACCAAAAGGAATGCATACTCATTGCCTCATTTCCATGTTTAAGACCATAGCTGCTTCCCGAGCAGCGTTGTATTCATTTCTTAAAAAATAATTTTAGAAACTTAAGGTTGCAGCCGGCAAAAAAGTATACAAATTGCCAAAGCCTGTAAAATTAATCATTTTCTGAAAAGTTATTTTCAACCCTGGCGTTTATTATTAATATGGTTATGATGAATAGTAATAATGAGATAAATATCCATTCTTTCTTGTGTTGAAACCCACACTGCATGGTTAAACCTCAGGGGCCGGTTGCACGAAGCCTAAATAGTGCTATCCATCGGATAAATCGCTATCCAGCGGATAAATTCTAAAGAAATCCTTTGGAGTGGATAACTTTATCCAGTGGATAAGTTTATTCGGGCTTTGTGCAACCGGCCCCAGAAGCTAAAAGACAAGGAAATCATTGACTTCAGCTATAATGTTAATAAAACAATGATTATGATATCAATGCAATGACGACAACATGATAATGAGGATGATGATAATGATGGTGTTTTTGACTGTAATGATGATGATGATGGTAACTATGGTGATGGCAATGACGATGAAAGGATTGTATTATTTATGCTATAAAAAAATATTAATATTACATAATAATTGTCATATCCCTCAGAACTTGGCTCTGTGATTTCATGAAGTTTCCTTGCCAGACAACAACAAAAAATAACTTTACGCTATGCAATGCTAGCAATTTGACCTTTATATTATTAATTATTGCCAGCAATTTTGAGAATTCAAGTTTGTATTTTGAACTCTGGGATTTCGCAGAAATATAGCCCAATATCAAACTGCATTGTTTGCATATTTATATATATATAATATATATATATTTATATATTTATATGTATATATAACTTTAAGAAATTAGTAAAGGTCTTACAATAGCAGTGAGTCTATATTGTCTTTTGATGTAAATTATACTTCAAGCCCGGTTCGAGAGTAAAACTTTAAAAAATAATTTTACCAAACGAAAAAGTTACTGAGATATGTTTAGACGTGGAAATTTCGAGAAAGCACAAAAACTTCAAGACGATAACTCTTTGTTATTTTCCTTTAATAAAGATCTCACATAGTTCCTGAGAATATATTTAAGTTGGCACAATAATCTAGATCATTTGTATAAAGAAAGCATGCAAAAGATATTATGTAAAATATAGTACTCAACTCACTTTGCATTGTTTTCCATCAACTTGAAGTTCTTCCGTAAAATTATCCACTCCAATTGTTGGCGTACCGAGTGGGTTAAAGAAACCTTTCTGAAATCGAGTGTAAACTGATGATTTTCCTACTCCAACTTCACCAACAAGAACAGTTTTATACAAAGGAATCCTTGTGGTCGACGCCATGGTGAATTTTGCTAACTTGACCGTGTGTTTCAACAAGAGACTGGGAACTGATCATCATGACCATCAGTCAAATCCAGTCGCAGGTAGTCTTTAAAAAAAAAAAAAAATTAAACAAAAATAAAATAAAATATAAAGGTAACATAAAAAGTGTTAAACAAAGCAGTTTTTGAAGAGCGTCAAAAAAGATTTATGAGAATGATTTTTTTGAACGAACATCCATCCAGCCCCTCAGGATTTGTCACGCAAGTCGTAGCTATGTTGCGCATATAGGTACTGAGGGAGGATGGTAGGGAAAATCGAATTTGTAAGGTTCCCAAAATGGCGGCCATAACAGAGGAGCGAGGGCCGATGTTCAAACTTGTTCTGTTGGGAGAAGCTGGAGTTGGAAAAACTGCGCTTTTCTTCCGTTTAAAAGATAACACATTCTCACCTCACATGCGAAATACAGTTGGGATTGATAGCTGCTCGAAACACATGAATATTGAAGATCAAAATATTACGGTCAGTTTTGCAATATCATTTTGCAAAGTATATTTTGTTATGGAATTGTATCTTTTTACTGTGCGATTTTTGAAGTATTTTTTTTTTTTCATTTTTATGATAAGTTGAATTATTATTTCCCAGATTATATATTTTGTTTATATCTTCAATACAACATAAAAAACAACACAATTACTTATTCAAAGCAAATGCCGATTTTGACACATTATTGTATGGGGCAGTAAATTTACCTTAGTTAATTTCCGCCAATTGTTCCAATAAATGCTACATTAAAATATGTATCGTGGTATTCTATTAAGTATTTTTTTAGATAAATTCTTTGGGAATTTTTTAGATCGGCGTCTTTTTTAGCAAACGAAATAATTCATTTTAACAACAACGTTGTTAGTCTCCAGCTGAGCTGGGAACATTCCTAAAACCTTCATGCAGGCACAAATGACGACTGATCTCTGTATACAACCACAATGATCACATCACCTTGGCAGCCTCAAGGCATTTTCAAAATCCACTGGGAGTACTTGAGGCAGATAATTTCTAATGCTACCATAAGGTGGAACAACTTTTGGGAAAAGCTGTAAAATGTATATTTACTCACTTTCGTTGGGGTCAATAGTTTCAATGAATTTATTAGTTTTTTTATTGTGTGGGAAACAGTAGGTTCCATATTATAGCTGCACTTTGAAGAAAACATTTGAATCATATCATAAAAGTAAAAAAAAAACGTCCAAAGTCCTTTCAGCATCTGGAAACCAGCGCTGGTCTACCAGGGAGTGGAAGATATATATACTCTGACTATATTTACCCCCAGCAAATGCCGGTACCCATTTATACACCTGGGTGGAGAGAGGCACTGAGAGAGCAAAGTATCTTGCCTAAGGACACAATGTGATCGCCTGGTCTGGTAATCATACCCCGGGCCAGTGGACCCAAAGTCCGATGCCTTAACCACTAGGCCAACACGTCTCTCACATATCATCTGACATATTGTACTGGTATGCTAGCTGTACTGTTTTATATAGAAATACACAATGATTAACAAATGCTAGCTTAAAGAGGGATCTAGTATTAAAACTAATATTATTTTTCTGTTATTCATTTCACAGCTGAGTATCTGGGACACTGCAGGAGTGGAAAGGTTCCGCACAGTCACAAAGAACTACTATCGGGGGGCGCATGCTTGTATATTGATGTTCAGTGTTGATGAGCCTGGCTCCCTCCAGTACCTTACTCACTGGGTCAGGGATGCTAATGAGTTCTGTCCAGATGCATTGAAGTTTGTTATTGCTAATAAGATTGATTTGGAATCTGTTGTTAATACTGATAGTATGGAGCTATTTAGAAATTCTCATAATTGTGATATGGCGTTCAAAGTGTCGGCAAAGACAGGGGAAGGAATTACTGAAGCATTTGAGAAAATATCAAAACAGTTATTACATGGTGGCATGAGTTCTAGTGAGGAAAGAGAACGTTCAACCAGTGATGTGGTAGGAATAGATAAAGCACCAGATCCAACCGTCAAACAATGGAGAAGCGGATGTTGTTCCAGTTTATAACATACAACAGACATTTCCTGTGCTATTGATGGTAAAGCACAGACTAGTTGATTTCACTTACCTGTTTTGTTGCACTAAAAATATTTTCCCCAATAAATAACTGGTTTTACCAATATTTACAGAATAAAATATCATCTTAAATTTCATTATAAAATTATTGAAAATGGTTGATCTGCATTATGGCATCATTTTATTAAGACTACCAACATTCTTTGCCAATTCCCTTTCATATTCAAATTTTTAATCCCTTTCCAGATTAAAATATCAATTTAAGCTAATTGCACTACAAAAGAAAAGCAAAGTATTCTGTTAGTTGCCATAATGCAGATCGCCTGTTAGAAACACACATTTATATGAATATATTATATCACAAGTTTGCAAGTTCTTGCAAGTAGTAGATCCAGAGTTTTAGGTATATTTTTAAGACATAATGGAATATTTCATGGATGCATCAAGGCAATTATCTCACACAGCAATATTCCCTGCTTGTAGTCTCTCTTGAAACAGAGACTCTTCCAGCAGAGAAACAACTATATTACTAAGAACATACTTTTCGATTACCTGATTATTATGAGCTATTGCAAAAATATAAGAACATACTTTTGCATTATTTAGATGTTAGGTATATCATACATAGTTATTAGTTTATATGATTAGATATATTGTATTTTGAAAACATTCTACCAATTATTGATTATTCGATGTAATCAAGTTTGTCGCAATGATTATAGTAGAGTGTGGACACTAAATGTTTGCAACAGTTGTCACTATTTAGTAGTAAATAGCGCTAATTAAACAAAAGACAACAATAGAATTAGCATAAAGTAGCACTATTTAGTGGTATTTATGTTGCACACTATTAGTGTGTGCACAAAGGTGAAATAGTGAATAAATAAAGAGGGCACAAGGCATAAAGAAAACAAACAATATTACCTCTTCCTTCCTTCCTTCCTTCCTTCCTTCCTTCCTTCCTTCCTTCCTTCCTTCCTTCCTTCCTTCCTTCCTTCCTTCCTTTCATTTGTACATTTAATCATACCTGGTGCATTGGTGTTTCTGTGTTATAACTTCACAATCTCGCAGTTTCTTGTTTGTTTGTTTGTTTGTTTGTTTGCTTGTTTGTTTGTTTGTTTGTTTGTTTGTTTGTTTGTTTGTTTGAAATGCAACTGTGTAATCTGCTGCATGTTTTGTGGCCAGTCAAGCGATGATTATAAGTAATGAAATGAAGTTAGAACAAAATGAAATAAATTTATGTCTTTAAATTTATTTTTTCATGTTTTTTTTTTTTAAGTTTGGTAATATAACTATGAATGCTGGGATTCCTTTTTTTACAAAATGTTATCCAAAATCAATATCATATCATGAGTTTTTAACATGGAATTTATAATTCAACTAATATAACTTTGCCTAATAGATTATAAAACCGCTAAAGATTAAACCGTAGCTTTGACCAAATGTGCTTTTGTATAAATGGGCGGGGATGACCGTCGTACCAGGGTTAAAAACGGCAATTTTGACTGTGAATGTTTCAGACATCTGGGATCCTGCATGAAGGGCTAAACTGGAAATTGGTACCAGTTATATTTTGATATTGAGATTTGGCTTTTCTCTTTTTGTGTAGTTTCAAACTTGAGATTTCTCAATTCTGAAATTACGTCAATTTGAGTCAAGTTTAAATGATTTTTTTATTTTCTGTAATATAAATTTAAAACCTCTGAAAAAAAAATAACTTACAATAATATAAACAAATGTTATACAAAGTGATGCTTTTATAGCACGTTAAGATCATCCAAGTACATACTTTACAACAGAAACAGCAATCATTTCTTACAATTATAATTTTGACTATATTCTTTTTAAAAAGTGGATGTTCAAGCTGTATATCTATATATGTCAGCTTACAGAATGTTTGCGCCCTTGTGTCTATTTTAGAACTTCCTCAGTGTAGTTCATGAATCTGTTCAGTTTATGATGACCAAGACTATCCTTGAAAACCTTTCAATTTTGAAGATTAGTTGCTATAGATTTAAGTTGGACGGATTTTGGATTTCACAAGTAGACATTGTTAGAAAATAACTTGCTTTGACATAAAGTACATGCCAATCCATATTGTTACTGCTAGCGTTGTGTGGTGTGTTGTTACTGTGGCTTCATCATAGCCAACAGGCATTTCAATAAGTCTTTGAGCCTTTTCGTCCAAGAACCAACTGTAAGAACACCGGAGACAATAGAGCTTCGATCTATTTAACATAGATGTAAGCTGTCTGGGCGTAGTCGCCATAATGGTTTTTATAAGCACTGAAGTGCAGGCTTTTAGTGATTCCATAAGTGTTTTGACAACCATGTACACTATTGCAGCTTGATACACCGATACCAATAGCATAGTCATCAGGGTTACAGCCCTCGGTGCTCCGTGGTATACTGGTATCACCTATACAGCCTATACGGACTATATGAGTACCTGGGTTAGTGTTGGGGTTAGCTTCAATATTGCAGATATTACCCAGATTTAGACCACACCATTCCTGAAAAATATGGTATTACAGAATTGGTATTGCAACTAAATGCGAAATACAAAATAAGGCAAGTTTAAAGTTATTTCTGATGTGTGCATGTGTTTATTGGGTACTTTTCTGGGACACCTTACTCTTCAGTGCAGAACATTTCTTTGCCGAAATGAACCGCTACTTCACAGAACAGACAACAATGTGAGCTCCTCTACTCACGTTTTGCACCGAATTAACGACATGGAAGGCCGCGCACTAGCCAACAGTGTTACCATTGGACCTCAGACGTGCTGGAAACACTTACCGTTTTAAGATGACCAAGGTCCAAGTGTTTACCAAAAACTAACATCAGTCGTTCAAAGGAGTAAGCTTCAGTAGTTTGTACAGCAAACATGGTCGCAAATAACGTAGACAAAGTTACTCCTTTACTGTGCGTGAACGTTGCACAGTTACTATTGGGACCACTGAAGCATACTTTAATAACATGGTTGGGAATACGAAACCAGCCAGCGTTTTTCATAGAAGATGGATTATTCAAGTCAGCTGAAGTATCTTGGGAGATGACACGTTCGTCGTACCATAATGGACTGTTTGGTGCGAAGTCTGGCGACAGCCCTGCTGCACGACCAACCAATGTCCATCCTCCACTCATCTGGTTAGTACAATGACTGCTGACCATTTCACAATATGTCTGTAGTATAAGTAAGTATAATTACAATTAATAATAGAGTACAGTTTCTATCCCGCTACGACACTGTAAAAAAATTCGAATGTCTTTCTTAGAAACTACTACTACGATACGATACAGTACTGTATCCCACTTATACGAAAACGACTCTATCACAATGCGTCTGTAACTTCAATCCGTTTTTTGTCTTTTTGCTTTGTTATTATTTTATTGGTTTTTCAGTGTGTTTTTTTAGCTTTTTCTACGAAAAAAAAAATGATCTTCTGAACTTTTTTCAAAACTTTTTCAACGAAAAAATTGTTAAAAAACTGAGAGACACATTTTTAGTAGATGAGTTTGGAACAGAACAAAACAGTTATCATTCTGATTGTAAACATTTTGAGGGAGATTAATTTTTTTGAAATTGACTGGTCGATTTTTGTTTAAAATTAATGTTACTCATTAAGGATTTTAGAGTCTCATCGATTCCAACATCACAATATTTGGTCTTTAAGCTTTCGGAAAATATATAGTTTACTGGGGATAAATCATAAAAAGAGCTTTTAGAAATTTAAACATTTTAAAAAAGAAATTGTATCCCGTGTATCCTTGATTGTATTGTATTTGGGAAAATCTAACATTTTCCAATGGTCACAATATTGTCTTGAGAGTATATAAGCAAAGGACGTATTCATTTGTCTACAGTGTCAGTACTACCTTGTATGATGGTGCGCCGGTCAACCAGTATGAACCTGACTTGGCATGTGGATCATGAGTCAAGATGGCATCACATGATGACGCAGGATGACTTTGAGAACCATATCCACTGCATGGGGCTCTGAAATGATAGTTCATATGTAAACAAACTGACATACATACAGACAGAAACGCGGACAGACAGACAGACATGACGAGAAGTATGTTTATGAGAACCATATCCACTGCATGGGACTCTGAAATGATAGTTCATATGTAAACAAACTGACGCACAGACAGACAGACACGCAGACAGACAGACATGACGAGAAGTATGTCTATGAGAACCATATCCACTGCATGGGACTCTGAAATGATAGTTCATATGTAAACAAACTGACATACAGACAGACAGACACGCAGACAGACAGACAGACAGACATGACGAGAAGTATGTTTATGAGAACCATATCCACTACATGGGGCTCTGAAATAACAGTTCATGTGTGTAAACAAGCTGACAGACAGACATTCAAAGACAGACACAAGATGTTGTTATCAGATCTAAAAGTAATATGTGAACAAGCTGACAGAAAAGAGACAACGATCTGTAAACAAGTTGACAGACAGAGAGAGAGACATGACGATCTGTAAACAAGCTGACAGACAGAGAGACAACGATCTGTAAACAAGCTGACAGACCGAGATACATGACGATCTGTAAACAAGCTGACAGACAGAGATACATGACGATCTGTAAACTAGCTGACAGATACTGGAGATACATAACGATCTGTAAACAAGCTGACAGACAGAGAGAGATATAACGATCTGTAAGCAATCTTGACTGACATGATAGAGGTTCTCTAGTTTCCTTTCCTCGGCCCATAACAATCAGAATGTGAAGATAGTGGGTGTGATTGTCATATCTCACAAATACACCCTTCATATATGGATGAGATGTCGGCGAATTATATATATTCCATTATTACTCAAGATTGGCAATAGCTGCATGACGTATAACCGTTGCAGTGATGCGTGATGGTCATGATGAAATGGGTTCAGTTTTGTCCCATAAAAAATAATAGCAATACCATTTTTATCAATATAAAGCGACTACTAAACTACCCCCAATTTAATTTTAGCATGCAAACTAGGTCGAAGGGGTACGTGGGTCCTTTCCTTCCTCACTGGTGTTTAACTAAAGTGTGTGTGTGCCGGTGTGTCTGTATTATTTTTTTTTTCGTGTAAGCACGGACCGGACCAAATCAAGTCACTATCCTGTAGTACTTCAAATCTATTTGTCAACAATTAAGTTTAATTGCTTGTGGTATCATGGTGAAGAAGTGATTCACGAATTGGACGCAGTATTGTCCGTATGTTGCTAACAAAATTGAAATGATGATTATTGTTCGTATATTTTATTGAATTGTTTTCATTACAAAATGATATTATCTTTATTTTATTCTATTATTTTTTTTCAGGTTTAAAACCTCGATAATAACTCTTCTTCAACATTCACTTGGCCTAATCTAATGTGAATTAATGACATGTCTTTTGATTTTTAAGCGTCAGTCTTTTTTTGGGGCATCAGGTTGGTCAAGGAAAGGTCTGAAAAAGATAAGGAATTAATTTCATTTGGCACGTCGTCATTGCAAAAACGGATTATGCAGCAGATATTGTATTCTATTTAGCAAAAAACTCCTAACATGATCTATATTGAATGAGCATACTTCCTAGTTGTCTGTACTGGGTATCTCCCTTGTGTATACAAAATCGAAGCTTTGGCAAGAATAAAACTGACGCCGTGTTAGCCGAATTAAATCCTCCCGGGGTGTATGGAGGGGGATAAAATCACCAATTGTTTTTTTTTTTTTTCACCTTCCATGTCAGTCTGTGCTTTACAAACTAAAAAGGATGTCAATCAATTAATAACACTTACTGAACAGGTGCATGTTGATGATGATGAAGATGTTGTTGTTGTTGTTGTTGTTGTTGATGATGATGATGAAGATGTTGCTGCTGCTGTTGTTGCTGCTGTTGATGATGATGATGATGTCCACACGAGTGATGTGGTGTGTGCGCTTGTGTGGTATCAGTAGTAGGACATGGTATAGCCTCGACTGTAACAGGTCCAGGTGAGGCTGTAGGTGCTGGTACTGGTGGTGGTAAAGGTGACTGTTGACTTCCTGCACAGTTACATGGTGGACAATCACGACCATCACGACCATCTCTACCTGGGACACCCTGAGATCCATGAGGACCGGGGGGTCCTGGTGGTCCTGGTGGGCCGGGCACTCCTATGCAGTAAGTTGGCTATAGATATATCAAGAAAAGTACAATTAATTTTGAACCTTTACCAATATATTCATGGTCTGGAGCTTGACCAATATTTGGTAGAATATAAGTGGGTCCATCTCTGAACAAGTAGAGTGCAAACACTAAAAGTGTGCAACAGTTGTCACTATTTAGCAGTAAATAGCACTAATTAAACAAAAGAAGACAATGAATAGAATTAGCATAAAATAGCACTATTTAGTGGTATTTATGTTGCACACGTTTAGTGCTTACACTGTACTAGTATAGTAGTAGTAGCATTCTTTATTTAACAAGGGTGATGTATCTAACATACGGCCCTCCAGTTTGATGTCCTTAATCGAGAAGACATGGAGTTTGACCAGTTGGACCATTTGAAGATGTGATTACAAAGGCAGCAATTTCTCCTCAATTATTTTAAGACCCTGAGTGTTGGTCCGGCCACGGGGATCGAACCCGTGACCTCCTCCACAATAGACCGGCGATTAACCAACCAAGCCAACCGGGCAAACTAGAGTGCACGCACTAAACGGTGTGCAACAGTTATCACTATTTAGTAGTAAATAGCACTAATTAGAATTAGCATAAAATAGCAGTTTTTAGTGGTATTTATGTAGAACACTTTTAGTGCACTCTACTACCAACGCAGTAAGATGCTACCAAGGAACCATCTTTGTGACTACGCACATGCAGACTAAATACATTTACAAATCAAAGATACAAAATAAATCATATTGTGATGTAAACCGCTTGCGGTGCTGTTCGTTCCAGCTCAAGTTATGATGCATAACACAGCGGATCAATGTATCAGGCAAAGAAAAGTAAAGATTAGGACCGGTCCCTGCTTGAGCCACTCGGAAGTCCACTACGACTTTAGGATAGATTTGGTAATTATGTTTTCGCAATGATTGCAGTCAATATAATGTCCGCCCTCTTTGAAACACAAAACGGCGTATAAAGGCTTTCTTGATCACCTCAAAGGGCTATTTGTAGAGAAACTTTACTGGCTATATGAAAGCTAAAGCAAAGAATGCAACACCATAAACTTCTGAATTATATCAGTTATGGTTTTTCCATTGTCATAAATCGACGCGGATCGTAACTAATACGATCGATATTACTTCTATTATGGTTTTATTACATGGTCTAGGTTCAAAGGAATATCTAAGGTTCAAGGGTTCAAAGGTTTTTTTCCCACAATTACAACTGAAATAAAAGTACATTTGAAAGACAAGTTACAACTATAATGTGTAGGATGCAAGAGAACAACCCTATGGATAAGCGAAGCTCTTGCATCCTTTCAATCACTAAATTGAAACAAACTAAAATGAACCAGAAATATCCTTCAAAAGTGTAAATATGTCAAATAATTCTAAATTAAGGTGAAAGCAAAAGTGTTGCATAAGTGTACCTACGAAATATAGTAAAGCAAGTATATTTTTCAAGTAAACAAGTTATGTAAACTGTTGTGCGTTTTGTTTACGATAACCTATATAAAGTTTAGGTGCGTGTGTGACGATGCGTTTATGAAGTACTTGCAATGACAGGTTATATGGAACACTAAGTTAATATCAGTACTTAGTTGATTTCAAATCAAAATCAAGTAATTCTATTTCCAGTGTTTTAACAAAACAAAAATCATTGTTATCAATTGAGGATTTTGACAGTAAATCATGACATTACAAAGACAGAAATAAAACCCTTCAAGGGTGCATGCAAAGTCAGTAAATTTGTTATTAATTATAGAAAAAACTTTAATATAATTTAAATGTCTATTTTAAAGAGATTTTTTTGCTAAACTGAGAACTTTCAGGGTCTTTTTCAAAACAAAAATTAACAACGCTATTAAAAATGGCACCACCCTTTTATCTTTTGATGTTTGGCGTTATGGAATCACATGGATCAACTGAAATAGTTCTTTACGGTGAGGTAGAATTGACAAGCGCGGCAACGCAAATAGAGCTATATACACAGGTCATTAACATATGCCGCATGCATAAAATCGATTTTGTAAAAAAAAAATGAGTACATCGAATATTTTGTTATCAAATTTACCTTGGCATTTTTGAAAAGAAACGATCTTCGAGGTTGACTATCAGCATCATGAAACTTCTGTTCTGTTTTCCCGCCGGATTTTGCACTGCACGCATTCCATGCTACAAATATCACCAGCACATGCAATAGCCATTCCATTTTCAAATGTTAATAAATAATATAGAATAAAAAACCGTTCTTGAGTGGGAGTGTCTGCAGTACGTCGAACGTACATATGTAGTTGATGTCAAGTGTTGTTGGGCGTTTGACCTAACGGTCGACTAAACACGTTTAACCGGTGTTCGTGCACTTGACTTGGTTCACCTATGACGTAATATAGACTGACAAACATTCTTTTTTTCAGAGAGTTGATCGATTTCTGAGAGAAAATCAATTTCAAGCATTAATAAAACTCACAGGAGTGAGTAATTATTTTTGATATATTAAATGATTCCAAGCTGGTCATGATACGAAAAATGATTTTAAAGTGAAATAATTCGATTCAAGTTGTTAAGCAGACCCTGGCCTGGTCTATTTCCTGGTGCGTAGCGGTTTACAAAGAGCTTCATTCCCCGGTGGTGGAGGTTCAAACCCGGGCGGGGGGTACTCCGGGGATAAACGATCGGGGATGCTCGTCAGAATTTTTCAAAAAGTACCCCTAAAAGATACCAGACGTTCAAAAAGTGCGTGGCTTCGCAAATTTTTCATCTCTAAAACATACTAAAATTAGACATTTCAGACAGGGGGGGTCAAAATGGGAGGTCTGGTACCTTTCAGAATCTCTTAGAGGATTTCAGGCTCTCAGAATTCAAGTTGGTACCTTTTTGGTACTCACGGATATTTAACTGACAAGGTCTCGATTTCACGAAAAAGTTGGTACCTTTTAGGAGGGTACAAAGCATGTATTGCCACGCCCTTCTGGATAGAACTGTAGAACTTTGGCTCCTTTTAGGAGTCATTTTCAAAAATACATGTATTCATTTATACACGATACCGAAAAAAGGCTGTCTGACTGTCTCTCTGTCTGTTCGTCTCTCTGAATTTTCGTTACTTAACATTTTGATTGATTCAGATTGTTCTGATTTATCATCTCGACCCAGTTTTCCCCAGCATTCAAGATGGCGTATCACAAGGTCGAAGGAGAAAGTGAGCTGGAATCTTCAACCTCTTCAACTATGAAAAAACAAGGACCTCTTAAAGTGATATTGATTGGTAGAAAAGGAGTTGGTAAAAGTACTTTATATCTAAGAATTAGAGATGGAAAGTTTTATGAAGATGTACACAATCAAATGATTGATTATTTCGATAAAACCATCTTCCAAAATAACAACAGATCAGTCGAGGTGAGTCTTTCTTGTGATGTGAAATAGAGTACATATTTGTTGCACCTCTTTCCATATTTTTACATCGAACATTAAATATTTTCTTTTGATTTAGTTGATCAATCACTCTCGCTGTCGTGAATTTATCAAGACACAGTGTAAAGCCTAAGAATAGAATCTAATTTTATCCATTCATTGAACTGCATGAAATAAACTAAAGCTTAATTATACCCAACTTTCTATTAACAAATCATCTGACAGCAGGCGCAATGAACCAACAATTCTGATAGTCAACTAACTAATCAATCAGTCAATCAACTAAGCAACCAATAAAAAGGTTTCTTCAACTAACCAGTTAATAATGCACCTATCAATGTTAAGCCCCCGGGGGGGGAGGCCGGGCAAGGGGTGGGGATTATATCAACTTTTGATGCCCCAGAGTGGGGTATTTTCCCTTCTATGTTGTCCCGACGGTGGGGATATTTACCTACCAATCGAGCCCGTTCATTGAGGTACGGGCAAAAGCAATCCACTGCCAAGGGCGATTGGAAAATTGAAAAATGTTATTTTATGAATCTTATAAAGTCATATTTTCATATCCATTTCGAAATCAATTCTTTGGATGAATTCTTGTCGTGGACAATTCTCGGAACGCGCTTCGTCGGCATTTTAAATAAATGCAATACGAGCAAGGAAATGTGTTCTTGGGCTTCCTGTGGCAAGACCTGAAATGTACAAATAAAGGAGCCACCCACAGATTTTATTAACCGCATGGTCGATCGACTGTGCAGTGAGAGCCGTGTTGTAAAAAGGTAAATATTTACATAAAACTACTTTATTGATCTCATTTTTTTCGTATATCTGGTAAAATGCAATTGTCCGAAGGGAAATATAATATAAAATCATACCGTAAGCAAGTTCTCCGTAAATATTTGTCGTTTCGTTTTGACTGAGAACGTTGGATCGAAGATCTCAGCGAAATATTCTGAACAAGCAAGTAGAAAGAACGAAATCAGCATGTCAAGAAAATCAGGAAGGTAAAGGAGCTAGTGAAATGGCTGAAGATACCAGTACTTGTCAGGACTGTGGAATGATTAACCCACCGGATGACTTAGTAATTGAAGAGGAGAGTATTTCATGGGTCCAGTGTGACAGTTGCTATTTATGGTACCATGAAGTTTGTTTAGGACTTTTTAATGTTAATACTGAGACATGGCTGTGCTTCAATTGTAATGAAAAGTGGTAGATTTAAAATAAAATGTTGACATTTTTGTTTGATATTTCTTGCATGGTATTTGTTATATTCCTGTTTTAGTCTAGTTTGTAACCTGGAGTTTAATTTAGTGAAAAATCCCTCAGTTCAGCCAATAAAAGATATCTTGTCCTATTATCGGTTGATACTGCAAATAGAATAACAGAACTATTACATTGGAAGTTTTTACTAAGTCCCATAGCTGAATTTTTTTTAAAGCATGACTGAAGAGCCCCGTCTTGGGACATTTGACTTCTGAATGTGTCTCCAGGTCGGGAAATTCATACAAATTTGACAGAATTTACTGGCCCGAGAGTGGGGATTTCGACGAAAAAAAAGGGGAAAAAATCTAATCCCCACCCCTGGCCCGGCCTCCCCCCCCCGGGGGCTTAACATTGATAGGTGCATAATGGTAATTAAACTGAGTGGAGTGCAATTTGGTTTTTAATCACACTCCTCTGAACCAATCACATTGTAGGATTTAGTAGTGATTACAAAAAGGATGTGACGAATCAATCAACTTGGCAACTAATCACTTTTTCAGTCATCCAATGAACCAATTAAAGTCAATGAACCTATCAACCAAGAAATCAATCATTCAATAAACTCAGCATCTAATCAATTAATTAATCATTCAATAAACAAAACAACTTACCAACTAATTATGTAATTAGCAAATCACCAGTAGACCAATTATCTATCAATCAGAAAATTAATCCATCAATCAATCAACCAACCAATCAAGTCATTTGGTTAAGTAATCAATTGAGCAGTCAATTAATCAACCCAGCAATCCATAAGTCGATTGGTTAGTTAAGTAATCAATTAATCAGTCGATTAATCATCCAGTCAACATAAAACCACCAGTGGCTGGTTGGATTATAGTAAGTAAGAGCATTTTTTTTAACTTGAGCTCCATTGTCAACTTCTTTTTTTTTTTGGTGACTGAGACAATTCAACTCTATATTATTTTACAGATGCGATTATATGACACTGGGAACATGGAATGGCATGAAGGAACAGTTACACGTTCTTACTATCTGGGAAGTCGACTGGCACTTATCGTTTATAGCGTTGATGAAATGGACAGTGTTGATGACTTAAAAACATATATACATGATGTATTATTACATGCACCAAATGCCAAACTGTTTCTTGTCAGAAATAAAATAGACAAAGAAGACCAAACTGTGCAGGAAGATGAGGTAGAAGATAAACTTCGTAATGCTGGTTACCATTTTAAGCCAAATTGTAAATACAGTACATCAGCTAAGAAATTTGAAGGTGATGGCATTGACAACCTAATACAAGCAATAGGCCAAGTATTAATAAAACAGTCAAATGCACGACAAGATTCAACACAGCGATCTCTTCATTCTTTTCAAAGAGAAAGACATACCAGTGATAACAGTCACTCAAAAAAATGTTGTTGAAGGTGAATAGAATACTTAGTAATATCAAAACTGCATAGTACAAACCTAGGAAAAAGAATGGGCAATTCATGAATTATTAATGAATACAATATCTATGTTATTACAGATCAAATGCCCGTACTCCTGGATATTACACTATGTCAAGACTGTTAGAGAACGATATTGTCTTAATTTTCTTAATAATATTAGCTTTCAATTAAATTTCATTTTGTAGCTGAGGAAATCAATTGACAAAATACTGTTAAATCTGTAAATTAAATTGCATAAATTAAATAATTTTTTTATGGTTGGTATGGATGATATATTGATCATATGGATCAAGAAAATTTCCTTCAAAATTGCTGTCCTCGTTTTTGCTGGACTCATTTGAGTGTTGACTACTTTCACAGTGACCATAAGCCTTTTGTTTTTGAGTTGTAGGTAATTTTGTGATGCAAGTAAAATCAATTGTGATGCAAAAAAGCTAATTCAATGATTTTGATGACAATATTTACCCCCCTCATATTATGGGGATTTTTGAATTTGCTGTTTCGGCCATTAGTAATGTGATTGAGTAGTGCATGTAGATGGTATGGTACCGTGAAATGAGGTGGTTGATTACAAAAAGAAATGATATTTATACACTCATCTGTAGATTTCTTAACACAAGATGCAGTTAGCTAATTTTCTAATATTTGGACTATATTTTGGATAAGCATTTGGCAAAACATTCTCATGCCTCAAGTGGTATATTTTAGCACTGTTTTTTACAATACTTATGTTAGCAATAATCAACATGTCCAATAATTCCATGCAAGCAGATGCGCTAGCAGTTGTATCTTCACCCATATATGAAAGACTCATTTAATAATAATGAAAAACTATAAAGACCTTTTAAAAGTCAAACTGGTTATTTTTGTCTGCAGTGGTAATAATAATTATAAAAGTGCTTATATAGCACATCCTGAAGCCTCGATGTGCTTTACATGTATAAAAATTTTAATATAATATATATATACATCTACTTTAAATTAGTAAAAAAAATTGTCATTATTAATAAAAAAATAAGAAATGTTCTTAAAAAGGAGTGTTTTCAGATGTCTTTTTTAATTTATCTGGTAAAATGTTCCATAATTGTGGGCTCACAACAGATGTCAGCAGGCAAACAAAGCATTTTGAGACAGCAAAGTCTCATTTACAAGTGAAGATACAATAGCGAGAGAGACTTATACACAGGGAATACTAATAATCAATTGTTAAATTCATTTTTTAGAACATATTTTTTTCAGTTGAAAGCAAAAATGTTTTTATTTTTGTTAAATATATTTTTTATAGTAATGTTTCTTAATATTAGAGTGCAAACAATAAATGTGTGATACTTGCTAGAACTGGACAATTTTGAGCAAATTTAATTATAAATTTGTTTATGTACCAAATAGTAAATACTGTAAAAACATGTATATGAGAACCAAGATTTTTGTCAGCCTGAACAGTTCTTATGTGCCAAGGTTCTCAAGCAGGTTCTTAATTTTTTGTTAAAGTGCACAAAGTGTCTACATAAAAACAGTCATTTGAAAAGTGGTTGATTCTCTTCTGTCAATCAAGCACACCAAGTCTAGACATTAGAAACAGATGAATGAAAACAAATGCACCGTGTTCATTGATCTTCTTTCAAAGTACAAACAAGCCATTTTTGAGACCCTTGCTTCTGCTAATTTGAGACCACTGCGTACAAACACTGCAAACAAATGTAAAAAGAGGTAAAAACTAGTAAAAAATACTAGCAAGGACTGCGTCGGTGTTTCTAAAGAAACAGTTGTAAATATAATGATAAGTTATTAGTTAGTTTTCTCAAATCACTCTACGGTGTACAACTTATCGTTATATGTACATATCTATATTGCTGATTCGGTGTTTATAGTTCTACAATTTTCTAATTTTATTCACATTGTCTGGACAGTGTGTTTGATTGACAGAACAAAATCATCAAACTCCACAAATGAACTTGAATCAATCAGGCACATAGTTATGGTAAAATTGGTAATAATTCAAGGGAGAGTAGCGTCAGATCTTCTATGTTTATCATGCTCTAGTTTGGATTGTACTTTGAAATATTCTTCAGAAATGCAGATATAGTAGTTTATCCAATCTATAAAATGCAGTTCATTGTTCTGCATTTGGATAGTGTAGTTATTCATAACAAACAGGTTCGCACTCAAAGGAAAGGATACTGTTTGGTGCAACCTTTTATATTAGATTATTCTCACACTATTGATTATCATGTGGAACACAGTGGAGAGCAAAACAACTTCAAGGACATGTATTTTATAAAACAGAGCTAAGTTATGAACATTTTATAAGGAAATATAGAACCTACTTTGAAAAGGCAAGCTGGCATGAATCTAATTTGAAGGGTGCATAAAGTGAAAATTATTTCAGCCTTAAATTCTAGTTTCTTATAAAAGGGGTTTTACTGTATTGTGTTATGGATTTGTTGTTTGTACTCCAACAGCATAAAGTTCACCAGGATTGATTTTTTTACCTTTTTATTTTCTTCAAAATAATACAATTAACACAGAATATGTTTATACATGAGGTGGTTTCAATAAAACATTATAAAGTTATTTGTCATCTGACGTTTCTCCAGCTGGTATTTCTGTTTGTTTTCTGTAGTTGGGGAATTGTTCCCATGTTGGAGAGATATCAAACTTGCGGAATTCCTGGGCTAATTCAATTGGTTCACACACAATGCGTTTAAGCTCATCATCATAGCGAATCTGCAAATAGAAGAACAAAACAAGAAATTCAAAAACTTATTGACATAATCAACCGGAGTTAAAAAGTGTAACAAGAGATTTCAAGATCACACTTTTGCTTGAATAAATAAGCACAAATGTATCCTATGTTGGGTTTTAGAAGCTATAATGTATCAGATCTATAGATACGTGGCCTCACAGTCTTTTATCTAAATCTGGTACAGGACTCTCTCATTCTGCAAACTTAACTAATCATATGATACTGAAGTGTCCCTGAGCCAGATTGAATTATCTTTATATTCACTTGTACATGTTTTAGCCTGGAAGGCATGTAGTATTTGATTTTATTTAGCAATGGCCCATGGAAATATGACGTCTGTCTGTGTGAAAAAGACAATTGAATTTTTGAATTTTTTAGCCAGAACATATCACCATGATGTGACAACATCCATGACTCCAATTTGCACCTCCTCTCATTTAATGGGAACTCATTGTCATTAGTGACGTTTAGGTCCATGAGGTTGGAATTCAATACTCTACCTCCACATATCCACTGAGTGGGAAATCTTTCCTAAATGGATGCCCTTCAAAACCATAGTCGGTCAAGATTCTTCTAAGATCAGGGTGGTTAGAAAAAAATACTCCATACAAGTCCCATATCTGGTGGACAACAATAAGATAGTATTAAAACAATCAATATCATGTAAGCAAATGTCTTCCTGGGGCCAGTTGCACAAAGCCTGAATAAAGTTATCCACTGGATAAAGTTATCCACTCCATACAATTTCCTGGTTTTGTTTCTTTGTTATTGTGACCTCCTTGGTGAGCATAATATCGGAGAAACAAAAGGAGTATTGTCTTTTGAAAATGACTCACTATAGTGACCTCACTTGTGCAGCATAAATTATATTACACAGGAGAACACCCCTTATAATCTATGCCTTAGTCTCTTGTCAAGCTACATTCTACCCTCAGTTGCAAAATAGTTGGGACATTGATACTTTTTATGTCATGCGTTATGTTGTTCTCATGTTTTTAAAAACTTTCTTTCAACAAAAACCCCTTCCCCCTGAATCAATGTTGATGGACGTTTCTTTTTGTACCAAAGACATTACTGTGAAGTGCAACATTGATGTGGGGGAGGGGGGTTGTTACACTGAAACACAGAACATCAAAAAGTCATTCAGTTTATAAACAAGTCCCAAGTAATTTTGCAAATGAATTTGCAAATGAATTTTCACAAGATAACTACACTACTGAGTACTGTACATAACAAAAAGACTACTCAATGGTTGTAACTGTTTACGAATGATGTTTATGAGTGGTCACCAACCTCTCTCTCATACCAATCACATACAGCATACACTTTACAAGCAGAATCAAGTGCTGTCAGTTCATCAGTGTAGGTTTTCACTCTTATTCTGGAGTTAAATTGCAGAGATAGTAGGTTGTAGATGATCTGCAATAACAAAAAATCACATATGAAGTACCAATAATTACAAATTATTTGTAGTATACAACTAGTTATGTTTCAAAACCTTCTCAAACTAGTCGTAGGACATTCTAAAACATATTTTAGAGCATGTAAGACTTGTTTTAGAAGTTACGACTAGTCGTATACAACAAGTTGCACGTGTCAAATCAGGCTTCAGTATGTCAAGTATAAAATTATAACCTAATAGCATGTACCCTTAAGATAATAAAAGAGTAATCAAGGTCTGACTTTACCTCAAATCTATATGGTCGTTTTGGTACATCAATAGCAGTGTGATCTGCAATTGATTTAAACTGTGCATTGGTATGATCTCTAAGAAAGGTCAACACAGGTATAATCCCTTCTGGCGCTATCAAGATCTCTAGTTCCTTGGTATGCGTCACTTGGACTGATTGGATAAACTTAGGTAACATATTGCCAACATATTCCCCAAACTCTGATAGCTGAACAACCCTCTTGTCCTCTATAAAAGAAACAAAATGACTTATATTAGAAATCATACGATACTGACCGCCATTTACAGTACCTTTTCACCACAGGTTCAATACAATCAAGTGATCCATTGAATGGATCATGATACCATCCCATGAACACACAATATAAACACTAGGCCCTCCTCAAGTACATGCTATTTGCCTGGATATGTGTACTTTGAAATCAAAATGATAAACAGAAGTTTGTCTTCTGCCATCTTAAATTAAATATTCTGTAGATGAAAAATCACTACAAATTTATGTAAATGGATGCAGCGAGATTTATCTGATCTTACTGAAAATAAAATGATATGTTATGGATGCATTTTACCTTATTTTTAATAACAAACCAAAGGATCTTCTCGTACTATCTAACACACGTATTGTTGTTACTGGGATTAGAAAACTATAAAATCATAAACTGAGCAATAAGAATGAACAGCAGACCAACCTTTTACAGCAACTTCTGAATCAGATGCAAGAAATCGTCTTTGGATTGTGGATAATAAAGGTGCTTGTTTTACATTGTGAAATTCTAAAAAATAACACAAAATAAAAATAAGCAGCAAAGAAAATTAATATGAAAATGCATGAAAAACTTGAACTGAACAAATACCGACCAAAAGACGACATAAATAGACTCGCAATTTATAAATAACACATTGGAAGAAAAATGACAGAGAACAATGCAAAAAAACATACATGCAAGCGCTAAATATGTCTAACAATTTCCCAGAACTGAGGAATATTTAATAATGAGCTAAGGTAAATATCAAATTGATTACTTTTTAGCGTATGTGATGAGTAAATTGATCCAACAATTCTTGACGCACGGCAAACTCGACCAAGAAGAGACGCCATCTTGGATGTACAAATCCTTGTGCGCAGTTGCGAAGAATCCACTGACAAGCACAGGTATCCCACAACAAATAGCAATTTTACACCACTGTATTTTTTTTCTATTTTCACCATTTTTTTTAAATAAAAAAAAAACATTGTCGGAGAGAATGAAAATTGGCTAAATGCAATAAGTGATAGCTTCACCGAAAGAAATCATGGATTTTTAAATAACGTCGAGAAATAGGTGCATGCATTGAATAATAAAATATAAATAAATATATGTTTAGAAAAAAATGAACAAAAGGAAATATAAAAGAGGAATTGAAGATATGAATAATATTATGCATGAATAAATTAAATAAATAAAGTACATAAAAATGAATGATTTCTTTACAACAATCCGTCACGTGTATCACAAATAAACCACATTGTGTGACAGGTGACGTATACGGTGGAGGCAATGTTTCAGTACCAAGCAATGACTGAAAGTTCCGCGTCTCGTCAGACAGGACACATGCTCAAGACCAATTTTCCGCTTTCTGGGCTCTGGAGTAGAAGTCCACTGGCTGAGGCTTCATGGTCCATGCAGGGCTCCAATCAACGTACCGGGCAACGTACCCCTTCCTGCTTCACCTGTAACGGGAGGCCGGGACATACACATGAACGACTGACAGAGGACGTTAGTAAAGGCCATGCATCCACAGTGACTCATTTACACATATGCAATAAACACACAAATACAATTCAGTGTTAAGCGCATTTTACATATTTTGTGGGTTAGTTTTAAAAGCAGAACAATAATCGCCATCCTGACGCTATCCCAAAAATGTAAGTCTAAAACATAGGCCCAAATCAACATTTCAGCCCAAAAAATAATAGATAAATGCAACAACCATTTATCAAATCAATCAATAACAGAGCTTAGTGTTATCATTAATTTCATGGGTAGCAGAAATCAAAGGTACTAGAGGAATATGGGTCCATGCTCCCCCGTCAGTAGAAATGTTCACAAGCACAAATGAATTTTATAGGCCATCCAACCATTTTAGGAAAAGCTGGGTTGGTTTGTATACGGTAGGCCGAGGGCTAAATTTGAAAGTATTGCTCTTCAAGAGCAAGAAACTTTGTTTTGTTTTCCAAAGATTTTTATTGGTCCTCGGTGGGGGGGGACCACCCAACATTAATGACCTCTCCGCCCAAAAACTTGTTAAAGTCACTTGAAGCGTGACATCTTCAAGGTTGACTAATCTGTTCGAATGTACACAGAATGAGTTCAGTGATACACATCTACCTTATAGTATCATGGTCTTTGACTCACACCCTTGTGACATCGTATGGTGAGTTGAAACTTATATAAATCTGCTTTTATTTATAATATAAAAAATATAAATAGCTAGTTGTTATTTTAAAATTGATAGATGCTCATTACTTATTAAGGGATCTTGTTGTCCTTTAAGCGGCAATTTGCTTACCAAACTTAGTTGATAAAAACAGTGTTAATAATCGCCTAATTCCTTTCGTCTATTTTCGGATAACCAACGTTTATATTAAGAATTTACATTTTTTATTATCATGGACTTTGACTCCTTCACTTGTTATCACAACGTATGGTGAGCTCAACCTTATATATATATACATCTGCTTTTTTATACTATAAATACAAATAGATGCTCACCACTCATTAAGGGATCCTGTTGTCATTGGAGATAAATTGCTTACCATGTTAATACTGGTCAAATTCCGGTATTATTATGTTTTTTGAAACCAAAATTTAAATTAAGAATTCACATTTTTTTCTGAGCTGATAAACTGAAACGAATTCATATATATTTGCGACGCCATTTAAAAATGAACATTCTTAAAACATGAATATCCTTTGATATATTATGCACTGAAGTGATGGTTAAAATCATTAGAGGGGAAAATGTTTCTTAATATTTTAGTTAGTCATTTTTTTGTTTGTTTTCTATTTGATGTCATTTTTAGTTGAGGTAACGTTTGAACAATGTTATATATAAATAGCTTTATCACCATACACAAATGTTATAGAGATACTTATATATATATGTAGTTTTACTGGTTTTGATTATGTAAACCATTCAATATTTATTAGCCGGCTTTTAGAAAACCCATTATACTTATCTAAGTATTGAGACAAAGGCAACGTGTTGCAACAAGTTTGGCATGACTGAAGAACATAAGCCAGAGTTTTACTTTATAATCATAGTTCAAGAGACTAACTGTGAACAATTATGTTGCAATCGATTATTTATGAAGTATTCATGGGTCTATTATTTATGATAAAGTCTCATCAGAAATGATGAAAATAATTAAACGTAGTTATGAATAATCAACAAAATTTAATTGAGGTTGAGAGCGCATACGATATTGAGTTAAAAATACATGCTGAAACTATACGGCTGAAGCCCGACTGTCTCTTTATGGTCACTCAGTACGGTACAAGAAAGATTTAATTTATTAAATTAACTAATAAGACCAAAACTTTACATATGAGAAACGGAATTAGAATTACAAAGAAAGATCTTTCTGAGGGAAGGAAAAATACAGAAAGAAGAATTAGAACAAATTATGTATTTAGCGAAAGTTGTGCGTCAGCGATAATGCTTTTGCTGAAAGCATGATGCTGAATGCAGTTTTTCATATTTTTACGTTTAAAAATCAACTACGCCATACTTTTATTGTTTGATGTAGGTTTTTAAATTCTATGAAATCCCTAGGATAGGGATTTGCCTTTAGGGCAGAGCGTTGGTGATTTTCGGAACAAAAAGCATCCTGACAAAAAATTCGCGCAAGCTCAGTTGCTCGTAATGAAAAAAATAAAGTCATTTTGTCTGTTCTGATAAGATTTGAAAACGTCATCAGAAATAGAAATGAGCAATAAACATGATCGATTTAAAATCGATCCATTTCATTGTTCGCGCACGAATTGATCCTTGTATATCTTGGTGAATGATTTAGAATTTATTCAAGTGAAGTGAAAAGATTTTTGCGTGGTTTCATTTTCAGTTGCAAAGTGGTTGCTAAAAGGACTATAAAGTTTGTTTACGTCGATGTTTGAGTAATATGATAGTGAAAGATAATAATTGTATTCTCACTGTATTCGAGTTGCAGCTCAGTTCTCAATGAGCATATTTGCACTGTATTATGGTTGCTTGGTAAGTTGGTAAAAGGCATGCATTCAAGAGTCTATTAAAACATTAAGATGACTCATTTCTGTTTTGATATAATTCTAGTTTATTTATTATTTTATATAGGCTCTTAATAAATGTATTGATCATTATTTGTTATTTTAAGGATGTAAGTAGCCCACTCCTGCGAAATTGAGGCCTTGTTTATAACCCAGGGGGGGGGGGGGGGAGACTCCGGGCATAAATGATCGGGGATGCTCGTCGGAAGTTTTCAAAAATACTCCTAAAAGATACCGGACGTTTTTTAAAAGGGCGTGGCTCCACAAGTTTTTGATCCCTTAAAGTTACCAAAATCACGAGTTTCAGTGGCTTTCAACCCCTAAAAGATACCTGCAAAAAGTAAGACAAAAAGATACGGCGAGCATCCCCGATCGTTTACCCTCGGAGTCCTCCCTCCCGGGGTTTATAAGTCGGCCACATGCCCTGGAATACAATTCAAGCAATAGATAATTAGCTGGGATCGAAACATGTGAAATTAGACTTATACTAGGCCTTAATGTTTTAACTTTTCGTAACGTCATACGTGGGGGATAAAATTACCAACTCCACTAAAAAAATCGACAAAATTTGCTCCTAGTGAAACAGTTTGATCTAAAATAGCTTGGTTTTCAGATATAATTTGTTTTAGTTAGTGCAAAATGATACGTTTGGGAGCTATTCCACTTCTTTTCCTAAATCAATACGGATTTTAGAACAATTTTCGGTGAATTTGCGTTGATTTGACCGGGTCCGACGACCATGATCCCTTGCGTTGAACAATAGATAGATGGTTTGATGTGACGTCATAGTGAATTAGGGCAATTAGCTCATTTAACACTAGCAGGAGCTGCCAGTTTGATCAAAGCTACTTAATTGGTAAATTAATAATAGTCTTTAGTTAGAAAAAATTTTAACAAACGTGTAAATTGAGGAAAACGGACGCTTTTTATCTAATCTTAAAAAAAGATCACTGTCAATATGTGTTTTAAAAAAATTACCTCCCCTACCTCCCTTTGGACAATGTTGATATCCTAGATGCGATGATCCGCGACGATCATTTCATCATGAAATCAACATTGTTTGGGTGGTAACTTACTCACTGGTATAAAGGGCAGCAACAAAACGTCCTCCAGTTCTTGCTATCTTGGGCCTTTCTACCGATTGAATCCCACGTCTCACACATTTCTGTTAGCTTCTCTGTTACTGTCCTGCCCAAGGTGATTTTTGGTCATCCTCGCTTTCTCTCCTTGGTGGAGAGATGTGAAGAAAAATAAACTCACTCACCTCTCTCTCTAAAAGAAATAGTTTATTTTATTTCTGATAACCTCTCCCCCTGACTAGGTTGGTCAGCAGATTATTCTTCAGGTTATGTACGGACGGTGGCCGGGGGAGGCGCACCGCACCAAGGCGGTACAACTGATTGTATTAACATCGAACAAATAAGAGATGGTTTTGGAAGTGACGCACGGTTTAGCTATCCATGGGGAATCACTTATCATGCACCAGATAACACTTTATATGTAGGCGACTGTGTGAGTATAATTGATGTTATTCAGTACTTCTAGAATATACAAATAGTACAAAGGTTTATGGGATACGGCTGACAAAATGTCAGACTATTCAATCATTTTGAAAATTGGATCCTTCACCGTTAGTTTTTCAACATGAATATATACCTATCCAATAGATGTTGTCCTTGGATACTAAATAAAGAATACCAGATATGTTGACGATATGTAAGTGCATATTTATATAATCATTCAGTTGTAAATGTAATGATAAGTTCCGAAACGTCAGTCCGAAACGTCAGTTTTCTCGACCATCATTCTACGGTGTCCAACTTATCATTACATTATCATTATCATTATTATTATCATTATTATTAGTTGTTAAAACAACTGTTTCTCTAGAAACACCGACGCAGTCCTTCCTTGTATTTTTTACTAGTTTTTACCTCTACATTTATATAATCATCTTGCCAGCATGCAGACTCCATATTCCAAACATTTACGTCCAGACTCCATTTTCGCAGTCTTCATGGCACTCTTCGCTTCAATGCACTTTAGTGCCGTCAACAATGCACTTTCGGTATTCTGTTATGCGGTATTCAAAAAATTCCAGAGACAATTGCCTTGTTTGAAATAGGAATAAAGGCCTGTACAGACATATCGACAATTTCCTCCCGTGTGTACTAACATTTTTTGGCGAAAATTGTTGTCGCCGCGACAGAATTTTGTTGCTGCGACTTGCCGCATGAAATCCAACCGGTTGTTATTGCTGAACCAATGCACACTGAGGCGACATGTCGCGGGGACAAGTCGCTGCGACTTGTCGCCTAGTGTGTACCGGCCTTAACATGATGTTATTTTTATTACACACCAATTAGTGAATTGTTATAGTTTTGTATCATGATGGTATAGACAAAAGATTTTTCCTCTCCTGGGAGCTGAAATCCATTGTTTTGTCCTCCAGGTTGAGCTGCATTCCAACGAACTGCAAGGAATCGATACCTTCTGATGCTAGTTTTAATTCACTTGGGTTTCAAAACTAAACATAAACAACTGATTGTGTTTTTCAGAGTTGTCCAGACCTAATACAATCTGCTCGACGCGAAAAAATACGAAAAATTGCGCTTGAATCAAGTAAGTAACTTTTTTATATTCTCTAGGTTATTTAGCATTTCTAATTAGGAAGACTGTCTCTCACACTCACTAGAGTGCATGCACTAAAAGTGTGCAACATAAATACCACTAAATAGTGCTATTTTATGCTAATTCTATTGTTTTCTTTTATTTGATTAGTGCTATTTACTACTAAATAGTGACTACTATTGCACACTTTTATTGTGTGCACTCTACTTCTACATTCATTATTGTGCACACATCTTTGCAACATTTGAATTTTGCTTTGAGGGAGGAAAACCAGAGAACCTGGAGAAAAACCCTCGTGGCATAGGAGAGAGAAACAACTCTTATAACAAACTCTACTCACATATAATCCAGCGCGCGAGCCAGGGCTTAACCAATCGGCCATCCATTTGAGTCGATTGATTAGACCATTTCGCCTTTAGCATGACATATCGCCGTATGTTGTAGCTAACGTAGCAGCTCTTTCCCCACCCCCTCCTCCCTGCTGCGATACATTTTCGACCTCAAAACGATTGCAAGCTGTTGAACAAAGCAGATTAGCAACGACTTCGACAACAGCACGTAAACCGGCGATGTTTTTTTTTTTTGTTAAACAGAGCATTCCTGCGTGATGCGCTTTTTTAGCTATATAGTTCGACGCGCAGTACTTTTGATGTTACCATCGTTCAGTTAGCCTCCCTTGCAGCCGTCTTATGTGGTTCGTCGAAAGAAAAGATCCCTTGTTGTGGGGACGTTTCTTTTGGCGAACCACATAAAACGGCTGCAACGGAGGCTATCGGTCGGACAGGTGATCGTCACTGCTACTGATTCATGATATCCCTTATATCAAGATTGATGAGTTGTTCTACTTTTGTCGTTGTTAATCAGGACAAGTGAGTACAGTAGCTGGTAGTATCGCTGGTTTTCGTGATGGACCAGCACAGGAAGCCCAGTTTAGTCATGTGTCAGGTTAGTTCATCATGTCAGTATCTTATAAATAACATTCCAAACCGAATTGTTAGGGTTTTGTCTTGGATGCGCCACGATATCTTTGGGCTCCCTGTGCAGTCGAGGATTATGGGATACTGAACACATGGAGAACAACATGGCGGAGAAATAAAAGATAGTACAACCCGGAAAAAAGGACTCGTTTTTTCTTCTTGCTTTTTTTCGTCACAGGTTTATAGATTTTGTTTTGAGTGCGTGTCTGATACAAAGGAAATATGACTAAATCGTTTGTTATGCTAATGTTTCCAGTAGTGGATCCAGGGGGGGGGGGGGGTTCGATGGGTTCCACGCAACTCCCCTTGAGCAACGTGCGCCTAAAGAATTGTAAAGCGTTTCGAAACTTTGTGAAATGCGCTAAAAAACAACATTAATATTACATTACATTTGTTACAGTACGGACGGGACCGTTTCTTACTCAATACTGAAACGAATCTTTCCGAGAAAATGTGAAACCAAAATGGAACCCGTTTTGAAAAATCCTGGATTCGCCACTGGTTTCTAAAGTTTCCATTGCATGATAACACATGGATGTAACGTTTCCTTCTGCAGGGATGGCTGTTGATTCTAGTACTAATGTTATGTATGCAGTTGATTCAGTAAGTCATAAGCCAGGAATGACGACAAATAACTATTAGTGTTACTGTTATGGACAATAAATAAATCATTATGCATAGGAAACATTAAATGCTTCCTCCGTTTTTTAAAATTGAATTATGAATGCCATGCCATGGTTTGGTCTATTTTACACTGATTTGAAATCTTTATTTTAAATTTCAGTCCAATTCAAGAATAAGAAAGGTCGATTTAACATCAGGTATTGCAGTATCCCGGTTTTGACCAGTAACAAATGCTGGGCACACCCTTTTCACATTTTGTCATTTCATGCCATTTAGAAAAATAAGAATAAACCAAAGTCACTTTTGTATAGAAAACATGCCATAAAGGAAACCAACGGTCAATTGCCCTATTTCATTATGACATCACGGATTGTTTATGTAGGAGATAGAATCACCAAATCCAATAGAAAATTTGACCACAATTAATCCTAGCGAAACAAGTTAATTTTGACTACACTACGCAATAATAACACAGCACACATTACATAACTAAAATGACCTGTTTTTTGGATATAATGTGTGTTCATATGTACTAAATAATATTCAGGGCATTTGGAAACTGTTCCACTTCTCCTCTTGAATTTATATGGTTCTTTAGAACGATTTTCAGTGAATTTGTGTTGTTTTGTCCCCGTCAAACGACCATGATCCCTTACGTTAAACAATAGAATTTTGATGAATGTTTTGATGGTGACATCATAATGAGTTAGGGCAATGTCCTGCAGAGTCGATTCCGTATGAGAGAGAAACAGTGTAACCACAGTCTATAAGAAAACAGTCACGTCGTATCGTAAAGGTGGAAAACAGTCACGTCGTATCGTAACGGTGTCGTAACAGTACCGTTTCCCACTCACAAGTTGACGACTTAATGTACATACTGTTTATCACAGGTGATGTGTCAACCTATGCAGGCAGCGAGGAGTCTGGTTTTCGTGACGGTATTGGTGTAAAAGCACTGTTTACTAATCCTCAATCAATACTACTGGACAGTGTCAAGAACAGGTTATTCATTGGAGATACAGTACGTATGTCATCGTAGATCATGACCAGGTTCACATCGCATCACGTTGACCGTCTCTTCATCTCAATACAACGTATGACATCCAAGCACTTTACAGTTCAGAGACGAATCCATGGGAGGGACCAGGGGGCCTGGGCTCCCCTCTTTTGGGCAGAGCTGATTTATTTTTTATAGATAGTACTTTTCATTTTTGATTGAGAATCGGTATTTTTTTAATTATTTCACCCCCCTCCTTTTCAAAACTTCTCGATTCGCCCCTGTTCAGGGGGGTTCCCATTTCGTGTCAGTACGTCACACCGTAGCACAGCATATCTTTATTCATCGCACGATATCGTAACTCATCGTCGCACAAATCGCAGCCTGCGCATTATATAACGACAATTTGTAGCACATCAGACCTTATTACGACACTCCGTATAGCACATATTGTGTTGCATTCCAACAAATATCAGTACATTTGTATATCGTATAACATATTAATATCGTTTCGGCGGAAACTTCTAGAATTAAATTCCATAGTGCACATCATCTCATCACATCACATATTGTTGCAAACTATCCAATAACATATCACGTGACAGTGCATCAAATCGCAATGAATGACAGCATGATTCATCAGATTTCATTTTCAACAGGATAATCATGCTATAAGAGTGATTTCTCTACGAAATGGTATGTTATCAGTACATACTGTAGTGTAGCGTGCCGTAGTAGTGTAGTGTAGTGTAGTGCAGTGCAGCAGTGTAGTGGTGTAGTTGGTGTGGTGTAGTGTAGTATAGTGTAGCTTAGCTTAGCTTAGCGTAGTATGGTGTAGTGTGGTATAGTGTAGTTGTGTGGTGTGGTGTGGTGAGGTGAGGTGTGGTGAGGCGTGGCGTGGTGTGTGGTGTGGTGTCGTGTTGTGTTGTGTCGTGTTGTGGTTGTGTCAATCATCCACCAATCCATTCGCTCACTATTTCCTTCTTATCTGTATCGGTTATCTAGCATCAGTTACAACGCTGACAGGAGGAAAACGAGGATTAGCTGATGGACACAGTAAAATATCAAAGTTTTTTCATCCAACTGGTCTGGCCTTTGATAGTGCAAATCACCTTCTTTTTGTTGCTGATCATGTAAGTTTCACTTTATCTATAGCTGAACTATCTGACTACTTGAGAAATAAACAAATATAATTCACCGATACTCAAACATTCTCCAATGATTTGATTCTCTCAATTCAGAAATAAGCAGTCTAATACGTAAAGTAACCGAAATAATGACCACTGCAATGTGTAGTTGCTTTATTTAAGACCGTCTGTAGCTATATATATATAATACTATTACCCACAGTTCTTATCATATAACAATAGCCACATGCCTCAGTTCCTCCGATGTTTATAGTTTAATAGCTGGGTTTTTGTTGTTCTAGTATAACCACGCGATTCGTACAGTTGATACGCGTTCTGGTGAGTATTCATATCTATAAGATATCATCGTTTCTGCGTCCCTGACACCATCACCAGGCCTAACTAAAAACTTTATACACTATTCCAAACATTGCAATATAAACATGCTACACGTCTACAATTATTTTGTTTTTGTTTTGTTTTTGTACTGTAGGTCACGTGACAACATTAGCAGGGGGAGGAAAGCAAGGTTTCCAAGATGGCGTCGGCAGGACAGCTCGTTTTAATTACCCAGAAGGCATAGCGTACGATGCTGATTACCAAGTACTGTATGTTGTTGAGTTTGTAAGTAAACTTACATGCCAGCTTATTCATTCATCAATCCAGCCAATCAGCCAGTCACGCAGTCATCTAATCACAAATTCATCTAGTCACGCTGTGATCCCTAGTCACTCATTCCTAATCTTGTCACACATTCGACCATTCATTCGGATTTCTAAGTTGATTATAACAATAATGTGTCAGTGCCGCTCTCCACCCAGGTGTATAAATGGGTACCAGCATTTGCTGGGGGTAAATATAGTCAGAGTATATATATCGTCGATCCACTCCCTGGTAGACCAGCGCTGGTTTCCAGATGCTAGCTGTAGGGATTTTGGACGTTAAACCATAGTTAATATTAACTATGGTTAAACATAGACATTTACTTTTTTACTTTTTAAATGCGTTTGACAATTCTACGTTGTACGCTTTAGTTGATTATATCAACGGCAGAAATAGTTACAACACGCAGAGGGAGTAGGGTTCACATTCCAGATTCCCGATGCTCTTGCAACTGAGCAAACTGAAGGCCACATGCACGCATTAATCAAGTGGGCAACATCCTTGTGTCCAGTGCAACTTGTTTCATTATCAAGTATCATAATTATCTACGAAGTCTAGATAAAGTTCCACTGCATAGATTTTCTTGTCAATTTATGCGCTCGATAGCGCTACCCAGGATTCATACAACCGGCCCTAGTGTTTGTCTTGTTCGGCTTTTAGGGCAACAGTGCAGTACGCATGGTGACGTCACAGGGTAAAGTCACGACGTTGGCAGGTGGTTATTCACAGGGTTACAAGGACGGGGCTGGTAAACAGGCACGATTCTACCATGCAACAGGATTAGCATTAGATACCAAACACAAGATTATATACATCACAGATCAGGTAAGAAACAGACAAAAAAAACACACAAAAAAACAATAGTAAACAACCATAAAACAACAACACCAAAAAACAAAAACAAAACAACAACAAACAAAACAAAAACAAAGAAACAGACAAAACAAAAGAACAGCCAGACAGGCAAATAAACGTACATAAAAATTAGACAAATAGACTGACTAGATTCCTGCTTAGGCAGGCTAACAAATATAATTACGACAACAATTTTACATGTGCTTCTTCTACGTTCCAGTATAATCATATGGTTCGCAGCATAACTGCGTTGGGATACAGTGGACATTTGCCTCGAGAATGTAAGCATAAAATAAAAATTAGATTGTGCTAATATTCTGTTCCTGTTTTTATCACGACAAATCTATCTATAACTATCAAAAATATGATTGATTCATTGATTTATTGGTTAATCGGTTTATTGGTGGATTGATTGATTGATTCATTGGTTGATCGGTTTATTGGTGGATTGATTGATTGATTCATTGGTTGATCGGTTTATTGGTGGATTGATTGATTGATTGATTCATTAGTTGATCGGTTTATTAGTGGATTGATTCATTGATTCATTGGTTGATCGGTTTATTGGTGGATTGATTGATTGATTGATTCATTGATTCATTGGTTGATCGGTTTATTGGTGGATTGATTGATTGATTGATTGATTCATTGGTTGATCGGTTTATTAGTGGATTGATTCATTGATTCATTGATTGATCGGTTTATTGGTGGATTGATTGATTGATTGATTGATTGATTGATTGGTTGATCGGTTTATTAGTGGATTGATTGATTGATTGATTCATTGGTTGATCGGTTTATTAGTGGATTGATTCATTGATTCATTGGTTGATCGGTTTATTGGTGGATTGATTGATTGATTGATTGATTGATTCATTGGTTGATCGGTTTATTGGTGGATTGATTGATTGATTCATTGGTTGATCGGTTTATTGGTGGATTGATTGATTGATTGATTGATTGGTTGATCGGTTTATTAGTGGATTGATTGATTGATTGATTGGTTGATCGGTTTATTGGTGGATTGATTGATTGATTGATTGGTTGATCGGTTTATTAGTGGATTGATTCATTGATTTATTGGTTGATCGGTTTATTAGTGGATTGATTCATTGATTGATTCATTGGTTGATCGGTTTATTGGTGGATTGATTGATTGATTGATTGATTGATTGGTTGATCGGTTTATTAGTGGATTGATTCATTGATTTATTGGTTGATCGGTTTATTAGTGGATTGATTGATTGATTGATTCATTGGTTGATCGGTTTATTAGTGGATTGATTCATTGATTCATTGGTTGATCGGTTTATTGGTGGATTGATTGATTGATTGATTGATTTATTGGTTGATCGATTTATTAGTGGATTGATTGATTGATTGATTGATTCATTGGTTGATCGGTTTATTAGTGGATTGATTGATTGATTGATTCATTGGTTGATCGGTTTATTGGTGGATTGATTGATTGATTGATTCATTCATTCATTGGTTGATCGGTTTATTAGTGGATTGATTGATTGATTCATTGGTTGATCGGTTTATTAGTGGATTGATTCATTGATTCATCGGTTTATTGGTGGATTGATTGATTCATTCATTGGTTGATCGGTTTATTGGTGGATTGATTGATTGATTGATTCATTGGTTGATCGGTTTATTAGTGGATTGATTGATTGATTGATTCATTGATTCATTGGTTGATCGGTTTATTAGTGGATTGATTGATTGATTCATTGGTTGATCGGTTTATTGGTGGATTGATTGATTGATTGATTGATTGATTGATTGATTGATCGGTTTATTAGTGGATTGATTGATTGATTGATTGATTGATTGATTCATTGGTTGATCGGTTTATTGGTGGATTGATTGATTGATTGATTGATTGATCGGTTTATTAGTGGATTGATTGATTGATTCATTAGTTGATCGGTTTATTGATTGATTGATTGATGGATTCATTCATTGGTTGATCGGTTTATTGGTTGATTGATTGATGGATTCATTCATTGGTTGATCGGTTTATTGGTGGATTGATTGATTGATTGATTGATTGATCGGTTTATTAGTGGATTGATTGATTGATTGATTATTTGATTGATTGATTGATTGATTCGTTGGTTTGTTGGTTGGTTTGTTGGTTGGCTGGCTGGTTGGTAGAACAGTTTATTAGTTGGGTAGTTGGTTGGTTGATTCAATCAATCAATCAGTCGGTCAGTCAGTCAGTCGGTCAGTCAATGAGTCAACCAATAATCATTCAACCAAATTCTTAGGTAATTGTGAAATAATTAATCATGTGAGCTATTTTTTCAGATACCAGTAGAATTGACGGTTCAAGGGACTATTCAATCTACGTGATTGTTCTCTGTGTTGTTCTGCTTATCACCTTGATAGTGACAAGACGAAGTTGGTTATCCATCATATACCGACGAAGAAGATAAATTATCTTTCGTCAAATAATATCGTGTTTACTAATTAATTCATGTGGAATAATAATACGATGCTTTATCAACACATGAACGAGTGCCAATGTCTCGTACCATCCAACCCAAGTTGAACAGCGGGACACGTACAACAGGAGTAAAAAGATAATGCTTCTTTACGTTGTGTACTACAGGGCTCACTGTAATTGGTGTAAGCTGTAGTAGTGTCCCTGCCTTCATATGAAGGAAAAGCTAAATAAATATCATACTACAGGGCCCACTGTAATTGGTGTAAGCTGTATTGGTGTCCCTGCCTTCATATGAAGGAAAAGCTAAATAAATATCATACTGCAGGGCCTACTGTAATTGGTGTAAGCTGTAGTGGTGTCTCTGCCTTCATAGGAACGAAAAGCTAAATAAATATCATACTACAGGGCCCAGTGTAATTGGTGTAAGCTGTAGTGATGTCACTGCCTTCATGTGAAGCAAAAGCTAAATTAATATCCTACTAGAATGCTCACTGTAATTAGTGCGGAGAAAAGGTTAAAATAAAGTATAAACTACAACATCTTTACTTGTATAGTGGTTCTTTTTATTTTTTTAACTCAATAAATTGTTAGGTTTTATTTTTAATAGTTGCATCTTTACTGTCAATAACCATCTAGAGAAACTGAAACATAAATAAATGATTTACAGTGCTCGATACATTAAGTAGAGCTGGATAATATTTTGTAAATTGAAAAAGAAAGGCGTAACTACATAGTCCCTACAAGCCTGTTTCGTGGATCACTTCACTCTTCAGGGGTTTATTGAAAGAATATTCGTGATAATCGTTTACATAGTGGAAATTTGCATAATTTACATATTTAATTCCGGCGGTAAATTTAAAAGTTCAGTTGTTGCGAAGTAACGCTTTGTTTCTGTGTCGGCATGACGATACTAGTTCATTACGTTTGTTAAGTGTAGAAAGATCAGGTCGTTAAATGATAACGAATTTTTCTTTTAAGCATAGATTGCATATTTTACTTGAACTGTTATATGAAGAGCAGGATGATAGGATGCGTCATAAGATTGAATAGTCGGTGTTTTTTTTTTCAGTGTCCAGATGTGTTTGCTGAGTTCGGTGGAGTTTTGGTGCTTATGGTGGCGGAATGATGCGGTGTGGTTTCTGTATCTTGTTTTGAAGTCGTTTTCAGTCAGTATGTTTCGGTGTTGTTGTTGTTGTTTTGTGTTACTGTGGCTTGGTAGATGACTGATGTTTGTAAGCAGTTACCGTTAAGTGGGCAGTTGTTCTTTTGTCGGCAGTTGCATGTTTTGATGTCTTTTGTTTCGTTGTTGTCTTCGTTTGGGGTGTTTAAAATGCGTTTGTTATGGTTATCGATGATTTGTTTGGTGTTGTTCATGCAGCTGTAGCTAATCTTGATGGTGTTACGGTTAAAAATCTTGCGTAGACTGTGGTCTTTAGGGTAGTGCTTGTCGATGAGGTTGAGGAATTTGTGTCGGATGTTGGTGCTAACGTTCTTGCTAAATGGGGGGTTGTACCAGAGTATGTTGTTTCGTTGTCTGTTTTTGCGTTTTGTGGTTGGTGTCGGTTCGTAGTGCAGGGTGTAATTGTAGCCGCTTTCGTCTCTAGTGCTTTTTGGTAAGGTGGGACGGCTTTGCCGAATAATGCTTTTGTCTGATTAAAAGGGATGAAAGTCGTTTGTTGATGCCGGCAGGAATGTTCTTTGTTGTGATCGGTGGATGGTTGCTTTCGTGGTGTACGTACTGTAGCTTGGTGTTGGGTTTTGTGTAGGGCTGGAAGGTGCTGTTGTTTAGATTGAAGGTGACGTCCAGGAAATTGATGGTCTTTTTGTTGGCTTCGATGGTATTGCGTAGTCCGTTGTGTCCGAATATGCATCAAATTTCTGTTTTATTATAAGAATTTCTTTCTTAAATTTGGAATCAAGAGCACACAACTATAATAATTACCAAAAATACAAAGAATAAAGTCATTGAAAAGAACTGTAAAGCGCAACAAGAGTAATTACTTGTAATACGGCGAGCAACACCAAATTAAAGAGCCATATGTATGACACTCAGCAGATCTGTATCCAGGGAGCTGATGCCTTTGTCTACCAGTTCAGCCAATTCTATAACCAATTTTCAGACCATCCCAAGCACAGCAAGGCAGTGCCGAACAGTCGATATTACAGTTCGTGTCTCGTATAAAAACCCCATAGGATAACACGTATTTCACATGTCTCAGTTTTCTTTTCTGGTGTCCACAATATCTCAAAATGCAGCTTTCAGATTTTCAATGATTCAGTGACCATCCAAGAAGGAAAACGTCGTAGGAGTGTCATCAAAAGTGACGATGAGGATTGAACACAAAGCTGATCGCTTGACCTTAACTAACTCGTTGTTTAGTTTTGTTCTACATTCAATGAATGAGCCACAATTGTTTGAATAAGCATCTTGTGGAAGCATTTTCTACACTTCTCTGAAATAATTCTGAACTATCTAAGTTCTTAATATAAAAAGGCGTTTTCTGCTGCAATAAACCCACCATTTGCCAGTTTGCTCTCCCATGTGTTGTGCTAGTTTTAAACGATCGATAATTACATTACGGTAATCGATATTCGCGCGATCACGGAAGTTCACGTTTTACACCTTTTTTCGGCGCATCTAAAAAGAAAAACGGTCATATAATGAATGATTTATTAACCTCGTTTGCTCGGTCTGTACGGGAAAATATCAGATCTCGGTCTAATATTTTCCCGTAAAGACCTCGCTTTCGACATGGATAATAAAAAATCCATGCTTTCGATAAATAACCCTTTAGTAAGGTGGCTCCAGCGCGCGCGCCCGTGTATGACCACGCACATGCGCACTCCTCAAATTTGAAGAATTTTTATTTTGATGACGTCATGAAAATATACAACGCGCGCTTTACAAAATATAAAAAAAACTCGAATAGAGTAGTTTGCAAATTTTCAACGATTTTCCAAGTACAGAATTTTTTTAATTTGCAAGAACTATTATTCCGTTATTGCTAAGGTTTTTTGTCACGATAATATATGCTAGGTTATCGTACTGAAATCACAGGCAGCCCATGTAATCTACTTGTAATCTTTTCAAAATGGCGGTTCATTGAAAGTACGCGTGTCCCACGCTGGGAGACTTGAAAAAAATCCTTTTCTTATCACTTCATTTTTAAACCATATTTTTCTTACTCTCTTACTCTCTTATACACAACAAAACTATCATTCTTTGCTTCATAAAACCTTACCAATCTTGATGTATATATTTGATACTTCCTGTACAGATACATGGATGGAAAAGTTGTCTATCTGGCGCCCCTTCTGTTCGACATACACGGCAGATATCAACTAAAATATAAAGCCAAAAATGTGAAGACGTTATGATCTCGAGTTGGTTGTCCTCAAATGTACTTGTGTCATAAGCAAAATATTTCGCTATTTCTGGAGTAAAAACAAATGATTTTACTCACGCAGAAGCTATGGGTAGTTAAGAGATTATGTATATTGTTTTGTAATAAAACTAAGCTTTAATTCAGTGCAAAAATGCAAGAAGCCTACCTTCGCTTTCCCTGTCCTCATCGTCGTCCATTTTGTTTTCGTCTGACCATTATGACGTCTGACCATCGCGTTCATAGAAAGAAGGAAATGCATGGGTACCAGAAGTGATGACGTCATGAGAGCGAAGAATGTCTTTAAAAAGGATTAAATTCGAAGTTTTATGAAAATCAATAGTGGCTGAGATATGACCAGCTGAATATATAATTACGCCGGCCATACATTTCTCTGCACTTTTGCCTTTACAGTAGATTGAATAATCGTCACGGTAATGAAAGCAATTAATGCAATTGCTTGAAGAGGCCCAGTTAGGGGTTTTGGGGATCCGGTATATTGGATGAAAAACTTAGAGGGATACGGGATACTTACACTAAAATTTAGGGGTATAAGGGATCTTGACAAACAATTATGTGGATAAGGTATACGACACATAGACTGTATTCCGGCCGTCTGAACAAAGCTGGCCAATCAAAAATAGCAAAACCAGACGTAGAAATGACTTTACAATTAATAAATAAATGAATTTATTGTGATTCAACTGTTACAGCGGTCTCTGAATACCAACAAGAAGCTAGATATTGCAATCTTTACAGCGTATTTCCAGTTCGGGATGCCTGTGCTTTTGCGCGCAAAGGCAGTGGGGAAGAGTTCCAACACGCTTGACCGAGCTTGACCGAAGTTGTATGGGGTCAGTTTTGAGGGATACCAAGTTTGAAAGTTAAAGGTATACGGGATATTTACGTTACATATTTAGCGGATACGGGATCTCAATACCCCCCCTAACTGGGCCTCCTTGAAAGAAGACCCGAAAAAAAAAATCGAGTTTCAATGAGAATCGAACTCATGACCTTTGCGTTGCCGGTGTAATGCTCTACCAACTGAGCAATGAATCCACATTGGTGGACCTCGCCTTGACCAGGGGACATTGGAAAGGACATTTTCCCTTCCCCAGGGGAAAATTATCAACATTGTTTATGAATTTTTACAATCTCTCTGGTCAGCCCGGCGGTAAACCCCAAGGGGAAGCCGCTGATAGGTACATTATAGAATGGTCTGAACCAACATATACCTCAGCTCAGTGGTAGAGCGTCTGTCTAGAACGTTGGAAGAACAGGGGTTCGATTCCGAGCTTTGTAGTCTGTTTCTACTATATATTTTTCTGGAAGCGTAATAACGCAAGTCAATTTTTTTCTTTGCGATTTGTAATTTATGATTGTTGTCCTGACAGGGACGGAGATCAGTTGCCGTTGACTACAGTTTACTGTGTCCTGTGGGTGGTGTGGGACAAACGCAGAATGCAAACTACATTTATGCATGTTTTAAATATAAGTATTTGTTTGTTTGTTGGTCATTTACTTTTGTTTGAAATAAAATCCATGGTCTTTATTAGTCACACAACGTTAAGCGGCAATCGTAAGCTTCTGGAAGCTATAATAACATTCCATTCTACGTACGTTGGTGTGAACAAGGTGACTACTGTCATTGCTGCAACCGCGTGATACTTTAGGCAAAATGTTTTATTTTAAATCCTAGTGAAAAACTACATTCATATCCTTTGAGAGCATTCAAAACAATGAAATTTGAAGCTTCTAGAGTGAATAGTTACTGACCTATTGACGATCAAAGATTCGTATTATTTGGTAAAAATGTATGGCATCGCCATGTTGGATGACGACTTATATCATCCAAAATTGCGGATAGAACTTTAGTGGTCTAAAAATAAGGCAATTCAGTATTTCAGTATTCACAATAAAGGCAATTGCTTAATGAAACAATACGCATTACGACTTTTCGGAAAATGCGTTCTTCACACACGACGGCAAATTTAAGGTTGTTTTCGCAAAATGCGCACTACATGACGTAAAAAAAAAAAAAATTGTTAATGCACACATTATGACGTCAAACTGTTGTTTCTGCAAAATGCGTGCTACATAGAGCATATAGAGAATTTGTCTGCGCATGTCAGAAAATTTTAGCCCGCGGTCATGTTTACATTTTTTTTCTACGACCGGGGAACTTTTGAGTACTTGAAGTCTTTCACTTTGTAAGGAGCTGTGACTAAAACCAAGTAAATGCGGAGGATATTGATCTCAAAATATCGTATGTCGACAGATTAAGAATTTTATTTTTAAGTTTCATGCCGCGGCTGGCAGGGGTCCCATACCAGCGGTAAGAAAATTACAAAGAAACGTAAATCTCTATCTATGACAGCAGTAACCTTTGGTGCGTGGAATGTGCGCACTCTTATGGATCGTGCAGGAACTAGCCGACCGGAGAGACGAACTGCCATCATTGCCAGTGAGCTAGCTCGTTACAATGTGCAGATTGCTGCCCTTAGTGAGACTCGTCTAGCAGAGGAGGGACAACGAACTGAGCAGTCCACAGGCTACACATTCTTCTGGATTAGGCCTACTCCGGGACCTAAAGTCAGCTAAAATCGCACAAAATCGCCTAAAATCGCCCATAGTCGCCTATAGTTGCGCAAAATTGCCTTAAATTAACAGCAGATTTACTGTCTCGAAATCTGTTTGTCCTGAACAGAAATTACCCAGGAAGGTAAAATTTATGTAGCCAAAGACTTATTATGACATAATCAATTAAAGGCCTACTCTGGGCCAGCAAGCCACCTTAAGCTGCCTTAACCTGCTTCAAGCCGCCTAAAACTACCTCTAGCCACATAAGTCAATGGCCGGAAGCCACACCAGGTATAGAAGTCAAAAATATCATTTACTTGAACTCCTTTCAAAAACATAAACATTGCAGTTGACGATTTTAAATTTAATAATTCGTTAGGCAATATAAATTACTTTTAGATATATTTAACATTTTTATTAATCTTATTATTTTTTGTTGTTCTCTTGTTTTCCTTTTTTAAAATCATATATCCAAGTTTAGATCTATTACAGACTATATACCTTTTATTCACATTTGTTTAAAATTAATAGATCATTTACCAATTTCAGCTTAATATTAAAGTTTGATATTTAAAGGAATATATCTATATAATGTATCTATGGTTATCTATTTGATCATAAGGGCAAGTAGTTATATTTGTAATTAAAAGTTTATTTATTTGTTTACTGAATTATCTTTATACCTCAGTACTAATAACACCTTACAAACAAAACAGAAAAGAGCCAAAATTGTTTAAAATTGACACAAAAAAATATATGCTACATACATTGTATTTTGATATTACATTTCATAATTACATTTTTTACTAAGAAGTGTTTGACATTATCTTGGTAGAACTGAGAGAGTTTTTACAAAACAAATCCTTAATTACAAGCACTCTGAATCCTAATTGCCATTATTTTAATGAATTTTATTCAGATTTAAATATAAATAAACACTTTTAAACTGGATTATTTCTTAATGTAAGAGTTTTTCTTAGGTCCTCAGTTAAAGTTTTTTTTTTCTCGACTATACTATCCAAGAAAAAAACAAACACCTTATTTGTGGATTTAGAAATAACATTTTCTTAACTCGACTAGTTTAGAAACCATGATTTTGGTTGGACTTTTTCCAAGTTATTAGAAAACAATCCCAGTTATAACACTCATTCATTATTTTTAGAATTTTAAGATCTAGATATGGCTAAAGCGTTTAACTTGGACTGTGAGCCAGTATTTTTTATGAATTTTGATAAGGGTGCATTGAAGATCTGAGAGCATTTCAACCAATGATAAATTTAAAACTATCTGAAAATACAAATCGTTTCGATACCAATCAAAATGCATCAATACAACTTTCAAAAAAATTCACCGATCCATAGACTTTGTTCAGTTATAATCCAAGCTGAAGTGAATGACTGAAGTTAGTCAATACCGTAAAAAATAATATCAAGTACAAGTTAACTTAATTATTAACTTAACTTTAATACTCATTTGGCGCGTGTTTAGACTGAGGTAACAAATCTTACCAGCTCTCCTGTTCACAGATTCATTCCAATAATTTCTTTCTTTCTTTTATGGAAAAGTGGATGCAGCAAAATCATGTCTACACTTCGATCAATTAAATAAGCTAACATTTTTGCTCGTAGTAGCCACGTCCGCCATTTTGAAAAACACTAATTCTTGTGTATAGTTTGTGGACTGGTCCCAGTTGGTCCCAGTCCATCTGAGACCATAGGAATCCCAAAATAATATTACATTTGTCAACAAACCCTGTGTCATAATGCATGACGGGTAAAACAAAATGGCGAACAAACCTTGGATCGTTTTGAGTTTGATGAGAGTTTGATGTAGTTCCTAAAGAGAATACAATGAGTGGAAGTTTTCAGAAATAGTTCAAAGTATATTGGCGTTTTTTGTCTCTTGAAGGAAGGAGAAGCTCAAATTGTATGGGTTCCTGTGAAGGACTACCGATTATACAAAGAAATTGAAAGTTTGTGTTTACTTCCAAATTTTCGAGGAATTATTCGTCATGCAAGCAAGAAAGTTATCAACGAAAAGTTTACAAAGATCAAAGTTTCGATCGTCTGTTCAGTTGAAAAGCAATCAGGATAGGAAGTTCCTCTGCAGATGATTTGGTAAAATGCTTATATACTGAAATAATTATTGCAAACAATCAAATAACTTTTATTTGTGCACTTTCTTTTCAAGTTTGTGATTTTCGTATTTTAAACCAATTGTGCCAATTCATGAAATCATGAAATAATTAGGAAAAGTTTCTTCAAACTTATTTACTGAAATTTCTTTTAGTGCATGAATAAATAAGCTCTATATCTATTTGTTTGCAGTTGTTTTATTTATATTTTAAGCTAATAACAATTATTATCAATATTCAAGACAACGTGGGGGCAGTTGTACGAAAGGTGGACAAAGTTATCCATCAGATAAGACCTATCCACCATATTCTTTATTTTTATAGATTTTAATCATTGTATAAGGATTTATCTGTGGATAGCACTATTCACCCTTTATTCAACCAGCTCCAGTTGTACTTCTTAGCATCATTATTCTCCATTTTAAATGCATTAAATGAAAAACAATGAGCAGCAAAAGTAGCTTTCTGTACAGCAAACTAATGTTTACAATTTACAAAATCTACAAGCCAGCTGTGGTTGCTCACTTTGATGTAAATTCAAAATATTTTGTTCACTTAATGATACTTGTGTGTCAGTGATATACTTGAATAGCCTTATATTCACATTAAGACAGGATCATAATTATGGATTGGCTTTATTGTACTATACCTGTAAAAAAAAGTAAGCACGCACTCAAACAATATTTGAAAAATTTGTCCCAAAGTCGCCTATAATCGCTCAAAGTTGCCTAAAATCGCTCAAAATTGCCTATAATCGCACAAATTTGCCTTAAATCGCCTTTAATTTAGAGGACTTTTTGGCAAATTTTGCTAAAATCGCCTATAATCGCCTCAAGTCGCACAAAATTTCGGCGACTTTAGGTCCCGGAGTAGGCCTTGGATTGGACGTGGACAAAATGAACGACGTGAGGCTGGTGTTGGTTTTGCCATTAAGTCCAACCTGGCTAGCAAATTGACAGCTCCTCCTAAAGGAATCAATGACCGCCTCATGACAGTCCGCCTGCCCCTTCCAAAGAAAAAATTTGTCACACTGATAAGTGCCTATGCCCCCACCATGACCAACCCTGACGAGGTGAAAGACAGCTTTTACATGGACCTGAAGGATACCATTGCAGCCGTACCCAAGACTGACAAGCTTATCATTCTCGGCGACTTCAACGCCCGTATTGGCAGAGACCATGTGTCTTGGGAAGGAGTACTGGGGACACATGGAATTGGCAAGTGCAACAGCAATGGTCTCCTCCTGCTGGAAACGTGTGCTGCTCATGGGCTCCTCATCACCAACACAGTCTTCCGTCTGCCCAACCGCAACAAAACATCTTGGATGCATCCACGCTCCAAGCACTGGCATTTAATTGACTATGTCATCGTTAGGCAAAGGGACAAGCAGGATGTCAGAGTTACAAAGACCATGTGTGGTGCTGAATGCTGGACGGACCATCGTCTGCTGATTTCAAAGATGAAACTTCGTATAACACCACCAAGAAGGCCACAAGGCATCAAAATGACCAAGCGACTTAACATATCTAATCTAAAGAATGACCATATCAAACAAAAGATGGTAGAGGAGGTAGACAACAAGCTGCCAGCACATAACACTGACCCCCTGGCTGATGTGGACGTAGAGTGGGCACGTCTTCGTGATGCTGTCTACTCTGCTGCCTCAGATGTTTTGGGCTTCACTACTCGCAAGCATCAGGACTGGTTTGATGACAATAACACCCACATCCAAGCTTTACTGGAGGAAAAACACCGTCTCCATCGAGCACTCCTCAATGACCCATCCTCCATCTCCAAGAAAGACGCATTCCGCGAGTCCAAGAGAAGTGTTCAGTCTGAGCTACGCCGCATGCAAGATAAATGGTACAGTGAGCAAGCCGACGCCATTGAGGCCTATGCAGAGAGGAAAGACATGAAAAACTTCTACAATGCTCTTAAGACCGTTTACGGTCCCACTTCAAATGGATCTTCCCCACTCCTTAGTGCAGATGGGAACACACTTATCTCTGACAAGGAGAAGATTCTTGAGCGCTGGGCAGAACACTTCAACAGTGTCCTTAACAGACCTTCAACTATCAACGAAGAAGCCATCACAAGATTGCCACAATTCCCTATTGATATCAAGCTGGGTGATCCACCAACTGAAGAAGAAGTTACTAAAGCCATCAAGCGCTTGTCCAGCGGCAAGGCTCCTGGTGCTGACTCCATCCCATCCGAAGTCTATGCTTCCGGCAGCCCAAAACTGATTTCTAGCCTTGCATGTCTATTCAACACCATGTGGACTCAAGAAAAGATACCACAGGAACTTAAAGATGCTTCTATTATTCACCTGTACAAGAGAAAAGGGAACAGAAACAACTGTGACAACCACCGTGGCATCTCCTTGCTATCCATAGCTGGCAAGATTCTGGCCCTTATCCTGATCAATCGTCTCAATGCACATCTAGAACGTGACCTGCTCCCTGAGAGCCAGTGTGGATTTCGTGCAAGACGCAGCACTGTGGACATGATCTTTGCAGCTCGGCAACTACAGGAGAAGTGTCGGGAGCAGAATGTTGGTCTGTACACTACTTTTGTAGACCTGACGAAAGCATTTGATACCGTGTGTCGTGAGGGGCTGTGGAAGATCATGGCCAAGTTTGGATGTCCCCCAAAGTTTATCTCAATGGTCCAGCAGTTTCATGATGGCATGAATACAAGAGTGCAGGATGGTGAGTACTCACAACCATTCCCAGTCACCAATGGTGTTAAGCAGGGCTGTGTGCTTGCTCCAACCCTGTTCAGCATGATGTTCGCTGCCATGCTGACAGATGCCTTCCGTGAGGGTGACATTGGCATCGACTTCCGCTTTCGCACTGACGGCAAACTTTTCAACCTTCGAAGACTTCAGGCAAAGACCAAAGTGCATGTGGACACAGCACGTGACTTCTTGTTTGCTGATGACTGTGCGCTTAATGCTAGTACCCACTCTGACATGCAGCAAAGCATGGACCTATTCTCCAAAGCTTGTGATGACTTTGGCCTTACAATCTCCACTAAGAAGACAGAAGTACTGCATCAACCAGCACCTACTGCACCGTACATAGAACCACACATCACTGTTAACGGTCATACACTTGCAGTAGCCAACAAATTCGTCTACCTTGGTAGCACTCTGTCAAACTCTGCCAACATTGACGAAGAAGTAGCCCTTAGAATCGCCAGAGCCAGCACTGCCTTCGGTAGACTGAAGGAAAAAGTTTGGGAGCGTCGAGGACTATGCCTTGGCACCAAGCTCAAAGTCTACAGAGCAGTTGTTTTACCATCCCTGCTATATGCGTGTGAAACGTGGACAGCCGTCATGCCAAACAACTTAATTCGTTTCACATGAGATGCCTCAGGAACCTGCTTCACATCAAATGGCAAGATAGAGTTTCTGACATAGAAGTGCTTCAACGTGCAGAGATGGAGAGCATCCACGCAATGCTACTACACTCTCAGCTCCGCTGGGCTGGCCATGTCCACCGCATGGATGACTGCCGCCTCCCAAAAAGACTCTTTTATGGAGAACTATGTTCAGGCAAACGCTCTCTCGGTCGTCCGAAGAAACGGTACAAAGATGCCCTGAAGGAGTCCCTGAAGCACTGCAACATTCCCCATTCCTCCTGGGAAGAGTTTGCCAAAGACCGTCTCATTTGGCGCTCACTTATAAGATCTGGAGTGGATAACTATGAAAAGAAACGTAACAGGGACAGAGAACAAAGACGCCAGAGAAGAAAAGATCGCGACAGCTCCACCTCCCTGACAGGTTTAACTGCTAACATCCCCTGTCCGCACTGCAGCAGGCATTTCAAAGCAAAGATTGGCCTCATCAGCCATCTTCGTACACACCCAAGCCCCCAGTGATTTGATGTTATGGTCATCTTCGTGCACGAAGGACGAACATCATCATCATCATCATCATAAACAAACAAATTGTTATGCTATTGTGCCAACAAGAACTATATAATAAGCCGTACGGAAATAACGGCCAATCACTGTATGGTTGGAACAGAGACTTTTGACAGCTGAAGTATCGCTTTTGTGAATTGGGATTAAAGGGGATTTAGAAGGTATTTTTCTTTCGCGTGATTATAGCGGCTTCTACCATTAACTTACGACATGCGCAGACAAATTCTCTATATGCTGCTACATAGTGTCAAACGCCAGGCCTTATTTACTCAAACAATAGGCATTACATGACGTCAAAATAAAAGTTGTCGTAAACAAAAAAATACACATGAAATGGCGTGAAAATAACGGCAATCGTTTACGCAAAAATTAAACTACATGACGTCAAAATGCTGGCTGTTGTTTCTGAAAATGTGGGCTACATATTGTCAAAAGTCTATCATTGTTTACGCAAACAATTTGCACTACATGAGAAAAATAAAGGTTGGCGTTTACAGAAAATGCACGAGAAATTAAAGGCATTTGTTCACGCAACATTTAAACTACATGACGTCAAAATTACTGCCTGTATTTTCCGCAAAATGCGTGCTACATAATGTCAAATTCAAAGCTTGTTTAAGGGTCCTGATTACTAAGCAAAAAGTCATCACGATTTTTTCTAAGAAACTATTTTTTTTTTGAGGAACAAATGGCGAACAATTCATTTTTCACAAAAAAATGAAATAGGCAAAAACTAATCAAGCTTTTGGACGTAGTTTCTACAGGCAATCTCAACTAGACATTGTTTTACACAAATAATAGTTTTGTTTCCGTCTTAGACTCAAAATCGCTTTAAAAACCATAAACCACTTACCATCGCTTCTTTATGTTGAAAAGTCATCCGGATTTTCTCAAATCTCGCCGAAAGCAAGATTTTTACGAGATCTTTCAGAAAAAAAGAAAGAAAAATTTAGAGTCCCGCGCTAAAATAAGGGGTGTTGACTGCATGGTTGCAGCAGAGTTTTCGAATATTCATTCTGTTATTCTTATGTTGCCTTTTGGCTCGCGCGCTCGTCGTTTCCAGCGGTAATTAAGGTAATTCCGTAGTAATAAAACTAGCCATAGAATTTTGATAAAACTTTCTACAGTAAAACATTTTCAGTTTTTTATCAAAAATGTAAAATTAAAAAAATGGGGTTGCCATATTGGATTTCGAAAGAAAAAAATTTAAAGTATACCCACTTTTGTCAATTTAGCGTCTAACGTTCGAAAATTGACATCATTCATAAAAATATCTCTTTACTGACCTTGGTCTATACAAAATATTTTGAATGTGCTTTAATATGCTCCTCATTGGGCTACTGATATAATGCAAACGTTTTGTACTAAAATTCAACAGCGAAGAGAAATAAAGCAAAAAATAACAAAATGTTCGAATTTTTACGGGCATCATCGATGCTTTGAACGAAACATTTTTCAAAATATCGAAAAATCTAGCCATAGAATTTTCTCATCGATCATATATGTTTTTAAAAACATGATTTCAAATGATATTATGAAATAAATATCCTCAAAAATATCAAGGCTTTTCAGAGTATGGACTAGGGCGAGTTTAAAGAAATTCTTAATTTTTCGCATTAAAATATGAAAACTGTTTGTATTTTTACGTTAAAGTGTTTCTCAGACATAACTCTGTATCTATTGATGATAAGAAATGTAAAACTCTGAAATTCAAAATATGTGCAGAACTGTGCGCAGTGCAAAACTACGGAATTACCTCAATTTGCTAGCGCTCACGGTCACAGGTTTCAAGCGTTGTTGTTGTTCTAAAGTGGTCAGAACCCTTAAGCAAACAATGTGCACTACACGACGTCAAAATAAAGGTTTTCGTTAACAGAAAAATGCACGTGAAATGGCGCAAGAATAAAGGCAATTTTTTTATGGGCAAAATTTAAACTATAAGACATCAAAATGCCGACTGTTGTTTTCCCAAAAAGCGCCCTACATAATATCAAAATCCAAGCTATTGTTTACCGAAACAATGTGCACTACATAACGAAAAAATAAAGGTTGGCGTTTACGGAAAATGAACGTGAAATGCATTTGTTCACGCAAGATTTACACTACACGACGTCAAAATGCTGGCCGTTATTTCCGCAAAATGAGCATGTAGAGAATTTGCCCGCGCAAGTCAGAAAATTTTAGCTCGCGGTCACGTTTTCATTTTTTTTTCTACGACCGGGAAACTTTTGAGCTCCAATCGCAATCTTAGTAATCTTCAATTTAGGGAAATATAAATGGATACTTGAAGTCTTTCACTTTGTAAGGAGCTGTGACTAAAATCAAGTAAATGCGGAGGATATTGATCTCAAAATATCGTATGTCGACAGCTGTCATAATAAAAAAAATAGCATAAAACGTTTTCCACAGATTAAGAATTTTATTTTTAAGAAAGCTTGGCCAAAACATGATATTGCGATATTTTTAAGGTCATTGTTTCTCCTCTCAAGCAATTTCGACTGATTTGAATACCGAACCTGAAATTAGGTTAGAAATCCAACTAATTGTGAGAACACAGATGAACCACTAAATTTGGTAAATTTCTGGTCAGGCTTTTGTTGATATACTTGCATCTTCACCAAATAGATTTTTGTCAGCTGAAGTGTCTTTTTTGTGAATTGGAATTGAAGGGGATTTAGAAGGTATTTTCCTTCCGCGTGATTATAGCGGCTTCCGAGTACCATGAACTTTCGACATGTGCAGACAAATTCTCTATATGCTCGCAAAATGCGCACTACATAAATCAAATCTCACGCTGTTTACGCAAACAATGTGCACAACATAACGTCAAAATAAAGGCTGTCGTTTACAGAAAATGCACGTGAAATGTGAAAAAGGCAATAGATTGTTTTCAACCATTCCCAGGGGACAATTTAAACAAAGTAAATGGCAGCCATGCTGGTGCACTTTTCAAAATAAAACCACCACTGCGACTGGCGGACCCTTTTTATACGCTTGCGCTATTGTTATTTACATAAAATTGTACGTGAAATGGTGTCAAAATAAATGCAATTGTTCAAGCAAATACTGCGCATTGCACGACGTAAAGACAAATAATGCACTTTAAACGGCGTCAAAGCAGAGACAATCTAATGCGGGAAATGCTCCACAAAATTGAAGTTGTTTACAGAAAATGTACGGGAATTAAAGTGTCTAAATAAAGGCACAAGCCCATTTGCGTGATGACGTAAAATACTACCATTACCAGAATCCTTTCGCGACCTTGAGTAATTCATAGCCTTCATTTTCAGTCCAGTAGTGCACATTTTGCATAAACAATTACCTCTGCAATTAGTACACGATGTCAAAATAAAGGTTGTAGGGGAAATACACTTGAAATGGCTTGGAAAAAAAGGGAATGACGTCAAAATGGCTATTGTTTACACAAATTCAACTAAAATAACTTGTGAAAAACAAGTACAGTAATCCCAGTTACAACGCTCTCTCGTATTGATATCATTACAATAATCTAAATAGTGTCGATTGTAACTGGGTTTACCTTGAATAATGGACTACTGCAGACAATGTGTGTATGGTGTGTGCATGTTGTGTAGTTTTATAGTTTTATTATCAGTTAGTATTTGGGGATGGTTTGGTGCGGCAACACCATCTAGCAATGGTATAGGTGTGTTGTTATTCCATCCAGAAATTCCTTCCTCTTCTTCACATTGCAAAGTACCACTCTTGCATTCCAACCTGCCAACATCAATAATTCATGGCTCAGTCACTGTTGATACAAAACAGTAAAACTAGTTGTATGTATCATAAAAAATCAACATCACATCAATATCAATGCTACCATAGTTAATAGTGCAAAATGGTTAGGAAACTCTTCTGTCATAGGTTATCATATCATATCAATGCTACCATAGTTAAAAGAGCAAAATGGTTAGGAAACTCCTCTGTCATAGGTTATCATATCATATCAATGATACCATAGTTAAAAGAGCAAAATGGTTAGGAAACTCTTTTGTCATAGGTTATCATATCATATCAATGCTACCATAGTTAATAGTGCAAAATGGTTAGGAAACTCTTTTGTCATAGGTTATCATATCATATCAATGCTACCATAGTTAATAGTGCAAAATGGTTAGGAAACTCTTTTGTCATAGGTTATCATATCATATCAATGCTACCATAGTTAATCGTGCAAAATGGTTAGGAAACTCTTTTGTCATAGGTTATCATATCATATCAATGCTACCATAGTTAATAGTGCAAAATGGTTAGGAAACTCTTCTGTCATAGGTTATCATATCATATCAATGCTACCATAGTTAAAAGAGCAAAATGGTTAGGAAACTCTTTTGTCATAGGTTATCATATCATATCAATGCTACCATAGTTAATAGTGCAAAATGGTTAGGAAACTCTTCTGTCATAGGTTATCATATCATATCAATGCTACCATAGTTAATAGTGCAAAATGGTTAGGAAACTCTTTTGTCATAGGTTATCATATCATATCAATGCTACCATAGTTAATAGAGCAAAGTGGTTAGGAAACTCTTGAGGGTTGGGCAATTTTTTTTTGTTTTTTTTTTGGCAGGATATTTTTTCCCCATGTGATGGTTCTGCAGGATATTTTCTTCCTCCATGCACGATATTTTTTATTCGCACATCTGCCGTGCACGATATTTTTTTCTCTGTTTAAGGCTTTGCTGGATATTTTTTTTGGTAATTGCCCAACTCCTCCCCCCCCCCCCCCTCAAATATCTAATGGTCTGTCCCTTACTAAACAAGAATACATAGCTATGTTTAGAGGCTAGAAATAACAGCCTGAGATACATAGGTCAAATTTGGAGGGACATTGTCCCTTGACCTGCCCTTATTTCGAGCTCTGGTGTTTTAATTCATTCAATTCAATTTAATAATCTTTATGTAGCTGGTTTTCAAAGTGCACCATTATTCCATGTCCAAGTTTTTTAATGACAGAACAAATCAATAATGATAATAATTGGCTAAATGACAATCTTTACTGGGTACACACAGACACATGAATCAGCAAAACATTATTCGTTTGGGTGGAGATAACATTAAAAAGTGTTATGGTCTTCCTGTGTAATGTGCGTGCGCATTGTCACGTGCATGGCTAAGTCAGTAAAAGTGTGAATTTACACCAGCTCGTTATGTCCAGTTATTTGTATTCATTGAACTTAAATACATGACAAATTGGCGACGAGGACGGGATACAAAGGATTTCATACTACACTAGAAGTAAGAAGACATCCTAATTGATAACTGGAACAAGAAATGGCCGACGAAACACCGAGACTAACACACATTGGCAAGGCTCAAAAGTTTGTCGTCGGAGCAGATTTCGAAGGGTACGCCGAACAGTTAGATTTTTTCTTCGTGGCTAATGGTATTAACGACGCCAAACAGAAGAAAGCGGTGTTACTGACTAGCCTCCCACCCGAAACGTATCAATTGGCGAAGGATTTAGTGGCCCCGAGCACGTTAAAAGATGATACCGTCACGTTTGACACGGTCGTCGAAAGACTGCAAAGGCAGCTCAAGCCGCAAAAATCAGCACTGGTAGCCAGGTATGAATTTGATAATCGCTCAAGAAACCCAGGAGAAACGGTAAGCGACTATGTTGCAGTGTTAAAACATTTAGCTACGGAATGCAAGTTTAGTGAGACAGTTCGTTTGGAGAGATTACGAGATCGATTGGTGTCTGGGATTCGTGATAGGAAAATGCTGGCTGACCTATTAAAAATGACGCTCGGCGAACTGACATTTGATGCAGCCGTAGCTAAGTGTGTTGCTCTTGAACGATCCTATAACGATGTTGAGTTAATGCAAGGGCGAAAGGAAGTAACTGAGTCTAACGCTATACACAAAATCGAAAACGTCTATGCACCCAAGCAACCTACACGAAAGCACGTAGATTCAAAGGAGAATAAGGCTCAGAAGGCACCGGAGCCGGCCAAGTGTTATCGTTGCCTAGGCGACCATGAACAAAGCAGTTGTCCTTTTAAGAAAGAAGTGTGTCACTTTTGTAAAAAGAGGGGACATATCAAGCGCGCTTGTAAAGCCAGGCAGAGGGAAGAAAAAGGCCCCCAACCCAAAGTCAACCTTGTAGATGATAGTGATGATAGTGAAATGGGTCATGATAGTGATGATTTGCTGGGTAGTCTGAGTGTAAATAAAGTGGGAAATAAAGAGAACATTATCTGGGTAACACCCACCGTGGAAGGGACACCCCTGAAAATGGAACTTGATACCGGATCGGCGGTCTCAGTTATCCCGGTTAGGCTTTATAAGAAGCTGTATAGCCATATGGAGCTTCAACCTAGTCCCATCACCCTCAAAACCTACACAGGGGAGAAGATAGTACCCAAGGGAAAGATTAATTGCAAAGTCAACCTCAAAAGTCAGACTGAGTGTTTGGATCTCCAAGTGGTTGAAACACCAGGCCCCGCTCTATTTGGCCGTGACTGGCTGTCATGCATTCAGTTGGACTGGGGTGAGATCAAAACCCTTAAGCTGATCACATCTAGAGCTGCAACCACCCCCAAAGGTGTAGACAAGCTCCTAAAGGAGTATAAGTCTGTATTCGAGGATGGCTTGGGCACTCTTAAGGGACACCAAGCAGATCTTAAGGTCCACGAGGACTGTCAACCTCGTTTCTTTAAGCCACGATCAGTACCCTATGCACTGAGGCCCAAGGTTGAAGCCGAGCTGATCCGTCTCGAAAAGGAAGGCATCCTCAGTCCCGTTGAGCATAGTGAGTGGGCTACTCCCATCGTGCCAGTAGTAAAACGAAACGGCTCAGTTCGCATATGCGGCGATTTTAAAGTATCAGTTAACCCGGTTTTGATAGCTGAACAGTATCCTTTACCCCGTATTGAGGATATATTTGCCAACTTAGCGGGAGGGAAGCGTTTTAGTAAACTGGATCTGCGTCAAGCGTATCATCAGATGGAAGTCACTGAAGAGTCTAAGAAGCTTTTGACCATCAACACGCACAAGGGTCTGTTCCAGTACAACCGACTGGTATTTGGAGTGACATCCAGCCCAGCTATCTGGCAGCGCGCCATGGACCAAATCCTGCAGGGAATTCCCGGTACACAGTGCATCCTCGACGACATGATCATCACCGGAAAAACCGATGAGGAACACTTACAGAACCTGGAACAAGTCTTGAGGCAACTCCAAAAGAAGGGTTTGAAGGCCAACTTAGAGAAGTGCAAGTTCTTCAGCGAGAAGATTGAATTTTGCGGTCATGAGATTGACAGCAACGGCCTGCACAAGACTCAAGAAAAGATTGAAGCTGTAGTGAATGCACCTAGGCCAGAGAACGTGTCCCAGGTTCGCTCTTTCCTTGGACTTATCAACTACTACAACCGCTTCCTGCCCAATGCAGCCACTATACTCCACCCGTTGCATCGGCTCCTTGAGAAGGGTTCACCATGGCAGTGGACGAATGAGTGTGAGCAAGCCTTCACCGAAGCCAAACGAATCATTACATCTGACCTCGTTCTCACCCATTATGACCCAGAACTACCAGTCAGGCTTGCTTGCGATGCCTCACCCACAGGCATTGGTGCTGTTCTATCACACGTCATGCCCGATGGAACAGAGCGACCAATAGCTTTCGCATCTCGATCCCTTACACAGACCGAGCGAAAGTATGCGCAGATCGACCGAGAGGCGTTAGCGATCGTATGGGGGGTCAAGAAGTTTCACGTTTACCTCTACGGAAGACGATTCACCCTAATCACAGACCACAAACCGCTCACAGCTATTTTTCACCAAGAGAAGGGCATACCCACAATGACCGCGGCTAGACTACAACGCTACGCACTTTTCCTGGCTGGTTTTGAGTATGATATAGAGTACAAGAACACCAAGGAACACTGTAATGCCGATGGACTGTCCCGTCTTCCTCTACAACAATGCGAAAAGAATGAGGAAGATCTTGATTCTGCAGAAGTGTTTCATGCGTCACAGTTCGACCCCCTCCCTGTCACTAGCGCGTCTATTGCGAGGGAAACACGACGAGATCCAGTGCTAGCGCAAGTATACGAATCGATAATGAATGGTTGGTCGCAACGTTTCGACGAAGACACACCCTACTATCAACGCAGAAGTGAGCTGGCAGTCCACCAGGGCTGTATTCTCTGGGGTATGAGAGTAGTTATTCCCTATAAGTTGCAGGAGAAGATATTGCAAGAGTTACACGACAGTCACTTAGGAATAGTGAAGATGAAGGCATTAGCGCGAAGCTATGTCTGGTGGCCGAGCATCAATCAACAGTTAGAAGCAGTAGCTAAAGCATGTCTTGGTTGTCAGCAAAACCAGAAGATGCCAAGTAAGGTACCTCTACACCCATGGGAATGGGCAACATTTCCATGGCAACGCATACACATCGACTATGCCGGACCCTTTAAAGATTCCATGTTTCTAGTAGTGGTGGATGCACACAGTAAGTGGCCCGAGGTTATTCCTATGAAGTCAACCACCTCGTCTAAGACCATTGAAGTTCTTAGAGATATGTTTGCCACTTTTGGAATTCCAGAACAACTTGTTAGTGATAATGGCCCACAGTTTGTCTCAGAGGAGTTCCAGACCTTCCTCAAGATGAATGGTATACGGCACATAACGTCTGCACCATACCATCCCGCCACGAACGGCCAAGCGGAAAGGTCAGTCCAGACTTTTAAGAGAGCACTTAAGGCCATGGAAGAGGGTTCCCAGCCTATCAAGGAAAAGCTAGCAAAGTTTCTTATTGCTTACAGAAACACACCACATTGTACCACAGGAGAGAGTCCTGCTGTGCTAATGCTAGGCCGGCCACTACGCACTCGACTGGACTTAGTGAAACCCAACCTTAACAGGAAGATGATCAGTAAGCACAATGAGCTGAGCATGCAAGTAGCACTCGCTAAAGCTACACCTACACGACGGTTAGAAGTAGGAGACACAGTGATGGCACGAGATTATCGAGGGAACGTGAAGTGGTGCCCTGCACAGGTTGTGGAACAGACAGGACCATTGATGTACCGTGTTCAAGTTGCTCCAGATATGATTTGGCGCAGACACGTGGACCAGCTGCTACCATCCCAGGTCCCACCCTCAGCCAGTGTAGACACCGATGCTGCATTGCCATCAACATTACCAGCAACCACACCACAAGTATTGGAGGAAAAACCAGAACCCCGACAACCCTGGAACCAGAGGACAACAGTGATCCAGTACTGGCAGCAGAACAGCCAGCAGCTGGGCAGAGACGCTACCCTGAAAGAGTACGAAAACCACCAGAGAGACTAGACCTCTGAACATTGAACATTACATGAACACTGTTTGTTGTTATTTGTTAAATATTGATACACAACTTTGAACTTTATTGATTGTTGTTAGCCATAGTTATGCTTTCAAAGACAAAGTAAGAAATCTTGTAGAGATTTAAAGATTTGTGGGGAGGTGTTATGGTCTTCCTGTGTAATGTGCGTGCGCATTGTCACGTGCATGGCTAAGTCAGTAAAAGTGTGAATTTACACCAGCTCGTTATGTCCAGTTATTTGTATTCATTGAACTTAAATACATGACAAAAAGTATTGATTGCTCTGTTCTTATCAAGATTATTACAATTATGGCAGACAGCAATGTATTCCACTGATACTGTTCGCTTCAACTAAAACATTCACTGCAAAATGTATGGCTTACCTTCCAAAGCACCATAGATGACTTCCTTCTTCATCATCAAACCATGGGGAGCATTTCGTCAAGGTCTCAACTTCGACTCAAAGCCTGCAAAGATTTCCTGCGAATTTCCTAACAAAGGCTGCACTATACTTATAGTCCAATTGTGACCAGTTTCTTGGCACAACACTGAGACATGATGAAGAACCACCAGCTTAATGAGAGTTCCCAAACATTTCCAGGACAAGATATGCATGTTGGAAAGATTTCACAGCTGAATACCAGCCTAGAAAACTCAGGAAGGAACTTCAACAAAGTGGTGAGCTACAAAGCAGGGTTGGATGTGTGTAGTGTTGGTGAGTACATGAAGTATTCTGTGGCTGATTTGTGTTAGCTATTGCAAAGCTGCTGAACTGTAGAGCTGTAGAAAGAGACCATTCCTTCAAGGAACGTTTACTTTCACATTTGCTGGGAATTGTTCAGCTTTGTGCGGAAGATAATGAGTCTAACATTTTGTTGACTGTTCAAGGTGAAATTACAGCCAAATTTGTTGTTTTGCAACCCACAGTTTTACAGTGTGTACACTCGAACTGTGAACACTGTGCTTTTTTGACACTTTTTTTAACATGCTTCCTTCAAGTGAATCTTTTTGAAAACATTTGAATTTTGATAACTCAGTGCATTTTAGTTCAGTCTTACTTTTTCAGAGAATTTGAAGAGGTAGAAAGCCCGGAAAATAAAAAGCTAAATAAAGACAAGTGTTCACGGTTCGAGTGCCCTAACTGTAAAAACTTTGTTTTGATTTGGTCTTTTTTTAACCATCAATCAATTTCAAAGGCGGTGTTTATTTTAGATTAACCAATGACAGAACGTGTTAGGACAAGCTCCGCCCTGTGAAAATGATTGACGGTTCAGACAAGACCAAAATGAAAACAAAGTTTTAAAACAGTGGGTTGCGATACAACAAATTTGGCTGTAAAAACTAAGCATAACACAGCTGTACTATTGCTTGTGTACATGATAACATGTTACATAGCAATGAAATGGATCAATGGATGGATGAACGAAAAGATGGATGAAATGATTGATCAATAATGCTGGACTAAAAAAATGGAATGAACACTTTAAAGCCCCTGTGCTACATGTCACAGCTCAAACTCCCCTTACCCATACATATCAATGTTGTGCCACATCCCCACCCTGGATCATGACAGTAACCATTTCAACCATTAACACTGGAACAAGGGAAGGGGAATTACATGGGAATGTATTTAAACTTGCAAATAATCCAAGATTGATCCAAGAAAATTCATCAAATATTTCTAAATAAATGCATTTTACATTTTATCAATGTACTTTATGCAAATATATGTATTTTTTTCTTTTTTGTTAAGTCTTTGTTACATATGTTTTTTTTTCTTTCTTTGTTTGTTTGTTTTGTTTTGTTTTTTTTTTTTCAATTGATAAATTGATTTATTGATTCTAAAGTCCCAATAGATTTTGTCCAGGATTGCATGTTTAATTAGTCGTTCAGGAGGAAAAAAGAGAACAGACATAAATGTCTGTTAATTACTAAGGTGATAAAATATCAATCTTATTGAAAGAAATAAACAGGAATATAAAATTTATGCATGATAAAAAAAGAACAAAAGAAAAACAACATTTCTATTATTAAGAAACACAGCTTATATTTCTGGAAGATGTGTAAACAGAAAACACAGCGATAAAGAATATGATTCAGTAATATAGAAATATAACCCTACTCTATCTGTAAATAAAGATAAGCTACACTATTGAGGTGTTGGCTTGTCAGCAAACAAAATTGACTGTGTAAACTGCCATCAACAAAATCAAAGGGAAGCAACCTACTGCAGTAATGCTGGGATGAGTTGTTTGGACCAAGGTTAAAACAATGATAGGACGCAGTAGGGTGTTGTCTGTGTAAAGACTGTTTTGTGTTGTCTCGCTGACATTATGACAAATTGCCTGAAAGTCACCTTTGTAGAAAAATAGAGGTGATTGTTTGCCATCATGCAAAATGACTGTTAAAACAGCCCATCTTGGTCAGAATGTTGAGAAAAAAGAAACAAGTACATGCTGGCAAAATGATAGGTGAAAAAGCCAAATGAATTTCACTGCACAAAGAGCACAAACTAATAAAGAAATAAGAGCAAATGGTTTGAACACAGATAAAATCAAGTGATGAAGCAGAATGACCAATAAAAGACTAGTCTTTGTGCAAATAAATTAGAACCTAGAGGTAAATAGTCACTTGATATAGTTTGGAATTTACCCCAGTAATACAGATGAAGATAAAATTGAATAAAAGATAGATTACAAACATCAAATGAAATTACTGTTTTGAAGAATTCAAATATCATTTCAAAATACTGCAGATGTAGGTCAAAAACAACAAAAAGTTATTAACCAATTTGCAATTATTGCACAAAACTCCTCTGGTTATCTTTACTACCGTTGTCATCCTTATCACCACCATTAACTTCTTGTTCAAACACCAACCTCAGTGGTCATCATTTTTCATTGATTATCTCCACACAAAAAACCTGTCAGCATCACCACCACATCTACAGAACCAGCACAACGACCACATCAATAAACCAGACATTCTTATTGCTACCACCCTACTGCCAATAATTCCAGTCAACATCATCACCGCTACATCTACAGCACCAGTACAATGACTACACCAATTAACCAGACATTCCTATTGGTATCACCCTACTGCCAATAATTATAGTCAACACCATCACCATCTCTTATATTTTGATCATCATTATCACCATCAAACCCACCCTCTTCATCATTAACACTACAACTGTCAAGCTCTCTCTTTTTCACCAATTACATTCAGTGTACTTTTTACCAATGAATGAATGTTCTCTTTTCAGCAAATCTGGACTCATGTTATTTTGTAAGAGTTCTGCTAATTGATCTCTTAGAGCAGATAAATGTTGAATATTCTCTTTGGACAAACACAAACCATCATTTGGTTGGTATAGTATTGTTCTCTTGTCAAATTTAACATTTTCTAGTGGAAAATTAGTGCCTTAATTCCTATAGATAATTTTGTAGTAATTGTTCCTCCTTGATGTTATTTTCAAATCGTTTCCATGATCTTGATCAAAGTAAATTAATTGTGTATTTACAAATTCTTTGTCTGGGTTCACAGTACATTGAGATGATTCCAGATTCTTTATAGCACCCGACTAACAGTTCTTTTGCATCATTCATGTTATCTAGTAGCAAATCTTTCCAATGTTCTTTTAATGAAAATCTGAGTGACTTGACGTATTATCATTTCATATGTGTACACACATCAAGCAGTTTTTACCCAGTCATAACCCAGTTCTTGACAACAGTGAGTTTCATAATACTCTATCATAAACAGATACATCACATTATACTGTAATATTAAAGCACCAGGTACATCACATTAGTCCACAGTCCAAGACATTGAGTACTAAACATAAACACTTCAGATGATAATGTCCTTGTTTTTGCACTTCAGCATGTAGTGTGTTGACATCTTTCCAATCTTGACCCACCTTCCAGCAGATGTCTGACACCAAGCTCGGCAACTGTCAGCATATGTATCTTTCTTGTTCCAAAGGTAATTTCTACAAAATGTAGAGCTTTAGTTTGCAGGTCTTACAATAGACAGCCATCAATTATCAGCATCCACCAGTGGTAAATAAGTACACAACTGTCTTCTCTTGTGGTATTAAATCAAAGTCTTTGGGTCTTTGTGAGCGTATTGAAGTTGATTGTATATTCTTTATATTGTTGTTTTGTTTTGTTTTACTTGGACATTTTTGCTTTCTGTATTAGGATGCTGATAACTGTGTACTTTGCAGTACCGAGAGAAAGAGCCAAGACTTTTTTTTAAGCTTTTGCAGTAGCAACTCAATGTATTAATTCATCAGTGTTATTTTAAAGTAGATGATTGTCTTTTTCAGACTTATTCACTTATTGTAATAAAGTAAATCTTGTGTATTCAAATGTCTTTTATCAATCATCTGGAAATCTGTGTTCACTTGTGCATGCAGTAGGCAATGTTCCTTTAGAAATGCACATGTTCTTGTTATGTTGATTAGTTTCTTTTATAGCAGATAAATTAACAATGTTGGTTTGTATCTTCAGTGTTGTCTTGCAATAAATCTGAATGTATCATCTTTTCACATAGATGTCATATATTATGCCACTATTATCCCATCATAACCCAGTTCTTTACAAAGGTGAGTTTCATTATACAGTAATATTAAAGCACCAGGTACATCACATTAGTCCACAGTCCATGAGATTGAGTCCTAAACATACACAGTTTAGATAATAATTTCCTTGTTGTTGTTGTTGTTGTTCTTTGTTTTATGCATCGGAGCATTTTGTATGTGACCAGAGCTCATTCTGATCTTGATCTCCCTGCCTTGTCTATGTACATAATATCTGCACAAGCCTATACCAAGCTTGACAACTGTCAGGCAATATACTGAGAGCTGCTGCATGACTTCTGAAAATATTGATTTAAGTATATCTTTATACATATATTTCTTTTTCCATTAGGTACATGTAAGTTCTCTAGAATGTAGAGATTTAGTTTGCAGTTTATTCAATGGGAAGACATGTAGCTGCAGAATCAGTTCCTGACTTACAGTAGATGGCGTCAATGTCTGTCACTCCATTTTATACCAAGGTATGATGTCTATATCATTCTCACAAGCTTGTCACTAGTTGGTAATAGTACAATGTCAATGTTTTACTGGCATAAAGAATTAGTGACAAGATATACTGATTGTGTACACTGAGTTAAGTTACTGCTGATGCACACAAATACTCTCTCTCTTTCTCTCAGCGTTCCATAACATGACAGGCCTCTCCTCATCTACATGTGTCTTATAGATAAATGCCAAAATGTCTTATGTGCGAGGCTCTGCCTAAAATAGACAACACTTGTTGGTGTGACTTTAGCATTGCTTGGTGGGTGTTGTTTTGGATTATGACAGCAAAACTGAGACACCCATGTAGAAAGTAATTTGTCGATGCTAAGCCACGGCTGATGATGTCTTCACAAACTGGCCTGCCATTTTGCTGGAATTGAGTTTGCATATCGAACCAACTCCTCAAGTTGGTAATTATATACATGCCGTAACCCCAGCAGAGGGAGGCTAAGGGTGTGCTGACACTTGCCCAAGGTGATCACCCAGCCTAGTGGTGGGAAGGAGATGCCTTACTTCTCCATTCTAGACCGACTCCAAGCAAAGTCTAGCCACTGCCCATAATTCATGTATAAATATGTTCTGGTTGAAATTGCAGTTTTCTATGACACATCACTGTTCATTTTTGATAAATAATTATCAAGATTCCTTTGTAGTAAATTATATTTTTGTGTGCAAATCTTGACAATATTTTTACCTCCAGTCATTGTCCAGTTGTAGGAAACCAAATAATGTCTTTTGTAGCAAAACAATGTTTACTGGTGAGCAACATGGACATTCATGTTCCCTTGTAGCAAGCCCAAGTCCTCTTGTTTAAAATTCATATCATCTTATAGCATGTTTTAATGTAAATATTGTTTTTATTGTAGCAGTTGAATCAGATCTTGTTATAAGGCATAGAATGTTATCACTCTCCCAAGGTGAAATCAAAGTTGTTTTGTTGTAAATCCACATCATCTGGCAGTAAATTCAAGTTGTTCTATAAATTGTATTTTCTGTGTATTATTGTATTGTTTTCAATGTTGCAACAACTCCTTTTATGTAGCATGTTATCGTTCTTCCACGGTGAACACAAAGTTGTTTTGTTGCAAATCCACATCATGATAGTAAATTCAAGTTGCTCTGGCATATTGTATTTTGTATATTGTAATGTTATTTACAATACAGTATCATCTCATAACACGTTCCAGTAATATGTTGTTATCAAATGTAAACAATGTTGTTTTCAATGAATGTAGCAGTTGGAACAAATTCTTTTGTGACATGGTGAATTCAAAGTTCTTTTGTTGTAAATCCACATCATCTACTAGTAAAGTCATGTTGCATTGTTTATTGTTGCTTTTTTAACATCAATTGTTTGCCTTTGAACAGTATAGTTATGTAACCAACCACTAGAAACAGTTCTAGAGGACATTGGAGGACATTTTTAGCAGTTTGTTTCATAATCATGCAAAGTTCTTCTTTGAGATGTTGTTATAAATAATATACATCACCTTGTGGTAAATTCATGTTGCTGTGTTTATTGATGCTGTTTTTTCTTTTACTTTTGTGGTTTCATGTCATGTGGAAGACATTTGAGGAGATTTTCAGTTTGTTTCATAACCATGCAAAGAGTCCACTTCATATCATGAAACCATATTCTGTTTCAGATATTTTGCAAAATAAATTATTTTATGAGATATTGAGAAATTGCAACTTTTTTTCATGAAAATTTAACAACTTCAATATTTGAATAATGTTTTTCAAAAACCCAATGTGATTAGAGAGTAAAATTATATTCTGTTTGAATTGCTATTTAAAAGTTTGGTTTTAGATTTGATCACTTGAACAAAGGAAAACCAAACACTAATAAAGTTGATACTCTTTAGATGAGCTAGAGGTTAAAGAATAAGATTCACAGTCTAAGGTTTTGTAACATATAAAATAAAACATTCAGTCAGAACTTTTTGAAGAAGAAGGGTAAGAACTAAACGCCTTGGCTTTCAATGAGATATTCATACAATTTTGAAGTGATTATTTGAGTGCTTAAAAGGTCAATTTTATTCCCATGTAATTCCCCTCCCCCTGTTCATGGTGGTGATGGTAGACCCGGTTACTGTCCCAGCTCAGCATGTGGATGGAAAACAACATTAACATCAAAGGTAAGGGGAGTTTGAGCTATAATATGCAGCACATGCAGGCTTTAAAGTGTTCATGCTATTTGGCTTGTCCAACAATTTGTTGATCAATCCATTCATCCATCTTCTCATTCATTCTTCCACTCATTCATTTCATTTCATGAAAGTATGTTATCATGTACACAATATTACAGCTGTTTTAATGCTGTGATTTTAATTTTACCTTGAACAATCAACCAAATACTAGACTGATTATCTTCTGCTTAAAGCTGAACAATTACCAGCAAATATGAAAGTAAACCTTCCTTAAAGGAATGGTCCATTTCTACACCCCTACAGTTAAACAACTGAACAACAGCTAACCCAAAACAGACATAAAACACTTCATGTACTTACCAAAACCACACACATACAGTCCTGTTTTGTAGTTCATCACCTTGTTCAAGTCTCATCCTTAGTTGTCTGGAATGGTGTTCAGCTGGATGTCTCTCTATACAAGCAAGTTTGTTCCTGGAAACTTGGCAACTTTCAGTAGTTTGTACTTCCTCATTTTGCCCAGGTGTTGTGCAAAGAAGCTGACCTAATCACAACTGGAACATCTACAGCATGTGCAGCTATGGATTGTTTACAGAAAATGGCCTGGAAACCTTGGCAGACTTTTAGCTGAATTTGAGACCTTGATAGAACACCATCCACAGGTAGCCCATATGCATTTTTGATGAATTGGCAATAATAGCAAATTAAAAACCGTTCAAATTTTTTCATGCACGTGGGCTACCTGTGCCCCTCTGTCCCTGCAAGAAACAAGCAAAACATCACTTTAGGTAAAAGCAAAAGAAATCAAACAATAGAAAATTGGTACATAATGATAATAAATTTCTCATAAAAAAGCAAATAAGTCAATAAAACAAAGTTTACATCAATAACTCGACAAATTTGAGAAAGAGCACATGGCGATATGAAATTGCCCATTCATTCGATTTTTTATAGCGACTTAAAGTGTACATTTTCTGGCAAAAACTAGAACACAATACTTACAAACACGTATCAAAGTCTGATACACAAACTTGTGACTTCTTTGTGCGGTTTAAGCATAGCCTACCGCGAAAAAAAAATGATTTCTTGACCCAAACTTCATTCCTTGTGTAGCTGTGCTCACTCTGACATGTTCGCAGCTCGAAGGAATCTTGGTACGATGACGTCATTCACGTGACACAAACACAGGAAGCCCTATTACTAGGGGTTCATCATGACACGTGAACATGACAGCTTCCTCATGAAGAATTTTCAGAATAGATAGGAAGGATAAGAGTCAATATACTTGAAGAAATGACGAATAATACATTCCACAAGCCTTGTAAAACAACTAGGTTCTGCCTTATCGTGCCCATTTCGCTAGATCAGTCCTTGATGAAGAGTATGATAACGGCCTTCCCGCCCAAAACCCATCGCTGGAAAACATTTGTGAAAGCTCATCAACGGCAACTGATCTTCCCAGTGAGGACACCAATCGTACATTACAAATCGCAAGGGAAAAATCACATCAAGTAAATTTTACTCAAGAAACCCGGCTAAAATGCAATTTTGACCCCAAAAAGAGACGATGAAGACCCCTGTACTTGGTAATAGCCCTCTGATATATGGGAGTTACCCCTCCCCCGATCTCAAGAAGCGTAATATACAAGTTAAAAAGGGCGAAAGAAAAAAAAAAAAAAAAAAAAAAAAACAAAACAAAACAAAACAAGGGTATTGCGGTATTACGCTTCTAGAAAAAATAGAGTAAAAAGAGACTACCAAGCTCGGAATCGAAACCCCGTACCGTTCCAATATTCTACCACTGCATGAGCTACTGGAATCTACAAGGATTGCGTTTCAGTTACCATATACCAATATATATGTCAATGTTCATACAGTGCACTTTATATAACGTGCAGATACAATTAAGTATATACAAATTTACAGTAGATCAATGGTAGAGCATCCGTCTACTGATCAGACGTTCGGGGATCGAAATCCAGAGTGCAGAGATGAACATAAGTATGAGATTTCGAGTTAAGCGCCGGAGTTTTGAATTTTTAAAAAAACTAAAATTACGAGAAATCAAAACTACATTCGATTTTGAGTTACAGACAAAAAATGTTACCATGCAGTGATTAGGTAGAAAATTCGCGTATATAATCATACTATGAACTAGCAATTTTAATCTTTGTTAGCGGACACGCAATCAAAAAAAAGAAGATACTGATACAAATAAATACAACAATATCGGCAGAGATTTCTATTTGACTTACGTATACAAAGGAGAAATAACTGCAGTATGTATATATTGGTACTTTTTACTTTATAAAAACTACTGATACATGTAAGTGTATACATGTTCACAGTAGCTCTGTGGTAGAGCACTTGCTCGATGATCATAAGGTCGCGGGATCGATCCTCCCTAGAGTATATTCTATATATGTATATTTTCGTAAATTTTACTTTAAATAACGTGCTAATACTTGAATGTGAATACAAGTTCACAGTAGCTCAGTGGTAGAGCACTTGCTTACTGATGAGAAGATCGGGGATCGGTGACCCCCCCACCCCACACACACACACACTTGTAAGAGGAGTGTAAGAGTATAATCCTTCAAAATTTCTTATTTTACTGTTTAGTTTAGGCCGGACATAGCGGTTGTAACGGTACTTGTATTTTTGAGACTTTTATGCACAAAGCACACCATAGTGTAGCGGCCGTAGCGGTTGTAGCGGTACTAATTTTATGAGACTTTTATGCACAATACACACCATAGTGTAGCGGCTGTAGAGGTTGTAGCGGCACTTATGGTTATAATACTTTTATGCACAAAACACGCAATAGTGTAGCGGCTTATGTAATCATGCGGCCCGTCACATTTTGACACGTGTATGAAATGCGGTATTAATTTGGACAGTTTATTTAAAATATAGGAAGAGACCATACGTCTATATAGTCTTCAATGTAGAGCAACGTATAACCAATCAGGACAAAGATAAGAACGATCAACAATAGCCAATCAGAGAACAGAAAAGATATCAAATCGATCCGCTACAGCCGCTACAACCTGGTGTGTTCCAACGAAAAAATGGTCAACCTGTGATAGCCCATCAGAAAAGGGCTTAAAATCGGTACTGTATCACTGGAAAACCTGTAAGAGAGCCTATAAGAGATACCAGATCTCCGATTTTTACCCCTAAAAGGTACGACAAGCATCCCCGCCTTCTGGTATATGGGAGTTCCCCCGGGATACTTCATGGCCCACTGTAGTTGGTGTGAAGTTAAAATAACAAAATATAAACTGCAACATTTTTTACTTGTATAGTGGTTCTTTTCATTTTCTTAACTCAACAAATATTTTTTTGTTTATTTCTAATAGTTGCATCTTTACTGTCAAGAACCATTTAGAGAAACTGAAACAGAAATGAATGATTTTCACAAATTAATTCATTATCAAGAAAATATCATAAGCTATAAGCAAGCAACAATTATAAACAGTAGATAATCAAATCTGTTTCCTTACAGAGAGTGTGTGTACAATGCCAGTGCTGTGGGGTTTCCTGTGGCTATGGATAGATCCATCGTTGTGATAAGATTAGATCTTAAAGATGGTGCCCATGCTGGTCAAACATGAACATATGTCCAAACATACCTGGTTAGTTCCCATGATTCTCACCAAAACCCAATTTCTGAAGACAAACGTACAACATATCGAATGAGTGTGCAATGTAGCAACACCGTCTAAAGTCCCTTCAGCATCTGAAAACCAGTGCTAGTCTGCCAGGGAGTGGACGATATATATACTCTGACTATATTTACCCCCAGCAAATGCCGGTACCCATTTATACACCTGGGTGGAGAGAGGCACTGAGAGAGCAAATTATCTTGCCTAAGGACACAACGTGATCGCCCGGTCTGGGAATCGAACCCAGGCCACCACGTCTCACTAGAAGTTTACTAATTATTGCTGCCGCAGCGAGCGAGCCTGAAGCGAGCGAGCAAGGCAGCAACCCTAATCTGTAAAGGGAGTTAAAATCTCGATTTTACCCCATAATGCACCGCAAATTCGTTTACCTACGTCCCTTGCGCGCCTCGTATGTTGTTATTCGACACCAAAGTTTCCTTGGAGTTGTGTGGTCATGGTGAGTGAAACTGTGTGTCTTTATAGTCCAATTTAATCGGTTTTTTTCTGTGATTACTGTGCAAGACGCTCGAAGAATAATCACTTGGAGTAAATACAAGTGATAATATTAGTGAATATTGTTTGTGTGCGTTGTGCGTTGTGCATACTACATGGCACACTGTAATTGGTGTAAGCTGTAGTGGTGTCCCTGCCTTCATATGAAGGAAAGCTAAATAAATATCATACTACAGGGCCCACTGTAATTGATGTAAGATGTAGTGGTGTCCCTGCCTTCATATGAAGGAAAAGCTAAATAAATATCATACTACAGGGCCCACTGTAATTGGTGTAAGCTGTAGTGGTGTCCCTGCCTTCATATGAAGGACTGAAAAGCTAAGTAAATTTCATACTACATGGCCCACTGTAATTGATGTAAGATGTAGTGGTGTCCCTGCCTTCATATGAAGGACTGAAAAGCTAAATAAATTTCATACTACAGGGCCCACTGTAATTGGTGTAAGATGTAGTGATGTCCCTGTTTTCATATGAAGGAAAAGTTATAGATAGATATCTAGAGAGCTCACTGTAATTGGTGTAAGCTGTAGTGGTGTCCCTGTCTTCATATGAAGGAAAATGTGTAAGCTGTAGTGGTGTCCCTGCCTTCATATGAAGGAAAATGTGTAAGCTGTAGTGGTGTCCCTGCCTTCATATGAAGGAAAATGTGTAAGCTGTAGTGGTGTCCCTGCCTTCATATGAAGGAAAATGTGTAAGCTGTAGTGGTGTCCCTGTCTTCATATGAAGGAAAAGCTATAAATAGATATCATACTGGAGTGCTCACTGTAATTTGTGTGACTGAAAAAAAAATTAAAATAATAAAATATACAATGCACCATTGTACTTGTATAGTCGTTGCTTTTATTTCTTAACTTAATAAATTGTTAGGTTTTATTTCTAATAGTTGCATCTTTGCTGTCAAGAACCATCTAGAGAAACTGAAACAGAAATGAATGAATTTCACAAATAAATTTATTGTCAAGAAAACATTATAAACTATTAGCAATTATTTATCAAAGCAACAAATATAACATGAGATAATCAATCAATCTGTTTGCAGAGAGTGTGTGTACAATGTCAGTGCTGTAGGATTTCCTGTGGCTATGGATAGATCCATCGTTGTGATGAGATTAGATATTAAAGATGGTGCCCATGCTGGTCAAACATAAGCAGATGTCCAAACATACCTGGTCAGTTGTTCCCATGGATTAGAGCCAATAGCCTGGTGGACATGCTGAAGAGAAACAACAGATCGAATGAGTGTCAGGGTAATGTAGAAACACCGACACTGTTTACTCTAGAAGTTTAATAATTATTTATCAGGCCCGTAGGCTGTCCTGCAAACGGGGAGATTCGTTTTTTTTATTTTTGGGGCCAGCCTGCGGGCCTGATTATCTATATTATACATAAATACACAAAGACTGTCGTGAAATCAATAGTGAATCTTACGTTTAGGCTTTCTTTTGGCTAGTTTTGGAAAGTCTCTGCTTTCGGCTTCTTCCATCGGTTGATCTGACAAACGAACAAACAAAACAGAATAGAATACAGATTAACCAATCAACAGGCCAGGAAACCAATCTACCAAGCAAGAAGGATGACGTACACCCAACATACAGTCTGCTAGTGCACAGCCCGGTTTTGGAGCGAGTGGTCATGGGTTCGATTCTTATCCTTATATATTAACTCGTAAAAACTACCCAGACCGACCACTTATCTTCGAAGTGAAAATACTGGCTTTACCATTTTACCCCTATGTGCCGATGAATAAATGAGCCGCTTGGCCAATCAACCAGCCAACCCAACAGCCAATCAACCAACTAACCAACGACTCCGTCAGGCAATTGATGCATTCATTAACAATGAGAAAAACTGTTTACTACCGCTACCGTTGATGTGCAATCTCGAAAGTTCAAACTCTCTTCTACAAACTCGCATTTTGACTTCCGTCAATCAATTAAAAAATCATAAATATAAATCGAATATTTAGAAATAAGAACAATTTTCTCTTCTTATCATCAACAACAATTAATTCGACCCAAAATCAGCATGAGAATATCGATTTTTCTAAGAAAATGTTTTGATTGACGGCACTCAAAATGCGAGTGAAGAAGAGACTTTGAACTTCGGAGGTTGTACTTCATCGATAACGGTAGTAACTGCAAATTAGGGCGTTATATGTGTATTTTTTAATTTACCTCGATTGGCGTCTTCCTGATCCTGCACTGAAAACATATTGAAAACAAAATGAAAAAATAAAAAAAGGAATTTATCTTCACATAGGTCCACTTAGTGTACAATTAGAGTGCAGAAAACGAAAATCAGTAACCTTACTTGCAAAATCTCTTTTAGGTGGTCTTGCATCAAGAGACAGCGACATCACCAGACAGCAAACGAGAACAACGTACATGTACTTCATGGTAAGGTTCTTTTTCTTCGATCTGAGAAAAACAGCTAGTACACCTTGTGTTAGATACTGCTGGTATTGAAGTGTGGTGTTTTTATGACCGACTGTTTATAAGCGTGGCACTTTTAATTTGTATGTTTTGTTGTTTTGAGAAACGGCATTGTTTATTAGGAATGGTACTTGAAATGATTGATGTTAGCTTTGACCGATGAGGTATAAGAAACAAGAGGCGTAAAAAAAATAACAGAATTGCGAATATCATTGTCGATAGACTTTCCCGCAGAAGAGTTGCGGATCACCTGGTAGAGACAACTGTATGCCTTATAATATTGAATGATCAAACGATTTTCAATATATCGAGGCTGAATCCAAAAAGAAAAGAAACGATCGTGGTCGTGTTTAAGGACCGGTCATTTCATGAAAGAATGTAAAAGAAAACCGACGTGCGGGGAAAATGGTTGGACTGCAAATCACCATAAGACGATACACTAGGAGAACAATAGAAGAGTCCATTGAGACCTAGAAGTACCACTCGTGGTCACAATAAGCCTGAATCATGATGACGTTTTACCCCCGTGTCTAGACCAGAATCCTTTTCATATTGCTTTTGTTCACTAATTATGACTATTGTTTCTGTATTCTCGAGGGAATATAAAATTTGAATATGAAAGGATTTTAAAAACTATTATGGTATAGAGACGGGGGTAAAACGTCATCGCACTTCAGGACTATTAGTCGTCTTTATCAACATACCGATTTTTGTGGAGAGACATGGAAGTCCATAGAGACACACAAGTATACATTAGTGAACGAGTATCCTTTTGTGACAAGAGGTTCTTTGTTTACATTTCTTATTTATTAAAATTTATTCATTTTGAAAAGTAAAAAAAACGCTTGGTGAAAAACTAATAATAACTGATTGATATAAATTTTCTACTGAACTAATATCGCTTTTCACTGAAAAAGTCAATAAATTGTTAGCTTGAAATTTATGGGTGGCAAAAGCGCTAATTAGCCCATAGATTCCGCTGCAGAATATTGGCACATCTAAGTTTTTATAACGCGGCAAAAATAGTCCACGCATATAGTTCATATGTTCTGATGATATTCTTCCAATATTCAGTGCCAATGGGCAGTTAGGGCTATTAGATGTGAATATTTTAACGGTGTGACAAAGTGCTATATTAGCTAATGAGCGCATACTCATAAAAATATACTTTTTAAAAATTAATCACGCAGAATACTTCCGGCGTCGTTTATGGCTGCCACTAATTTTTGTCTCTGTTTGTTATTTTGTTGTGTTTCTTAGCTTTAACTTAAAGCTATGTAGCTCAAATCAATGTCTAAGTGTTGGATTTTCTAAGTATGAAGATATCTCCTCAAGTTCTTTTTATTTCAAGAAAATTTTACTATGTTTGACTTTTCGACCGTTGGCTGTGAAGTTGTCACTCTCGTTCTCTGGTTTCTTCAAAACTTGGTTCTCTCACTCGAAGGTTACTAAACATGGAATGACTTCTCTACTGATTGCTGGACATGATCCTCCTTTTGACATAACAATATTTATGGACATTCATCCTAATCCTGGACCTGTAACTGCCTCTGGTGATTCTTCGTGTAAACTTCAACCTTCTGACCAGGGGGGGGGGGGGGGGGGGGGGAGGAGGACGGTGTCTCCCATGGCAACCAACATTTATTCATTGCTACCACCGCACGCTTCACTGAGTTTTTCATATGGCGGCAACGAAGGCTTCCATATTTTGTTGCACTTTTTGCGATTTACTACACTTTCTTTACAGTTTTGGATGAAAAATGTCTCGAAACTATTAAAGCACATACTGGTAATGGCGTATTTAATGTTTTTTGTTTGGATAACACATAAAACGTTGCTAAAAGTAATTTCTTGTGCCTGAATATTGTGATGGCGGCCGTCGATCTGACGACACAATTTTGAACAAGCAAATGGTCTTTACTATGGAACACAGTGGTTTTGTTCGTTCAAAATAGGAAGTTTTATAGCTAATATGTTTATCTATCTGATTGTAAAATTTGGATGGCGTTGGTCGCTCGGTTCGTCTCATCAATCTTTTTAAACACAAGATACGATATAACCTCAGCATTCAATACCAGCAAAAAGATATGCTTGCACAGGCTAATCAGTAAAATGTGAATTATTTTAAATCATTTTCAAGTGGGACAAACTACATCATAGAAGCTTACAAATGTAAATAATGACCAATAACCGACTTATTTGAAAGACATACATACATAATTATGACCCTTTCCGTATTTAGTGTATTAAGAATGATAAATATAGTAAAAACTCATCCAAAGGAGAATGTTTTAACAGTTTGCATTACTTTGTTTACTATATACAAAGGTCCTCCATAATCATATACATAAACATACCGTTAACATTTTAGTTAAATATTTTTCGTTATCGTGGTAATCGTGGGGGCCGTTGTAAATCTCGCTCTTCTCGTAATGCTTCACTGACTTGTCGTAAATCTAATCTGGTGAATCCTCAATCGAAACGAACTGTACATAATTTTCTCAATTTCTGCCTTCTAAATTCAAGATCCATAAATAATAAATCTCTACAAATCAAAGACTATGTGGTTGAAAAAGACATTGATATTCTTGAGACTTGGCTAAAAAATGATGACTGTAATCGGTGACTTTGCTTCCCGTGACATTTGTCCTACTGGCTTTACTTTTGAACACTGTCCTCGCATGAATCGTTCTGGTGGTGGAATTGGTCTTCTTTTTAAACAGTCTTTAAAGATAAAACGATTTAATACTGTATTTTATTCTTCTTTTGAGCATATGGAATTTCTTCTCTGTGGTTGTTCGTTTCATGTTCGTGTTGTTGTTGTTTACAGACCTCCGCCGTCTTCTAAAAATAACTCTACCATTGCAAACTTTTTTCAAGATTTCTCTTCGCTGTTAGAAAGTCTTTCAACTTCAACTGAAAAACTGCTGATTACTGGTGACTTTAATATCCATATTGATGACTCTAATGATGTCAACGCTGCTCGTTTTACTGATTTGCTGGATTGTTTTAATTTGTTCATTTTAAATAACTTGTCTGGTTCTACGCACAAGAACAATCATATTCTTGATTCATTGATTGTAAGAAATGATGAATCTGTTGCTAAAGACATTTATGTTCATGATCCTGTCATCTCTGATCACCTTGCTGTCCACTGTAAACTAACTGTCTCTAAACCTCCTGTCCTACAATACAAAAAAAGGTATCGTAATATTCGTTTTATTGATATGGATCATTTTAGTCGTGATTTATCTGTGTCATCGCTGATCTGTTCTCCTGCTCGTGATTTAGACAATCTCTGTCACCAGTATGACTCTGAATTACATTCTCTTCTTGATCAACATGCTCCTCTTTGCACTAAAATTGTCACGCAACGTCCTAAAGCTTCGTGGTTCAATGAAACTATTAGGTAAAGATCAAAAATCTAAAAGGCGTTGTCTTGAAAGACGATGGCGTAAGTCCAAACTGACTGTTGATCGACAGCTGTATGTAGATCAATGTAACTATATGAAAAAACGTATTTTTGAAACAAAGATGGACTACTTTTCTAAACTAATTTCTGATGCTGGTTCTGACTGTCACACCTTATTCCAACTAGACCCTGTTAGCAGGGTTGACTCGTGCCCTGTGATACGAGTTGGACACATTGTTGAGAAGTGCATGTTTTTTGTCTGGATGGTCAGAGTCAAGTGTGTCGTGCTATTAATGTATGGTTGTTATAGACAATGTGCACTGATGTGTGTAGATACAAGGAACGCAAAGGTGTTGCGACTGCAGTGGCGGATCTAGGATTGCCAGGAGGGTTGCATCATTTTCAGGAGAGGGTGCTTTATCCAGTACGCATGAAATACTGGTGATATTTTGAGAAAATACTAATAAGAATGCAATGACGTGAAATCCTTTCGTGAAGGGGTATGCACCTTTCCCCTAGATCCACTACTGGACTGGTAATAGGGAAGAGTCAGAAAAAATAAGAACCCTTAAAGAGGTGAAACAATGTATTGCTGGAAGGAAGCTTGGGGAGAGTGAAGATATTGTAATCCTTTAACTAAGGGAGGGCCATTATTATATTTCCATCTCCATTTTAAATTTGCACCCCTCCCCCTCCCCCTGTTAATTTTTGTCAAGTCCCTTAATTTGAAGGTTTTTAAATGATATTACACAGATAATAAGTATGCTTTGAATATAATTATTCTGTTAGTGTAACTTGAAATAAAATCATGTAAACCCAACTATGTGCATTAAATGTAATATCAGGCTGTTACAATGTATGGAAAGTTCATTGGTAATTACAACAGCTCGGTATATATCTTGAAAATGAAGCGTCCAATGGGCATGTAACTCAGACATTGTGATGAAGAACACAGATCTTAGTTTTTAGTATATAAATATTAATTTGGGAAATAAACTCAAATATAATAGTCTGAACATCGATCTGATATCTCAAAAATACTTTGCTGCCATCGAACCGGATCAGATAACAAAATATTCACGTTCTGTAATAGTGCGAAAAGAATGCAAAACGTGAATGAAAAAATTCAATTTATTGAAAAATAAATAGCAAAAATAGTAAGAAAATATGCGGTAAAACTCAAGAGATAAGAAAATAATTTTTTTCAAGTCTGTCAGGGTTGGCCTCGAACTCGAGTACTTCCGATGAACCGCCATTTTGAAACTATTAGATTGGGTGTGATATCACGATTAACTTGATGTGAATGATTTAATAAGCTGTTTTCGTTTTACTAACATCAAAGTAATATAGATTTTTACATACAAAATTACATCGGAAAGCTAGTTACTCGACTATCATGGGCATTTTAAATTGTCAACTGAAACTGTTGACATCGTCGAACGGCTCGAGCTCACACGTTATTTAATTTTCTCGGTGTTCGCATTTCTATTGAAAATAACCATGAAAATAAGCACAAATTATTCTCCTTGATTAAATCTGTTTTTCAGTCGGTTTTCGAATGTAGTTCAGGTAGCAAAAACAATAAATCTTGATGATCGTGCGTCGATGAATTCAAACACGTCAGCTATAAGTAGTTATTTTTCGCCTACGTCATCACATGGGTCTTGATGGCGCGGTGGTTTAGACTGATTCCATAAGTCTTAGTTTTCGCTCTTTGTATTTGGTAGGTCGCTCAACTAGCGACTTATGCCCAAACGAATATTTTTCTGTACAAAACGAAAACGAGGCTCTTCCCTTGGGCTTGCCCGTGATTGGCCCACGCCGTGTGAATTTCGTCGAGGTCGTTGAGCTGTCGCAAATTTGCCGCTTTGCTCCATCAATTTTAAACGAATTTTTGCAATAAAAATATTAAATAACTCTACGGTTTTGTTCTAAATAGCATTCCAAATAGAGGGGTAGACCCATATTACTTATTTTTAAAAGGGACTTTAGTTCAACTCTCGCTCAACGGGAAATATTTAAAGCAAGATACACTAATGACAATCGCTTGCAGTGCAAATGGTTTTATAAAATATATAAAAAAAATATCAACGAATAATTATTTTGACAAAATACCACCAGTCATTATATCGGTATAATATTAAAGAAAAGATCTTATTCAGAATTAAAATTTCAAAAGATTTTGAAGATGGATAATCACAATGATTTGCGCGCACATCCAATTGCAAAATATTGTTTGCATAAGCAACGATTTGGTACTATGAACGCTCTTTAAAATAAAATATAGTAAAGTACTCGAACTTTGTTTCTGTAAATTGGAAATTTTATTGACTTGCAAAAAAACAGTTGAATTACACGAAACGAATTTACAACAGAACGGCTGTTGAGTCTCCAACATCGACGTACTTGTACGTCGACTACCGCATTTTACAAGATATTTTCCCGCGAGAAAACACATTCATATTATCTTTTTCAGTAGTTGTTGAACGCACGTAAAAATATTTATTTTCTGTATAGAGATTTTCATACCTTCTTTTGAAGTCCAAATTCCAACATACAAATTGATTTCCAGACAAAAACACAACAGTTCAGACATTTTAATTCTTGCAACACTTGTAATGGTAATTATGCTAATTTTTAAAGAATGCAACGCTCTCTCTGATTGGTTGATACGCCGTTATGGTATATAACGTGCAATTTGATTGGAGGTCACCGATTCTCGCGATATCTCGATTTCACGGATCAAAATAAAGTATGTTTTGTCATAAGTCGGTCGCAAGGAGCGACTAAAAGACTGACGGAGAGCGACTGGGACCGATTTATGGAATCAATCTAGCGGTGGTTAGGCACTTGCCTTTCGATGCACGAGGTCACAGGTTCGAGTCCGGCTCAAATGATATTTATTTCTCGAAAAGGAAAAAGGAATAAATTTAAAATGTTAGCAATATGGATGGGGAGGGGAGGTTAGCTCGAGCGGGCAAGTCTGAACATGAGAAAAAGTTCGACTTGGACGAAAAAAAATAGTGATACTCGCTGCATTTTAAGACACGTGCCCCCGGCCTAAGGGCCTGGGCACGAGTAATTAATTGATCGTCTTCTTCATAAAACTCCTGAAAAAAAGTTTCCATCTTCTACATCGTCACAAGTTCTTGCTGACCAGTTTGTTCAATTTTTTAGTGACAAAATTACTCATATTAGAAGCTGTTTTCCTGTCTCAGATCCTTCAAGTACTTGGTTTTCTACTTTGGATTCCTGTTTTTCTAATTGTCAGTTGGACTGTTTTACTCCTGTTTCATTAGATTATCTGTCCAAGATTTCTCATAAACTGTTGACAAAGTCATGTGAACTTGATCCTCTTCCAGCCTGCCTTCTTCAAAATAAACTCGATACTCTTCTTCCTGTTATCTGTGATATTGTTAATTTGTCCCTTCAAACTGGATATGTTCCTTCTGCGTTAAAAGTTGGTGTTGTGAAACCTCTTCTAAAGAAATCATCCTTAGATCATGAGGTTCTAAAGAATTTTCGTCCTGTCTCTAACTTAAAAACTGTATCAAAAATTATTGGTAAAGTTGTTTCTAATGAACTATGTACTTATTTGTCCACAAACGATCTACATGAACCTCTAAAATCTGCGTATAAACAATTAAAACAGCTGTGAAACTGCCCTTATTCGTGTACAAAATGATATTCTTCAAGAAATAGATAATCGTTCTTCTGTTGCAAATATTCTTCTTGATTTATCTGCTGCATTTGATACTGTTGATCATGCAATTCTCCTAAGTTGTCTTCGTAACAAGTTTGATATATCTGCCACAGCTTTGCAATGGTTTAATTCGTATCTGTCTAATCGTTCACAATATGTTTCTATTGATGGCTGTTCTTCTAAATTACTTAATTTAGACTGTGGATCCCGCAAGGCTCTGTTCTTGGTCCTTTTTTATATCTACTCTACACCAGGCTCGTAACATGGTATATGGGATCACGGATCAGTCCCCTAAATTTTGCTTGGGATCGGGATCAAAAGCATGGCCTCGGGGATCAAGGCGTTGGGATGGAGGATCAGGTAAAAAATTCGGGGATAGTGGGGTCATTTACGTTTTGTTGCTGCTGTCACGTGCACAGACTGCTTGTAAAAGTTTATCGTTGCTTCGAGTAAATTTTGCTGGCTGTTACTGGTGTGTGTATTCAAGCATACAATGATAGATATCATATGCCAGATGCATGCTAACCGCAAGTTGGACGTAAATTGAGCCTCCTGTAAAATGACATAATTCATGTTCATCGAAGTTTTGACACAGGCAGCCCAAGCTCATTATCTGTCAATATTTATAAAAATTATTTCAGTTTTAAACTTGAAATAAGTTAAGAATACAAATCAAGGTCATTAAAGAAGTCTCAATAAATACAAAAGAAGCCTTTTTTTAATTTTTACCCTCCCCCATATTCTTAAATTATTTCAAGTTTAAAACTGAAATGATTTTTAGAAATATTGACAGATAATGAGCTTGGGCTGCCTGTTGTTTTGACTGGTTGATGCTGGCTATAATACTTATAATTGATAACTGGGATAATTTTTTTTTTACGATGGGAAAGAAAGAAAAAGCCACGATCATAGAATGTCAGTATACGTAAAAGAAAATACAACACGTTTGTCTAGACCAAAGTTGAGTCGGTTGACTCATATCTAAAGGCCTTTCAGGGCTTTAGTTCACTCTTGATAAGCCCCACCGATCGATAGAAGAACTATAAAGTCCATTGCTTAATATTTCATGTTGGTGTTGCACTCGAAAGCAAAATGCCCAGGGAAATGATCAAATTTCACCAACTTTGGGAATCTTCACAAATGATGTCAAAGAGCGTGTATTACCTTTGAGGCTTTTTTTGGGGGAGGGGGGAACGGGGTAGGGACGCCAAGAAAAGTTGGCTACTTTTTGGGGAGGCCATTAAAAATATTTATGTTTTATTTAGGGGGAGTGCATGAGCAAAATATCAAATTGCAAAATCAATTTCCTCATACTAAAAACTGTAAATCGTACTCCAAAAATAACTAAATTTGAGCACTTTTCGGCGGAAAGAAAATGAATACAGTATACAGAATTTATTTTTCGCCCAAAATGCTGAACAGTGTTTTATTAAAGTTAAGATTTAAAAGGATTTTTCAACAAACATGCCTCCAAACTTTCCTAAAGAAATACCACCCCTTGGTGATTGCCAATTTTATATCTGTCTACCCCAAAAATCTCAAATTATTTATCATACAAAATGCTACAAAGTGTACTTTTTAACTTCCAAATTAGAGAAATTTGATCGGGGGAGCATGCCCCCAAACCCCCCTAAAGAAATGTCACCCCTTTACGATTACCGATTGTCTATCTGTCTACCCAATAACTGAACTTATTTATCGATCAAAATGCTACAAATTGCGCTTTTAAGATTCTGAATTTGAAAAATTTCTTCGGAGGAGCATGCCCCAAACCTCCTGACAAGTCTATATCCATCTACCCCAAAAACGGAAGCTAGGAAAAAAATACAAAAGAGAAAAAAGACACTGCATGTAAAAATGTTTAACTCTGTATTTCAAAACAAAATTCATCGCTGCCAACGAGAAAAAAACACTATTTTCTAACAGTACATCCCTAAAAGTGCCTGTGTCATTCTTTTAGCTAAAACTAGGTGCCTTTATTGTGCATACAGCGTTATTGCATGTTATTGATTTCTCACTTTTACAAATTTTTACAAATAAAATAAAACTGACATATGTTTGCGAGTCACCGGCAAAATGTCACAAAATGGGTCACTTTCAGTTCGATGCAACTTTAAACCTCTGGGGCCAGTTGTACAAAGCCTGAATAAAGTTATCCACTGGATAAAATCATCCACTCCAAAGGATTTCTTTAGAATTTATCCGCTAGATAGCGATTTATCCGGTGGATAGCGCTATTCAGCCTTCGTGCAACCGGCCCCTGATGGTCGTGTTTACATAAAACGCCAACACTTGTGATGAATATTTCATAATCATACTTCTTCTGGTGCACATTTAATCCGCCATCGTCAAAAAACAAAAACAGAAAATGCAAAGATGAGCTATTCTATTATGCACTGCGAAATTTTAGAGCTATGCATCAATCAAAACATAGATAATATAGGGAAAATACCAGTGGGATCAATAATTATAGTTGGGATCAGGGATCAAAAGTTCGTTAAAAATTTGGCCCAGGGATCAAAATTGTCTGAAAATACCGGGATAATTTAGAAGAAAATATACCATGTTACGAGCCTGCTTTACACTTCACCTGTTGCTGATATTCTTCGTCATCATAACATGTCTTTTCATTTATATGCAGATGATACTCAGCTGTTTATGCCTTTTTCGTGTAATAATGAATTGTCCCTTAATGATGCAATGACTAAAATTGAATGCTGTCTTAGTGATGTTAATAATTGGATGACTGCAAACAAACTGAAACTAAATAAAGATAAAACTGAATTCTTGATTATTTCTTCAAAGTTCAACCCTCAATTGTCACTTCCTCTCCTTAAATTTGGTGATGATGAAATTGAACCCTCATCCAAGGCAAGGAACATTGGTGTTATTTTCGACTCTTCTATGTCTATGATTCCTCATGTAAATAACATTTGTAAAACGTCATTCTATCATCTTCGTAATATTGCTCGTATTCGTAAATTCATTTCTACAAAGACTGCTGAAATTCTCGTCCATGCATTTGTAACCTCTAGACTTGACAACTGTAACTATCTTTTATATGGTCTACCTAAAACTTTGCTTGATAAACTACAGTATGTTCAGAACTCTGCTGCTCGTCTGGTTACTTTATCAAAGAAACGTGATCGTATTACTCCTCTGCTAATCAACCTTCACTGGCTGCCAATTCATGAACGCATAAAATAAAAAAATACTGCTGTTGACTTTCAAAGCATTACATGGTCTCGCTCCTTCGTACATCTGTGATTTGATAACTAAATACAAACCTGCAAGAACCTTTCGCTCTTCCAATGAGCTACTTCTAAATTCAACGACATAGAATTTGAAATCATATGGTTCTCGCTCCTTCTCTGTTTCTGCTCCAGCATTATGGAACTCTCTTCCATCCACAATTCGAAACATTGACTGTTTAACTTCATTTAAAAACGAAATCAAAACTCATCTTTTTAAGTTAGCTTTTTACTTGTAATTAATTATTTTATATTGTAGCATTTCCGATTTTTATTTTACAGCGCTTAGAGCTGACTTGTATAGGCGCTATACAAATATTTTATTATTATTTTTTTATTATTAAACTATTTCGTGCACAAAGTTTAGATTTTCACCGAAAGCTTATTTTATTATCTACTTTCAATATTCAGTAGTAATTTTAGTTTTTTCGTATTATTTAAGAAATCTCCATTTTAATGTGGCAAAATGTAAACAATGACGTTAGCAAAGATCCTCCTAGATACACTTGCACTGCGAAAGACTTCAGAAATGACACAGAAAGAATATCCAAGAGCAACACAAACAGTTATCAACAACTCGTATATAAATGATATCAATATTATTGATATTATGTTTCTCGTGAAGTTGAAGCAAAGAAATTGGCGAAAGACATCGCGAAGAAATCTTAAAGAAAGGAAGAAATCCTGCACAATATCACGAAGTTGAGAAGTTAAAATTTAGCCAAAAACTGTTTAGTTTTGTATGATTATTTTGCCGCAAATGTAACCAAACTTGTACATATGACTCACGTTTGAGTTTTCAACATTTTTATTACCTCTCTCACTGAGGATAAACAGATGTTATTTTTCCGACGAAGGACTACCGTGATTATATATCGACATTGTCCAAACCACACATATCTTTTTACAACTGTTTCTGTAGAAACACGGACGCAATGCACAATTTTTATCTTTAGGATAAACAAAAATGAATCAAAGCTTCTGTATCTCACCATTCGACCCATATGGGGAAGCGGGACATGTAAAACAGGAATACAAAGATGAATATTGTTTGTGTGCGTTGTGCATACTACATGGCCCACTGTAGTTGGTGTAAGCTGTAGTGATGTCCCTGCCTTCATATGAAGGAAAAGCTAAGTAAATGTGGTACTACAAGGCCCACTTTAATTGGTGTCAGCTGTAGTGATGTCCCTGCCTTCATATGAAGGAAACGCTAAATAAATATCATACTACAGGGCCCACAATACTTGGTGTAAGCTGTAGTGATGTCCCTGCCTTCATATGAAGGAAAAGCTAAATAAATATCATACTACAGGGCCCACTATACTTGGTGTAAGCTGTAGTGGTGTCCCTGTCTTCATATGAAGGGAAAGTTAAATGAATATGATACTACAGGGCCCGATTCAATTAGTGTAAGCTGTAGTGGTGTCCCTGTCTTCATATGAAGGAAAAGCTAGAAATACATATCATACTAGAGAGCCCATTGTAATTGGTGTGAGGAAAAAGTCAAAATAATAAAATATACAATGCACCATTCTACTTGTATAGTCGTTGCTTTTATTTTCTTGACTTAACAAACATTTTTTTTATTTCTAATAGTTGCATCTTTTTTTTTTTTTTTTTTTTTTGATTGATTGACTTTATTAGGGTAAACACATTTCGTCAGGTAATGAGTTCCAAATTAGCGTAGCAATAGATGAGAATCGTCTCCTTCCAGCGTTTGTTTTTGCACTTGGTAATACTAATGTCAAGTTGTTCTTGGAGCGTGTTTGGTAGCGATGACTGGGCTTTACCAGAAGGCTGGAAATCGCTGGAGTTGTTTGGCCGTTAAGAGCCTTATAGGTGAGGTCCAACAGTCTTATTCTTATTACATCGCAGATAGGTGTAAAATTTAGCTTCTGGAAGAGGTCAAATGACCTGCTATGTCTACTAGACCCAAGAAGTAGTCTTGCAGCTCTTTTCTGCGCCAAGGTAAGATTTTGTAATAAGTCAACAGAGCAGTTTCCCCATACAGAGCAACAATATTCAATCGTTGGTTTAGTGATTGAGTTATACAGCGTTAATGTATTCTTTAACGAAAGAAGAGGTTTTGCTTTTCTTAATACCTCCAGTTTTGAATTAAATTGCTTGACTGTTTTGAAGACATGGTCGTCGCCGTCTATGAGGATGTTAAGGGATTCATCAGTTCCAACCAACTTACGTGATGAGCCGAGGATCATAGCTTTAGATTTCTTAGGGTGGATGACCATTTGATTTGCTTTAGACCATGACAATAGCACGTCTGCGCTTTGCTGTAAGATGGTGTTTAGATCATATACGGATGACGACGAATGGTGTAGCGTGGTGTCATCTACTGTCAAGAACCAATTAGAGAAACTGAAACAGAAATGAATGATTTTCACAAATTAATTTATTGTCAAGAAAAGACCATAAGCTATAAGCAATTATTCATCCAAGCAACAATTATAAACAGTAGATAATCAAATGTGTTTCCTTGCAGAGAGAAAGTGTCCCGGGGGAGACTCCGGCGGTAAACGATCGGTGAAGCTCGTCGTATCTTTTAGGGGTAAAAATCGGCTATTTGGTCTCTTATAGAGTTTAAAAATATGAAATTTGCGAAATTTGCACTTTTTGGTATCTTTTAAGGATTGAAACCCACTGAAACTCATGATTTTGGTATCTTTTAGAGATGAACCGCAATTTGTGAAGCCACGCCCTTTCGAAAAACGTTTTAGGGGTTATCTTTTAGGGGTATTTTTGAACAATTTCGACGAGCATCCCCGATCGTTTATCCTCGGAGTCCCCTTCCCCCGGGGTGTATGTCAGTGCTGTAGGGTTTCCTGTGGCTGTGGATAGATCCATCGTTGTGATGAGATTGGATATTAAAGATGGTGCTCATGATGGTCAAACATGAGCAGATGTCCAAACATACCTGGTCAGTTCCTATGATTAGCACCAAAACCCAATTTTACATGCTGAAGACAAACAACAGATTGAACTGTGAGTATGCAATGTAGAAACACCGACACTGTTTACACTAAAAGTGTATTAAATATTATCTATACTATACACAAAGACTGTCGTGAAATCAATAGTGAATCTTACGTTTAGGCTTTCTTTTGGCTAGTTTTGAAAAGGCTCTGTTTTCTGTTTCTTCCATCGGTTGATCTGACAGACAAACAAACAAAACAGAATAGAATACAGATTAACCAATCAACAGGCCAGGAAACCAATCTACCAAGCAAGAAGGATGACGTACACCCAACATACAGTATGCTAGTAAACAGCCCGGTTTTGGAGCGAGTGGTTATGGGTTCGATTCGTATCGTTATTTGAGGGTCCTGTAGGGGTAAGTTGGGATTTGCCTTTTTTGAAGGCTGGGAATTAAATTTTTTTTTGTTTGTACTGCTTATATTGGAATTTTGAGTTGATCATTGGGATATGAATAAAAATTAAAGTGGTTATAACCCTTTGAATGGTACATGAAGATAAAAGGGTAAAGCCAGTATTTTCATTTCGAAGATCGGGAAGTGGTCGCCCTGACCAGTTTTCAAGAGTTAAATAAGAGAGTCCCGTTTGAAGGGGGTATCAAATCCCAATTCCCAGCCTAAAGTGGTTATAACCCTTTGAATGAAATTTATGTAGTTAATTCTACTCACTGTCAGCTTTCGAATGAGGTATATCTTAAGGGTATGCGATAAAATACCACCAAGTTATTCGATGCGAAAGTTAGCAATTTTTTTGTATTTTTACATGGTTGTCCGAATGACGGAAATGACGTACATGCAGGTACCTAACATGCGCATTGAGCGATATCCGCTTTAATTTTCTTCCGGTTTTCATATATCCGGTTTGTATATTTACGGTTTGTAGTTGATGAACTGAAATGTTCAAGACACTTCATTACTGATAGCTACTGATTATTAGTTGATAATATGCAATTTTACTGCTTTGTAGAAGAGTGTTTAAAGCTTCGGAAATAGAATTGGTCGCCAGAATGAAAATGATAATGCTGTGTATCTAGCCAAAGTAATTTTTTTCTAAACGTGTGAAAATCCATATCAGTTCTTTCGAATATGTGGTAAGTACTTCATGTATGCCCAGATTATAATTTCCTCACATATATGTGTTATTGCTATTCAGAGTTTTTGTGAAGTAGTCCTTTGTTTTTTTTGCTATATTTATTTATATTATTTATGCATGATATTATTGGTTTTCTCTTTTCATATTTTCTTTTGTAGATTTGTTTATATGCATGTTTTTATAATCAAGGCATACATGAAGTACTTACCGAATATGTCGCCTGATTTCCGACAAACATGCCCCCGGCAAAATGGATACATTCACAGCTTTCAGGCTTTTATTCCATATTCCTAAGCACGTTAAAGAATAGCTACACAGCAAATCGTATATTCCGGCAATTTTATAATTGACGAAATGATTTGCAAATGGGAAAACCGTCGGATTCGGGCAGCGAAGAACGCGCTTTGACATTCAAACGCTTTGCTTTGGTTTGCTCTGGCAAGCTTAATTTGAATGTCAATGTGATTTGTGAATACCTTCGTGAGAGCTGAATTCTTCTTTTAATCCGCTAAAGTATTCAGTCATATTCTGATAAATCCATGCATTCATGGCTTTGTTAAAAATCCCAATAATCATGTGAAAGAGTACAATGAGTCTTAAATAACGCATACATTGTTTAATCAGAAAATTGTACATTGCTATATAAATATCATATGAGGCGCAATTAATGAACCCGATTATACAAACAAAATCAGGAATTATAAAAGACCCTTTGTTTGAAAACCTCTGTAATCATGTAACAAGTCAGATAAATATCGCTTGTTGCCTCCGTTCTCGGCCTTAATCTTTTACTTTAGAAATGAAGAGTGTTGAAAATTTCAGGTCATCAACTACACTCATTAAATATGCAAACCGGATATATGAAAACCGGAAGAAAAGTAAAACGGATATCGCTCAATGCGCATGTTAGGTAGGACGACCATGTAAAAATACAAAAAAATTGCTAACTTTCGCATCGAATAACTTGGTGGTATTTTATCGCATACCCTTAAGATATACCTCATTCGAAAGCTGACAGTGAGTAGAATTAACTACATAAATTTCATTTAAAGGGTTATAACCACTTTAGGCTGGGAATTGGGATTTGATACCCCCTTCAAACGGGACCCTCTTATTTAACTCTTGAAAACTGGTCAGGGCGACCACTTCCCGATCTTCGAAATGAAAATACTGGCTTTACCCTTTTATCTTCATGTACCGATATATATTGAACCAGACAACCCAATCAACTAGCCATCGACTCTGTGACTGTACTGAAGTCCTTTAGGGCCGGAGCCCTGCTGTCCTTATGTCCGACAAGGAAAAAACTCACATTTTTGAACGCTAACTTTATTTTCACTGTTTCTTCCCGTCAAGACCTCACGAGGACGGCTAAAACTCCCATGAGGCCTCGCGAAATACACAGGAATCCCATAACAATATTAACAAAACTGGTGATAGGCAGTTACAGACTCCGTAAGTCACTTGATTCATTTATTTAACAATGAGAACAACCGTTCACATGTAAATCTGGTCCGCCAACTGGAATTTAGTATGTTGCGTGTGTATTTGTTTTCCTTTACCTCGATTAGCGTCTTCATCCTACACTGAAAACATATTGAAAACAAAATGAAAAAAAGAAAAAAGAATTCATCTTTACATAGGTCCTTTTCGTGTACAATCAGATTGCAGCAAACGTCGTGAAAATCAGTAACCTTACTTGCAAAATCTCTTTTAGGTGGTCTTGCATCAAGAGACAGCGACATCACCAGACAGCAAACGAGAACAACGTACATGTACTTCATGGTAAGGTTCTTTTTCTTCGATCTGAGAAAAACAGCTAGTACACCTTGTGTTAGATACTGCTGGTATTGAAGTGTGGTGTTTTTATGACCGACTGTTTATAAGCGTGGCACTTTTAATTTGTATGTTTTGTTGTTTTGAGAAACGGCATTGTTTATTAGGAATGGTACTTGAAATGATTGATGTTAGCTTTGACCGATGAGCTAAAAGAAACAAGAGGCGTAAAAAAAATAATAACAGAAATGCGAATATCATTGTCGATAGACTTTCCCGCCTGGTAGAGACAACTGTATGGTTTATAATATTGAATGTTCAAACGATTTTCAATACATCGAGGCTGAATCCAAAAAGAAAAGAAACGATTGTGGTCGTGTTTAAGGACCGGTCATTTCATGAAAGAATGTAAAAGAAAACCGACGTGCGGGGAAAATGGTTGGACTGCAAATCACCATAACACAATACACGAGGAAAACAATAGAAGAGTCCATTGACCCCTAGAAGTACCACTCGCGGTCACAATTAGTCATCTTTATCAACAAACCGATTTTTGTGGAGAGACATGGAAGTCCATAAGTATACATTATTGAACGAGTATCGTTTTGTGACAAGAGATTCTTTGTTTACATTTCTTATTAATTAAAATTTATTCATTTTGAAAAGTAAAAAAAAAAAAAAACGCTTGGTAAAAAACTAATAATAACTGATTGATACAAATTTTCTACTGAACTAATATCGCTTTTCATTGAAAAAGTCAATAAATTGTTAGCTTGAAATTTATGGGTGGCAAAAGCGCTAATTAGCCCATAGATTCCTCTGCAGAATATTGGCACATCTAAGTATTATAACGCGGCAAAAATAGTCCACGCATATAGTTCATATGTTCTGATGATATTCTTCCAATATTCAGTGCCAATGGGCAGTTAGGGCTATTAGATGTGAATATTTTAACGGTGTGACAAAGTGCTATATTAGCTAATGAGCGCATGCTCATTCTTTTAAAAAAATATACTTTTTAAAAGTTAATCACGCAAAAACTATTTCGTGCACAAAGTTTAGATTTTCACCGAAAGCTTATTTTATTATCTACTTTCAATATACAGTAGTAATTTTAGTTTTTTTGTATTATTAAAGAAATCTCCGTGTTAATGTGGCAAAATGTAAACAATGACGTTAGCAAAGATCCTCCTAGATACACTTGCACTGCGAAAGACTTCAGAAATGACACAGAAAGAATATCCAACAACAACACAAACACTAATCAATAACTCGTATATAAATGATATTAATATTATTGATATTATGTTGCTCGTGAAGTTGAAGCAAAGAAATTGGCGAAAGACATCGCGAAGAAATCTTAAAGAAAGGAAGAAATCCTGCACAATATCACAAAGTTGAGAAGTTAAAATTTAGCCAAAAACTGTTTAGTTTTGTATGATTTGATTTTTTCCGCAAATGTAACCAAATTTGTAAATATGACTCACGTTTGAGTTTTCAACATTTGTATTATCTCCCTCACTGAGGATAAACAGATGTTATTTTTCCGACGAAGGACTACCGTGATTATATATCGACATTGTCCAACCACACATATCTTTTTACAACTGTTTCTGTAGAAACACGGACGCAGTGCACAATAGTATTTTACTATTTTTAGGATAAACACAAATGAATCAAAACTTCAGTATCTCACCATTCAACCCATATGGGGAAGCGGGACATGTAAAACAGGAATAAAAAGATGAATATTGTTTGTGTGCGTTGTGCATACTACATGGCCCACTGTAATTGGTGTAAGCTGTAGTGGTGTCCCTGCCTTCATATAAAGGACTGAAAAGCTGAATAAATATCATACCACTGTAATTAGTGTAAGCTGTAGTGATGTCCCTGCCTTCATATGAAGGAAACGCTAAATAAATATCATACTACAGGGCCCACTGTAATTGGTGTAAGCTGTAGTGGTGTCCCTGCCTTCATATGAAGGAAACGCTAAATAAATATCATACTACAGGGCCCACTGTAATTGGTGTAAGCTGTAGTGGTGTCCCTGCCTTCATATGAAGGAAACGCTAAATAAATATCATACTACAGGGCCCACTGTAATTGGTGTAAGCTGTAGTGGTGTCCCTGCCTTCATATGAAGGAAACGCTAAATAAATATCATACTACAGGGCCCACTGTAATTGGTGTAAGCTGTAGTGGTGTCCCTGCCTTCATATGAAGGAAAAGCTAAATAAATATCATACTAGAGGGCTCACTGTAATTTGTGTGATTTAGAAAAATTTAAAATAATAAAATATACAATGCACCATTCTACTTGTATAGTCGTTGCTTTTATTTTTTAACTTAATAAATTGTTAGGTTTTATTTCTAATAGTTGCATCTTTGCTGTCAAAAAACATCTAGAGAAACTGAAACAGAAATGAATGATTTTCACAAATAAATTTATTGTCAAGAAAAGACCATAAACTATTATCAATCATTTATCAAAGCAACAAATATAGCATGAGATAATCAATCAATCTGTTTGCAGAGAGTGTGTGTACAATGTCAGTGTTGTAGGAGTTTCCTGTGGCTATGGATAGATCCATCGTTGTGATGAGATTAGATATTAAAGATGGTGCCCATACTGGTCAAACATCAGCATATGTCTAAACATACCTATTCAGCTGTTCCAATGGATTAGCACCAATACCCAACTGGACATGCTGAAGAGAAACAACAGATCGAATGAGTGTCAGGGTAATGTAGAAACACCGACACTGTTTGCTCTAGAAGTTTAATAATTATTTATCAGGGCGCCCGTAGGCTGTCCTGCAAACGGGGAGATTCGCTTTTTCATTTTTGGGGCCAGCCTACGGGCCTGATTATGTATATACTATACTTAAATACACAAAGACTGTCGTGAAATCAGTAGTGAATCTTACGTTTAGGCTTTCTTTTGGCTAGTTTTGGAAAGGCTCTGCTTTCGGCTTCTTCCATCGGTTCATCTGACAAACAAACAAATAAAACAGAATAGAATACAGATTAACCAATCAACAGACCAGGAAACCAATCTACCAAGCAAGAAGGATGACGTACACCCAACATACAGTCTGCTAGTGCACAGCCCGGTTTTGGAGCCGACCACTTGTCTTCGAAGTGAAAATACTGGCTTTACCATTTTACCCCTATATGCCGATGAATAAATGAGCCGCTTGGCCAATCAACCAGCCAACCCAACAGCCAATCAACCAACTAACTAACGACTCCGTCAGGCAATTGATGCATTCATTAACAATGAGAAAAACTGTTTACTACCGCTACCGTTGATGTGCAATCTCGAAAGTTCTCTTTTACAAACTCGCATTTTGACTGCCATCAATGAATTAATAAATCATAAATATAAATCGAATATTTAGAAAGAAGAAAAATTTTCTTTTCTTATCATCAACTAGACGCATATCTGCGTGAACTCGGGCTTCTCGTTAACCTATTTAATTTATCTATTTGTTTCGCTATTTTTAAGCGCTGAAACTAAAAAAATGAAACAAAAAGGATAAAATAATGCTTGTCAGATGATTAAATTGCGCTTCTTACAATAAAGGAATCTTCCTTTGAGATGTTTGTTGTTTTTGGAAAGTTTTTCGAATATCACATTTTCTATTTCAAAAAAATCCTTAAAAAATGTGTTTATATAGGAAGTGACTGTAACGATACTGAGTTTTGAGTATGAAATAACAGCTTTCGACCATTATTATTATAATTTAGTTTGTCTTTTCTTTGAAGGGCATATCTTTGTCACTGTTACCGCGATCTACCGCTTTTTCGGCTCTTGGGATTCCTGTGCAACAACAAAAACTTGACTAAGGGGAAGTGGGACAATTCGAAAAAGAAAACAATCGCTCATACAAGGCAAAGTAGACTGAATTTCATCGAAAAATATGCCAATTTTACAGCTTATTCTGAAAAATTATGAATCACGTACTACTCTGAATTTGAAAAAGAGTTAATTGAAGTTGTTATTGATTGATAAGAAAGTTACATCGAAGCAAAACCGAAGAAAATCTAAACGAACTGATGGAAAACAAGGTGACAATACACGCGGTAAGTTTGTTGCATGTTCTATTCAAAACTTTATGTTTTCACTTTTACTGCAGCGAATAACCGTTTTGACAAACCAATCCATCCTAGATCTAAAGAATGTTGATTACACATAATATTATGAGATATCCATTGTTTTCAACTTGACTTGAGAAACATGGCCGCTCACGTCCCGGCGTGCTTAATCGATAAATTCGATAATCGATGCCAATCGAAGCCAATCAATAGCAATCGATATCAATTAATCGATTGATGTTTGATAATCGATGACCAATCGATAGGGAACATTGATGTGACCTTTTATCGATTGCCAATCGATCGTCCATCGTTATCGATTGAGTCATCGATTGTCAATCGATCATCGATTATCATTGATTGATAGCCAACGGTTCTCGGTTAAGTTACAATATCACGCAAACAAAGGAACTTCTCGATATTTTAACAAATCGGAAAGAAACGTACGTTACGACTATTTAAAAACAAACTTTTCTTGTTGTTTGAATCAGAAATTTGACGAAGGACATGCAGTTCAAAATATTAGAACAGTTTAATTTTGTAAAAAAGAGATTTTAAACATTTCCAGTTGACATTTATTAATGTTATTTTCAACTGATTTAACGTTGTGCATTTACCACACTTGCGCATATCAATAAAGCCAATCGAGGAGGTTTCGGTAAACTAAATAATTGTATACATTGTTTTCTCAATAAGCATGCAATTGACTGAGGATAATAATTACATTGATGTCCAGTTTTTACTTTTAATTCCACATATATTCCATTTATTAGATGAAATCGTAGTTGGTAACGCAGAGACTGAAAGCAAGCCGATAAAATTAACGTCGGAAATACTGGATTTCAGAACAGTCACGATCACTGGTGAAAAGTTGCGTTAAAATATTTTTTTCCGCCAATCGATAACAATCGATACCTTGGCTTCGTGTGACTATCGATTGATCATCGATTGTCCGATACCAATCAATACCAATTAGCTAATTGTTATCGATCAATATCGATTTATTGATTGATTTTCAATGATCGATTGCTATCGATTAATATAATTTCTAAGCAAAATAAATTCAATTCCCTCCACAAACATCACTGATACAAACGGTTGACAATTAAAATAATTGACTAGAGATCACAACACCGTGATATTTGATTCTGCTCGACTGACGTTTTCCAACAAAATCATATACGAAGCAAGGCTGTCGCAAGACATGGCAAGAGTTGTGCTTCACTCACATCGTTTTTGTTTATTTCAAATTTGCCAAATCATAACTCATAACTCGACATTTTTCTTTCTCTTTTCAGTTATCGCCAATCCAAAATACATTAAGCAATGAGTAAATACTGTGGAAGTTTCGCGAAGCGTTTACCACTGTGAAGTCTCCCGATCTCAGTGAACCAAACATTACGGCATCTTTATAATATAATAAATATACTTCAATTTGTTAAAGAAAAATTATTGTAAATATTTTAAAAAGTTGAAATAAATTTAAAATGGATTATTTTGAGTCGTTGAACTTTATTTTCATTGAGAGAACTAGTATACGATCGTCGTTTCAAGGCAATGAGAAATGTGTCAGGGGTGGTGTGGGGAGATTTGTCAAAAAATCTGCGTTTTGTGACTGAAGACAAAGACAAAAACAGCCGAATATTAAACTCGGGCCATCCTTTGGAAGCCCTAGTAACAAGAATTAATTCAACCCAAAATCTGCATGAGAATATCGATTTTTCCAAGAAAATGTTTTGATTGACGGCACTCAAAATGCGAGTGAAAAAGAGTTTGAACTTAGTCGGAGGTTGCACTTCATCGGTAGTAACTACAAATTAGGTCGTTATATGTGTATTTTTTAATTTACCTCGATTGGCGTCTTCATCCTGCACTGAAAACATATTGAAAACAAAATGAAAAAATAATAAAAAAAGGAATTTATCTTCACATAGGTCCACTTAGTGTACAATCAGTGTGCAGCAAACGTCGTGAAAATCAGTAATCTTACTTGCAAAATCTCTTTTAGCTGGTTTTGCATCAAGAGACAGCGACATCACCAGACAGCAAACGAGAACAACGTACATGTACTTCATGGTAAGGTTCTTTTTCTTCGATCTGAGAAAGACAGGTAGACCTTGTGTTAGATACTGCTGGTATTGAAGTGTGGTGTTTTTATGACCGACTGTTTGTAAGGAGATAAGATAACAAGCGAGTTACGACAAAAATGTCATTATCCAAAATACAACTGGTTCTCTCAGATGCATGTATTTAACGGTTTTTTCATGTTTGGTTGTTAATTATAACCAGACTGACAGTTCATTACAGTGTGGTCCAGAATCGGAAGGGTCTCAGTTTAGCAGGTCGTTCTATTTTGAGAACTGATAAAAACACACTGAAGGATAACTGACTAAAAAGAGGAGGCATAAAAGAAATCAAATAACTTAATGTTAATTGCCGGTACTTGCCTGCAGAGAATTGCGGATATAATCTTGTCTGTTGAAGAAGAAAATGTATGCTGTAGTATTGTCGACTGTTATACGATTCCCTCTATAGTCGAGGCTGAAGCCAATCCTTCAAAATCTAAACACGTTTTTATATTCTTTTTAAGTCTTTGTAATCAACTTTAGCAACTGTCAATCCTATTTGTTTCACTTTCAACAAACTTTGATAATAACATCAAGTGTATCAGTATATTCCAAGGGCCCTCGATAGAATATATTTCATTTTTATCTTGAACGGCTTTACTACATTCTGATTGTTGGCATCTAAATTTCGTACTTTTTTTGTACTACGCATTGCAATTCGATTTGCAGTGAAAATAGGAAATGTACTCTTCACTCCTCACTTTATATCAAAATAAGTCATGCTAAACGTAACAGACGGATGTTCTAAATTTGCCTTAAAATATAGCATGCTTGTAAATTGTGCTTCAGCACTTCTACCTATTTCGCTTTGCTGAAACAACTCCTGCTACTGCCGACATTGTTTTTCGGTCTCCCCTTTTGCTTTTATGAAAATGAACTGATCCCCCCAAAATCCTCCGCACCCCCCAGGCGACAAATAATGACCGGTCCCCTAGGAATTCTTGTTTCCAGTGACCATCCTTACAGGCTGCCCCATCTCATTGTCTATCAACATTTATGAAAATCATTTCAGTGTATGGGCGAGGGTAAAAATTTTAAAAGGTATTTGTATTTTTTAGGACCTCTTTTCAAGTTTTAACGGAAACTAGACCCTGAATTCAGGGTTTACTCGTGCCCAAGAACGGAGGTTCTTAAAAAACCGAAAACAAAACAAAAAACAAGAAACAAAACGACACAAAATATGCAATACGGTTTCTTTGCGACATCTCGAACTTGCCTTTAGGCTCTATAATACCACAGGCAGCCCAAGCAATCTACTTGTCCTCTTTTCAAAATGGCGGTTCATTGGAAGTACGCGAGTTCGAATCCTACGCTGGGAGACTTGAAAAAAAAATATTTTCTTATCACTTGATTTTTAAACCATATTTTTCTTACTATTTTTACTTTTTATTTTTTTATACATTAATTTTTTAAATTTACGATTTCTATTTTTTCCCTACTAGAAGGCAGGAAACTATCATCCATACCACCTCTTCTTTAACGGCAAAAAATACTCCAAAATCAACAAGAATTAACTACATCAGCATGAAAGCTCAATAAACAAGCTTTCAATAAATTGCACTTCACTTCAATTTTTCACAAAAAAAATACTGCAAATTTTCCCTTTTTCTTTCAGAATTCGGCAGATTTTCCAATCAGTTGAAGCGTGGACCATAGCGAGTGGACTTTATTAAGTATTATTCGTTGTTTGCCCTTTGTTATGTTTCTCTCAATTTCGCAAAGTTCAGCCAAAAAAGAGATCCTGTTAGACTTGAAAAGTGACCAAATACTCTCCTTTGGGTAAGATACCGAAAGATCCTTTTGAAATATTTGTCTTTTTTCGCTTTTGTTAATACACATAGCTAAACAATCGTTATTCAAGTCGTGTGAGCGAACTTCGATATGTATATACATCTACAAGCTCGAAAATTCTCACTTTCGCAATGGATCGAGTCTGTTGGCATTTCTTTCTTTGTTTGTTAATTAAATTCGATCAGACCTGATTGAACGTGTCTGAACTTGCCAAAACTTCTAACAGCGAAAAAAAAGAAACTCTCTGCATTTTAAGACTCGTGCCGGCCAGAGGCCTGGGCACGAGTAATTATCTTTTATAAATATTGACAGATAATTAGCTTGGGCTGCCTGTCATTCTATGACTGTTTATGCTTTTGACCACTTTCACAACTGACCTAGGAGTGATTTTCATATGACCGCGAAAGAATAGTTAGTAGTTAACTCTAAAGCCATTGTTTTATTTTTGTTTAGCAACTACTACCAACTAAATGGTCTATTTTATTTCACGGTCATATGAAAATCACTCTAATGCCTTCTGTTTTTGAGAGGTAGATTTTGGGATGCAAATAAAATTAATTTTTATTCGAACACAAATGAACTCTGGTGTTGATAACCCAAGGATCTGGGAACGAATTACATGAAGTAGTACTGGGAATACGAGGGGAATACCCTATTCAAGGGAATGCCCCTAAAGTTTGCTGTAAAAACTTCTCTTGTTTAGTTGAGAAGAGAAAAAACAGTTCATAATACTAATAACGATACAATGGCGTGTTCTATGGTGTCTGTGGCTGTTCAAGAAACACAACAAGGTACTTTCTTTGACTTTTATAAACGTTTAGTGTTGATAAACTCATGGGGATTATGTGTATTCACACGTCGGATAAAAATAGAAAACAGAAAACCATAATAAAGCTGAAATCAAACCTTTCCTATATAGGGATAGTAAGGGATACTATATTTGGATAACGTATATTATGTATCTGTCGATTCCAAGGTTTTTTGACTTTTAGTAAAAAAAACCGTTAAATTGGTCACGGTGCAGTCGGAGTATCAGGTTGCTAATTGATAATAATAATAACTTTAATTCTTATATAGCCCATTACTAAAAAATGTCAATGGACTTTACAATAAATAGAATAAATACAATGAAAGATACAAATAAAAATTTTCTAAGAATACTAATAAAATAAACGTATGTATGGTTTTTTTTTCCAATTAAATCATTCTATGCGATTTTAAAAATAAATTATTTAAATAAAGTTTTAAAAAAATTAGTTTAATTATCTTTAAGGCTTAAAAATTACGTTAAAAATGTTTCTACGTGTTTTCCCGTTGCTATTTCCATCTTGGTGTTTTAAATATGTTCAGACTTTAATCATTTCGCTTGATAATGGTGTCTGATTGACACAAAATGTCGCATTTACAAACTCTTCTATTTTTATCAACATTGTCATTTTCAGTTTCGTTTTCACTGAATCATACATATATATAAATGATGCCGGCAAGTATTATCAATGGCGATCAATAATAAATTTCAATAATCAATAATAATTATGGTACATGATAGTTAGTATATAATATATGATTATTGACGATAAGCTCGACTAGTTTCTTATGTTTTGCATATATAACAGAATTTCATCATTTTAATTAATTACAACTTATTTATTCATGTTTTTCCTAGAAGTGTTTAGTTGTGCTTGGTCGCTACGACAGCTTAACTCGATCGCTGAAGTAGAATTTAAGCATTTCCACTGCGATTTAGATCACTTTTTTGGTGATTGTAGCGATTTATGGAAACCAGGGTTAAAGAAAGTGATTTATTTAATTTATTTATAAGCTTTTTACAGGTATGTGTGAGACCACACAACAGAGCTAAGGCTCCAATTAATGTGCGGCTCAATGCTGGTTGCTGAGACAGACACTGAGGGTGGTCACTGCCAGAGATTTGTTTACCTCCTCAGCGGTTCTTTTACGTCCACCTTATAACATAGTCAGAGTGAAAGTAGACGGGACCTCCAGCTTTACGTCCTTGACCTGAAGTCCGATGCCTTAACCACTAGGCCACCATGTCTCTGATCTAACGCATCGAAACATAGCTTTTTCTAGGAAAAGCAGGAAAAACTGGATTTTGTTTCAATTTTTCAGCGATCCCAGCAATCGTAGCGATTTTATGGAAAACAGGTTTTAATGTCTTCACCGCAATCGATTGCATGATGACTTTAAGAATGCCCGTGTTAGGGGCTTAGTTCAACTATTGCTGTGTCACCCACAATGTGCAACACAGGAAACCCAAAGAATTGAAATTGATATTAGGGATATTGGTCAAATTTCAACCACTTTACCTTATTGTCCAATAGGCAGCCATCCAACGACATCAAGTCTAAGACCCAGGTTTGCCCGACTACATATTGTTGCACAATCAAGACAGGTGTTTGACTTTGAAAAAGTTGGCCAATCAAGAAATAGACCAAATGCTAATCGCTTCTACCAGGAGCATGGATTTGGTACATCTGTAATTGTGCAGTTTATTATTGGCATCGGAGATTTGGAAACTGGAGAGTTATGGAACTGTATCATCAGGAACAAACAGCGTCGACTAGTGCTGGTGAGTGGAAGATGATTCATGGGCAGATAGAAATTGAGAAGAGTTGAAGATTGGGTTGAATTCCAACACCTTATAATTTAGTAATAAAAATCAAATATTTGTCAAAAGAATAAATTTTTAAAATCCTGCCCCCGTGCTTGGAGGTATTTAGTAAAGAGTGAAAAAAAGACAATTTGTTTAAGATAATGTTTCTGTTTTTTAGGATAATGGCTTGTTCATCATTGATGTGAAAATTAATCCAAATGGTCTAGTGTGTTTTCCAATGACAGACATCAAGCAGGAGAAACTGCCTGATTACTTGGGCAATGTGAAGTGTATTTTGCCTGTAGAAGCAGATGAGCCTTTAGCCTACTGTGTCAAAATCAGCCTGTACAAAAAAGGAGGTAAGCCATGAACATTGTGAATGAATAAATGAATGCATAAAAAGATGGATAAATGAATAGATGGATGAGTGAATAGATGAATGAATAGTCATATATTAGAGACTGTCAAATGAATGAGTTTCAGAAAATAAATTATTAGTTATTGTCAGTAATTTATTCAACAGATGAATTAATGAATAAATAGATGAATGTTTGATTGTTTGACTATATCAGATGCATCAAATGAACCAATGAATGAATGCTGATGCAAGACTGAGTTCAACAAAAAAGAAGAATGAATGAGTGCATGAAGGAATGGACATTATTATTGATCCTATGAGCAAATGAATAAATAAATATATGATTAATTCAAACAACATTAATAGAAAGCGGTTTTTTGCCATTGCATCTCATTTTCAGTGTCATAGAAATTTATATTTATAGATGATTAATTATTAATTAATTATTATACAATTAATAATCATATCTCACGGATATTGAGTTAGGTCAAATCGATCATGACCTCAGTATCTTATTCACATGAGTTATATGTTAACTCTTAAAATAGGCGATTTGCATCATGACATAATAGACTACCACTACCAGAATGCTTTGCTCACTTTCTTTTGTATCTCAATTAGTGCTAATTGTTTTACTAATCCCCACAAGCTGATTAGAAATTTGAAAGATAATTTGCAAAGAATGTTAGTCTTAATTGGTAGTAAAATGACGCCATAATGAAAATCACCTGTCTGTATTTAGATAAAAAGAGGCTTGACTGTCTGAAATACAGAGTGCGCACACATGTAAGAGATCATGACATATATGACTTCAAAGAAGGAAGGACCATCATGGAAGTGGAAAGACCTCAACTGAAAATTAAGATGACAGGTGATTTAAAATGTCTTGTTATTGTATAGATGTGTATGGCAATGAACTAGACATTGCTGTGTTGTCACAACTTGCTTCATTTCTAGTTGTAGTAGTCACTTTTATTAACAAGAATGTGTATTAGTAAACCCAGAAGAGTTACCAACCATTTGGGTGTATTTTAAGGTGCTTAAAATATATAATTGGCAGCTATCATGTTATATTTACTTAGTGGTCACTGTGCCCCTCCCCCTCCCTAAGTGGGTAATTTCATACAGTTAGTTTAGTTTAGTCACTTTAAATATGAATTACTTATTTTCCACACCCACCCTCCCTTCCAGGAGTGGACACAAGTTTAATTTTGTCTGTAGGGGTAGTGTTCTGTCCTGTTCCCTTTGTGCTGTTTCTTGCTATCATAATAAACTTTCTTGCCTTTGAAGAATATTAAGTTGTCTTAGTGCTTGATCATTATGCACAGAATTAAGATGTTATTACCAAGGCGTCATCTCCTCAATTATCTTATTAGACCCTGAGAGTTGGTTCAGTCATGGGGAATGAGTCCATGACCTCCTGCACAATAGATCGGTGGTTCAACATATTGAGATAAGTAGGTGGTAGTTTAATTTCTCAAATTAATTTCAAATGATCACTTTAGGTCTTCTAGCAGAAGAGGCTGCAAGAAGAATATTGATGTTTTTTCAAAACTTGGTGGATAATGGTAAGTTAAGCATGACTTAATTATACATGTGACCCCCACAGGGGGGGTTACTCCCTTATATTTACTATATGGGGACATTCCGCCAAATAGGGTATGGTTTTTTGCCTTTAAGTCTTAAATAGGGTATATATCATTGATCTTAAGCTGTCTTAAACAAAGGTGTACTTTACCTGTGTTTCCTATGTCTTAAACAGGGTTTCAATATCTCCAATAGAAAAAAAAAGTGATAGGGTCTACATTTTACCGATTTGTCTTGAATAGGGTATGAATTTTCGAGATTTTACTGTCTTAACTAGGGTCAGGGTTTTGAGGTACGAGCAGAACCTCCCCGTCGGAAACTGGATGACGTACAACCCCCCACGGGCATGTGACAGCATTGAAGCTGCTATTGGCACCTAGAACAAGAATTATTTCAGAGATTTGATTACACCCCGGTGGGGGGACACCGGAGATAAACGATCGGGGATGCTCGTCGGAATTTTTCAAAAGGGCGTGGCTTTGCACATTTTTCATCTCTAAAAGATACCAAAATCGGAAGTTCCAGTGCTATTCAACCCCTAAAAGATACCAAAAAGTGAAAATTTTATATTTTAAACCTTAAAAGATACCAAATCGCTGGTTTTTACCCCTAAAAGGTACGACGAGCATCCCCGATCGCTTATCATCGGAGTCCCCCTTTCCCCAAGGGGATTACACCACTATTCAAAAACACCAAGATTTTTTTCAGTAATGATAAAACAACCCCACACATCTAAAAAGATCAATTATCTGCCCCAACAAAAACCACAAGAACACTCTGTAGAGGCCTCTTAATAAGTGTTTTTGTATTGTAGGATTTTACAAGCAATTCAATATTGAGCAACAGAAGCTTCTCCAAGGCTTAAAAATATTAGAGAACCAATTTGGTGAAGGGATCTACAAAGATCTGAAGCTATCTGTCAAACTAGAGGTACTTTGTTGAGAATAATTGATGTGTCAAACAAATACAGTTCACTTATTGGGCTAATATGGCTAATCTGTCTAATGCATTGAACTAATGCGCTCGGGGGAGACTCCTGGGGTAATCTTTTAGGGTTAAAAATCAGCAATTTGGTAATTTTTAGGGGTTGGATAGCACTTAAATTCATGCTTTTGGTATCTTTTTGAAAAATCCCGGGTATCTTTTAGGGGTATTTTTGAAAAATCCGTCGAGCATCCCCGATCTTTATCCTCAGAGATACCTGTGATCCATAGTTAATAATGGATAACATAAAATGACATGTTTTATGCTGCACTACATTGATAATTGTTGACCATTTTTAGTAGATGTTTATTGAATGAGATTTAAAGACTTTTTTATGTAACCGTTCTTTCCCTTTGTGCCGATACGATGACAACCACGCCTTAATCACCGAGGATGAAAACCTTTTATTATACTCAACAGCACAGGTTTGCATTGAGAAATGTATAATTTATTTCAGGAAAGTATTATGTTATTTCGCCGAAATAGGATGGACGATAGTTTGAGGATAGCTGAGGAAGTGCTTAAAAAAGCCAGTAATTCACCAAATGGAGCGTTCTTAATGTCTAAAGCACACACTATCAAATCCCCTGTCTACAGACAACGTGGTGATTTAGAAAGGGCTCGCAAACATATGGTGCTTTCAACTGAGGTAATTAAAGTATAATTTTGTTCCAATCACCTCTGATTGTTCATTTAACTTTATCTCAGAATAATCCTGATCAAGAAATTAAAAAATCCAGAAGTCTCACAAGTAGCCACTCATCCTTCTTTCATTCGTTCCTTCTTTCTTCCATTCCCTCATTCATTATTTCCACCATTCAATAACACAGACAAAGTAGCCTAACAGTTCTGTAAAATTTTATTGAGGGATTACCATTGTTGTTTGGATATTAAACATGAATCATTTGCTTGTTGATTTATTCATTTGCAGTTACTTGAACAAGTTGTGGTGTGCGAAGAAACGGCCGTCAATCGATACAACTGGGCAGCGCTACTCTCCGAGAAAGCAGTCATGTCATCTTTGACCTCGTCTGAGAAAAAAGACGCAGAATTTTGCTTTGAGAATTGCCTGTTGCACTGGAAGGAACAGAAACAAAACACAACTAATCGAGAGCCGATGAGGAGTAAAACCCGCGAGATCAACTTCCACTTGACAACAAAAAGGGAAGAATTCCCTGATGAGAGGTGTGTTATAAACAGTTTTTATTGCGACCCGCATTTTGAGGTCCTGAAAACAGGAACTGCAGTACACAGTTCTATATACACTTTGGGCTGTCGGCTTTCAGTGGCCGAAAGGGTAACGATTTGAGGATTTACATCACCCCCATAATAGGCGTTTTCCATTATGGCGTCATTTTACTACCCTCACCAGCATTCTTGGCAAATTCTCTTTCATATTCACATTTCTAGTACCTTTGGAGATTAATAAAACAATGTGCACTAATTGCGATACAAACAAAAGTTGGCAAAGCATTCTGGTAATGGTATGTTATCATGCAAATCGGCCTATTACCGCCCTGCATTCTTTATTGTGGTGAGACGTTGATCGAGCGCTCGAATCACTGACATACACAAATATTTTGCTATTCGATGTTATATTCTTATATTGTTTTTTTTTAAAGCAAACCTATCACTGAAGAACGTTTGGCGAAAGCATGGCAAGCTATCGAACACATCGAAGGGAATCTCTTAAATACTTGCAGTATCAGGCTAGGAGTGACATTTCATATCGCTAAGTGTGACTACTACATCCGTAAACTTCAAATGAAGGGACCCCTGAATACTCCTGAATACAAACGAGCGATTGCTGAGATAGGTGAGGCTCCTTGTGCTTGTGACATGGCTTTGTACTTCGCCTTCTCCTTCTTCTTCTCCTTCTCTAAGATTAATTCATGTACTGTTAACAGATTTGTCACGGGCAGTGTGTGAACATGTTTTCAGTTGGTTTCAACAACACTGATTTCCATTTTTTAATTTTTTTTTTTCGTATATATATGTACATATGTAGATTAGGCACTGAAGATCACGGTAAATTAACATGTTTGCATTTTCTCTATTTCAGCTATGAATATTCTCGAAAACGTTCTTAAAGAAGCTAAGGAGCTTTACCTGAACAATGAAGTAAGAGCAATCAATGTTAGAATGAGGAATCTTTCAGAGATGTTTTGGCCAGATCGTGTGTGGTTAGACGAAAGCGCCTCTGAACTAAATCAGCCTGAAAAAAACCCTCAAGAAAACGACGAGAACCCGATGGCTAAATTCCTAAGCGAGCTTGTTAAAACAACGAAGGAATTACAAGATAAAGGTGAATTACATCCAGGATGATAGTGAAACAACGTTCCAATTTGATATTGTCCCAGTTAACGGTGGCAACTGTGTTTTCAAAACCAGTGTTTGGTACAGACGACGACAAATTTCACAAACAAGAGATTATCGGTCTGAAGCTTTTCACTGTAGCCTTTAACACGGTATTCTTAGGATCATTAACGTGAGTCTAAGAACGCCTGTGTTAGGGTAGAGACTACTACTCACCGTTGAATCGGTCTAATACTGAATCTGCTGATTTAAAAACTTTCAAAGTTAACATTAATAAGCACTATTCTGCTAATTATTTAGGTAACGTTTCATAGATATGTTATTTACTCTGTATATATATTTCTCGAAACTGTTCGCTGCATTCCCATTTTATATTTCATACGGTATATTATTTGCACTCTACTGAATTATTATTCCGGTGGGGGGAGGGGGTACTTGATCCAGTTTCTGGCGGGGAGTTTCGCTGGTACCTCAAAACCCTGACCCTATTCAAGACAGTAAAATCTCGAAAACCGGCCATACCCTATTCAAGACAAATCGGTAAAATGTAGACCCTATCCATCCCGTAGAGATATCAATATGTCAATATTATTCAATTTGACTTGATGTTCTATTAAATTAAATATTAACACCCTGTTTAAGAGTTATAAAAAATATAAGGGATTACCCCCCCCCCCCCTTTCGGGATTATACTCTTCAATTAGCACTGTACCATCATTTATTTATAATTTTGCACCATTCAGTACATATATTATTTACATATTATTTATAGATTGAATGTATTATAGTACATATTATGAAACCAATAACTAAGTTAAAGGTTAATCTAATTTAATTGATAGAATAATTAGAAAATACATATGGTAGGCTATTTCAATGTGTCTTGAGACCAGCACCAAAGGGTAGCAGCATAGCCAATTGAACTGGTATCGGGTGTAACATAAAATTGAAGGCCGTAACTAGAAGAAGCCACAGGCTTATGCTTTTGTGCGACCTCAGATTAAGAGGTGACTATAATTAGATCACATTCTTGAGGTATCAAAGCAGAGGTATAGCTCATTAATTAATTACTACAAATAAGTTATTAATGATCATAAGGTAGTGGGTATTGTATATAGAATTGAATAGGTATATGTTAGCTTAGAATAAAGAGACTGATAATTCCTGACTTAAGAAGAAAATATTTAAATATTTAAATTGGTCATATGTTGTTTAAGGTCTTTTTTTGAAAGACTATAACGGTGAATTTGTTTTTAGTTCAGTGGCTGGTTGCACAAAGCCCGAATAGCACTATCCACCGGATAAATCGCTATCCAACGGATAAATTCTAAAGAAATTCTATGGAGTGGACAACTTTATTCAGCCTTCTTACAACCGGCCCCAGAAGGGAGGGAGTTTCATAGCCGTGGGCCAGGGGAAACAATAGAAAATATATGTAAGTTGGTTCTAATTAATAGAACTCTATAGATCGAACTCTATAGTCATGTAATATAATATGATAAATTGTAAAATATATAACTAACTGGTTCCACCAGTTTAATTCCCAGCTGCTAGCAGGATCTATCTGGTTTGTGATTCGTGGCGAGACTTTGCTAGCATTGAAACAGTTTAGCTGTTTAGTTTATGCAGTTATAGCTTGTGCCATATTCTAGGTTTTTTAAATCTTTTAATTTCTTAGTCTGAACTTTGTAAATACCGGCACTAAATAAAGATATGATTGATTAATTTGTCGTATATTATAATGTATTAATATATTCAAATTTCGTATTTTTTATTAATCATAAATTACAATTTGTGCGATGACATTTTTTTAAAGTGCGATAACAGCACATCCCAACAAATTGTACACTAGCTATTTATCGACTTTATCCAATTACAATTATCCACTCTTCATTCATTATTCTTTCATTCACCCATCCATTCAATGTGAAATGGAATGTATTAATATTCAAATGTTTCCTGCGTTTGCTTCTTGGTAAATGTCTTTTGAAAAAAATGTAAAATTGTCTTTTGCAAATAATGGCGTCGTATCTTATCTTGAAGTATCTAATCTAATTGGCATCTACTTTCAAAAAATCAGTCGTAACGAAGGGGCATTGGATATTTTTCTAAAATAAAACACTTGACAGAGAAGTGAAGGGCTGGTTTAGTCCAGGGCTCTAGGAACTGAACACGTTTGGACGATATATTTAAAATATATCTCACAATGACTGTATTGGACCTTAAACGTCATCACGTTGCCACCTTGGGATATAAGTTATACCAAAAAACTGTAAGTTCTCATATATTATTAAAACACCGCAGGGAAAATAATTTTGATGTAAGTTAAACATAGCTACTGTTTCTAAGTAACAACACTGTAACAAACTTGCTTACATGCAAAACATTAACGATAAGACTTTAACCGTCGACAGTCTGATTGCAACTATACTGCATAAAACTAAGCGACAAGTGAAGAGCAAACGACTGAAAAGCCATCTAACCTGACCGTCGCTGCGACACAATAACTCGAGTTAATATATCTGTTTGTATCAAATTCAATATCAAACTTTACTATACTAAAATACACAGGACTGTATGCTGTAAGACGATCACGTACATTTATCCATTTATCAAGTAAGTATAGCATTCTTTATTCTACATTATCGGATTAAAACTGAAAAAAAACCCTAAACCTTTAACAACTGCAGATCGGAAGATCGAGCATTAGTTATACAACTATAGAAGGATAAAAATGTCGACTAGCAAGTATTACACTTTGTGGGGGAAACCTGACTTAACAACAAGAAAGATGATAAATGTGTACAGAAAGGATGAGATGGAAGATAGCAGGACAACGGCTAAACGACTGACTGCTATTAAAGAGACGCTCTACAATCCAATGTTGCCTACGCTTAGGCGAATGGATATGGATGAAATACTGAAAAAACTGCCTGAAAACCACTCCAGGTTTATGACTAGACTGTCCAAAGGTTAGAGCTTGTAATTATAGCAGTGATTATTTGCTAGCTTAATTTTGTACTTTTGCACAAATATACAATTCTGCGTGAAAGTTATTCTAGGTTGGCGCTCTTTCTATCTTGATACATACAGCGTTACTGAACAGATGGACCTATCTATTGTAGAATTACACAAGACGTGTTTAATAAAAGCACGAATCTGAAAGTTAGAGTTATCAAGTATTACTTAATCTAAACTTTGCGTTTATTTAACATTTAACAGGTTAAGAGTGTATCTGCCCATTGATTGCATTCGAAAACATTTTGAATTTCACCTATCTGGATTTTCAAGTTCTTCTTCGGCTGAAGATGATGTGTGCGTATGCACTGTTACAACACCTTTTTTCAAAAGTGTTTAACACCTAAAAACTTTTCAATATCGCGCTTGCATTATCTTGATAAGAGGTTTTTAAATTCTAAGTTGCTAATGTTATTCATTGTAGCTATTTCAACATGAATTCAATCGACAAATTTGTACATTGCAAATTTCCCTGCATAATCTTTACTCTAATCCGTTCTCATGTATGGAACACTGATGTAGCTAGTGTTGTGTGGGACTGCTGTAAACTGCAATTCTTTAATTTTTTGCTCAGTCTGACTATACGATTAAAATGTGAAAATTAGTTCCATTCAAACACTTCTCACAAGCTTAGTACAGAGAAGGCATGCAATATCGTAATATATGCCGGCTGTTTTTCACTGTCTTTTTTGTTGTCGTTGTCGCGCGTATATGATTACATGAATGCGTCGCTAGCAGTAGTATTATTGAAAATAAAATCACAAGAGTATACTGGTTAAAACTCAACAAGAAATTGAGTCATTATTTGCAATCTGAAATTTTCTTTTATTTTTAAGCACCCACAATTTTCAGTGTCAAATTAGCAATAAGAAATCGTAGAATACTGATAATGTAGAACTAATTTTTCTTACAAAAAATCCAGCTGTTAAATCGACTAACAAACAATAGCATACATCCTGCTTTACTCTTCCCGAACTAAACAAACAAGAAACGTGTTGTGTCTTACAATTATTTAATTGACTCTTGGATTCAAAGTGGAAGGATTATGCTCAATGAAGTAATCTTTTATATGAAGGCATAACAATAAGGTCTTGACCCGTGCAGCCATAGCGACAAGAATAGCGCCTACAGCCAACACTGTCGTTTTCTATCTGCTTTTCTCTGTAAAACTATTTTTCTCCAATGTCTCGCATGGCTCAGCCGTTTGGTAATCGTCCTTACGACAGGCAAGGACAGCGATTTAGCAATCACAATCCCGTACGACCACACGGCACAGATCATAACTATCATCCACCAAGACGTATGCTAGTCGCAGTCAAAGATGGTATGATGCACGCTAAGTTACCTACATACAGACGAATGGATATGGACACTTTCTTAAGAAAACTACCGGTTGAACACTGTAGAACATCCACTTCTAGATCTGCAGGTAACGGACACTATCAGATGATGAGACGATAAATGCCTTTGATTTGATGTCGAGTTTCTGTACAGTTAGTTTTACAATGCATAGTAAACATGAGTCAATTTGACGTGAAAAAAAAAACGCAAATAGATAGAAAGCAATCGTTGCAATGCTGATTTTAACCGTATACAGAGAGAAAATAACGAGTGTCATTTTACTTTAACAATCAAACTCAAATGTTTATTAATGATTCGGCATTTCCAGTCTAACTCTAGTTGTATGAGGGTATATGTAGCTCAAACTGAAGTTTTTATAATTATAATGAAACACATTACATTTAATATTGTATACATGTAGCATCTACAGAAACGATTTATGTAAACATTGTCGCTATATTGTCTAGTTACTTGAACAGCTGTATCGCAGAGAAGTTGGCTGGTGGCTCTTTCAGAAAGTCAAATTTATTTTGATATTTTACGAAGTTTGATCAATTGGCATAGTTTTGAAAAATAGTTTTTGCAATACTGCGCAGTTTCTTCAATTTATTGTTTTTTTAAACATTCTATATTTGTTATAGTTATATAAAAGCAAGCAATTTGGTTGGAGCATAATTTTTTTTCTAGGTTTTTGTTTCTACCTAAAGCAATTAATCTTCTAATTGTTATTCGACAATAATTTCAAGTCATTATCGCCCAGATATTAAAAAATAAAAGATGTTTTATTTATGTACCAAGTGAAAATATTTCGCAAAATAAAAAAGCAAAAGAAAAATGCAATCTCGAATGAAAAGGTCATTATTGGAACGTGACGCAGATCATGATCTAAATTAAAAAAAAAAACCTTTCAGACGATATTTAATATCAACGTCGCGTTCGAAAAAAACCCTTTGGAGTACCGGGAAGCCATTCCAGTGTCAACTCACTAAATTACATCACAATAGAGCGCGCGTCTGATTGGTCGAAATTCAATTAGTAAGCCATTCAAGTGGCAACCTTTGTTGCCCCGCGTGCTGGCTACTCACAACAAACTATTTTTTCAGTGAGATTCTTGTAGTTCGTAGTTAATCTCCTGCAGTAAATATGGCTACTACTTCATCACAATCACACTATCCTTTATATGCATACAATAAACGTATGTTGGCGTCTGTAAAAGAGGGTCTATATCATCCAATGTTACCAACTTTTCGTCGCATGGACATGGACACAGCCGCACATAAACTACCTGAATCGCACTCGAGGACAACAACTCCGCTATATAGAAGTAAAATAACTATTGGTGAAATTATATATTAATGGCATAACACACGCTCATATTGTTCTGTTGTTTCTAGATGATTTTAAGAACGCAACTATCACTCTTTTCAAGCCTCCAGAAACTCCGTTATTTGGCACCGTAAGTAAGAAATTTCAAGAGCGTCTGAAAATGTTTTCGTCTCTAAGGTTACAAGCTGAGCTAAAATGATGGTTTTCTATATTATGTTATTTTATCATTACAGAGAATTACAGAAACAGGCCGCAATCTTACTTCGAGAGAATACAAACCATTAGAATCTGGGTAAGAAGTGAAAGTCATTTTTGCTGATATCACATTTATAGAGCAAATGACAGATGAATGAGTGAATAATTATCGCACTGTATTAAATTTGAATATTCCAGATAGCAAGCTGGTTACATAAAATCTAGAAAATAATGCGTGACTTAGAAGTTTTGAAATAATTTAGTTTTGACTCTAACCAAACAGTGTAAGCCATTTTGAATTATGTTTTGTTTCAAGAAGTTGATGTGCATTTATATAAAAATCCTAAAAAAAGAGAAGGTAATGCGATTTTTGATATGTTTCCATACAATTATTGAAAATATCTCATAATGTTATCCATTTGAAGGTAATTGTTTTGTATAACATGGTTCAGACAACTTAGCTATTTGATTTGTTTGTTTTTACGTGAAGTTTGTTTATGGTGATTGTAAAGTTTGCAGGGTTTAGTACGGATTACACGAGGCGGTCAGTGACTGCACAACAATGAAATAGATTTATCTATTAATCCTTATGTTTGTTGGGTAATAATTTGGTAAGAAAATTAGTCATAATTTAACGGTAAGCTTATCGGAATAAAACTTACCAAAAAATATAATTTGGTTGAAGTGCGCGGGCTGATCCGGTCAGTACTGTGACGTCATGTGTTTTGCAATACACTGTTGTATGCACCAAAACCTCGTCTTTACGCTTGAAAAATGGCCACTGAACAATTAATTAGAAGACAAAAAAGGATTATTGAAGCTGAAATCTTTTGTTTCAAAGTTCATGTTATTCATACAACTAAACATTGTCTGTTGTCTCAACTTTTTCTTGTAGCTGTTGCACAGGCAGCCCAAGCTCATTATCTGTCAATATTTATAAAAATTAGCGTATATTGAATATTAACAGATATCGAGCTTGGGCTGCCTGTTACTGTTGTGGCTTATTCATAACAAACAAACATAGGACAGATAACTTAATCTATGAATCCTTTCCCTTACAATGTAAAGTAGTTTGCATGTACACATTATTAATGAATTGAAATTGTTTTTCTCAACCAGGGGAATGGTGCATTTTATGAAATCTAATATGGAACACAATAACGAAGAAGAAGAAGAATGGCGAGCATCGACAGGACATCCATCTGCAAAACACGGTAAATATTAACGACTGCAGATCTGACTTTATTCAACCATTCACATTGTACTGCGACACGCAGTGAAGACTTGATTCAGATCCCCTATAAAGTGTTTTCACTTACTGGAAACTATACTTTCAAAAAATATAATGGAAATGGAAAATGCTTTGGCATAGCTGATATTCGTAGTAGATTGTTTTTTGTTTTATTTTCATCTTTGGCATATTACATTCATGCGAGTTAGACTGACGGGCGGAGACGAGTTTGTGTTTGATCCCACTCCACATTGCGCATGCCAATAAAGTAATAACTTAATGATAGTATGGAAGGTCAAAAACTTGTTCCAACGTTTCTTTCGATCTATAATTAAAATTCAATGCATTTCCGATGTTTTCACATAGTTCGCTCATGATACGTTCTCTACGCGCGGTGTATGTATTCTTTCTGCTTTCCTACTGTCCTTATCGTCTCTGGGATACAAACCGTCTTTATAATTGATTTCGATTTGTGATTATTTGACAGACCCTCGTGAGCCATACACGTATATGCCAGAACGTTATCTTGCTAAAAGTGCTGATCAACTGAAGTTTAATGGTTATGCAGCCAGATACTTGGCTCCTAGAATATCAGGGGGCTGGAGGGTAAGTACATGTGACGACATATTAGGATAAGGTAATATCATGAGAGTATGAGATAAGAGAGCTTATCCCCGGACCCCATCAGGGGCTCTACTCGTCGTGCTATTTTTAGGAACTTGTTAACGATCTCCGTACTTTTGTCTTGAGATGTTTTGACGATGCGACCGCGCCTCCTATCACCAATCACGTTCCGTTCCCGAAATAACTTCAGTATAAAAATAGAACGAAAAGATCCTCTGATGAGTGTAAAGACCAATACGGGGGATAAGCTCTCTTATCTCATATTCTCTTGGTAATATGTATGACCAACACTATGGGAGATATAAAGTAACAACTGATACCTAACTAGAATATCAGGGGGTGGAGGGTAAGTACATGTGACGATCTATTAGGATTAGGTAATATGTATGACCAACACTATGGGAGATATAAAGTAACAACTGACACCTAACTAGAATATCAGGGGGGTGGAGGGTAAGTACATGTGACGATCTATTAGGATAAGGTAATATGTATGACCAACACTATGGGAGATATAAAGTAACAACTGATACCTAACTAGAATATCAGGGGGTCGGAGGGTAAGTTCATGTGACGATCTATTAGGATAAGGTAATATGTATGACCAACACTATGGGAGATATAAAGTAACAACTGATACCTATAACTATGAAAAAAAAAAACAAGCAAGCAAACTATTAATAAACAGACAGCCATCAGACAGTAAAAAACAAATAAACAAGCAGTCAAAAGCAATATGCAAACAAATAAGCAGTCACAATTGAAATGCAAACAAACTTTTCATCAAATAGACAGTTAGAGAGAAAGAGAACTAACTTAGACAAAACCAATATGCACAAACAAACCAATAATCATTTCGTCAACGCAGGATAGGGTCAGTTTTAATCATGGACGTTATCAATGTTTACCATATGTCATAACGTTGTTTATTTCAGTATTCTCTTCGTCAAGAACCATTTATTGATCTACGAGGCCAAAGACCAATTCCAGCTACCATTTAGTAAGTGGCTTGGCAATTCAGTACGACTTCGATAGGTTTAATTGCTAATAAAAACTTTGTTTGTTTGTTTTGCAGTAGTCGTTATAGAAACCCACACCCTCTCATTAGGTGAGATACATTGCAATTTTGTATTTGCTTTTCCATCCATCCATCCACCCTATCTTTGTTCATTTATATTGTTCGTTGTTTCATCCATTCTTTCTTTCCGCGTTCGTTCATTCATTCATCATTGTTCATTCGATTTATTTCATTTATTTATTGTTATTGCATTTCTTGAGTTATGCATTCATCCAACTGACATAGCTGTTTCGTTATTTCAGTGTGGCCGAAACCCCATGGAAATAAAGACAATTAACTGATCAGATGAAATGGTAGTCTTAGTTGATATTACAAGTGGGATCGAGAATGAAAATCATTTAATATGTCAATTGAGTGAATCTGAAAGATTTTTTTTGTAAATACATATGTTTGTTTTCCGTTTGAAATAAAAGTTTTTTTTATTGTGTATGCTGTGGTTTAAATTTGAAGGTCCCATATAGGGGCTCTCAGATCACGCCATCCCGCTCAATTCTGTCGTCGATCCCGTCATGCAATGCGCCGTTTTCTCAAGATCATTTTGCAGAAATGTGTTCATATTCACGCATCCCTTATATATTTTATCCCGTTCTCAAAAATTGTCAATTTCTGGCGGCGCCAACCCTCCATATTTTGCCAGTGGATTCACACTAAGGTGGGCTCAGTCAATGTAGCTAGTACCGTACTTGCATGTCACGTGACTTACTAAATCGTGACACCTTTGCAGTGCTCTTGGGAGTCATACGTAGAATATTATCGATTTTGAAATTTCATATTAACTATCAGTTTCTAAGAATTGCTCGACGGGAGCTGAACCCGAAAGAATCGGCATGATAACGGACTTGCAATTTGATTGACGTTATTGACTTTATCCGGGCCAGGACTGTCACGGAAATGTTCGGACATTGTAGGTCAACTCTTTTTGTGCTAGTCAGCCCAATAACAATAAAAAGTAAAGCATTAAGCAAAACACAAAATAAGTCAAATTCAATCAGAAATTTTCTTCACTGAAAAAAAAAAAAACCCTCATTGATATGGGACCACGGTTTTTAGAACAGCAGTAGTTCAAAATATCCCAGAAGCCATTTCGCGTTCAGCTCATTACCAGTCCTTACGCCTTGATCCTTTCTTTTTGGTTCTTTACTCCCAGCCAAGATGTCTTCAGTCAATCTTCGATCAATTGCCCTCGTCATTCTTTCATTTATTTCCCTAACCTTGGGGAATGTGCTCGAATTAACTCCATCTGACTTTGATCAGGTAGGTTTTATTTTATTTATGCTTGTTTAACGTTGTTTAGTGTTGTTTGGTGTGTTGTGAACTTGGAAGCCGGTACAATGCAGTTTGACTTTAGTCATAATAGCATAATGATGGATAGTTCCGTCAGATGCAAATTTCATCATTCCAAGATTTACCGGGCTTTTGTTCAATCATTATTCTGTAATTTGTCACTTGTTGATGTAATTTATTATGAAGTCAATAATATCAAGATTGTACAATATTCCTGAAAAACTGTTGTAAATCCTCATTTGTGCTGATTACAGCGTTTGAACGCTGTTTGGCTGCCACGTTAGTGGACTTAATTATTTATTCATGATACAATGCTTGATATTACAGGTCGTTAATGGAGATTCTTTCGTACTGGCAGAGTTCTATGCACCATGTAAGTTGCTATTAAATTTAGGAACATGTTGTTGAGTATGAGGGTTTTTTTATACCTAGAAAATTTGCTTCGTGTTTTTGACAGAATTCTTCACAAATGTTAGCTGTTATTGTGAGCTGTTATTGCAATTCCATTATTGTTATAAGTGGTATTGATTACCCTCAGTTTTTTAAACTAGCCTTAACTACAGATAAAAGTTCAATAAATTAATGCTAGGTGATTGCCATGCTAATCGAATATTTTGTTACTATGATCTGTTTAAATATTTTTAAAGCTTGCCCATAGTGATGGAGTATTCCTGTAATTATCAAATAACAAAGGAAGGAAGAGAAAGCTTCAAATTACCTTTAGTAAAGTAAAGGAAGTTCATATTTTATATATGGGATGCATCTTCAATTCAAAAGCGCCAATTTACAGGTTAAAAAATTGTGCTAAAATTCCACAAAAGTAAATCTTAGATTACTTAATTGTTAATATCAATGAAAACTATTATGAACTTTACAAAGGTCACTGGCAATTAAGCCCAAGAGTTCCAATTTCATGAAAGCTTTGAAATAACTCATAGAGTCAGTCCACATTATTCTTTGCAACACCACTGGTTATTGTTTGTTTTTGTTTGGTTATTTTTTGTGTAATTACAACAGTCAATAAACAGGTGATAGAGTATATTAATTACTGTTCCATAATGAAGAACTAAATGACAGGTGGTGGCCATGTCATTTAGTGAATGTAACATTGACAATTAACTCATCAAGAAATTGCTAAATTGTTGTCCACACTTTTTGTTAGCAGAGACTAATTGCTACAGTTGTACACTACAGGGCTCGTTGTACAATCCTGGAAAATGTTATCAGCTTGATAAAATTATCCACTGCATAGAATGTTATGGACTTTATCACCTATTAAATAAGAGTTTATCTGATGTAATGTAATGTCAGCCGATTGATAGCATCCATATAGGGTCTGTGTTTTAATGGACAGTTTTTTTGGTATCAATATAGCAGGACTAAAACTATTGTTTCATTTGTGTTTGTTGGATAGGGTGTGGTCATTGTAAATCTCTAGCACCAACGTATGACCAGCTTGGTGAGGCATATAAACACACTGATGAAGTTAAAATAGTTAAAGTTGATGCTGATGCTCACAAAGATCTAGCTACAAAGTTTGATGTATCAGGATTTCCTACTATAAAATACTTTATCAAAGGAAGCACTAAAGCTGAGGAGTAAGTCTGATAAATGTACAATATTAATGTCAGCTTTTTCACTTCATCACAGTGACTTTTGTAAGTCCTGTGAAATGTTTCATGTTATGTCATGTAAAGAAAATTGTTTGTAAAGTTATATTTAGAAACCTTTCCTTTACTATGTTCCCTCCATTTTGTGTTATATTAATCTGTGTTTGTTTTATTCTTAGACTAATATTTCTGCCATGATTTTGCAACAGGTACACAAGTGGAAGAGATTTGAAGGACTTCACTGATTTCATTCAATCCAAAACAGGTACCTTTTTAGGGGTTTTATAGATTATTTAATTGTACTGTAACTTGTTTTTCATTTTTGCATTATTTCTAAAGGTATATATGTTGCATGTCATAATGTTTTTGGTGCAAAGAAAATAGGTTAAAATAAAAATATTTGAATCACACATTAACAGACTTCACAATCTATCCTAATAATATAGAAACAGAATTGAATGTTTGCTATTGTCTTATTTACCAAGCTATTACATTTTCAAACCATGAGGTGATAAGAAACTAACATTTGTGGATGTCTATCAGTGGATCAACATGACTAGATTCAAGGTTGAATGCTCTTAACCTAGGCTAAAATATTTTGTATGACGTGATCAAGATCATCTGGTTGAATGGTCTTTAGAAAGACTACAAGTATCATGTTCACTTTGTGTAAATGGAGGTTTTTAAAAACTGAGATACAACAAATTAGGTCACATAACCTACTGCAGCAGTTAATCATAATAATTTTTCAGGAATTCGAGGGAGAGTTCCAGTTGTCAGGGAAGATGTTCTTGCTCTTGATCCATCTAACTTTGATAAAATAGTCAAAGATCCTGCCAAGGATGTACTAGTGGAGTTCTATGCACCATGTAAGTACAAGAAATATAAATGTCTTGTGTTTATCCATGGATTTGCAGATTGTCACACAAGTAGAAACCCTCTACCCACACATTCAATATACTCTACATAAGGCTGTCCATTATCAAGTTGATTTTTGATGATGGAGGAAAACCAAAGAACCTGGACAAAAAACCCAGTGGCATAGGAGAAACAAATATCACAAATCTCAATGCAAGCTTAATCACAATTGATACATTTATACGGACCAATATACTATGTCATTATTTTATTGAATTGAGTCATAACATTATCATAATGCAAATATTTGACATTTAGAAAACCCAGTTGTGGTATTCGGTTATATGTTGTATCTGTATAAATTTGTAATTGCACTGTTTGCCACTCATGGAAAATTGTCCATACAAGTGTTTTTTTCTTTCTATAGTGTTGTAATTATCCAATTAATTGTTAATTATTGTTTATGCATGGAGGATGAGGGATAATAGTAGCATGGATTGATTGCTCTGTAGGGTGTGGGCATTGCAAGAACCTTGCTCCTGTTTATGAGAAAGTTGGCAACGCCTTCAAGAATGAGCCAAATGTGAGTCACGAATCACCTCTACGTCTTCTAGTTAAAATGTGAAGTGTCTAAATTATTGATGGAAGGCCACATTAAATCACAAGTTCATGTTGTTTTTTTTCATGCAAAGATGTATTTTATTGAATTTTTTTGTGACTTTGTTTACTATCAATTGTTTAACATGGTTATGATTTTTGTTTCAGTGTGTCATTGCCAAGGTTGATGCTGATGGCCACCGCGAATTAGGAGAGAGGTAATTAATTTATCATTAAAAGCTCATAAAGTTGAGACTGCCATTACCTTTCAGATTTCAGAACAAAAATTTTGTTTAAGTTCTGAATGAAGTTAGAATTTGGGTGTGGTGCAATACTTATATTGCTAAAATTAATGATCAACTATTTTTCTCTTATTGATTATTAGATCATTTAATTTGTTTAAAGATATGTTGTTGTATTTTAGGTATGGTGTTAGTGGATTCCCAACCATCAAATTCTTCTCCAAGACCAACAAAGATGGAGAGGAGGTACATTTTAGCTTGATTTTATCATCTCTTTTTTATAGTTTTCTTTTCAACCTTATCTCAGTACTCCTCTCTATTTCAATTTTGTTTGCTTACATCTGGTGTTTTGATAACTATTACATCATTTATAATATATTATTAATTATATATTTGCTGCGAAGCGAGCAAAGCGAGCGAGCAGCAGACTATTTCAACTGAAAACTCCCCTTGCGGGTTTCCTGTGTCGCACGATAATATCCGATTCAAAAGTCGATTTTTTCAAGTTTGTTTGTGCCGATGGATGAATTTTACAGCGTACCTATTGATCAGCGGTCAATAGCTTTGGGCTGTACGGCGGTATAATAGCTACGTAATCAGCTGTCGTCAACAAATGACATACGCCATATCTAAACACGAGGTCGTTCTTTTGGATTTCTGCACTCTGTACTTTGCAACGAATTATCATGTTTTTTTCATGTAGTTTTCACTCGTGGGAGTATTCATCAAGGTGATAGTCGTTTTAGCGATATTTCCAGAGGAAGGCAGTGTGCTTTCATGAGTCTTTCAGCTTTGTTGTGGGCTAATTCAAGCGATATTTTAACGTGGAAATCTCAAACCATTGACGAAATTCTGATCGTAGGGGATGCTATCCATCTCAAACCTTTTGAAGATCGCTCTATACCCGATGAGGAAACTATTTCTTAGGACTATTTTACAGATCAAGTCCTTTTTCTAACGATTAGTACAGTGGTGGCAACAAATGCAAAACATAACTAACTTATCGATCTGGTTCAACAGTGCTTTATTATATTTTTAATGATTATATTGTTATTATAATTACTGTTTCAAGTTTTTAGATGTTATATATTATAATTAAGTTTTTTTTGTAATAAAAAATTATTAAATCTAAAAAATACCTGACATTTTCTTTTGCTACCCTTTATCCTTGCATTACTTATGAAATCGCAGCATTTTCACCTTCTGAGAAGAAGCGCTAGTATTAATAATGTATTATTAATTATATAATGTTTTTAATGGTTTATTCGGAAATCATTAAAAGTTGCATCAAAAGTAATTTTTGTAAAAAAAGGCTGACAGTGATTTCTAGAACTTTACTCTTTTTCTCTCAATTCTATACATGCATGTCTCTTGACTTTGCATGGCCCTTAGATCTTGGTGGTAATTGTTTTGTGTTGTAGTATTCTAGCGGAAGGAGTGAGGAAGACTTCATCAATTTCATGAATGAGAAATGTGGAGCAAAGAGGACTCCAGGAGGTGGACTAAATGAAGAGGTAGGTTTGGTGTGGAATCAGAAATGGTGCAATGCTAAAAAATATTCAGGGTAATTAGCATAATTTTGAAACCACATTTGGTCGCTATTTAATGCTCAGAGGTCAATTCAAAATGGCTTTTGAAAAACTTTCCTCAATAAAGATTGTAACTATAACTACTACTACTGCAAATCAAGCATATTGCACATTTTCTTCTTGTTTTTAGAAAAGATTTTCTTTTCTGCACTCTTACCTTAATCTGTGCCATTCGCTTAGTTTGTAAGGTTTTCAAAGCATAAATTTATATTTTTGACAAAAAATTGTATATTCCAAAGCATGAAACAAAAGAAATTGTCTTTTGTGTTTCATTCCTCTTATAGGTTTCTGGTTGGATAAGCAATCAATATTTTAACATCTAATATCACAGATATATTAGCAGGGTTGTAATTAGGACAGTTTCACATGCTCACACAGTCTGAAGTATCAATTAATTCACGTTTAATCCATGTTTCTGGTTTGTTTTAAAACTATTTGTCCTTTTAGGCTGGAAGAATTGATGCTTTTGATGAATTTGCCAAGAACTTTATGTCACAAAAGGTCAGAAGACAATTATTTATCTATTCTCAAACATCAACAACTATATGTTGCTTTATTATTAATTTTTACTCAATAAATAGATAATTAAATGAAAAAATCAATACATTTTTTGGGGGGTGGGGGAGGGGGGACAAGTCACCCCAGTCCCTCTCCTTGCATCCACTCCTGTTGTGCAGTAAATACCATTTTTTATTCACAAGCTCAATATAAGACAGTTATCTTTAACATGATGTTGGGGTTTCTATTACAGGACAAGCGGGAATCCATTCATGAAGAAGCCAAGGGACTGGTAGACAAACAAGAAGACAAAAAGTATGTAATTCATAGTTTTCAAGTCAACTTGCATATATTAAATTTTGAATCAACAGAGGGATAAAAAAACGTGTCAGTTCTGCTCAAGTTAGGATTTGAAATTTATCCAGAAAATCTCAAAACGTTTTCCTTTACCAGTACAATTGTTTGCAGTAGTGTGCAGTGAGTGTTTTCTCACAATGATTTTTTGAGGTAGGAGTATCAAAATATCCAAGAATTACTGCAAAGTATTGTTTGGGATAGCTATGATAATTAAATTTGTATGTTATGATATACATATGTTGTGTAGTTCCAGCGAACATACATACCCTCACCATAGAAGATTTTTGGAAGTCCCCCAAGGGGTGAGGAGTCAAGGGGTCCAGATAATAGAACTTCCCCTCATTTGCTTTACTGGCCACAAAACAATAGATTCACACTGAGGCTGGAGTATATAGAATACAGAGAATGTATGGATTTACACACTCCTGCCTCAGTGTGATTCTATTGTTTCGTGGGGGTATCAGAACAAAAATGTCTTCCATGGTGGAGTTATGATTTTTTTGTGGAACTACAAATGTTTAACTATTGCAATATATATTTTGTAGGATGGCCAATTACTATGTCAAGGTGATGGAGAAAGTGATGAAAGTTGGAGATGAATTCATTACTAAGGAGACCAGTCGTATGCAGCGCTTGCTGGGTAAGTACATATTACAGTATATTTATTTATTCTACATGAAGTAAGAGTTATTCACTCAAGATGACTTAGACCCAATTGAAAACATTAAGTAACTTACTGAAACTAAAGGCACTCTACAAGCACATCTGTCTACTAGAATGTGTCACTACATGCAAAAAGATGTTGCCAAGAAAATTGTTCAAATTACTACAAAATTTATTGTCTTCTATTTTGGAGTCAAAAAAGTGGGGTTTTGTTGTGTTTCGATTGAGTGGTGCACTTTCAATGGAAGATTATAGCCATGCCGTCGCAAAGAAGGACTTAAAACCTTGAAAATACTAAGAAAACCTTTCATTAACCAAATGTTGGTTTATGAAAGCTGTGATAAACAAGTATGGATGATAAATACAGTTTTAAATTATACTCAGCACTGTGTTTGCTCCCATCCTGGTAAAAATTTTACCACGAGGAATGTTCGGCGGCCACACATCCTCAGTATAATCGTGAACAGATTGGAATGATATCGAATTCTAGAATAGATCAATTAACACAAGTTCAAAAAATGTAGATATTGTTCTGCTTATGTCAAGGATAACATAATACAATGTAAATACTAGTTTTGCATAATTTCCTTTGGGACCTTTTTCTCTGACAATGTGATGTATTCCTTTCAGAGGGTCAGATCAGTGCAGCAAAGAAAGATGAATTTACCAAAAGAACAAATGTTCTTGGTCAGTATGCCGCTGGTGCAGGTCAAGACAAAAGTGAACTTTAGATCTTCTACAAGTTTACTAACACACATCACATAGTTTTCTAATGTCTCACAAAAAATAACTTTTAAACACAGCACACCAAAAATATGTTGTCTGAGAGAATGTCAAATTCTAATAGGCATTAGGTGATAGCTCCATCAAAAGGATTTAAGGATACTTATAAATGTCATTGAAAAATAAGAAGCAATATACCAGTAAGCAAATCAATGATGTTATCTAAGTCCATCGGTGACAATGGAGCAACGGAGCTATCTATTTTCATGAAGACTTAGAAACTTCTTCCCACAATGCCTTATTGTTGCGCTATAGTCATTAGATTGTCAACACTCTCCAATTTTCTCAGACAATATTTTTTTTAATATGTGTACAAAATATGATAGATTCCTTCTGTTTACTGTGTCTATTTAATTGCACGTCCTGTTAAGCTTTCTATTTTACAATTTTTGATACGTTATGCACCAACATGGAAATGATAAAATTTCCCAGTCTTTGAAATGGACTGCTGAGCAAAGTGACACACTGTAGTGTATGTATAGGGTACCTGTAGAAATTCATTGTTCAGGCATTTGTTGCATGTTGATCTATAATTTGTTGCTCCATAGCTTTTTGGTCTCAAATTGTAAAATGTGTTTGGTATCAGCTGTACTACTTGTATGTGAATAAAGTGCTACGTTTGCAAGAAATATTGTGTATTGTTTTTGCTGCAGTATTATATTTTTCTTCAAATACCAGATCCTGAAGGTAAAAAGACCTAATGGTCAACTACAACATTTAAAGAAAAAGCACAGTGATCAATCCTGTGTAAGTAGGGGGGTTGGAGGAACATGCAACCTATAAAAATGTTTGCGAAGTAAGATAATATTATGTTTCATCACCTTTTGCGTCTTATCGGATAAGGACATTAAGCTGGAGGTTCATGGTGTACTAGCCTCATAAGGGACAACAAAATAAAGAAACCATTAGTGCTCCTTCAGATCTCCTGTTTTATCTTGTTTTCGTTTTAATTCAATCTTCAAGTTAACTTGTTTGGATTTTTCCTTTTATTATCCATGCAGTAATACACCCTTTTTTCATTCATTCACTCATCCAGTAGCTTGAAAACAGACATGAACTTCCCTCCAACTTTTTGCTCTTGGGTTTGCTGTGTTGAGCATGTGTCACAAGGATTGGTTAGTGAAGAAGTAGCTAGACCAAAGTCCTTTGTGCTTATTGGTTTGAGTTCATGCGGCAGCAATTTTAAAATGGCCGATGTTGTGCTTGAAAAATTAATTTTTCACGGTAAGCAATTAGTTGTAAAGCACTAGGTTGTCACATTTGTATGTACAATACTTAGATTTTCTTTTATATGTTTTGTCATTCCTGTAACTTAACACTTGCATTTTTAGTTGTTTGCAAGTCAAGGTCCTATAAAATTTTAGGAGTTCCTGGTATTAAGTCTACCGTATGATCTGACTTAGCAATTGCAAAAGCTCTTTTTATCCTCTAAATTTGTACAGTTGTGGTTCTTTTTTTGTTCAATGCATTTCCTTTCTGATACAGTTACCATTTATGATGCTTTTGTTTATCACTTTCAGGGGCTGAGTTCCCATGCTAGCAGTGTCTCCCTCCCTCCTTTAACTAATATATATATCATTTTACATTGACAGTACCCCTCTAATACAACATCATTGTACATGGACATTACACTTTCAATATCACATCATTCTACATGGACATTAACCTTTCAATGTGACATCATTTTACATGGACACAACTCTTTGAATATGACGTCAATTTACATGTACATTACCCTTTCAATATGACATCATTGTACATGGACACTACCCTTTCAAGTTGGCATCATTTAACATGATAGTAGGGACACAACCCGGGGGGGGGGGGGGGGGGGTATTCTCTTCAGATCTGGGTAGGGGTGTTCCACTGGGATCTTGTGGGGGTTACCCTGTTTATGACAAAAAATACCTAACTTCCATACCCTGTTTATGACAAATTACAATTGTTTACGAACATTATATGATTTGTTTAAATATATCAATTCAGACACACGTGCTGCTCTTATCTTTTTTTAAGTCAACGATCTTATTCCTGCGGATTTCCTGAATGCAAAATAATTTCTCTCATTTTTTGGGCCCCGAGTATGACAGAAAGTTTGGATTAAATAGGAAATAGACGAGAATTGGATACCCTGTTCATGACACCAAGGTCGAAAAACCATACCCTGTTCACCGGATCATCCCCATATAGTCGATATAGGGTAGTACCCCCCTCCCCGGGGGACACAACCATTTTAAATTAGAATCATTTTAGGGAAACATTACTTTTTAAATTTGACATTTTTTTACATGGACAGTAACATTCCTTTGTATATGTTTTTAAAAGACAAAGTATCTTTTGTCTATTTAAAATGTCTGAATAAATTGCACACACTAAAAGTGTACAACATAAATACTTGTAACTAAATAGTGCTATTTTATGCTAATTCTGTTGTTTGCTTCTGTTTTTAAAATTAATAATTATAACTTTACTACAAATAGTGACAACTGTTGCACACATTTAGTGTTTGAACTCATCAATCGAATTAGAAATAAAGAAGGCGCATATCACATCGTCCTTTTTTTTAATAGCTGTATTGCATTTTTGAAATACATAATATTTATTTTGGTCTTTTAAATTTCCCTCCAGTGCTTGTCTTTGCTTTCTTGTTCTTTGATCCTTTGGAATCTTCATTCTGAATAGATAGATAAAACATTATGATTAAAAACCTTAAGTTACAGCGTTTGTGGTTTGAATGACCTCACTCTAATATCAAAGAGTGTTTTATGAAATTCATGGATCAGATTGTTTTGTAATATATATGTTTATTCATGCATGACATTTAGATGATGTCATACACACAAACCACACACATGGTCCTTACATTTTTTACCCATTTGTTTTGTAAATTATTGCGAAGACACAGTGTTTTATCAAGTATTTTCAAAAGATTCATATTCTGATCAATTTTCTTTTCTTAGGATTGATTAAATGTTGACAATTTTTTACTTCATAGCAACAAAGAAATGTATGCGATCATGGCCTATGTTGTGCTTATGACATCAACAATATTTGTCAATAAGCTCAAAAATAAAATACTTCTCATAAAAAATTTTGGAAATTAGTCTTCAAAATGATTAGTATGGCTCTTGGGCATTCTTTTGGTAATGTTAGAATGTTGATTTATTGAAATTTAACTTCATCCAAGTACCCCTTTAAAACAAGAAAATTATAGTCGATAGTTCAGTTTTGAATTCTTTGGTACCCAGCCTTTAATCCTTGAAAGCCTTCAAGGAAAAGCAAAGCATGAAAATGTAGTGTCTGTATTTGTATAGACTATTAAGTTTCTGATTATTTCATGTATAATTGCAGCTAAGACTGTGTGAAAGAGAATATGAAGACTAGCTAGCTTGTTCCAAAGAGGAGTGTAGAGCATTCTAAAGAATTTCAAACTCCTCTACCTTTCGTTTTGGTGTATTGGATGGTAGCAAAGTAAAGAAGGAGTCCAGACGTCCTTGTGTTGAACCATGTCTTGCCTTGGTGAGTTTCTTTATCCCGGATCTGATACGTTCCTCACTAGAACAAACAGAACAGTCAAAACAAACAGATAACCGTGGACATTTATAGTTACTGTGGAACCATTAATCAAGAATTTGTCCAGGAACAACTTTTTCCAGGATTCTAGCTCAATGAAAAAGCTGCATTGTTTTTGTACCCAAATGCTAGTTTTTGAAACAATCTGATTTCTGGGAATGATCCCAATACATTTTAAACCACACAATGGTTTCCATTAGCTAATTATTCTTCAATGACATTCTAGCAATATTTACCTAAATCCTTTTTCTTGTGCCATGTAGGTTACTAAAGCCTCTTCATCAGGGTCTTGCCACTTTAACTACAAATATTGAAAGAATCATATGTTGGCTAAATGAAATAATTGTTTAGCAATCACATAAAAGAAAGCCAATAATTTGAAATTCTGCAATCGCCAGTAAATAAAACAAATGACACAACGAACGAACAAACTTTTTAATAACAACAAAATGGCTGACAAAACAAGAGAGCGAAAACAGTCAGGCGTTGCTCGTATGAGCACGAGCATTAACTCAGGAACTGTCCGCACGTCAAAAGGCCTGCTGGCGATGGTCTGAGCTATGAAAGCACATATAGTAGTGGTTAACAAAATTGACATTATTTGACAAAATTTATAGCTGAGTTAATTGTGTACCCACTATTGCACTTCAGGCAAGTTGTCCATTCACATTTTGATATACTTTCAATCATGGTACATTATAGACACAAATTCAAAACAAACATACGTTTATTCTTGACTATAAAAATGGATACAATAGACATATAAAAAAATGTATGAATTTGAACACACGGCAAAAAAGAAAGCTACTCTACAAAAAGTGTATGCAATTGCGGGAACAATGAATTTTTGCTACTGAAGCTTTGTGATTCTGTTGCTTATGGCATCACCATGATCAATACCAGTAAGGCTATCCACCTACATTTGTAGCTGGTTTCTGTAATAAACAAGACTTACCTCAACCTGATCTGCTGGAAGTATTTCTGGGTTTTTGAAAAGTTCTCTTGCCTCCTGAATAGCAAAACCTCTTGGTCAGTAATTAATGCAAAATTTAGTAATAAACCTGCACTGCTAAAATAAAGGCAAAGGCAACTGTATTTAACATCAGTAGTTCCTTCAGCTTAAAGCTGTTATCCCAGGAAGCTGGCAACGTGCCCTTTCTCCCCTCTTTATATCAATGCTCCTTTTTAAGGGTATTTAAAGCTACTACAAGGTACACAGAAAGAAGTCGAAACAAGGATGTGAAGCCATTGTGAATCAAACTTGTGGCCTCATACAGACAGCCAACTGTGCCATCCTTGCTCTTTATTTGGTACGATGTTTTGAGTTCCAGCTTCATATCAGTTTTTTTGAGTTCCTGGTACTGAAATGTGTTTATATAATGATGTAGGCCTACAGGTGGTAAATCCATGCCGTGAGCATATTGGTGAAGAGAAAAGGACAATATTACAGTACTGTTGCACACAATACCAAAAAGTAATATCCAGCAAAGCCTTAAACAGAGAAATAAAATCGTGCATGGCAGATGTACCAACAAAAAAATATTGTGCAGGGAGGAAGAAAATATCCTGCACAACCATCACATGGGAAAACAAGTATCCTGCAAAACAGAAATTGCCCAACTTCCCCCGACCCCCTCAAATATCTAATGGTCCGTCCCTAAATTTAATTAATTGTGAACCTGGGCCATTATAACAACATCTCGGAATACTTACTTTGTATAGCCAGTTCTCAGGTGGTGGGTATTTCTAAATAATAATCATACATTAATATAAGTATTATAAAAGATTGAATAAATATAATACCTTCAATTCCCAGTACAAACTTAAATTCATGAGACTCACAGTTAAATCCAGATGTTTCAGAATGTCTTCTATACAGCGATGTTGCCTTATAAGGTCAATGGCACGCTTTGGTCCAATACCTAAGGTGGAATGTGATAGTCACATAAGAAAACAACAGAGAAAACCTGTACGGTAATCAAACACTATCATATTATATTACAGGCCCAGGATGCTTTGCATGAATTTGTTTTGCTTTGTGTGCAACAGGTTTCATACTCTTTCCCTCAATCTTATGACTTTTTCCATGACTTTTTCATTGTTGTCTGTGGCCGATAATTATCAAAAATAATCGTCCCATTCAAAACATGTATAAACTGACCAATATTTCACCAAATTCTGAGTTGCAGCACACAAAGCATCGAGGTACACAGTGGGACGTATTTAAACTCACCTTTGATTGAATCACAATAGTCACAGCCAAGTAGGATACCAAGGTCTATGAACTGAACAACAATAACAAGGACTAATTAGCTGATACCAAGGTCTATGAACTGAACAACAATAACAAGGACTAATTAGCTGATACCAAGGTCTATGAACTGAACAACAATAACAAAGACTAATTAGCTGATACCAAGGTCTATGAACTGAACAACAATGACAAGGACTAATTAGCTGATACCAAGGTCTATGAACTGAACAACAATAACAAGGACTAATTAGCTGATACCAAGGTCTATGAACTGAACAACAATGACAAGGACTAATTAGCTGATACCAAGGTCTATGAACTGAACAACAATAACAAGGACTAATTAGCTGATACCAAGGTCTATGAACTGAACAACAATAACAAGGACTAATTAGCTGATACCAAGGTCTATGAACTGAACAACAATAATAACAACTAATTAGCTGATACCAAGGTCTATGAACTGAACAACAATAACAAAGACTAATTAGCTGATACCAAGGTCTATGAACTGAACAACAATAACAAGGACTAATTAGCTGATACCAAGGTCTATGAACTGAACAACAATAACAAGGACTAATTAGCTGATCACAAGGTCTATGAACTGAACAACAATAACAAGGACTAATTAGCTGATACCAAGGTCTATGAACTGAACAACAATAACAAGGACTAATTAGCTGATACCAAGGTCTATGAACTGAACAACAATAACAAAGACTAATTAGCTGATACCAAGGTCTATGAACTGAACAACAATGACAAGGACTAATTAGCTGATACCAAGGTCTATGAACTGAACAACAATAACAAGGACTAATTAGCTGATACCAAGGTCTATGAACTGAACAACAATAACAAAGACTAATTAGCTGATCACAAGGTCTATGAACTGAACAACAATAACAAGGACTAATTAGCTGATACCAAGGTCTATGAACTGAACAACAATAACAAGGACTAATTAGCTGATACCAAGGTCTATGAACTGAACAACAATAACAAGGACTAATTAGCTGATCACAAGGTCTATGAACTGAACAACAATAACAAGGACTAATTAGCTGATACCAAGGTCTATGAACTGAACAACAATAACAAGGACTAATTAGCTGATACCAAGGTCTATGAACTGAACAACAATAACAAGGACTAATTAGCTGATACCAAGGTCTATGAACTGAACAACAATAACAAAGACTAATTAGCTGATACCAAGGTCTATGAACTGAACAACAATGACAAGGACTAATTAGCTGATACCAAGGTCTATGAACTGAACAACAATAACAAGGACTAATTAGCTGATACCAAGGTCTATGAACTGAACAACAATAACAAAGACTAATTAGCTGATCACAAGGTCTATGAACTGAACAACAATAACAAGGACTAATTAGCTGATACCAAGGTCTATGAACTGAACAACAATAACAAGGACTAATTAGCTGATCACAAGGTCTATGAACTGAACAACAATAACAAGGACTAATTAGCTGATACCAAGGTCTATGAACTGAACAACAATAACAAGGACTAATTAGCTGATACCAAGGTCTATGAACTGAACAACAATAACAAGGACTAATTAGCTGATACCAAGGTCTATGAACTGAACAACAATAACAAGGACTAATTAGCTGATCACAAGGTCTATGAACTGAACAACAATGACAAGGACTAATTAGCTGATCACAAGGTCTATGAACTGAACAACAATGACAAGGACTAATTAGCTGATACCAATGTCTATGAACTGAACAACAATAACAAGGACTAATTAGCTGATACCAAGGTCTATGAACTGAACAACAATAACAAGGACTAATTAGCTGATACCAAGGTCTATGAACTGAACAACAATAACAAGGACTAATTAGCTGATACCAAGGTCTATGAACTGAACAACAATAACAAGGACTAATTAGCTGATACCAAGGTCTATGAACTGAACAACAATAACAAGGACTAATTAGCTGATACCAAGGTCTATGAACTGAACAACAATAACAAGGACTAATTAGCTGATACCAAGGTCTATGAACTGAACAACAATGACAAGGACTAATTAGCTGATCACAAGGTCTATGAACTGAACAACAATAACAAGGACTAATTAGCTGATACCAAGGTCTATGAACTGAACAACAATAACAAGGACTAATTAGCTGATACCAAGGTCTATGAACTGAACAACAATAACAAGGACTAATTAGCTGATCACAAGGTCTATGAACTGAACAACAATAACAAGGACTAATTAGCTGATACCAAGGTCTATGAACTGAACAACAATAACAAGGACTAATTAGCTGATACCAAGGTCTATGAACTGAACAACAATAACAAGGACTAATTAGCTAATACCAAGGTCTATGAACTGAACAACAATAACAAGGACTAATTAGCTGATCACAAGGTCTATGAACTGAACAACAATAACAAAGACTAATTAGCTGATACCAATGTCTATGAACTGAACAACAATAACAAGGACTAATTAGCTGATACCAAGGTCTATGAACTGAACAACAATGACAAGGACTAATTAGCTGATCACAAGGTCTATGAACTGAACAACAATAACAAGGACTAATTAGCTGATACCAAGGTCTATGAACTGAACAACAATAACAAGGACTAATTAGCTGATACCAAGGTCTATGAACTGAACAACAATAACAAGGACTAATTAGCTGATCACAAGGTCTATGAACTGAACAACAATAACAAGGACTAATTAGCTGATACCAAGGTCTATGAACTGAACAACAATAATAAGGACTAATTAGCTGATACCAAGGTCTATGAACTGAACAACAATAACAAGGACTAATTAGCTGATCACAAGGTCTATGAACTGAACAACAATAACAAAGACTAATTAGCTGATACCAATGTCTATGAACTGAACAACAATAACAAGGACTAATTAGCTGATACCAAGGTCTATGAACTGAACAACAATGACAAGGACTAATTAGCTGATACCAAGGTCTATGAACTGAACAACAATAACAAGGACTAATTAGCTGATACCAAGGTCTATGAACTGAACAACAATAACAAGGACTAATTAGCTGATACCAAGGTCTATGAACTGAACAACAATAACAAGGACTAATTAGCTGATCACAAGGTCTATGAACTGAACAACAATAACAAAGACTAATTAGCTGATACCAAGGTCTATGAACTGAACAACAATAACAAGGACTAATTAGCTGATCACAAGGTCTATGAACTGAACAACAATAACAAGGACTAATTAGCTGATACCAAGGTCTATGAACTGAACAACAATAACAAGGACTAATTAGCTGATACCAAGGTCTATGAACTGAACAACAATAATAACAACTAATTAGCTGATACCAAGGTCTATGAACTGAACAACAATAACAAGGACTAATTAGCTGATACCAAGGTCTATGAACTGAACAACAATAACAAGGACTAATTAGCTGATACCAAGGTCTATGAACTGAACAACAATAACAAGGACTAATTAGCTGATACCAAGGTCTATGAACTGAACAACAATGACAAGGACTAATTAGCTGATACCAAGGTCTATGAACTGAACAACAATGACAAGGACTAATTAGCTGATACCAAGGTCTATGAACTGAACAACAATGACAAGGACTAATTAGCTGATCACAAGGTCTATGAACTGAACAACAATAACAAGGACTAATTAGCTGATACCAAGGTCTATGAACTGAACAACAATAACAAGGACTAATTAGCTGATACCAAGGTCTATGAACTGAACAACAATAATAACAACTAATTAGCTGATACCAAGGTCTATGAACTGAACAACAATAACAAGGACTAATTAGCTGATACCAAGGTCTATGAACTGAACAACAATAACAAGGACTAATTAGCTGATACCAAGGTCTATGAACTGAACAACAATAACAAGGACTAATTAGCTGATCACAAGGTCTATGAACTGAACAACAATAACAAGGACTAATTAGCTGATACCAAGGTCTATGAACTGAACAACAATAACAAGGACTAATTAGCTGATCACAAGGTCTATGAACTGAACAACAATAACAAGGACTAATTAGCTAATACCAAGGTCTATGAACTGAACAACAATAACAAGGACTAATTAGCTGATCACAAGGTCTATGAACTGAACAACAATAACAAGGACTAATTAGCTGATACCAAGGTCTATGAACTGAACAACAATAACAAGGACTAATTAGCTGATCACAAGGTCTATGAACTGAACAACAATAACAAGGACTAATTAGCTGATACCAAGGTCTATGAACTGAACAACAATAACAAGGACTAATTAGCTGATACCAAGGTCTATGAACTGAACAACAATAACAAGGACTAATTAGCTGATCACAAGGTCTATGAACTGAACAACAATAACAAGGACTAATTAGCTGATACCAAGGTCTATGAACTGAACAACAATAACAAGGACTAATTAGCTGATCACAAGGTCTATGAACTGAACAACAATAACAAGGACTAATTAGCTAATACCAAGGTCTATGAACTGAACAACAATAACAAGGACTAATTAGCTGATCACAAGGTCTATGAACTGAACAACAATAACAAGGACTAATTAGCTGATACCAAGGTCTATGAACTGAACAACAATAACAAGGACTAATTAGCTGATACCAAGGTCTATGAACTGAACAACAATAACAAGGACTAATTAGCTGATCACAAGGTCTATGAACTGAACAACAATGACAAGGACTAATTAGCTGATCACAAGGTCTATGAACTGAACAACAATAACAAGGACTAATTAGCTGATACCAAGGTCTATGAACTGAACAACAATAACAAGGACTAATTAGCTGATACCAAGGTCTATGAACTGAACAACAATAACAAAGACTAATTAGCTGATACCAAGGTCTATGAACTGAACAACAATAACAAGGACTAATTAGCTGATACCAATGTCTATGAACTGAACAACAATAATAACAACTAATTAGCTGATACCAAGGTCTATGAACTGAACAACAATAACAAGGACTAATTAGCTGATACCAAGGTCTATGAACTGAACAACAATAACAAAGACTAATTAGCTGATACCAAGGTCTATGAACTGAACAACAATAACAAGGACTAATTAGCTGATACCAAGGTCTATGAACTGAACAACAATAACAAAGACTAATTAGCTGATACCAAGGTCTATGAACTGAACAACAATGACAAGGACTAATTAGCTGATACCAAGGTCTATGAACTGAACAACAATAACAAGGACTAATTAGCTGATACCAAGGTCTATGAACTGAACAACAATAACAAGGACTAATTAGCTGATACCAAGGTCTATGAACTGAACAACAATAACAAGGACTAATTAGCTGATACCAAGGTCTATGAACTGAACAACAATAACAAGGACTAATTAGCTGATACCAAGGTCTATGAACTGAACAACAATGACAAGGACTAATTAGCTGATCACAAGGTCTATGAACTGAACAACAATAACAAGGACTAATTAGCTGATACCAAGGTCTATGAACTGAACAACAATGACAAGGACTAATTAGCTGATACCAAGGTCTATGAACTGAACAACAATAACAAGGACTAATTAGCTGATACCAAGGTCTATGAACTGAACAACAATAACAAGGACTAATTAGCTGATCACAAGGTCTATGAACTGAACAACAATAACAAGGACTAATTAGCTGATACCAAGGTCTATGAACTGAACAACAATGACAAGGACTAATTAGCTGATCACAAGGTCTATGAACTGAACAACAATAACAAGGACTAATTAGCTGATACCAAGGTCTATGAACTGAACAACAATGACAAGGACTAATTAGCTGATACCAAGGTCTATGAACTGAACAACAATAACAAGGACTAATTAGCTGATACCAAGGTCTATGAACTGAACAACAATAACAAGGACTAATTAGCTGATACCAAGGTCTATGAACTGAACAACAATAACAAGGACTAATTAGCTGATCACAAGGTCTATGAACTGAACAACAATAACAAGGACTAATTAGCTGATACCAAGGTCTATGAACTGAACAACAATAACAAGGACTAATTAGCTGATACCAAGGTCTATGAACTGAACAACAATAACAAAGACTAATTAGCTGATACCAAGGTCTATGAACTGAACAACAATAACAAAGACTAATTAGCTGATACCAAGGTCTATGAACTGAACAACAATAACAAAGACTAATTAGCTGATACCAAGGTCTATGAACTGAACAACAATAACAAGGACTAATTAGCTGATACCAAGGTCTATGAACTGAACAACAATAACAAGGACTAATTAGCTGATACCAAGGTCTATGAACTGAACAACAATAACAAGGACTAATTAGCTGATACCAAGGTCTATGAACTGAACAACAATAACAAGGACTAATTAGCTGATCACTCATCTTTGCAGGAGTTGAAAACATTACAGTTATAATACCATTGCAATAATAAAGGGGCTAGTTGCTTAAAGCCAGGATAAAGGTACTACTTGATAAACATTTTCAACTACATATGGTTAGTATTTATCCACTGAATAGGGATTATCCATTGGATAGTGCTTCTTGCAACCAGATGATTTGATTGTTTTTCTTGGAAATTATGGTTAGTAGGATATGCTAAATGGTTTCTATCCATTTGAAATCACTTTAATAATCATGACTTATAAGAGGAGACAGAGGAAGGGAAAGTAAAATGAGCCCATTATCAGCCTCAGTTTGCCAGTGACCAACATGAAACAAAGTGTCTTCAGCTTTATATACCACAATATCAAAAAAAAGTTGAGTCTTAGAGATAACATGCAGTGGACTCAAAATATCACATTTTGCAAGTGGCAGTGGCACAAACCTCATCTTGTGTGAGACCAGCTTCACTTAAAATATTTGCCAAATGATATTCCTTGATGGGCATTTTCCTATAAACAATGACATTCAAATAATTAGGGGTTTTGTGTAGGTCATCAGTAGTCGCATAGTATGTTAGTACATCTGTAAATGCAGTTGCCTGATATAGAGAATAACTGATGGCCTAAGTCATCTGAACACATCATGACCATTGCTGTATGACAGTAGAACACAGTAGATGTTACTCCTCTTGTGAGGGGAAGGCAGCACAACTAGCTAATTAGATCTAATAATTGAATCACTAATCAAATTAAAATTTATTTAATAAACATGTACTGCTCCATTTTTATTATCAATTGTGAAAAATGCACTAGTATGGGAAGTGCCAATCAGACAGACATACTTAGCTTCACTAAAAGTCAAATGTCGCAGCAATACAGTTGTTCCAAATGTAAGTGCATCCATATCCTCAGTTCCTGTAGCATATACCTGCATTAAACATTCCTGTCAGTGTATTGATCTTTTACAAACTTTTTTTGATATTGGTATATAGAGAGATGTAGTGGTACCTTCCCCTCCAGTGGCTATTTCATTTTCATGAATCTCACATTTATTTTTTTTAACAAATTTATTGAGTAAATTGAATAATCACATTTAATCACGCATTTAACAGTTAATACATCAAATAGAGTTATTTTCGTATGAGTGGAAAACAGTACAGTGTTATAAATAATTTGAATGTCTTCATAAAAATTATGGCTATGATACAATAAAGCGGCCGATTGCTGAAAGCTCGATTAGTTCTAATCCAGTGTTAACTCTATAGGTTTTCTTAAGAGTTAACCCAGCATTAGAGCAATCAAGCTTTGAAAAACCCAGCCCAGTACTGTTTCCCACTCAAGTGAAAGCCACTCTATCATTTTCATACAACTTTGCTTACAATTATGCCTATTTTTTAAAAAAGGAAGAAAATTCTGATAAAGCACATTTTTAGTCACCTTTCCTGCCTTGACAAGCTCTGCACACTGAGCTTCAGCTTCACATGGTGCCTGATGTGCAACAATGAATAAAATGTAATTATCATATATATGAAATAAATGAATGAATAAGTAGGTGAAAGGACATATAAAAGAAAAAAAAAATGAATGATAAATGCTCAAAAACTGAATGGATGAATGAGTGAAGGAATAAATGGACAAATGGTTCTGTGAGAGAGCAAATGATGAAAAACATATAAAGAATACATGAATGCCAGCAATCATATAAACATGATAATGTGTAAATGGACAGATAAGTGGAATATGTAAAAATAAGCCTAAACTTGTAATTATCTCACCTCCACATATGGTATTCCCATCAGTTTTAATAACTTCTTGCAATCTTCGCTGTGTTCTTTTGTTACTTTAACCTGAATATAATACCAGACAAAGATGGCAAATGGTGAGACTAAGATAATATCAAAAATATATGTTTGCAAGCATGTAAAGATGTCAGAAGACATGCACAGACAAAGACCATGGAAAGTGAAGGGAGGTGGCAGTACAGTATGGGTTGGAGTAGTATAAACATTATCTAACCAAATAAAAAACATTTCAATATTTCTGGATCATTTTTTTAATAGAGCCCCCCCTCTCCTCTTTCAAAATTTCTGGATCATTATTTTAATAGAGCCCTTCCCCTCCCCTCCCCTCTTTCAAAATTTCTGGATCTGGCCCTTCATAGGCTGGCTACATTACCAGTGTGGTTGGTCCTTGTAGTGTACTAGTTAACACATGACACCAGACAAGAATACTGATGACATGAATTTTACTAGCGCCAAGAGTATATGATATTTTTTTCTCTAATTCTTTATGTAAAAAAAGCATTTGACTACATCAACATACCAGACGTCTTGAGAATTTGTCAATGTTTTCTGTTTCACCAGCTTCTTCGGCTTTCTCCAGAGCTTTCTGGGCTTCCTGTCTTCTTTCTGTTCTCTTGGCAAGCTACAATAATATATAAACACATGAGGGTAACCACAGAGTGACATATATTCAATTAATCATTTTGGAAAAAAAGGAAGGAAAGAAAAAATAACCACCCCCTCCCTAGAAAAACAAAACAACAACAACAACAAACAAACAACTAAGAAATTAACAACCAACAATACACAATAATCAATGCAAGTTGTGTGCAGTATCTCAGTTGGGATTTCCTGTGTTTCTGCACAGAGTTCCTTGGAATCACATGGAAAGTTGTATCTAGTAAAGATAGAAATAAACTATAGACTCATTGCATGTGACAAAGCAAGATTTTTGCTCTCTTGGGATCTGAAATCCATTGTTTTGTCCTCCAGGTTGACCTGCATTCCAATGAACTGCAAGGAGTCTATTGGATCCACACAAACTGATAAAAACACAACATTGTGATCCTCTGTGTACGTACTCAAGAGAAAGACAGTTGTGAAGACTATTAGATACATTGGTTTGAACACAGAATGATGCAATTATTTTGATGAGTTAATAATCTGGAAAAACTTGTGTGATATTAGGATTTCCTGACTGGTTTAATATTAAGTTAAAGTTCTTGAGTTACCTCGCCTGATTTAAGTTGTGGTGGCTTGCCATCAAAAACATATCTGAAAATTATTTAAAAAAAACTGTCAACATAAATAATCAAGTTCATTGTTGCTCAGGCTCAGACTAATATTCTAAGTCAAAACAAAGCCATTGGTATTTATATTGTTTTTGGATTAGTGCATTCCCACAGGATGTATGTAATGCAAAAGAATATATCACATACTAGTACTGAGGCTTAGTGTGAGCAATGAAGAATACGTAAATGAACTTTTCCCCTGTGATAAGAGATTCTTAGACATAGCACTTTTAAATCTGTACTTGACCATTTAAATCTGTTCTTTTAAAAAAAGGTTGTGTGACAGATATATACCAAAGCTTAGCTACTCAGAGTATGGCATTAGGATATTCTGGTCACACAATCCAGTGGATAAAAATCCAATCAAAATGGTTAAATGTTTATAATAACTGATTATAGTATTGTTGACTCACACAGGCTTGATACCATTTTCCACCATTCTAATAGTTCTATAAAACATTCCCATCAGGTGACTAAAACACAATGAAAACAATAATAGGCATTAAATTCAAATTAATCATTGTGGTTTAAGTGTTATTCACACATTAAATAGTCATTTTTAGTTGGTACATAGGACATGTATCACATGACCCTTATCCGCCTGGGCATGTGCTCTTTAAAAAAAAACTTTCAACAGCACCAGACTATGAATTTGCATGGTGGCGCTCATGCACACCCTAACAAAACTTTCAAAACAAATAAAGTCAGCTCAAGCTCTTTTTCTTATTGTTTTGATAATTTTTCAGGTTGTTTATAATTGGATCATGTTATAAAATGCTAATAGGCTAAGCTAGGTCAGGCTGTACATTAAAATATTTGGCTCTTAGTCATTTGTATCTCTCTGTGCTCGTTGTGTATGGCATAGATTACCTGGTAACTTCCCCGGATTCATTAGTCAGCTGACTACCATCACTTCTGACGGCAATTAAGAATTGATAGATACTCATGGATGCATCAATAGCTACTTTACGCCCTGTAAGAAAACATAAATTGTACAGACTTTTTCTTTTAGTTCCACAAAATGTTAATGTTGTTTATGCACCTATTTAAAAAAAAAACACTGTGAGAATGAGGAATTCCGGATTGCAAATGTCCATTACATGACTGAAAAGGTCCATGGGTAATATTTTTTGCCCAGCAGTATACCTGGGTGGGCAGACTGAGCTTGTTAGCCTGGTTTCAGCAGTCAGTCTAGGAGACAGAAAACTCTGTATCCAAACCTAGGTAGATAAAAATCCATCAGCCTTCTCAGGCATTCATCTAGGGGATCAGGCCCTCCCAACAAATGCCTAGTCTTTGTTGCGGCAAAGTCTCTTTCTTGGAGCATCAAGGCTGCAGCATCCTTTCTTTCCCAGCATCTCGACTATGTCCTGCCCTGGATCTCAGAAAGAGTGGATGCGAAGTTTTTGTCATGGTCTGTGCACCCGGTACATAATCACATGCACACGCTGCTCAATGGATAATAACTTATGTATTAAAGAAAGCCTCTACAACTAGTCTGGAGTCCATCATGCTGTATCACAGATTTAGATGGGTTGGTCACATTTGTAAAATGCCAAACTATCGCCTGCCCAAACAACTCTACTTCTGCCAACTTGCCTTTGGCATCCGCCTTGTTGGTGCACCAAAAAAATGACATAAAGACCTGTTAAAACACTCGCTTGTCATGTCCAGCATAGACCCTCCTGAATGGACCAACTTCGCATCTGACCACCTCACCTGGAAAAAAGCTATAAAGAGAGGCGTATCCTTTTTTGAGAGGAACAGGCTTGCCAATGAAGAACTTAGGCATCAAAGGCGCAAACTAAAGAAAATTCTCTAGTTAAGGCATTGAGCCTCCATACTTATTACGACTGGCAGCAAAGAAGAAGAATAGCTGCAGAAGATACATATACCATTTTATCAACCACCAGAGACCTTCAACTTGAAGAAATGATACTGATTTGAAAATTACTGCCTATTTCTTATCATTATTGGAAGCCCAAAGCATCTTTCGGGCGTGAAATCTATATCCGGAATTCCCTTATTTTCCTCTGCATCGTTTTTTTGAAATAGGTGTATTATTGTCTTATTAAATGTATTGTATTTGTGTTAACTTGAGTAAGATTACTTATTGTACGTTAAATACATCACGATTTCGTAGTCTTATCCCAGGGTATTCAATTTGTCATTGGAACTGATCAATTGCATAATTTGATAATAATTATCGTCATCTACTATTGATAAAATCACAATTTCCAATATTAACCGATCATTATTATCGATATTCATATATCATCGGTTTTATTGATTATTTACTCCGGGTTTAAAATATCTATATTTAAAGTGATCATAAGAAAGTTAACTCTATAGCTATTGATGAAAAATATCATATTTGATGTACCTGTTCAGCAAAGATACACAAACAACAGAATACTTTTACGTGAGAAAATGTGTACGAAAAACGTCCGATTGGATCGTCCGAGTTGAGTCCCCACAAACTCGAAATACTCACCAAAATAGTTCTTAATTTCATTCTCTTTCATTCCCGATGGTGCAATATCACCAAGGAGTTTTGAAAGACCGTGAATTCCCATGATTTTGTGCTTATTTACACTTCTATTCAACAAGAGAACTTTTCCCGCCAAAATATTTATTCGAGAGGTCAGCGGTGCTACTCATACCTACCTAGTACCCAGTATTTTCTGCAGATACCTGCGCAATCTCGTACCCTGAGTCCTCGTTACTTCGGCCAGCGGCTCGAAACAAGGACTCTGGCATAATCCACATTCTCGTACCCAGAGCTCTTTGCGGTTCGAACAAGTCTCCCTAAACAGCTCTGGTATCAGCCGTTTTCAGGCCGATGCTGATTGGCTAATAACCTTGCGCATGCGCCTACTTTCCCATACATTGCGTTACCAATGCTGGGACGCGATTGGTTGAATTTTTTAGATGCTCACAGCCTTTTGAAAAATATTCGCACAGCGCATAAGCTCAAAAAACTAATGATGACTGATTAGCAACGGGCTCGGTAAAAATTCATAATGGCGGATGTGGAGACGAACCAATGTGAAGGAGAAAATAGTTCATAATAGATAACATCACGACAATGTATTTCTATCCATAATACAAGAAAAAGTACTGAAACACGTAAATTACATAGAAGAAGAGTTTTATTGATGTTTACTGGCCAAATTCGACGAATTTATCTGTCCCGTATACATGGATTTATAAAGTATTTATTTTTTTAATATCTAGCTTTCTGCATGAAATGATTTGATGTTGTCTTTCACTGTGAATGCAAAAAGTACATATTTTACTCTAAAATCTTTTTGACCTGCTATTAATTCTATTATTCAGTTGCACCTAGGCCTCGAGAGTGTATTTTAAAAGTTCTTTTGAACGGAGTGTCTAAACGTCAGGCAGCCTGACAGTGTCAAAAACGTCAGGCAATCGATTTTTTTAATTGAAATAAAAGTCATTGTTTACAATGCCAAAGACTGCAGCCCAAAGAATAATTAGCAAACTATCGAGATTGGGGTGTATTTCGCAAAGAAAAATGTTACAAGGCGCGACATTGAAATTGACAAGACCGAGACATAAACTCTCAAATGTCACTTTTTATTTTGTTATCACACTTTTAAAAACCTGTACAGCAAGTGTCTTTTCATTATTATAACCATTCAAAAAACGTTAAGAATCCGTCAGCAAAACTAGCTTTGTATTGGGTTAGTTTTCGTTCTGATTTTAATAGAAATCGTCCTTGCTTTATGTTTTTCTCTAATCAGCATCGTGCATTGTAAACAAGGTGGACAAAAATTATTATGGCTTTGTTAGTATAGTTCACTGACACAGGGTTTTAAAATTACCACAAGTTTACCTAACACAATCTTCCCATCCCTTTCTCGGTGATATTATTGTTGTTACTAATGCAAGGATGCACAAATATTTCATAACAATAACTGAGTTTGAGAACAAATCCATATCATTTTTTATTACAGGGATATATCTTGATGCTCAATCATCAAAGTATACTACAGTTAACATCCCTATAGATGTATAAGAACCAGCCAGGTTTCATTTAAGCCATCTCCAACATTAATGCCTTTAGGTATTTATTTGATCTACTGAGAATGTCTGCAGCAAATAATTAAAACTTCACATAAATAGCATTTACTGCCAACATTTTACTGAGCCAAATATGAAAAAAATCATCTATTTTTTATTTTCTCTGATTTCAGATATTTTATTCTATATATCCATATGTTTACAATTCAAATATAAATAAAATAAAAGGTAGTACATGTGTATATCTATTTAGATCTAGACATACATATGCAATTGATAATAATAACTATAGCTATTATACGCGTACGTACAAGTCTGAAAAAAGAAACATATCGGTAAACAGTCTAAAATTGAGGCTGTTAACTGTAAAAATATACTTTATCAGGTGCACCCCAATCTCGATAGTTTGCTAATTATTCTTTGGGCTGCAGTCTTTGGCATTGTAAACAATGACTTTTATTTCAATTAAAAAAATCGATTGCCTGACGTTTTTGACACTGTCAGGCTGCCTGACGTTTAGACACTCCGTTCAAAAGAACTTTTAAAATACACTCTCGAGGCCTAGGTGCAACTGAATAATAGAATTAATAGCAGGTCAAAAAGATTTTAGAGTAAAATATGTACTTTTTGCATTCACAGTGAAAGACAACATCAAATCATTTCATGCAGAAAGCTATATATTAAAAAAATAAATACTTTATAAATCCATGTATACGGGACAGATAAATTCGTCGAATTTGGCCAGTAAACATCAATAAAGCTCTTCTTCTATGTAATTTACGTGTTTCAGTACTTTTTCTTGTATTATGGATAGAAATACATTGTCGTGATGTTATCTATTATGAACTATTTTCTCCTTCACATTGGTTCGTCTCCACATCCGCCATTATGAATTTTTACCGAGCCCGTTGCTAATCAGTCAGCATTAGTTTTTTGAGCTTATGCGCTGTGCGAATATTTTTCAAAAGGCTGTGAGCATCTAAAAAATTCAACCAATCGCGTCTCAGCATTGGTAACGCAATGTATGGGAAAGTAGGCGCATGCGCAAGGTTATTAGCCAATCAGCATCGGCCTGAAAACGGCTGATACCAGAGCTATTTAGGGAGACTTGTTCGAACCGCAAAGAGCTCTGGGTACGAGAATGGCATAATCCACTGAAAAGTCCAAGGTTTCTTGGACTTCCGGTTGCGCATGCGCCTTTACGGCCAATGTACAAACTGACCAATGGGGAATCGAGATTATGTCAGAGCTGATATTTAAAAGTAAAATCCGTTGTAATTCTAATGTAATCGATATCCAGCATCGATCGGCGCATCGATCAACATACGGCGATATCGTCAATGAAAATGGATTTTTCCTAGTGATATTGTGGAAGTTTTGGAACAAAATTCATAGATTGCAATGATTATTTATTGAGTAAACATAATCCGAAGGGATTTTAGGTTAATTTGTGATTTTCGACGAGCTAGAAGAGAAATTCTGTCGGCCGTTGGCAGCCGTGTGTGACGAAGGGCGAAACATTAAATAATTTCCTAACTATTGCTTCAAATTGGCTGAAATTCTCTAGGAAGGTAAAGAAAATAGCGATTCACAAGTACAGACTTAATTTTTTATCACATTTTATATATTTTCTACTGCTAAAAACGGTCACAAACATCTAGCTTGAGTTTATTTGTGTTTCCGGTTGTTTGCGCTTGCGTGGTTGTCAAAATTGAATGACCAATCAAATTTTAACAAAAATCGGATTATGTCAGAGCCCTTGTTATCCGCTGCTGGCGAGGAAAAACGCGGGCTCTGAGTATGAGATTGATACCTGCGATGTAGAAGGTGATGTCTGCGCATGTTTCAAGATTTGTGTATCCAGTCCAATCTCGTACCCTGAGTCCTCGTTACTTCGGCCAGCGCCTTGAAACAAGGACTCTGGCATAATCCACTGAAAAGTCCAAGATTTCTTGGACTTCCGGCTGCGCATGCGCCTTTACTGCCAATGTACAAACCGACCAATGGGGAGTCGAGATTATGTCAGAGCTGATATTTAAAAATAAAATCACAAGTACAGACTTAATTTTTTATCATATTTTATATATTTTCTACTGCTAAAAACGGTCACAAACATATAACTTGAGTTTATTTGTGTTTCCGGTTGTTTGCGCTTGCGTGGTTGTCCAAATTGAATGACCAATCAAATTTTAACAAAAATCGGATTATGTCAGAGCCCTTGATATCCGCTGCTGGCGAGGAGAAACGTGGGCTCTGAGTATGAGATTGAGTCAAATTATGTTTGAAAAGGGCTTTAAACAAAAAAAATCCAAACAACTGCGATATTTTCGAGCGAGAAAACGCGATAATTTTGTAACTCGACCCATTCCTCTGTTTTTTTTACTCGGGGTACCCCCCAAGGGGGCCCCGAGTTAAGGTTTCGGCTGCAGTCTATCTATGTTTGTATGTATCATTTTTTGAAAATTGCAAGTTACTGCGCATGTCAATCGTGGCCGTGGAGCCCACAGGAAGCCCAAATTTACCGGAAGTAGATATCGTTGGTTGACACAGGAACCAGATGTCATGGTCGTCAAGGAGACTACAATGACCACGCGCGATGTCACAAGACATTTCGCCGAAACTGAACTTGTTAATTTCTGCACAGTTCTGCACAAGATGTTGACGAAAACGAATGCAGATGATGACGCCGTTCGCGGTATACTCACACTAAAAGATGACAAACATCGTCATTTTCGAATCGAGTCGTTCCATGAACTCCAAAGCTCAAATGAATACAAATACTGAGACTCAAACAAACTCAAACAATGAAAGCACTAGTCTAGCTCTCTTGTTCACAGTTACAAGGACGCCATGTTGTAATCGCATAACTCAAAGACAAATTCGCTTCTTTGCTTCAATGACGCTAAGATGCAATTATACGAAAGATTTTTCAATGCCTCAAATTTACAAATCTCTCCTTGTAGGTACCCCGAGTAAGCACTCTGCGAGTGTCTAGTTTTACAATAAAATGGCGATATCTTTCTTAATATTTTGCAAACTAGCATGGTGACCTATGTTTTTTATTTGATAAAACATAGTTAATGTTTAACTATGGATAAAATTATTCCGTTACAGTATTATAACATCAAGTATATCTAAAAATTGACACAGGTCATCGGGCTTTTTGAGAAATTTCCAGAATACCTTCTGCTAATTCATGGGCGGCAGAACCGTAACAGCCGTGGGGGTGTTTGAGCACTGACGACAGTAAAGCTACCTTTTCAACACAACTCTTACTTCAGCACTTTCACAGCATATAGAGAATTTGTCTGCGCATGTCAGAAAATTTTAGCCCGCGGTCATGTTTACATTTTTTTCTACGACCGGGGAACTTTTGAGTTCCAATCGCAATCTTAGCGATCTTCAATTTAGGAAAATATAAATGGATACTTAAAGTCTATCACTTTGTAAGGTGCTGTGACTAAGTCAGGCAAATGTGGAGGTTTTTGATCTCAAAATATTTTTGAGCAAAAGTCCGCAAAAAGAAGAAGAAAAACACAAACCTACTGCATTACGGAGGACTGCTGCCAAAATAAAAGAAGTAGCAGAAAATTTTTTCCACAGATTCGACTGATTTGAATACCGAACCTGAAATTAGGTTAGAATGATCTTGATTAATCCAAATAATTGTGAAAACACAGATGAACCACCAAATTTTGTAAATTTCTGGTCAGGCTTTTGTTGATATACTTCTATCTTCACTAAATATAAACTTAAACTCAAACACGGTGAAGATTTGTCAGTCTTACTCTATGGTCAATTTTTTCGCATAAATTTGAAGAAAAGACGAGCTTAAATGTTATGCGCCGCTAAGTTTTTCCTTGGTATGCTTTCTTTAATAATCGTAGAGTAGTATTATACTTTTGGTTTTCAATAGAGTTTTGGCCAAAATCTTTGATCGGCAGTCAAAGGTGACCTATAGTGTCGTTGTGAAAGCGGCCATATTGCAGAATCTTGCAAATACCTCAGGTTTATAAACAAACAAATTATTATGCTAATGTGCCAGCAAGAACTATAGTAAGCCGTACGGAAGTAACGGCCAATCACTGTATGGTTGGAACAGAGACTTTCGTCAGCTGAAGTATCGCTTGTGTGAATTGGGATTAAAGGGGATTTAGAAGGTATTTTTCTTTCGCGTGATTATAGCGGCTTCTACCATTAACTTATACGATATGCGCAGACAAATTCTCTTTATGCTCACTTTCACTGCATTACAAAGGTGTCAGAACTGAACACACGAGGGTGTTACAAACGTTTCCCTACCGGGGAGCTAGGGGTGCCTATAGCTCTAATCTACTTGGACGTTTGATTTTTCTACCGGAGCGTGTATATGGGGCTGGAACTTCTTCCCCACCTTGTCCTGCACTCTGGGGTACATCAGATTTAGTCAGACTAGATTGTTCTTTAGTAACAGAAATTTCCCCACCGTCAGAGGAAAAGTACCTTTTCTTGTGCTGCTGACTAGAACAGGATTCAATTTCTAACTTGTGCAAACGTTGTACTGGTCTGTTGAAAAGACATCGCCTTGTTTTGACCGTGGCTGTACGAATGAGGCCATCTTTCCCTGGGTGTACTTCAACTTTGGCTAAAGGCCACCGCACACGGTGAGCAATTTGCCTCGCGTGCCATTTGCTCACTGGCTCGCGAGACAAAAAACTCACCGTGTGCGGATAAAATTCGTCATTTTTCACCGCTCGCGAGACGTCTTGACGATTTCAAACACGCTAGAAAATTTACTCAGCACCTCGCGAGCGGTGAAAAATGATGAATTTTATCAGCACAAGGTGAGTTTTTTGTCTTGCGAGCCAGTGAGGAAATGGCTCGCGAGGCAAATTGCTCACCGTGTGCGGCGGGCTTTAAGGACCATTTTACACGTGACACGTTGTCTTCTGAGATCATCACAATATCTCCCACACTAACTGGAACTTCTTCTTTTAGCCACTTGTTTCTAACATTCAGTTGACAAACGTACTCTTTAGTTCCACTATGCCACTGTTCCACTATACCACTGTTCCACTATACCACTGTTCCACTATACCACTGTTCTTCTATACCACTGTTCCACTATACCACTGTTCCACTATACCACTGTTCCACTATACCACTGTTCCACTATACCACTGTTCCACTATACCACTGTTCCACTATACCACTGTTCCACTATACCACTGTTCCACTATACCACTGTTCCACTATGCCACTGTTCCACTTTGCCACTGTTCCACTATGCCACTGACAGTGGAACAGTGTTCCACTAGCCACTGTTCCACTAAGCAACATTGCTACTATTCTACAGGGTAAACACTGATTTCATAACAATAAGTAAAAGTAAAGGTAATTCAGAAAAAAGCTTTGACAAAAGAGAAAGTAGTAATAACTAACTAATTCGTGATTGCGGTACAGGAAACGCAAACCAAAAATCGTCTAAACATCTAAACACAACATTCAATCAAGTGACCTCGGAAAATCGCTCAAAAAACAAAAAGAAGAAATCTTTGTAATTTACAAACGTCCATGTTTGGATTAAGATCAAACAAATCCAATAGTTTACTTTTTCGTTTTTGAAAGAAGTCAAATTTTATTGCATACATTTCCTTACAAATTAACTGTCGATGAATTAAGGTAGTTCGGGACCCTTGCTACTGCGCATCCTGCTCGCGCATGTGAAATCAAATAAAATTTCTCGTGCGATTAAAACGAATTTTTTTGTTAGAGCCAAAATATGGTCATTCTTGAACTTTTTGTTGAAAAATAATATCATAGCATTGCATACGGGCCTCAAAAGCAACTAGTGCTCATTCCCGCGCGTCCAAGACATTGAAATTATCTTATTTTCCGCGCGTTTTTTGCTTATAGCTCAAAAATTAGCACGGTGACACCCAATTATTTTTCAATTTTTATATTTGTCATAAACCCAGCTTTAAAATTTTGAAATAAAAATTATATGGTCTTCGAGACTAAAACATGGTAATTTTGACTTTTTTGTGGTAAAGTGTACAAAAAATTAATGAACCTCTTCATTTAAATCTCCGTAAAATATCTCAGTCGATGTCTTTTCCAACGAGTAAATTCATGAGAACTATAGCGAAGGGGGCATTTTGTCAGACTCTTATAGCAGATTTGTGAAAAACTTTCAAATTTGTTCGCAAGAATATTATTTTCAACAAATATGATGTTACTTCTTTTAGTTGAAATGGGGCAAAAATGGGCCTATTACCACCCCCACACTTCCAAAACAAGCACGGTGACCCCTATTTTTTATTTCATTTCTGTTTTTTATATGTGTCAGTCCTTGTTCAGAAAAAGTTTTAGAAAATTCTATCGGCGGGAAGTGTGGATCCCGAACTACCTTAAACACAGTTTATAATAGACAACTGTTGCGTTTTGGTTTTACAATAAAGTGTTGAAATCTTGAAAATTTGTTTATCTTCATTCTACTTTTGCTATTGTCATGCTTCTTTCAATTAGAGCCATATGGTTATATACTCAGTTAGATTTGAATACTGCTCGCAGCAATCCCGATAAGTAAATATCATCGCTAAACGTCGCCATAATATTCTAATAAACGTATGCAGTCTTGTTCAAGCAAGTATTTGTACGATTATTTATATCAATTTAACTAAAAGTAGTGTTCAATGAATAAAAACAAATGCAATTCATAAGACAACTGTTGCGTTTTGGTTTTACAAAAACAAGACCTAGCTTGGCATGTTGACTTTTGTACTCGCGACTTTATGGACCGGAAGTTTACAAACCGGAAGTTTACGATATGTATATATCAGATGAATGTGAAGCCACACGACAGGTTTAACTCGTGGAATTTGCTTCGCAAATTTCCACAAGTTAAAAAGCTTTCAACTGAAAGATCATGTTTTGACTCTTTGAAGTGCCTGCTATTCTCTTCCGTAGGCTACTCCTTTCTTTATTTCGGCTTTCTATGGCATTTTTGTGCCGTTTGGGTTTGCTGTCCCACCGTCTTTTTTAGACTAGTGTCCAGTAGCTCTCAGTCAGTTTTGCTTGATACAGGGAACCTAAAGAAGATGCATGCGGAGGTCCAATTGTTGGTGACGCGCTCCCGAGCTTCACAAGAAAGCACTGCCGTTATCTGACAACAAACTAGTTTGTGATATTAATCCTCCATATGTGGCTAAATAAAATATTTAGGCGATGTTAAAACCGAGACTTCACTGCGCTGGCCAGCGGTCTCCCCACCTTTGCGCACGCTCGCCTCGTGGTACTGGCAGTGTTTGCAGCTTTGCAAGGCAGTGAAAATATGTATTTAAGAAAATATGATTTGGTCGATTCCGAGTACATCGACAGATGGGAGGAAGAAATCAACTCTCTTCATTTAGAAATTGACGATCTTAGTCCATTTGATGAATTTAAAATGCCGCTAATAGATTACCTTGTTGATATTAATGTCGTCGAAGTTCTGTCAAGTGATTCCGAGTACAGCGACAGATGGGAGGAAGAAATCAACTCTCTTCATTTAGAAATTGACGATCTTGGTCCATTTGAAAATATGTATTTAAGGAAATATGATTTGGTCGATTCGGAGTACATCGACAGATGGGAGGAAGAAATCAACTCTCTTCATTTAGAAATTGACGATCTTAATCCATTGGATCTGGATTACCTTGTTGATATTAATGCCGTCGAAGTTCTGTCAAGTGATGCACAAATCCATGGTTCACATTTTGAAGCCTTCATATTCGATCCTTTCGACGATGACTACTTACCAGAGCTTGACGTGGATTTATCCGATGCTTTAAAGGAACGTTTTCGTTTACTGATCATTGCCAAGACGTACATGAATGGGGGCAAATGCTACATTGGATTGCACATGGAGAGCAGGCATCTTTTTCGACCCATCATGACGACATCTGAAGGACGCTGCTGCCTCCTTGATCCCATAAACCTAGAGACAGGAAATGTTTATGAATTTGGCATAATTTGTCGACATCCTGACGAGATTCCATATCCTCACAGAAACAATGATGTTCTTGTAGATCCCATGGCTCCTTTACCGTGTGACAATTTCGATTTCAATATATTTGAAGAGTTGCTACCGATGGCTGCTGAATCCATAGATACAGTATTTCAACCGGGTCAGATTCTCGACAGAAAGTATATATTGGAAAATGTTAACTGTCCTTCCACAGGTGTCTATAAATGCAAGGGACGTGATTTGAATGTCTATTCAAAAAGAAATATAAAAGGCGTTCTGAAGAAAAGACTTCGGATAACAAAAAACAATGATTTTCCAATTACAGCTGTGGACTTTCCTACCAAGTTCAGTAATGATGAAAATGTGTTGGTTGTGCTAGGATTGGCAAGACCATATGATCGTAATTTTCCTGATGGAAGACGATGCTACATACTAGTTATTGGTATAGTCACACCAAACACCTACAATCTTGGACATAAATAGTTGAAATTTCAAAATTTGCACAGTTTCATGGGCGCATATGCAATTTTCAGTTATGCACAACATAATTTTTTGATCAAAATTGAATCTTTACATTTGTTTTAATTGAGCATTGATTATGTTTAGACAATTATAATGTATATAATAAAACTACTACACAGCCTAAGGTTTCAGCCAATAACACTCACAATGACATTGATAATTACTCGTGCCCAGGCCCTTAGGCCGAGGGCACGAGTATTAATCTGCAGACAGTTTTTTTTTCGCTGTTAGAAATTTTGTCAAGTTCAGACATGTTCCATCAGGTCTGACCGAATTATATTAACTTACAAAGAAAGAAATTCTAATGCGCCAGCGCCAGGACTCGAACCTGTGCCCTTAGCATCATTGTTACTTCGTCTTAACCGACTTTGCCATCGTGCCAAATACATTGTTAACAAAACCCATTAGGCTATATATACGTAGTTGGGTTCAAGTCTCCGAACAGCCAATCTTTTTTTTTTTTTTTTCACTTTTTTTTATTCTCAAGTAATCTTTCTTTTGCAATTTTATCAGTTATTTTTTAATAAAGAATTTTTTAAATAATTAAAACGAATGCTTCCATGTCGCATCAAAACAGCTAAAAAAATAATTAAAACGAATGCTTCCATGTCGCATCAAAACAGCTAAATAAAACTTAATTTAAGGAAAAACAATTCGTGGAATTGTTAAGAAGAATTATTAGAAGTGAACAAGATCAAAAAGTAGCAAGAAATTCATTGCGAAAGTGAGAATTTTCGAGCTTGTAGACGTATACATATCGAAGTTCGCTCACTCAAGTTGAAGAACGATTGTTTAGCGATGTGTATTAACAAAAGCGAAAAAAGACAAATATTTCAAAAGGACCTTTTGGTATCTTACCCAAAGGAGATTATTTGGTCACTTTTCAAGTCTAAAAGGATCTCTTTTTTGGCTGAACTTTGCGAAATTGAGAGAAACATAACAAAGGGCAAACAACGAATAATGTTCACTCGCTATGGCCCACGCTTCAACTGATTGGAAAATCTGCTGAATTTTGAAAGAAAAAGAAAAAAAATTTGCAGTATTTTTTCGTGAAAAATTGAAGTAAAGTACAATTTATTGAAATCTTGTTTATTGAGCTTTTATGCTGATGTAGTTTTTGTGTAATTCTTGTTGATTTGGGAGTATTTTTTGCCGTTAAAGAAGAGGTGGTATGGATGATAGTTTCCTGCCTTCTAGTTGCTGCGAGCGAAGCGAGTAGATTGCTTGGGCTGCCTGTGGTATTATAAGAGCTTAAAGGCAAGTTCGAGATGTCGCAAAGAAACCGTATTGCATATTTTGTGTCGTTTTGTTTCTTGTTTTTTGTTTTGTTTTGTTTTCGGTTTTTAAGAACCTCCGTTCTTGGGCACGAGTAAACCCTGAATTCAGGGTCTAGTTACAGATATGCTGCAGCTTTTCTTTGGGTGTGTGCTTGAGTGCACATGCAAAAATGATGCACAACTTGTATGCAAGATCTAAAATAGTTGGGATAGTATGTGCACTAAGATTGGTGAAAACCACTGGATGCTTGATGAGCAGAGATCTGCTTGATGGGAGTATCAAAGCACGCTCTCGTCATTAGCGTGCACAAACAATACAACTGCCAGTTTTATATATTCTATTGTGTGTGTTTGTTATACAGTTTGATTAAAACATTAAGTCATTTTGTCATTTTATAAAAGAAATAAAAAACAAAAAAAATTTTTGTGTGTTTGATACTCTGATAAAAAGATCTGGGATATCTAGAGAAGACTTGAGAAGCTGGAATGGTGAATTGTCCCAACTAGACAAAATAACACTTCTAGCCAAAAGAACCTTACATAACCTCAACCATTACGTGATGTTTTAACTCTGATTCCAGCTGATATTAAAACAGATTAGTTATTGTTAGACTAGCCCATGAATCAGATTAATTTGATGACAGTCTCTTAACTCTAATGAATTCTTACAATTTAACATATTTCATATCATGACAATGATAACATTTATCGCTGATAAATTATTAAAGAATCCAATACAAAGAAATATCTTGAACAAAATTCTGCAGGAACATGATAGATGATACATGATGATAGAAAATAAACTAAAGTGGAATGGATTCACTAGAAGTGGTTTCATCTTAACGTAACATTTGAAAACTATTATTATATTCATAATAGAGTGGAATCTTCTATCAGAGTTTTTCTTCTTTTCTTTAGTGTAATAAAGCCAGTTAAGTTACTAATTTTTACATATCAATTTCTTCCTCCTCTTAATGCCAGTACAAGATGTAGAACAGAACCTCCTTGGATTTTATAGTCAGCAGCAGTTTTTTCATCATTCCTAAAAAGACAACAACAAAGTAAAATAATTTTACTTTATAATTATTATAGAAGTGGAGATCATCAAGCTTGGAGACAATGTTGTATCATAAACTGTGAATCCTGAATTGAATATTATGCTAATCATATTTCCCTAAAAAGTAAATAGAATGATCTTCATTTCCCAACGGTATAGGGGACCCTATTTCATACCATGAGGGACTTAGAACTGTGGTAGTTTTTTCTTTATGTGTTGATCAACGAAAGAGTCGTAATAATAATTTTGTTGGCTCAACACTAAACTTTGCAATGTTGCAAAGCTTGATATGATTAGATTATGGAAGTTGGCAATGTCTTCTTTAACTGCTGCAGATGAACATACCCAATATGCATAGACAATTGTTTTACTATTGTAAAAAATTGAAAATCCAATAGTCCTGTCCTACTTACATTTGCTTTCCACTAAATATAAGCCTAGGTAAACAATAAATATAAATTAATGAAGCAACAAACAAGAATAAAAAGCAATCATAGGAGTGGATCCAACATTGTTTCCAGGATGGGTTACATCATCTTCAGGGGGGTAGGGGTGTACAGTACCCAGTAAATGAGAAATATTGAGGTTTTTTTGGAAAAAAATATTTGATAAAACAAGGATCCGCCACTGAACTAAAATTGAAGAGGCTGTGACTTCACCTTTGTTGTGGTGGTGGGATTCCTTCTTTTTCTTCAACGCGTTCTTTGATTCTTTCAACCTTTTGGAAATAATAATAAGATTCATTGATTTAAATATTTGATATTTGCAAGAAAACATCCTAATGGTTGTGTCAATTTGCTGTCTTTGCTCATAACAGTTTTTGTACAAATCAATCAATCAATTGATACTGGCAAATGTAGAGGTAAAAACTAGTAAAAAATACTAGCAAGGACTGCGTCAGTGTTTCTAAAGAAACAGTTGTAAACATAACAATAAGTTGTACACCGTAGAGTGATTCGAGAAAACTGATGTTTCGGACGTTAGTCCTTCGTCGGAGTAATACTGGATTGAGACAAGTTTGGTGTTTTAACAATTGACAATTGTTAAACTTGCAGTGTAAATCAATGTGCAAGAGAGTTTAAATTGAGGCAATGTTAAAAAGAACGAATCAACAAGTTTAACCAAGTTTAACAAGTTCCTGTACTGAAAGAATGCACTTTTAAACTGTCAAAACACAACATTGAACTTGTCTGACAATCCAGTAAAATTCGGCTAGCAGCCAGCTCAACTTACAATAACAGTTGTTTGAACTATAAGTACAATATTTGCATGCAAACTTAGTTTGTTGAAGACTTTTAAGCAACAGCAAATTTTCATTTATTTGCAAGCTCTTTACAAAAAGAAGTACAAATTATATATTGCTGTGGGAACAATCACAGACTTTTATCAAGTCCCATCTTTGAAACTTTGTGAGTTGCAACCTGTCTACCATCGTTCTAGTTGATGCCATTTGCTATTAATATCAAATTAAATATAGTTTCATTATCGATGACTCGTCAATCTCATTGATTTGATTGTGTTTAGCACATTTTGATAAAATTTTCAAACTCTATTCTACAGATTAAACCTATGTTAGAAATATACAAAGTAGCAATAATCACACTTACTTTATCTGTTGGTTCAATATCGATTTCAATCTGTGGATGGAAAATATACATTTTAGCCCATTGCTGAGAAATTGTACAAACATTTAAGCCATAAATTAAACCAATGCCTACCTCCTTGCCTGTCAATGTCTTGAAAGGTGATTTGAAAAGCAAAGAAAATTGCAAATTATTAGCAAGAAAAACATAAAATAAATCACATTTTAATATACAATTGCTTAAAACATGATCAAAACTTACTTTTACTTTAATCAACATGTTTAAAATGATAATTTAGACTGCAAAATTCCAACAAATTTGTCAACCTTTTTGGATAGCTTTTTATCAGATTTTTGAAAAGTGCTAGAGACTGGTACTAGTTTGGCTGACCGCTGCTTGGATAGATTGCGGGAGCTCCTTTCATCCTACCCCTCTTTGTTCCAGAAGCCATTTTGGAGAGATTGTGAGTCAACCACAATCTGAAATCCATTTCCATCCTGTTCGAATAAATTCATATTCGAACTAACGACCATGTTTCGGCTACTGGACACAATCCTTTTCCTGACCCTTCTGGTTTTACCCTCAACACTCCTTCTCTGTGGAAATGGTAAGCCATTTATTTCGTCAAACTTTTTTTGGAGTAATACAATAGCTGTTTTCGATAAGGATGATACTCGTCGTATTTTTCCTATTAATTCTATGTCCGATGATGTTTCAGGCATTTGGACTGACGATTCGTACTGTGTGAGACTTTGTTTGGTCATTCTTGTTCAGGAATTACTATTTTAAAGGGCGTTTTGCCTTCTTATTTAGTGATTTTCTGTTCAAGTCTCGACCATGGTTCTTTACTCTCGAGTATTGAACAACATTGAATCACCAGTATTGTAACGTTGATTATATTGTAATCACAATCTGAGGACATAGAAATAGACCTATATTAAATACTTTATATCCTTTATTAGTTCCCGCTGTAGTTTTATCGCTAGTGTAATTATTTACCGATAGCCGGCTTGTTTTGTCTTGTGCGCGTACGTGGCATTTGACCATTCGTTCTGTGAATTTTGCAGTAGCCTTTGCTCAAGAAGACGAAACCGAAGACGAACCTGAACCTGCTCAAGCAACTGCTGATGATACTGAAACTCCTTCTGATGACGAAGATTCTAAGGTAGCTACAAAAACTTGAACAATAATAGTATTCAATTTGAATATGGCCGAGTCACGTAAGGTCCGGTATGGTTAGATACCTGTGTGTAACGCAAACCGTTACATGCAAAATACAAAAATCTTTATTTTCTTACCTCTGAGTGGTTTACTCAAATATTTATTTTTTCAAGGTTTTATGTGGATTTGAAAGGCAAATAAATAAATAAATAATTTAGCTAAATCCATTATTGGGGTAAATTAAGGACTGTAGTTTGTTTTTGGAATGATATTGTAATCATATAATTTGGTTGATTGTTTTCCTAGAGTGACGAGGAAGAGTCAACTAAGGATTCTGCAGAAGACAGTACGCAAAAAGAAGCCGTGGTAGGTTTTTCTGTTATGAGCACAATTCTGTTATTTAAATTGTTGGTTGAAAAACATGACTAGACTTGAAAATATCCTGATGTACAGTAAAATCATGGGCACTTAACGACTTTGGGGAATAACAACTGCAAGTACACTTTTGACATGCTTATGAAATGATGCTTTGTTAAAAATTGACTGGTGTAACAACCAAGGGTGAACTCATTATGACATTTTTAAATGGCTGTGTGGAGTAACACATGATAATATGCTTCATAAAGTGACATGTATTATAAAAAGATATGCAATGTATGCAAGTATCCACGAGGGAAATGATGCAAATTGCAACTAGCATATTATGTTGTTACCTTAAAATGCAGTAATTTCTGTTTACTTTCCATGTTCCAATTCAAAATACATGCTCAGAAAATGTCAGTTGCTCAATGAATAATATTTGGAATTATGTATAATGGATATTTTTTTGCTTTTACTTTAAACATGAAACCACTTACAGTTCAGATGTAAGCATTAGACAACTAGAATTTGGCATTATAAAAACTTGTTTTAAGTTGCTACAAGTATATACATGTTTGCCAGTACTTTCATTACTCTGGCTGTAGTTCTTTTTTATTTTTTACCTAATAAATCAACTGATGTGCAACAGAATGAAAAAGCTGTTGTTGTTTACAGTGATACATATTCTATAACCCAATTTGTTTCTTATTTTACAGAAAGGAGATGATGACGAAGAGAAAGAAGATCAACTCAAGTCATCTCCAGATGCAGACTCAGTCATCCTGTTTAAAAAGAAGGACCAGCGTAAGTTCTTAGTTACATAATGTATAATGATTTGAAAATATCTTATAATACATTTAAGAATTCACTTTTGAAGCAGCAACAAGTCCCGAGGTGTTTTGTCTCTATAAATGAAAACATCTGTGCTTCATAGGCCACTGGTGACATTAGTGAAAGCCAGATGAAGTCTTAATACTTTTTGAGTATAAAAAAGTATCAAAATGCACAAGCCTCATAATGTGACTATGGAGTTCCAAGCAAAAACTAAAAATTGTCTAAAAGAAAAATAATCTGTGAACTCAAGTAATTGCTAATAAGTTTGGGATGTTGTACAATATTGCAGAATTCCTTGCCGGTGTGATTATAAAATGTTTAGTCAGCTTTGGCAATAATGGAAGAAATGACTTTACTATTGAAATGATGGAAGCATCTCTGAGGTAATTATTACATGTATCTTAACCTTTTTCATGTGACACAAGTTTTTACACACACTAAATGCTGTTACAATTTCAGTAATTAAAACAAATTCAAAAGCAAGAGACTTTATTTGCATGTCAGTAACTTTTAACATCTCAACTGGTAACCCAGAGGCCAGGTTCCTCTGTTTACTTGCCCTTTCTCTGATAGCGTACCCTTAATGTCTTGTACGAGCTACAATTTTCAATGGACAGAAAGCTGTGGTAACAAGGATGGCAATTTACTAGAATTCAAACTGTGAATACCATACCTGTAACGTCTTTGCTCCTATAGAAGCACCACTGAACTAATTATTCCAACAACAAACAATACTAAAGAGATAATACAATAATTGTAATGATTATTTTGCAGATATCCACAAGATTATAGCTATTACATCCAAAATGTAAGGATTGTTTATTTTTATAATTTGAGTGTTTTTGTACCATAAATTCAAGTTTGACATGTATTACCCATAAAGTGTTAATGTTCTACCTATGGTTTACTGCAAATTAATCAAATATACTTTACCAAAGTGATGAATTAATAATTTACAATGGTGCCACTGAGCTCATAGAGATATGGAAATTATAACAGTGTTGATAAATATAATAATATTTGTTTATTAATTTATTGTTATTGTTGTTTTCAGTTCACAGCCTTCCAGTACAATACAATAGTGAAGCCTGGTGAACAGGTAAACATTCACTTTTGGAATACTAATAAATTAGTTGAAATAATCCATTTCCCTTATAGAAGCTATTCACTTTTACCAACAGTAGCTGTGTTGTATTTATTACATATTTGTTAATATTTTGTAGGCCAACTTTGAGTATGCCTTCCAACCTCATGAATCATTTGGTGGACGACCATTTGGCCTTTCAATTAATCTCCTCTACAAAGATTCTGTAAGTTTTTCAATAAGCAATATAATGATGTATTGCATTATTTAGTGTCACTGTCTTGTCCAATGATTTTAACTGATACTGTTACTCTATAACTGACATGTCATTGATGAGCAACATTCGCCATTATGAGGACAAGTGAAAGATTGTTTTCAGGATATTTAAAGTCAAATTTGAAAAAAATTGACGTTCATAGCCACAGTAACGGTCTTTGCAGGGGTTTCAATAATAGGTGGCTACCAGCAGTATAGTGCCACCTATTTTCCTTTTTACCACCGGTTATTTTGTGTCTTACTTAATCAATATGGCTCCAACCCACCTATAAAATGTTTGGGACACAGGCGCCTACTTCAATTATTCAGAAGCGAATTTAAAAAGATAATGAAACCCCTGCTTTGTCAAGATTGCTCTCACAATTATGGCTACATTTCCTCTACATCATTCGAAGTGCAGTATTAATGCCTCTTTGTTAAGATTTTATATGCATGACTATTTCATTCATAGGAATGCACTTCTATAGTAATAGAGTTGATTTTGAACAATCTGGAGACCAAACCATACCGTTCCACACTGCAAATTCTGACCAAATAAGGGAATTGTCTTTCTTAGCTGTATCAGAACTGGAAATTGACTTCAATGATCATGCTTGTTGTTTATGATGTAGGATGGCAAGCCATACCGTGATGCAGTCTTTAATGAAACTGTTCAGATTGTTGAAAATGATGTTGGCATGGATGGTGAAACGTGAGTAATGCTAAACTTGCTGTCAATGACTTGATGACTTTATTATCACCTATTGAAATAATGTTGTTGGAGTGAATGCCTGTCCAATAAACTGATGGCTCCCCTGATAAATAAAGTATCATATTTAAAGAAACAATGTGAAATGATAATTGTGATTTATATTTGAGTATTGTGTGAGATAAATGTAAAAAAATGTGTCAGTATTTGGAGTTGGGATGCGATCTATTTCCGTCACTGTGATGTGTATGTGCTGAAAGGTTTTTGTTTTCAGGTTTTTCCTGTATCTATTTGTTGTTGCTGTTGGTGCTTTATTAGTGATGGGAGCATATTATAGTCTCACTTCAATTAAGGTAAACATCTGCCACATCCATTCAACTGTTTAGATCTATCACCAAGCAGTACTTTTTATGCTGCACAAGTGAGACCACAATAATGAGTCACTTTCAAAAGACAATACTCCTTTTGTTTCTCTGTTAGTGTGAGCATAAATTACATTACACAGGAGATAACCCAGACAAAGCTGCTTCATCTAGAATTTGAAAACTGCTTTCAAAAAAGCAAAGACTACACCCTTTGCTTTTGTTTTTGTAAATGCCTTTTTTTGAGTAGTTACTGTTGCCATTAATAGAAAGGATCTATAATTATCATTGAGTTTTTTGCACCATAATGAACACTATTTGATGCAAACCTTCATAGCAACCTGTCAACTTATTCTACAAGCAAATATTTGATATCATACTGAATTTGTGTGACTTTTTATGAATAAATAAAGCGCCATGCTCATTTGCACCACACATTGCATCCATGCATTTCATTGTAATGAGCAATTTTTCCTAAAAACTTTACTCTATTAATGTCATTGTTTACAAGAAAGTTATTAACAGTTAATATTTTTCACTGTTTAGAGCGTTAAATCAACATTCAAACAGCCAATAGTAGAAAGAGGCACAGTTCAAGATGAAGATATTGACTATGAATGGTTACCCAAGGCAACAACTACTGGATTTGGTGAGAAATTGCTACACAATATTAACAAAAGTCACAATGTGTTCACATTTTTTCCATGTCTACCTACCAGACTGTACGTTGAACTACAGTTTAAACAGTAATAGCAACACTGACAAACTGTTGAATAAAATATTCACTAATGATGGTTAAAGCATTGCCGAAACATGTTCAAACTACAGTAAAAGCTGTTGTGCTTAGATCCAAACTAATAGCAGTGGCAATAGACCCCTTGCAGTTTGTCAGAATGCAGTTCAACCCAATAATGGTCAAAACAATAAATTTCAGATGCAGTTCAACCCAGAGGACAAAACAATGGATTTCAGCTCCCAAGAGAGCAAAAGTCTTGTTTTGTTCTCTAGATAGGGCTGCTTTGATGTCACATAGCAGTCTTTCTAGTTCTGTGACCCAAAGACAATCAATAATAGATTAACCCTAACAAATATACAATGTTCATTTCAATCTCATGTTCTTTATTGTTGTTGTACAGCTAAAAACTCACCAAGACGTTCACCTAGAAATAGAAGACAGAAACGTAACACAGGATCCGATGAATAGATCTACAAATTTTCATGTAGCTAATCTTTTATTATTGCTAGAAAAACTCATTTGAATTCCAACACACACCATATCATGGTTTACAATCAACTGCACTCACTACATTACACTACATAACATTACAATACATTATAAAATGTCCTGCCGAGCAGATATTGTGAATTTTTGTTGTTTGTAATGACTTCATTGTCATAATGGTGTAAATGAGTGGTGTTGGATACTATTTGATAAATAATACACATTAAACTTTGTCAAATAGAATCCATTTATGACTATTGTAATAAAAATAACTTATACAAAGTGGGTGTTATTCTGTGTTGTTAAAGTGATTATAACCCTTTGAATGAAATTTATGTAGTTAATTCTACTCACTGTCAGCTTTCGAATGAGGTTTATCTTGAGGGTATTCGATAAAATACGACCAAGTTATTCAATGCGAAAGTTGGCAATTTTTTTTAATTTTTACATGGTCGTCTGAATGATGGAAATGATGTTCAGGCAGGTACCTAACATGCGCATTGTGCGATATCTGGTTTACTTTTCTTCGGGTTTTCATATAATTATATAATGCCCTCTGGTCTATCACATGTTTTATAGAGGCAATTTTCCAGGTAACAGAATTTGGACAAATTTTGGCAGAGAAAGAAAATCCCTTCAAATTCTTTCATCATTGTCTCATTTACTAACCCCAAAATTTGCCAATCGCAAACCATCTTCAGACCATCTATAACCTGTGAAAACTTTGAAATTTATCCTCAGAGTTTTTAATTCTGACTGGTTTACTCGAGCTCTGTCTGTGGATCTTTTGTGATTGGTCAGTTTTGTTGAGGTGGGCACTGCAGGAGCCATTTGGTTATTCTGCACTGTAGTTTTGTCTGTAAGACTTTAGAATTAACATGCCTCACTCAACAACCGTTATGCATTTCAATAAATTTCGATGAGAGTTTTGAAAAATACTATTAAAATCGGGCTCCCTGTGCTCCTTAGCTCACGAACTTTGAACAGTGACGTCATATTAAAATTACGCATGCGTAGATGATCGAACAAATCGTAAACAACATTACATCATCATTTGAACAACAACAAACCAACGTCGCAGACTTGTACCGATGAAATCTTAACAAGAAATTCCAAAAGCTGCTTTAATCATGATTGACGGGGAAGGAGAAGGAAGCGTTCAGGTTGAAGACACGACTGGGAAGGAAAATATCGAGCCGCCCACGAAAAAAACTAAGACAGAACCGAAAAATGTAGATTTGGAAACGAGATTGAACGACATACTCAGTTGCAATGTTTGTTTGGCATTGCCTTGCAAGGCGATCTTTCAGGTGAGTTCAAATAGAAAGGCTATTAAAAACTACTGAAAATTGTGGTCGTTTCTCTCCCAAGTTTCACGTAAAAATGTAGCTTCGATGGAACTTGAATGAAATGATAAATCGTGTATCATGTATACTAGTGTAGTGGCAAAGAGGGAGTAGCCGTCGCCATACTTGTTTCGAGGTCAAAAACATCCTTTTGGTATTTGTGGGCAACTCAAAATTCACGTGATATAATGTCAAACTTCCTTTCACGACCTTTCACTTGTTTTTGCATGAACACCAAAATGCACTTCAACTGATATTTTCTTGTCGAAATACTTTATATAGAGGCAAAGACGCGCGATGTGAAAATGTGTTCTCGAATTACGGCGAACTATCGCCTTCCAAAATACTTCTTTCTTTCGAATTTACATTTTTTACTTGAAAAAAAAACCCGAATCTGCTTTTTGAGATGTTAATTTTCCCTCAATTCCTGGCCTTGTTTCAAATGTTTTGGCATCTCTTTATTTTTACGAATGTAAACAATTACATTTGAATCGTGTTTCGTAGGTTTGTCGCCGAGAAGAAGCTGCGAGTTTTTGTCCAGCATTTTAGCTATTCAAACGATGCTTGTTATTTCAATTTGCCGTTTTTTGTCTCATCTATTTTTAAAAGTTGTGGTTGAATACCAGCTGAACTTGTAGAATATTTCACATTAGAAAATAGACCACCTTCGTATTACGAACAAACACAAAACAAACAGCTCGAAAAATAATCATAATATTTTTACAATGGTGTACAGTCTCTTGGGAACGGTCTTTCAATTATTAAACTGACATATATGTAAATGGTGATCTCAACATTTACATAAATTGTTCACTTGGTTGGAGTATCTGTTCATCTCTCCTCTTACAGACGATATTTTTTATAAGTATTGAATTTTAATATTTATGGCTATTTTTTATGCAATATTTGTTAAAATAAAATATTAATAATCTAAAGAATGTTTTGGAAACCCACTGTTTTATGTCATTGTTCGGTTTTGAGATTGAAGTAGTCTTGACGGTGCACAGGTTTTTATTCATGCTCATCTGAAATCGTGAAATAAGATCTTATGGTAAGATTTGTTCGAATTGTTAAATTATTAAGCATTTCGAGCCAGCAGGCAAAAGAACAATTTCAGTTTGTTCACTCAGCCTTATCCAACAGGGGTAAAAGAATAGTGAAACAAAAGATTATGTATGGTCACACTCGAGAAAGTACACAACCTGAATTAACAAAAGAGTTTCCAAACCATATTGCTGTACCAACTATGATTACAAGCATGAATATCACCATTGATTATCAATATTTATGATTTTATTGTAGTGTCCTAATGGGCATTTGATGTGTTCAAGCTGCTTTACCCACCTCCTTGCTGATGCACGGTTGAAAGATGAGCAGGCGACTTGTCCTAATTGCAGGACTGAAATCAGTCGTAATAATTGCTCTCGCAACCTTGCTGTGGAGAAAGCAGTGTCAGAGTTGCCGACACAATGTCAGTTTTGCAATGAGCAATATCCTAGGCTGTTTATTAATGCACACGAAAAAGACGATTGCATTGACAGGTAAGTGTCTTGTCTTGTTTTCATGGTGAATTTTATTCTTGCTTTGGTTTTATACTTGTTTTATGTTGTTGAATAAAATGTCCATTTCTATACATGTCTCAGTGTCATTGATTTTACATCATTCTGTAGTTAGGCTATTACCGGTAGTACCATGTGCCTTAAATGGTGATATTTTTATTAAATAAATTGGAGCTGATTTTAGTGTTTTGGATACACAAATTAGCATGACATGTATTTATGTGTAGCTTTAGTAAGAAAATAAGATCAATAAAAGATATACAATAATGACTTATGTAGTTGTTTCCCTATATTTTACATCCTCATGCATAAATTGTCATTGACAAATGATAAAATATCATGAAAGCACATCTTGCATTAATATATTTGGTAGTTATATAAGCATAGTTATGAAGTAGTTATGATAATTATTTAGATTTGAACAACATGTAAATGCATGAGAATATCTTCATCTAGATAGAGTAGACAGATTAGAACTTTGGATGTATTTTATGAGGAATGAGGAATTTTGAATAAAAACTCTGATTGGAAATAAAATATGTTGTATTCTTTTAGCTTGAGAGAGAATGAAAGGTTTGAACCCAGATGTAACAAATGTGATAGTTGTGAGAATACAATGGTGATCATGTTTGTACAACAAAATCACACTCTTACTGAAATGTCAAATTTTATAACTAGTTTTTTTTTAATGCCTCAATAAGTCAGACAACTGAATTAAGACAAAAAGTTTAAAATTAATACTACCTTGTCTTTTTGAATTTTCACTTGGTTTTGCATACTTGAGAGAAAAAAAGTCAAAAATATGATTGCTTAGTGGGTCCAATACAGGAGTTGATTCAGAGGGGTTTTTCCGGATTGCATAAAGGCTTGCATACACAGTGAGCAAACTATAAGTGATATTAAAATTTATCTTACTGCTTTGAAAGTCAAAATACTCTTTGTGCTTAAAATCATCACTGTGACTTAAGAGATGAGAAAGATTTCTTCACCTACACTGCATTTTTTACTTACAACACAAGTGCACTAATAAAACAATTTGCTCAGTGTGTATGGCAGCTTGAATCTTTCTAATCTCATGCTGCTAGGTTATTTTCCTCCAGTGGCCAAAAAAGCAGCATTTCATACCCTTTGCTAGTGAAACCTCTGTCAGTGAGTCTCAGTAACATATACCCTTTATAAATACACCGGTTTACTCCTTCTCCTGGGCTCTGGTGTGAAATTTCATAGATCTTTCTGGATAAAGCCCAAATTATTGATGCGCATTGAAACTTTGAGCGAGATTTGTTTCTATTTTACAACATGCCATTTTTTTTTTTTGGTTTCATCTTTCCTGGACTGTCAATCAATTTCAGGGACAGAGTTTATTTCAAATTGGCCAACCAAAAATGTTAGAGTAAGCCTAATGCCCTTTGAAATTGATTGAAGTTCCAGACCAGAAATGAGCATTCTTATCAAACGACGTTTTGAATTATTGGCAGGTTGTAATACAGTAATTTTGACTGCAATTAACATTGAATTTTCCTTCTTTCCCACTTATTCTTTGCAATTTAGAGAACATTCCTCCCCAACTTCACCATTATCTTGTATTACTTCCTCCTATCAAATACAAGACAAGATCCCTACAAAAAAATTCAAGTAGAGAAACCAGTGACGGCAAAGAGAGAGTGACCAAGAGAATTTCTTTATGTTCCCAGCATACATGCACCTGTAATGTTCAACGCATAGTCAGTGGCAGATCTAGGGGAGGGGTGCAGGGGGTGCACACCCCATTTTGGAAGGAGTCCTTCTTTTATCAAATATTTTTTTCCAAAATAACCTCAGTATTTCATGTTTACTGGGTAGTGCACCCCTCCTGAAGATGATGCACCCCCTCCTGGAAACAATCCTGGATCCGACCCTGATAGTGATGGCCTTAAAGACTCAGATTGGCCTTGGTTACCTGTAAATTTTTATAGTTTCTAACTGGATAAAGCAACCCCAGTGAAACTCTCCCTCATTATATTGTATAATATCACATAATCTATGGACAAGAGTACAAGAACCTTGACAGTGATGTTGTCCATGATTTCCCCTTGTATTCACAACAGGTTATAAGAAATATTTTGGGAACAATTACGATTTTATAAGCCTGGGGACGGTTGCACGAAGCCTTGATAGCGCTACCCACTGGATAAATCCCTATCCAGCAGATATTAGGTTTTCAAGAAATTCTATAGGGTGCATAACCTTTATCCAGTGGATACCTTTATACAGGCTTCGTGCTGCAATAATTTATTGCCCCCTGCAGTTTGTTTTATCATGCAACACCAATAACAATGGCAGAGGCAAACTTTGCATCATAAGGTCAACTGTGATAGCTTTAGCCTCTTATCAAGCAGACAATCTTTGGGTTGTCAATTATCCATTGGGTACATGACGCGTGATATCTCATGCTCTTTATACTCAGTGGCTAACTAGAGTGCTTGTGTAAGAGGTGAAAGGTTTTTAGGAGCTATGCTATGTGCAAAGAAGGTGAATTTATTGGTGGTGTCATCATTGTCAAGGGTTCTTGTCTTTGCTATAGCTGTGTGTTAAGAAAATATTCAGAATTAACTAATGGATTTTCTTTTTTTGGTTTCCCTGCAGGTTGTTCAACTTCTTTACAAAATTATGTTAAATTTATATTAATTGTACCATTTTGTGATTTATCATTTACCATAACTGTACAGTATCTAACTTTGCATATAAGTAACTTAATGCTAACTTCACCTTTTTGTGTAATAATTATGTTAAAAGTTTATTGTGCATGTATTTATGTCAATATTGCTGTTCACATTGCACTCTGTGTTTAAGCATCATTATGTAATGCATTCTATATGTTGTGTGGTATTTAGGATTTTTAATTTTCTGACATGTTCTTCCCCGTGTTTGCCTCCGATGCAGGTTGGTGGACTGCAAGTACAAACGGTTGGGTTGTACATGGCAAGGACCATTTCATGAGCTTGACAAACATGAGGTTGAATGTGCTCATCCCCATAAGACAGGGTTTGAGCTGATGACAGCGCTGGATGCTATTGATGAAACTAACAACAGGAATATGAGGATGCTACAAACCATAGTTGGACTACTGTCCTATGAAAAGATTGCTATTAACGGTTAATATTCATTTGTTGGCATTATCTTATTTATTTTTGAAAATTATTTTTGCTTATATGTACTAAGATGGTGGCTGGGTGCATGCTGCCATGTGTGTGATGATTCAACCCCAACCCTATGAAGTAGGGTTCCCTTGAGTAGTAGGGACAGGTCTTTTGTTTCCTAATTCCAAAGGACAACACAAACTGTCCCCACTACTGAGGGGCACCCTAACTAATGAGAACATGCCTTAAATACATCTGTCATACAATCTACAGTAGGGTTCCCCTGGGTAGTAGGGACAACTCATTTGTTTTCTAAACACAAGGGACAAAACAAACTGTCACTACTATACCCAGGGTTCCCTGCCATGTGAATGGGCTTTATTAAGTACATCTGTTATACATCTATAGTCTATACATACCACACATTTCTCTTGGGTGACATAATTGTGTTTGATGAGCTGGCTGTGTTAATGTGATACACGTAAACCAAAATTCTTCTCTTATCCATAACAATTGTTGATCAAAACTGATTTGATTTGTTTTGAGCATTAAATGAAATTTTATGCAAGCTAGGTTGATTTGCTGCCTATTCTTTCTTGTAATCAAGTTTGGATTTATCACCTGCACAGGGATGAATCTACATATGATTACGAGGGAGATTAACCCTGACACCATGAACAATTAAAAGTTGAAATTGTTAATTGTACAACTATGGCCTAGTGCTGATAATTCTGCCGGCAAGCCCAAGGTTATTATTTATGAATTTTAATAAAAATATCCAACATTACTGTAAACACTAAAGATAAAGTCAAAATAACTGCAAATAAAGCATTTTTTTTTAATATCAACCCTGCTCCCCCAAAGTCTTAAGTATGGTGGAGGGGGGTAGATATTTACAAAATTGCTTTATTTGCAGCTATAACAACTTTACATTGAACAATAAAACAGTTGAATGTTATTAAAATTCACAGATAATAAACTTGGCGCTGCCTGTGATACCTTTATTTATTGTTAGTGCAATATATTCCATTGTATTGTAATTCTATATCCTCTTGCTTGATCATGGTACTAATAGATTTACAGCTGCGTCCATACCGTACAGACGACTTCATCCCACAGCTCTACTACGAGACAAGTCGGTTCAATGCGCTGGGACAGCAATGGGTTGTTAAGACTAAAGTCATTGGCAGTGAGAAGATGCTTAAAAGAGGACTACTATTCCAACTTGTTCAGAAGACCAAAGGTCCTACAAATATCAAATTCATGATGATTCGTAGTCCATTTGGAGATCTGTCTGTAGTGCCGACCTTACATCATCACGAGTTTGCTGGGGATGCCATGGAGAGTGAGTTTTATGAACTAACGTTTGTGGACAGTCTTGAAGCCAATAAGATGCTGGCCGAAAAGATCATTAATTTGAGGCTAATGATGTTCCAGGTTTCAAACTAAATATCAAATAATTATAAATATTGTGTTTTATTTAACAAAATTTCATTTGTAATGAATAAGTAGCATACTGTTCAATGTATACAGGTTTAACCAGGGGTGGTGTAAATCTTGTTATCAGATAACTTCAATGGCATTTACAGATTTAACCAGAGTCGGTTGTTAATCTTGTTATCAGATAACATCAATGGCATTTACATTATATATTTAAGAAACAATTGGAGTGTGGAATGACAGTATGTTACTGAGATTTACAAATAAAAGAAAAAAACATTTGTTATTGGAGAAAAAATTACTGGTAATACATGTAATAATGCTACTAATAAATTGTTACAGTTTTATTGATGATAGTATTAAAACTATGATTATTTTAAAATACAGTGTTATCAAAGACATTACTGATATGTAAATTACCATTATCATTATAAGTTGTGATTACAAATATTATGTTATACTCTAGGTAATTATGTTTTACTGCAGTTTTCCGTTTACTGCCAAGTCAGATACATGAATGCTTACCACCATTTTCTTCTTTTTTGCTCATGTCAATCAAAACTCGTATTACCACACAATTTAAAACTAACCAATCACAATTTATCAGGATTAACTTTGTACACACATTGGTATGAGTATCCAAGTTTAGAAGAAGTGTGTACTAAGTAGTTCTGGATTTTGATTGATGGGAGCCAACAAAACAAATGACAATGAGAGTTCAACTGTTTGAGTTCACATAAAACGGTGTAAAATTAGCATCAAATTCTTTGTTTTAATTTTGATATAGTGTATTGCGTTATTAATTTGTTTTTCAGTCTTGGTGATTTGCAACATGAATATCAGACTATGTTTTTAAAATTATAATATCCATCTGACATTTACATTTTAAACTAAACAATTGCACTAATTGCTATCTTATTTTTAATGCTCTTGATAAAATGAAGGGATTGAAGGGCTGTAATTAGAACTCCTTGTTTTGAATTTGACCAGACAATTTGGTACAAATGGCTGACAAATCAGAAGATTGAATACAAAACAAATAGTGGGCGAAAGACATTAGTTTTGAATCAAGAGTGAAGGATGATATCCGGTTTTGTTTAATGTGATCATATAATTATAGTAATTGTTGCTTACAGCATAAAATCGTTGGTCATTACATAAATATTATTTATTGTATTCTAAATTTGAGGTTTCATTGAATTTTGTACATAAATTATTCATATAATAACTACATGTAATTATATTAAAATGTACTAAGCATACAAACTGCCATTTGTCTTGTTGTATTGTAATTAGTACTTAACATCATCCTTCTAAAAACACAAACTTGAATCATTGAGTACATCAAATTATTATCAGTATTATATGCACTCCACAGAAAATGAAAATTACTAATGTTGCAAACTAGTTAGTACATTGGCTGTAAGTTTGGGTTTGTTTTGTCCACTATCTACCTTCCTACTTTTCTCATCATTGCTGACAGCTAGGGCATAGAGAAACCAGTCCACCCCTCTCAATAGCCCCTTCAACAGACAACTCCTTTGACTTATTTGGGATTTCTTTAATGCTTAATTGGGCCTCCTGTGGAATCTGACCAATCTATTCAGGGAAATGAAATTGGCCAAATTCCAAAAAGAAAAAGGAAGCCCAGTCAGAGAGAAGGAGTTAAAGCTCTTTAATTTATTATTATTATAATATGTAACCTGATTACAAAATCTTCAATTATATAAGTTTAAAAAGTAGCTGGCTGGGGAGAAGGTTGCCCTCTCAGCCCTATTTGATATGACATCCATATATACTCCAAATTGACCACCACCATTAGTTCTTTGTGATATAGTTTTATAGATAGTAGTAGTCAGTAATGGCATACATGAATAGCACATTGCCACCAGCTAGGGCATAGTGAAACCAGTCTACCCCTCTCAATCCTAGTAAACGATCCACTGACTCCATGCCCCCAGCGAACATATACGCTATTGTCCCAGCAATACCATATAGATTTTTGTGAAGAATAGACACTACAGCAATCCCAAGTATAGCTGAGGTACTCACTAATTTGGAAAGATCCTCATTGATGGATACTCGTAGAAAAGTCAACACTATACCAGCCCCACCACTAGCCAAATGGAGATTGCCTAGACCTTGCTTGTGATGACAGAAACAAAACCCAGCAGCAATGAGAGGCAAACCTATCATGAACAGAGAAAACAAGACATTGGTCAGTAAGGTTTGTGTTAATTGAGCCAACATTACAGGCTATTATATTGAGTAACAGTAGTAGTCTTTGAAATTTTTTATCAGCTGTAACTGCATGTATTTTGTTTCTATATATGACTTATAGGTCATATAATATTTCATTCTTTTGAACACAGTAAAAATACCAAACCCAACATTGGGTTCAAGTTTACCCATATTGTCCCCATTAAATTTGAACATCTCCAATGCAATTGCTATCTTTGGAGAATTGGGAATTCAATTTTTTTTTCCCCTGTGGAATATTATTGGACTGTGGTTTTAATTTTTTTTATTGTTTGTAGTTGTATCCATTCCTTTTTACCACGAACAACTCTAATAAATAACTTGCATGCTGTTGATGGTCATGAGTTGATGCAAGTTGAGCAACTGTTGTATTTGTAGTTTTCCCTCGCTCTGCTACCTATGGTTGTACAAATGGAATATTATTGTTAATAGATGATCAGACTTACCAGCTATAGACGCAAGCCACGATATCAGTTTGTGTACTTTAATAACAGCATTATGAAATGCAGGTATGATCACACCAAAGCGTAGTACGCCGAAACAAGCTGCAATCCCCACCAATGCAAAACCTCCAGCCATGTGTGGACTCGCTCTTTGTAACTTTACATTACAAGCACAAAATAACGACACTGCCGCAAGAACTAGATCTGAAATTGCTGTAGCCAGATATCTAGGTTCTAGTGTAGTCATATTGATCGATACAAGCCTTGTAACGAGTTCAAAATATCAGAAAAAACGGGAAATGCAGTTGTCCCAGTCGTCTGTGAATCAAATGTCAGTCACCAAACCCGAGTGAGTGACACAGGAAACCCGGTTTCTGTTACAAGTATTTTTGACGGACGATATTAACAAAGAAAAAAGTAACAGTCGTGAAAATAGTAATTATTGAATAAAATACAACCAAGAGAAAAGAAGCGGTGAAAAAGTGAAGAGCAATACTTAAAGTATAAAAATACAATCTTCATTTTTTTCATTTCCATTGTTGTTTGGGTTTCCTGTGTCCCATCATTGGAAGACGTTTGCCAAAACATGGCGTCAAACATGAGTTTGCCTACCAGTTTACCATTGTTAATACTGGAAGATAAGGTACTTTTGCCTGGATCTTCAATGAGAATAGCTGTCAGAGACAGTGCAAGGTTAGTCTTAGCTAGTTATTACACCAATCCACGGAAACCAATTGGCAAAAAGATGTGCTGAGCAGTGCCTAATTTGATCAGCTCCTAAATATGGTTGACCTCAAAGTTCATGCCTCAAGTTAGATTCTAGTTTATAATTTGTTTATTAACTTGTATTTTTTAGCATTCGTATGATTGACTCAAGACTGTTGAAGAGAGATTTACTAAGAAGTGTGTTAGTTGGTGTAGTACCAAGGCGGTCAAATGACGAGGTATTTTTAAAAACCTTACCAAAGTTTATAGAAGCAAGCGCATACGACTAACTAAATAAGTATATATTATGCGTTTCATTTGTCTTAAAAGCTATTAAAATGCATTACAGAATTTGTCATATTTCACTCATTTGTGTGGGATTTGCAGGATTATGCTTTCTGTTGTTGTTATTAATGCTACTTTCTTATTGTTTTAATTTAACTATAGGTCCTTTCTGCACGAATTACAATTTTTACATCATTACTGAAATAAAAACAACAACAACAAATAATTAATAATACAGAGAGAGAGAGAGAGATGGGGGAATCATAATGAGGTGCTGGGGAGCTAAAGTAACAAAAGTTCTCTGAGCTAGCTGGCTCCCCATCGTATAAATAACTACATCAAAATATGATCTACAGGTATGCAACAGACTCAGGGCTCACAATAGGGACAGTTGCTATCATCATATTCTTTTCAATTTCGCCACTGATTCTGCAGCGCTACTTTTATTATTACCTCAAAGTCCAGATCTTCCTAAAAAATTACTGTACATCTCCCTCATAATATATTAGCGTGTATCCTGTAAATTGTCCTCAAAATTTGAGGGCCATCTTGAAAAGTACTGGGCGACTGGTAAAAGATGTATTTACCTTCATTAAATAATGTTATAAAATTGCCAAACCCATGCACAGTCAAATCTTTTGTGGATATTCATAATTCATAATTCATTATTTTCTATTTCCAGCAAACCAGTGAGTCATTGGTTAATGTGATTGGTACAGCAGCAGTGGTTGTCCAGATAACTGGTACTAACTGGCCTAAACCACTCTACACATTACTAGTGACTGGACTATGCAGATTCCAGATTGAAAGTATTATCCAAGATATACCATTTGTAGTAGCAAATATCCAACAAATGGATTCACCATCTAAACAAGGTAAAATTATATTGATGAACACTGTTGCTATGGTGATGAGGAGATTTTTTTTATCTGGGGCTTGTATGACAAAAACTTACAAAAGGGGAGGGACTGGAAAGTGATGTGTACAGAAATCCTGAAAGTCAAAAGAAGTCAAAATGTCTATGAAACTACAATTCTATAATATCTTGCTAAAATATGGGGCAAATGTATTTTTTCTGATTACTAAAATACATTCCCTACCCCCCTACCCTGCTCCCAATTCAATGTTGAGCTGCAAACTCACAAAATACACTTTCTGAAGCCAACTTTTTATTGGTATGTGGGATGGGAAGGGTTGTGTGATTTTCAAAGAATATATTAAACAAACTAGTGTGCTAAGTTCCAAAGTGTCAAGATTGTTGTCTTTGATGACTGAAGTGCTGTGGTTATGATAACCTATGGTTACATAATACATACTTGATTGACTAGTTCACTCACTGAGGCTCAATATCAATAGTACTAAAGTTTGGTATTGACATGTAGTTCTCTACTCATGACTATTATTTTAGAAATGGACATCAAGAAAAATGCAGAACTGACATCCTTAGCTGTGGAGTTTAGGATATTGTCGGAGAACCTTGTTGATTTATTGGATGGTAAAGCACCGGTCATTAATCGTCTGAAGGTAAAATATTGGTTACTGTTATTTAGTTGCATTGGATTTGGTTCTTGAACAGGGTGAGGGAAAGTTCCAGTGAAAAGTTTTAATTTCATATTAACAAACTCACACACTAACCAGCTGAGGATGCAGGTCTCGACCATCATGGGTGATAAGCCTACACTAATACATACTAATTACTAATTAGTAATCAATCTCATGCTTGTAAAACCAGATTACATATACAAATATTAGGAATTGTAAAGTGCATTAAGACATTATAATAGGTGAAAAGCGCTATATAAGCACTACATAACATTACATTATCTTTTTTAGGAATTACTTATTGCTCTGCCAGACCATAGCCTTCCAGACACCCTGGCCTCCATTGTCAAAGCAACTTTTGATGAAAAGGTAGAAGTTCTGAATGCAGTTAACTTGGTGGAAAGGTTCAAGAAGGCTCTTCACCTTATAAAACGACAACAAGAGGTGAGGCTCAGTTGATGGTGACATTTAGTTTTGCTTTGAACAGCAGGCAAATTAATTAAGATCATATTAAACTTTAATGTTCATTGATACAGGGCTTGAAAATAAGTGGCCCAATAACAAAGGCAAGGATCAGTGAAATGCCAAAGAAAGCAGGAAAGTTCTCCAAAAGGGTAAGCAACAGGTGATAGATGTTATGATTGTATGCTTTTTGTATATGAGAAATAAGACCCAATAGTATGTGTGAATCCAGTCCTTTGTGTACAGGCACTAGCATCTTTTATGCATATGTACATATAAATATTCATGTGCGTTGTTTAGAAATTCATTGCAATGTTTTTAATGTACTCTAACTTTAGGTAATAAATTCCATTGAAGTTCTTTAAAATGGCCTTTGCATGCAAAATTATAATGATTGTACTTGCCAAAAATGACCCCGTATTTATGTTTTATAGTGATAATTTATATGAGCATTTTGTAACGTTGTTTGTTTTTCTATTAGTGTTTTCTTGATGGAATTTGAAGGCTTTAAACTTGTTTTCATGGCCGGTTCAATAGTTTGTTTAGTATTTGGTTGACTTAATATCTCGTCGATTCATTCATTGATAATGCATCATCAGCAGCATCCTCGGGACCCAGGGGTTTAATGTATATGGATCAATGAATATTGTGAGGGTTGTCCAAAATCCACCATCGGAACCGATGGTGATATTTAGATTACCGTCGGTTCTGATGGTTACACTAATTAATATGCACGAAATTTGCATATAGTTATAATTATTAAAAAAGTGTGTATTACAATGGATTAACATACGTTAGACTTAGACAAAAAAGACAGATTTTTTTTTTTTACTCATCCTAAAACGCATCACCGACGGTAATCGCATACACTGCAGGAAGCCAGGTTCTAAATAAGATGATCGGTTACGTCGGTTTGTCCGATGGTGGTCGGGCCCTTCGTCCTCTTGAAGAAAGACTTATAAAAAAAATTTTTTTTCCGAACTAACCGAGGTAACCGGCGGTACAAGCAGCAGTTTTATGCTAATTAGACCATCTGTACCGTCGGTTTGTCCGATCGTGGTAGGACCCTCTTCAAAGAAAGACTTAGTTTTTTTTTTTTTTTTGTGAATAAATAATGGTAACCGTTGGTACCGACGGTATTGTGGAAGGGTGTACCCACCATCGGACTAACCGACGGTACCGATGGTCTTTTACTGGAATTGGTCTTCCTTTGTTATGACGTCATGCATATATTAACAGTCTAGTTGGAGAAGGGTGTACCCACCATCGGACTAACCGACGGTACCGATGGTCTTTTACTGGAATTGGTCTTCCTTTGTTATGACGTCATGCATATATTAACAGTCTAGTTGGAGAAGGGTGCACCCACCATCGGACTAACCGACGGTACCGATGGTCTTTTACTGGAATTGGTCTTCCTTTGTTATGACGTCATGCATATATTAACAGTGTAGTTGGAGAAGGGTGCACCCACCATCGGACTAACCGACGGTACCGATGGTCTTTTACTGGAATTGGTCTTCCTTTGTTATGACGTCATGCATATATTAACAGTGTAGTTGGAGAAGGGTGCACCCACCATCGTACTAACCGACGGTACCGATGGTCTTTAACTGGAGTTGGTCTTCCTTTGTTACGTCGTCTGCGGGACGACACTGATCAGCGGCCATTTTAATTATCAACAATTTATTTTCTGTACAATAATACTGCGAAATGGTGTGGCGATGTTAGAAAAGGTACGGGCCGTTAACATTAAATATTTTCGAAGAAGGTGATTAACTCAGTATTACGCTTATGGATTCCTGCATTAAAGCCGATGAATAGTGAAGAAATTTACGAGGTAAGAATTTATTTTGCTGGGAGTACGTTGTGAAATCTTTTTATATGAAAAACATCGATCTTGTGGGATGATGAGCATAGTATTGATGGAATTGGTACAATTATGTCTAATATGACCTTTCTCCTGATATTTAGTCAGTTAAATCATAATGAAAATCTTACGTTGAGGCAGTTGGTGTTAATACTAAGATGAGGCTAAGATGATCATATTGTATATAGCTGTTGTTTCGTTTGAAAAGATTTCGAGTTATTTGAATATCTACTTTACTTAAAATTAAGCCAAATTTTACATATTTTTTGTTAACAGAGATTGTGATCGTTATAAGTGTCTTGTTCTGCAAAACCCTTTTTCAGTTATATTGAAGTAAGAATGTTAATCTTGGACAATGCAAAAAATTATCCCTTTAATTCCGATTTATAGTTAATCATTAACATTTTGAAGTGTTATATATAAAGCTGAGAAAGATCATTTAACCCATGTCTCAATATGATTTTTTGTGACTTTCCATGATCAAAAATGACTTTTGGAGGGTATTGTTGAATGATGTGAAATTCTTAATTTATATCCTGCCATAGTTACAGCCTGGAATGATTATCTGGATTCTTTGAAAATCATATCTTTGTAATTATCTGAGCAAGGCACAAAAACGCTTACTTAACCCCTAGGGTTGTAGTTTCTGTGCCTTCCACATCAGTTTTTATCTCATTCAATTTATAATTAATATTAATTGTTGTGGTAAACAATAAAACGTTAATTTGAAAACTTTGAACCTTATGTTAAAATACTGCTATGGACTGAGAATTAGTTTGTTAGGTACTAGTAAGTTAATATTCCTACATTTTTATTTATTTGGAATACACTTCTTATAAAAATGAACATTTTTTAATGAAAATGTTAAATACCTAAAGTATTTCTTGCCTTTTGAGTGAAATTATAATATTAATAATTGTTGGTAAGATGTTATTATATATAAAGCTATAAGAATATAAAGACGATGATGTATATAAATTGTGAATGGCTAAAGTATTGCCTGCGATTTTGTGCCTAGTGGATTGACAATGCCCATGGCAGGTTGACATCATTCATCTTGTGTCAGTAACCCAGGTGTTTTAGTTTTTCAAAACCAATTTGAGCAAAGATCAAGGGACTTCATATTCTGTAAAGTCATTTTCCTACCAGCCCTCTCATGTTAAGGATTAATGTATGTATTGTTATTTAAATTTATTTGATTAAGAATTTATCTTTCAAAACAAAATAATATTTAATCTTTTTCTGCCAGATTGCATGCACTGAATGTAGTGGTACTTTTATATCTCAGAGGGTGAAAATTTTAATGACATTATTATGTGTTCTTTAAAGAAAATTAAGGAAATTGGTTGAGCTACTACAATCTTCTTCAGTGGATGGATTATGCAAATTAAACAGAGCTTAAAAGTTTTTCATATACTCTTGGGAGATGTATAATGTTCATTGATGGGTTTTTTATTGCCTGTTGAATACCACGCTTCAAGAAGAAGTCTTTTGTTCCAGTTGTTGGTGTAATCAAGTATTGTAGTGTTGTCAAAATCAAAATTATGGTTGTGTCAAACACAATGTTCTGCCAGAAGGGAGTTGCATTATAACAGTCATAAAAGTACCAGCCCAAATATTGGTAATGTCCGTCACGCAATGTCCATCACAAAATGTTTAATGTAAAACAAAATAAAAATAATCTTATTTAAATCCTTTGTTAGAACTTAACGCACCTGAATGACTATTTGTTGAAAATAATATTCTTGCGAACTAATTTGAAAGTTTTTCACAAATCTGCTATAAGAGTCTGACAAAATTCTCCCTTTGCTATAGTTCTCATGAATTTACTCGTTGGAAAAGACATCGACTGAAATATTTTACGGAGATTTATTAATGAAGAGCTTCATTAATTTTTTGTACACTTTATCACAAAAAAGCCAAAATTACCATGTTTTAGTCTTGAAAGAAAGAATTTTTTTAAAAGAACCTCTGAAAAGAAATTATTCTCCCTTTGCTATAGTTCTCATGAATTTACTCGTTGGAAAAGACATCGACTGAAATATTTTACGGAGATTTATTAATGAAGAACTTCATTAATTTTTTGTACACTTTATCACAAAAAAGCCAAAATTACCATGTTTTAGTCTTGAAAGAAAGAATTTTTTTAAAAGAACCTCTGAAAAGAAATTATTCTATCTTATAAGCAATCCATTCAAGTATAACCTTTTTGCTACCTTTCTTTTATGAGCTCTACTTTACCTTTCTTCTTAGTTACTTTCCACTTTTGTGATTTTTTACCTTGTCACATGACCCAAAAATATGAAATGTTAAATGTATAGCTAACTGCGTTGCTCAGTTAACCTGTTGTAGTTATAGCTTGTGCCTCACATTAGTAAATATATATGAATTATTCAAATTTAAATGTAATCAAGTTATGAATGGCACTAATACATTATTGATGGAAATGATTGATTGAGGCTGGCTCATGCATCTCTTAGTGTTGTAAGCTTGAATAGCAAATATCTTAATACTTTTCAGTAAAGTCATACGCTTGAGCTTTTAATACTGTAGGACACCAAAATAATGATGATACTAAAACATCTGACAAGACCAAAACAACTGACATGGAAACTCAGTGTTTGATAAATGCTGTTATGTCCCCCAAGCCAAATCTAAAATCTACTTCTTTATCATCGATAAAGTAGTTGGTAGTGAGAAATTGATAATGATTAATGTAATTTGATTGTACAACCAGAGTTCTTCAATGGACAAGTGTTGATGGCAATGGTCAAAATTTGTCTTTCTCAAAGCTGCCTAAAAATTTATAAAAGATCCAAAACCACACCAAAACATTCATAAACCATATTGAAACACCTATTTGTGAAAAAAATGTATTTATTCTACAGAAAAAAGGGTAATTTTCAAATTTAACAATATTTTCTGAGCATATTTTAATTACTGAAATCCAATAATAGTTCTAGACATGAATTAATAAGCAATAATGGACCTCGTTACTTCACTTACAAGCAAGTGGTATTCTCTATTCTTGTGTTATTAACTTGTTTACATTTCAAATATGTTAATTTGAATTTCTAAACAACAACAGCAACATCATAAGTTAGGTTATTTAATCAGTCACTGGTAAACATTGATAGGGCGACTATAAGTTATCATTGGTATCCTTTATTTTTGAAGTAAAAGCAGGGTCTTTAATTTAAAATATTTGTATATTTATTGAGGAAGATAGTGCAATTATCAAATGTAAAATAGTATTATTAATAATTCTTAAATTATGTTCATGGTTTGATTTGATAGCCACATATTTAATAATAAGTTCATTGTTGACTGAGTGTAAGGTAGTACATGTGGATGTTTTGTTATGGTTAACTTATGCTATCATAAATACCACTAGGCATAAGGGTGATATAGTGACTCACATGTATTGGTTTTTCTTGATTTATTAGTGCTAAATGAATGTAATATGTAATACAATTTAAATGTAAGTCAAGTACCTTTTTGCTAGTAAGGCTAAATTAAGCAGTATAATCAAGAACATGGATGTCAGGACATTAATAGGATAATGAGTTTTTTTATTAACACAAGAACTGAAACTCTGTATAAATAACCTGCATGAATATCCTTGAAAGATGTATTTGTGACCATTGATGGATTTGACTATTTTATTTCAGGAGATGAACAGAGAAGTCTGTCAACAGTTTTTTTCATATTTGTCCAAATTTGCATACATGAGTAAACATATGGGCAGATACAGATTTATGTTTTTAATTCTATTTATTTTAGACTAAAATAAAGAGGATGTTTCAAAAAGAAATTATTGAAAGTATATTAAGGAAAAATGTTGTTTTAAAGTCTGTGATATATTAATTTTATGATGAAAGTTCTACATTAGTTTGGTCATGTACATTTCGACTTGTATATAGTTTTTATTTACTTATTGTAAGTTAAGGCCCTTCAAACATTTTTGAAAATGACTGTGTCTTGAAAGCTTGCAAAAAAAGCTAGATTGACTGTGAGGTACTGACAAATTTTGTACATGTTTGTGGCGTTTTAGCAATTTTATGGTTGGAGTAGCTTTTAGAAATACTGAATCGTAATTTTCTTGAATTTCATTGTTTAACATTCAAGTATTGTTCTGTTGTTCATAAGGAACATGTTCAAGCTTTGATAGTTTGCTGCATTCCTATTTAGTGCAAATCAGCACTATTTATTAGGGACGGACCATTAGTTAATTGAAGGGGGGTTGGGCAAATAAATATTACAACATTAAACAAAAAATATTACACAACCCCGCCCCCCCTCTTAAATATCTAATGGTCCGTCCCTCCCAGTCCCTTAGCACTGAGTTCATAGTTATTCATATAACGTTGTTATAATATAAGTTCTAAACATATGTAAAGATTTTAATAAATAAAGTCATTTATGTTGTTGAGCTGTAGAACATTAAAATGTGTTGTTGTTGCTGTTATAGTGTTCGGAGATTGATGTTACTTATTGTGTTATTATGGCTTATCTCCGGTGTAATATAATTTATGCTCACAAGTGAGGTCACAATAACAGAGAAACAAAAGGAGTATTGTCTTTAAAAACGACTCACTATTGTGACCTCACTTGTGCAGCATAAATTATATTACACTGGAGATAAACCGTTATTATGAAATGGATGTGAGAATTAACTGGGGAAAACGAAGAATGCTTTACAATGTGTATCAATTGGTATCAATCAGTTGGCCGTTACTTAAGGAGGACAGGAACTGAACTACCGCTATAGTTCTTTGAAAACGACTAATATATAATTATCATGTTGAAGATGGACGACAGTTGAATTTTTTCGTGAACATTTTGCACAGGGGGTGATTTGAAATCGAGCAATAACATAATGATTTGTTAATTTGAATCAATCATACTCGGGATATGAGTATTGAACTACCTCTCCAGTTCTTTGAAAACGACTTATATATTATTATAAGTTTGAAGATGGAGTAGTTGATTTTTTTTTGTAGAGAAGTTTGTGAAGGGGGTGATTTGAGAACGACTAAGAACATAATGATATCGGTTTATTTGAATCATTCATACTCGGATATGAGGGCATTTTTTTGTTTTGCTTTGTTTGTTTGTTTTTGTTTTTTTCTCCGCGGGAACTACTGATGCAGTTGTTTAAAAATGATGAATATTATAATAATGTGTTAAAGAGTGAGTTGTAATTTTTTTATCGGCTCTGATAAGTTTGCATTGGATGGACTTTGAAGACTCGAACTGAACGAGAGCGCTTGATTTGAAAATGGATTTTTTTGGTGGTACTGTTAAAAAAATAATAACAATAAAAGTCATAAAATAACATAAGCATGTTTGGCTTGAAGATTTAAATAGGGGGGATACAATGTGTATCAATCAGTTGGCCGTCACTTAAGGAGGAGAAGAATTGAACTACCGCCATAGTTTTTTGAAAACGACTAGTATATAATTATCATGTTGAAGATGGACGACAGTTGAATTTTTTCGTGGACAAGTTTGCACAGGGGGTGATTTGAAAATGAACAATAACATAATGTGTTAATTTGAATCAATCATACTTGGATCGAACTACCTCTCCAGTTCTTTGAAAACGACTTATATATTATAATTATAACTTTGAAGATGGAGTAGTTTATTTTTTTTTTGTAGAGAAGTTTGTGAAGGGGGTGATCATAATGATATCGGTTTATTTGAATCATTCATACTCGGATATGAGTTTTTTTTGCTTTGATTTGTTTGTTTGGTTTTTTTTTCTCCGCGGGAACTACTGATGCAGCTCTTTAAAACGGTGAATATTATAATAATGTGTTGAAGAGTGAGTAGTGATTTTTTTATCGGCTCTGATAAGTTTGCATTTGGATGGACTTGGAATACTCGGACTGAACGAGAGCGCTTGATTTGAAAATGGATTATTTCACATAATGTTTTCGTTATATTACTTGTTAGACCTTGATGAGAGGTAACGTTAATGAAGAGTGAAAATGAAAGTATTGGAGATTTGATAAGAAAGGATTTCGAGAAGAAAATTGACTGTTACCGATGGTGAAGACGATCGGAATTACCATCGGATTGATCGTAGAGACCATTGAAGTTGAAAAGACGGTAAAAAATGATAGTTTCCTTGGACATAAAGAACTTTTTAAATTACTTTTCACAGGTGGATTATGTTATTGTGGTTTTAACGACATATTATGAGTAAAATTGAAGTTTTAGCACGTTCATTTTCATGCATGGAGTCCATCGGTACCGTCGGTCAGGCAGGAGCAGAGTATTGCATGTTCGCAACAGGAAGCCCAACCTCATTTGTTAAAACACCACAGGAAGCCCTAAAATGTTGTTCGCCGTAAAGAAATTGAATATTAATGAGCTCGATATAATGAATTCATAAATTATGCATTTAAATGAGTTTGACAATCTGAACCGACGGTAAAATCAATTTACCGTCGGTTCAGATGGTGGATTTTGGACATGTATGAATATTGTTATTCTATAGTTCGGTGGCCATGCATTTCCTATACGAATGACTAAAGGTCTTGAGGGTGCAGATGATAATGAAGATGAAGATGACATAGAAGAACTTGAGAATAAACTGAAAGCAGCAGAGTTACCTGAACACGCTCTTAAGGTTGCCATGAAAGAAATCAAGGTTGGTATATAAGATGGGCAGGCTCAGGGCTGCTTTCAGGAGGGGCTGCATGCTAACATAAACATATTGAACACAGAATATTTTGAAAACTAAAAATAGTATTATATAAAAAGTTATAGTACAATTTTAGCCAAATTTTAGTAAAATTTTAACTGCAATTTGTGTAGTTTGCCAAGTTGAAGTACTTAGATGCGTTTCCTGTGTATACCAGAAAAAATCTTGCCTTTGCAAATTAGTCATTTCTGCAAATGTCATGGACTCAGAGTGAGACAAGATGAACTTGATACAAATGTTTTGTCAGGGAAATTTCCACAACATGAATGTTTTGCCAATGTTTTTTGGAACATTTTTATTTAGTTGTTTTTTTTTTATTTTCCCTTCCTTACTAATTGTCTTTTCTAACCCTTTTTCTAAAATGATTTGAACAACCTTACCAGGAAGAGCCAAACCATTCACCAACACATCTTTAATTTATTGGTGAGTAGATGTAGCTGATCTTTTGATGTATTTTATCTTTTTTCAAAGCGTTTAAAGAAAATGCCTCCACAGTTTCCTGAGCATGCTACAACAAGGTATAAAGTCTACTGATTTTTATCATCATCATTGTCATCACCATTATCATCATCATTGTCAGCATCATCATCTATATCACCACTACAATCATTAACATTATCATTATCTTCATCTCCATCACTGTCCCTATCATTATCATCATCATCATCACCATTATCATCATCGTCATCACCATAACAATTACCATACAACACTAACTTCATTACCATATTAATCACTGACATCACCACCACCATCCCATCATCAAGATCACTATCATCATGATCACTATCGTCATGATCACTATTCATCACTATCATCATAACCATCACTATAATCATCATCAGACATGACCACCAGATTTAATCTGAATGGATAGTTGAAATTAATAATAATTTATTAATATGTGATTTAGGAATTACCTGGAGTGGATGCTAGATCTGCCGTGGAGCAAAGAAACCAAGGATAAGCTGGACATTGCTAAAGCTAGGTTAGTATAGAATGTAAAATTCTTCCCTGGGTATTGTTATTATAATACGTATTGGAGACTCACTCTGACCTGGAATCCGCCTAGGCCAGGCAGTCCAAACCCGACTCAGTCCTTTCGCTGATTCAAGTGAAGTGAATGGGTGGGGTGCACTGACCTTTATATTCTGATGGTCCAATTCCCAGAGGACCATATTAACAATTCAAATGGACTTTGAATAATGGTGGAGTACAAACAGTAAAACTGTGCAACATAAATTATAATAATACTACTGTCTAATAGTGCTATAATTGCCAGTTCTATTGTTTCTTGTGTTTGGTAGTGTTATTTACTGCTAAGTATTGATAACTATTGCATGAATTTAGTGTTTGCATTCTATTGATTCTGAATAAAGTCATCCAGTAGAGCCCTATGGCATGTAGCCTGGACAAACTCATTCACTTGAGGGTCCCTTTGGCATTGATTCAGGTATCCACCAGATATCCATCAGATAAAATGTTGTCTTTTACATTGTTTCTTAATCTGGTGAACAGTCAATATTTGATATAGTTAGTTTTGTTACTAGGCAGCTTAACTTTTTTCACCAGGAAAGATTTGGACCAAGATCATTATGGACTGGAAAAACTAAAGAAAAGAGTCATTGAATACCTTGCTGTCAGAAAGCTGAAAAACAGCTTAAAAGGTACCATTGTACTTATCACTTGTATAGTTTCCTTCACAGGAAACTACTTTGGGCTTCCTTTGGAATTGCAATTGAGGGAAACTAGCTCTAGCTCCGATCACTGAAATTCAAAAAGATGTCAAAGGGAAGGTGTTTTCTAATGAGGAAGCTATCATCTGCATTTTGTAACCTTCCTGTTTATATAGGATTAGTAACCATTGTATAATTATATAGGTGTGATATGTAACAGCGAATCACTAGATTTATTTCATACTAAAAACAATGTTCTTTTAAAAATGACTAACAATACATATCTATTGGCTTAATTTATGTACAGCTGAGGTCATGTCATCCATCCATCCATCTTCTACCCAAACCTACTAACTTTGTGTTAAATATATGACTTAAGTTCTTTCAAGTGTCATTTAATGAACCAGGACTTTTTTATGTGTACTATATTATAAGGGCCTATTCTGTGCTTTGTGGGTCCTCCGGGTGTGGGCAAGACCAGTGTTGGAAGGTCAATAGCGAATACCCTCGGTAGAGAGTTTCACAGAATATCACTTGGTGGCATACATGACCAATCAGACATCAGAGGACATAGGTAAGGCTCATGATTATAAATTCACTTCTCACTGTCTATATTAAAGAGGATATTGTCTTCTCACTGTCTATATTAAAGAGGACATTGTCTTCTCACTGTCTATATTAAAGAGGACATTGTCTTCTCACTGTCTATATTAAAGAGGACATTGTCTTCTCACTGTCTATATTAAAGAGGACATTGTCTTCTCACTGTCTATATTTAAGAGGACATTGTCTTCTCACTGTCTATATTTAAGAGGACATTGTCTTCTCACTGTCTATATTAAAGAGGACATTGTCTTTTCACTGTCTATATTAAAGAGGACATTGTCTTCTCACTGTCTATATTTAAGAGGACATTGTCTTCTCACTGTCTATATTAAAGAGGACATTGTCTTTTCACTGTCTATATTAAAGAGGACATTGTCTTTTCACTGTCTATATTAAAGAGGACATTGTCTTCTCACTGTCTATATTAAAGAGGACATTGTCTTCTCACTGTCTATATTTAAGAGGACATTGTCTTCTCACTGTCTATATTTAAGAGGACATTGTCTTCTCACTGTCTATATTAAAGAGGACATTGTCTTTTCACTGTCTATATTAAAGAGGATATTGTCTTTTCACTGTCAAAAATTAAAGAGGGCATAATCTTCTCACTATCTTTATTGAAAAGGACATTGTCTTTTCGCTGTTTATATTGAAAGGACATTAATTTCTTTCTTTCTGTTAATATTGAAATTGGCATTATTTCTTACTGTCCATATTGAAATGGACATTTTGCCTCATTGTCTATACCAGTAATAAGGAGGATATTTTCTTATTGTCTGTTTGTAGGAGGACATATGTAGGATCAATGCCTGGCAGAATACTGACAGCATTGAAAACAGTTGGTGTTAAGAATCCTGTCATACTTCTGGATGAAATTGACAAACTGGTAAGTAGTATATGTCATTGATCAATAAAAATTAAATTGTGGGTAGTGTGTAGCCCCTCTTTCCATTTTAAGAACTCTGTACAAAACTACACCAAGATAGTGGACTCATGATTTCATCTGTAGATCTCCATTTTTTGAGTGGTTCAATGACACTTCTAGATCTTCCAGTTACTGTAAACACTAAGAACAAGTCTACTCTATGTTGGATATTATTTCCTCTGTAGCTGTTTGCAATCTTTCACGGTTTGGCTAACTATGTTGCACAGACTACAGAAAACAAACAGCAATGATCAATGTCACTGTGAATTTGGGTCATCCTGCAAATACCACACATGAGTGTGCTGAAACAAGGTGTTTGGTTGTCTGGTTTGAATTGACAGTATGTTTTCAGTGCTCTTTATTTCTATTAAATGTAAACATCTTGAAATTAATTGTTGGATAAATAATAAAATTGCTTTGTTTTGTAGAGCAAGAGCCTTCATGGTGACCCTTCTGCTGCCCTACTGGAAGTCTTGGACCCTGAACAGAACTGGACCTTTGTGGATCAATATCCTTTAAATCACCAAATCATTTTAATTTATTTTGATAGGTTGCCATTTACAACTTTACCACAAGTTTCCCTAGAGAGACTACAGCTCCATCATGGAGATGGAATATTACAGTCTTATTAGCAGATATTACATGGAAGAAAGGCATTTCATTTTTCTGATGTACTGGCTGGTCTCTATACCAGACCCCCTATATACCAGAATTTTGTTGACACCAATTAACATTTTGGTTGTCTACAGGATATCTTTTTTTGTAAAAAACTATAACACATATTCTATATGATAAATGGGATCCCTGGCAAATCAAACATTTCATTGGTATCAGCACTGTTAAGCATGGAGGAGGGGTTCCTCTGCTCATATATACTGAAGCACATGTTTCATCTTATCATCATTAATAATAATAATAATTTATTTCTTGTTAAGCGCATCCCAATATTTCTCCAAGCACTTTACAATTCATTTAGCAAGTTCAAGGGATGAATGTTTTGAGTAATGATGATAACTTCTCCTTAACTAACGCTTAGCTACTTGAATCTACCTTTTGACCTGTCACAGGTAATTTCATGATGTGTTAAGTTACTCCAGCATATACCCTTTGTTGCCTTGCCTCCATTAAGCAAGCTTCCACAGATGAGCTGCACTCCTGATGATTAAGCTCTGGTCGGTCAATCCAGATCATTGGCAAACTTGGAGCACATCCTTTGTCGTATTATCAACTAACATCATTTCTGGTTACCTGGACCCTCTAAACTTCATTTTCTGCAGCACAAAGTTTTCTTTCTTCAAAACTTTGTTATTCTCATACTGAAGACAACAAAGTTTTGATGTCAGTATGACATTGTCATGATCTGGTGCTATGATATAAGCACTAAAATGATAAATTTAGAAATATGTGACTCCTCTTCTTCATTTTTGTTCTGAAATCTAAATCTTTTGGTCATTGTTGTTCTATATCCAGGTATTATTTATTGCTACGGCCAACACAGTCTCATCTATTCCTCCAGCATTGCTAGACAGAATGGAGGTCAGTTAAATGTTAATGCAATTGTTTATAGTGTATCAGAGACTGCATTCCCTCTTTATCCAGTATTTTTATTGGCTAGATTACTATGCATCATCATTGAAAAATTTTCTCGTCTTAATGATGTCAGAGTATAGCTTTGATCCCCCCAAAAAGCTCAGACAGCCTTCTTCAAAACACAAAAATTGCTAATTTGGCCGTATTTTAACAGACTCTCTTAAGATATACCTCATGCAAAAACTGCCAATGAGTAGAGTTCACTAATTGAATTTCATTCAAAGGGTTATAACCACTTTACTATTATGCTGAATAGATCAGGAACAGTGTCCTATGTTTGAAATGTCTTTACCTTTCTTATCCTTACAGCTTATTCAAGTCCCTGGTTACACACATGAAGAAAAACTTGTCATAGCAACGGGTCATTTGATTCCTAAACAACTCAAGGTAGGATTTCATATTAATATAAAATTTATTATTATGCAATATTTTAGGGACCTGTTGTACAAAGCCTGGACAAAAGTTATCCATTGTACAAAAGTTAGCTACTGAGAAGAATTTGATGTATAGATTTTTTTGTAATGTAACGTAGTGCAAATATAGCACATTTTACTACGTCTCAACAAGTCTTACAATTTTTAAATATTTATTGTGTCCACTGGATAAGGTTACTTTATAGCTGCCATATCCAGCCTTCATGCTACTGCCTCCTGAAGTGTTTTGAAATTTATGTGCATGCACTGGGGTACAAGATTCACATGGTAACATCATTATTTTTTGTGTTTCAGTCCCATGGTCTGGAGAACCACGATGTTGGTTTCTCTGAAGATGCTGTAAAAACAATCAGTAAGTCTTGGATTGGCCTACAAGCAAGGGTCATTTTGATGCAATCAGTCTAGCACTAGATATTAATGAATAGCATTGAGAGGGACATCAATACCTTAGATATTATTAACTTACTAAGGTACGTTTTTGATGGCAGACATATTTTTGATGAAGCATCATGCAACAATGCTATAAAAATCATTGTTTTCAATGGGACATTTTTTTACAAACAGACAAATATTCAACATATAAACTATGTAAACTTCTCAGATTAAGTAATGCTGATATTTAAGACCTTTACTCTTGGCTATAGGTATCTATTAAGTGCATCATTTATAAATTCAATGCTATTATTTGTCCACAGTATCATTAAAAGCTTTTTTTTCTAGTTTCTAGTTACACACGTGAAGCTGGTGTTCGTTCTCTCGAGAGAAATCTTGGTGCACTTTGTAGATCAGTTGCTGTACAGGTAGATGACTATTTTGTTCCTTCATTATAGATTTTAAGCATTTTGTTTGAAATCATCAATATTATTTAAAAAAAGCACTTGAATGAATTAATACCAATGATTTACTACACACAAAACTCAACAACTAATAATAAAATGTTGCCAATTATGAGTTAATGGCAAAGTTATGAACATTATTTGATCATCACTAGTGCTTCAAAATTCATCTGCAACACTTGATAATATCTCTCCAATTCCTCCGCTATACAGCAAAGCCCACTGCCTTTTTGTAACAATATCATTATTGTCTTAGTTTGCAGAAAAACATCCTCAACTGCTCGAAGCAAAAGACGGAAAGTCACCAGAGACTGATGGTGTTAAGGAGAAGTCTGAATCTTCTCAACTATCCAGTAGACCTGATAAACCATTTCAGATTACTAAAGAATTTGTAGTAGATGTGCTGGGAGTAAGTTGTTGTTTATTATTTCTTTCAAATATTAAAAAATTGTGTGCAGGTTGAATCCCAGGGTTGAATCCCAGTTTCCTGCAATAGTCCATTGTTTGATATGTGATGGTGTCAACTGAAGGACTTTTATCAATCATTACATTTTTGCATAGGTAATAGATGTGTTCATAATTATTAACAAGTCTATTGCATGTCTTTTTAGCCTCCAATATTTGAGTCAGAAGTAGCACAACGATTGGCAGTTCCTGGAGTTGCAACAGGTTTGGCATTTTTCAACATTATTCACGAAAATTCTCTCATCCTTGCTTTCTGCGTTCTTTTCTTTCTTCCTTCTTCTTTTCTTTCTTTCTTTCGTTCCTTCCTCAGCTCCCTTCCTGTCTTGCTTTCTCCCTTCTTACCTTCTAAATTTTTACCTTTTCATCCTCTCTGTCTTCCTTCCTTCCTCCTTGCCTTCTTTCCTTCCTTTAGACTTCTGCATTCTATATTTCCTTTTCTTCCTTCCACATTCCCTTCCATCCTTTCTGTCTGCCTTTTTCCCTACTTAACATTCTCTGTCCCCTTTCTACTTCCTTCCTTTCTGCCCTATGTCTTGCCTTCCTTTCAACCTTTCTTTTTATACCTTTTGTATGAGCAAATCTTATGAATCTTGATAAGTCTAGATCTCGTAGTAAAATTAATAAGGAAAACCAAGGTGATGAAGTTTATTTCACACTTGATAATGACATCTGATGTCAAAATATCATGAAATAAACTTTATCACATTGGTTGTCCTTATTAAATCTTATGGAAGTAATTTTATTGTATTTTGTCAGGGTTAGCATGGACGGCAATGGGTGGTGAGATAATGTTTGTAGAAGCTACACGTATGGGAGGAGAGGGACAATTAACACTTACTGGACAACTGGGAGAAGTTATGAAAGAGTCTGCACAACTGGCTCTAAGCTGGCTTAGAAGCCATGCTGTTGAGGTAATTTTAAAGTTAACACTGATCCTTATTAGATGAATGAATATACAGAGACAAGTGAATAAATGAATGAAAAAATAATTGGTAAATTTTTATATTCAATATATAAGATCTATTTCATTTTTAAACTTTTATTTTGGCGCGTTTGATCATCTTGCCATGACAAACGTGCCTTATAAATATAAAATATTTGAAGTATTATGTCATTAAACAAATGAATATAAATGAGCATATTCTTGATGAAAAAATGAAAAAATGCAAATTAAAGCATCTAATCATCAGTTCTGTATTGAGTGCTCTTTTTTCTATCACTATTTGTTCATTAGTTCATGTTCACTTTATTTTTCTTTCAGTACAACTTAGCTAGTGACCATGAAGTAGATATAGTTGGACATACTGATATCCACATCCATTTTCCTGCTGGTGCTGTGGGTAAAGATGGTCCTTCAGCTGGCCTGGCTATTGTCCTTGCACTAGTATCTTTATTCAGGTGATAAGCATGTAAAAATAACATTAGCAGTAATGCTGTAAATGTGACTGATACTTCACTTTTATAGAATCAACTTTCAAAAACAATTGCTTAAAAGAAAACACACAAAAACGTGATTGTGATATTTCCTGAAATTGCTTTCATCGTGGTGAAAATCAAACAGACAATATGATCATTTTGATAACTGGACCCTTATGGTTTAAAACACTTGTGAAGCACTTTACAGAATAAATTAACATTTTTTAATCACTGATTAAAAAGTAATATACTATAATTATAATGTCTTATTCATTTTTTCAATTATTCAATTTTGTGTGTCTTTGAGTCTTGAATTATTTGAATCGTTGTTCTCAAAATCTCACATTTCAAAACCAGACTTTTGACTATCATCCAAGACTGAAGAAGTCTTAGTCTCAGAAATTAATGATAAACAAAAAAGTCTCTTGATTTTATTAGGTGTTTGATTGATTGATTGGTTAATAAATGTTGTGGTATTATTTCTAGTGGTCACTGCATGAGATCCGACACTGCTATGACCGGTGAAATCACACTGCGTGGACTGGTCTTACCGGTGGGTTATTTTTGTTATCAGTAATTTGTTTGTTTAAATAATGTTTTTTTCACATTCCATCCATTTCCGATTTTCTTGTGAACAAACTCTAGTTTGTTTTTGTTTCTGAGACTCCCCTCATCTCTGGAATTTTAAAATCTATCCAAATATGTTTTTAAAGTAGCACACATTCATCAAACATTACCTGAGATGACTCTTGGCACTTGTTATTCTCATTTATCAAAAATATAATCATATATATATGGAGTAATATATAGAAAAAACCTTCTAAAGGCATAAATTTTATACGTTTTAATTCAGACGTTTCGCCGGTTAGGGCTTCATTAGTGAGTTCTAATGCGAGTCATTTTCTTCGCAATACGGTAATAAGATGAAAACATTTTGATTACCATGCCTCGTATGTATATGGAGTAATATATAGAAAAAACCTTCTAACCTTCTATATATTACTCCATATACATACGAGGCATGGTAATCAAAATGTTTTCATCTTATTACCGTATTGCAAAGAAAATGACTCGCATTAGAACTCACTGATGAAGCCCTAACCAACGAAACGTCTGAATTAAAACGTATAAAATTTATGCCTTTAGAAGGTTTTTTCTATATATTACTCCATATACATACGAGGCATGGTAATCAAAATGTTTTCATCATATATATATATATATACAACACTGCATTCACTATTCCACAGTAAGAATATGTTATGACATATTTTAAAGGCATATATGTAGCTCTGTGAATAGTTAATATTTGAATTTATGTTTGCAAACATATAAACTAAGATATCTACAATTATTTTTATCTATAGGTTGGTGGAATTAAAGAAAAGATTCTCTCCGCTCACCGTGCTGGTATTACTCGTGTTATACTACCCAAGAGAAATGAAAAGGTAGTCAATATATATGTTACTACGTTCTATCTAATATATACAATATGAGCGGCCGATCTGTATGGAATATACAATGTCGAGCTGAAGGCGAGAATGTTGTATATTACTTATGAAATGTCTAATATTGTATATTACTTATGAAATGTCTAATATTGTATATTACTTATGAAATGTCTAATATTGTATGTTACTTATGAAATGTCTAGGTTAATGCTGCTATTTTAGATTTAATTTAATATTTTTGAAATTAGATTTAATTTGGCCAAGAGATTTCAAGATAAATTTTATGCAAATCAGGACGATTTCTGTATAAGATATGCAGATGCCGTCACAGTAGTGACTTTTTATTGTTCTGGGTTCATTAATTATTCATGAATTTTATAAGTATTCTAAAATACCAATCACTACTGTCAGTGATTTTCCATGGATAGTTGTATCTCTCATGTACAGAATTTATTACCAATTACTCCTAACTTTTCTTGAGCTCATTTTCATGTGCATCAAGTTTGATACATGTGAGATTTGAGTTACTGATTACATTATAAAATAGGCCTAATTTAACAAAACATAGTAAATAATAAAATAATAATTATAATAATAGTACAATTTAATGATCTTGTTTATGGTTATTTTGTTTTTATGCAGGATTTGTGTGAAATTCCTGAAAATGTAAAGGTCAGTTGATCATCTATAAAATCAATCTCATGGAAATTTAGATTTTTGACAACTTATAGGCATTCATTCAATGACATTTATAACATCAAACCGATAAAAACTAAAAAGTGACATTCCTACTCAACATAAAGATGAATGTTACTCTGGAGACAAATAATTGTTTTGGAGCCCTGGAGCAACAAATATTGTTCCCTTTTTTGCCTGAAAAGCAATCCTTTTCATTAAGTTCATCTGTGGAGCCCTTGTAACTGTTATTGCTGAAGTAGTGTGTATATAAGTCTGTACTGCTTCCCTTTACATGATTCCTGTCAAAGCAATCTAGAAACTATTCCCTGGGATCTATAGTTGTATGGGCCATGTTAATTTGAGAGGTGCATTTGCTAGGAGGAAGGATGTTTATGATGATGATGATGATGATGATGATGATGATGATATAATGCACTTTTTAACATGCATATGGAATTGTTTTTTTATTTCAGGGTGATCTTGAAATCCTTCTTGTCAGTCAAGTAGAGGAAGCAATCCAAGCAGCATTTGAAGATGGTACACCCTTTGTACGGCTCTCCAATGCTGTTGGCAGAAGTAAATTGTAAAAAAAAATGTAGTACTGTGAATGTAAAGGGTGATATTGTAACTTGCCTCAGTCTGTTTCAGTTACATGAGGCAATGTTTCTATGATTATCAAAATAAATTGTAAAATATTATATGAATTAATAATATGTAAATAATTTATGGAAAACTAGCTGATATCTATCTTTGACATGTGTGGGGCTTCCTGTGGTACACATAGCAGTGTTTAACGGGATCTTTGTAAGCGGTCGCCTTTAGAAGCCAACATGCATTGACAGTTACCAAAGCATGTTTTAAACACAAGATTGTTTATGATGCTTGATATTTTTAACAGACAATGGCAAGTATGACTGCAGCTTTAAAAAAAAATATTTACCAGTGTTTTCAAAGTACATCAAATGTTTTGTATTTTTTGGGCAGGTTAATGTAGTTTTTGTAAAATCCTAGTGTTAACAGAATCATGCATATGAAAGCAGGCAGTTTTTTTAGAAAGTCCTCCCGCAGATGTATGTGTGATTTGCTGAAAGAAAGGTCCGTGGAGCACATAATACATCTGCAATGGAGGCTACTTAAAAGTGTAAGTAAAAGTGGATATTTTTTAGAAAAATAAAGAGAGGAACATATCCTTTTTATCTCAAAATATGTGTTCAATAACTTTTTTCAATTATTTTATCCATCTTTTTCCAAACCTGAATTTACCCCCAGGGATGCGCAATATTCTGTAAATATGAGACAAATTCAAGTAATTTGTTGCTTTTCTGTGAGTTTGAATGTAGGAAGAATTTGGCTCTTAAATAATTCCATTCTCTTCTACACCATTCGAATCATGAAGTTTACATGTTGGTTTCTATGCCGTGGCGGGTTTTAATTTTGCCGGGATTGCTGTACCGGAAGTAGCTTGCTATGTATTATGGGTCGAGGTGTGAGCTCGCGCCAAATGTGAGGCCAGAGAAATGCTGGAGCGCAGTGGTGTGTTGTGTCGTTGACTTCAGTACACGTGAAACTTGGATGTCTATAAATCGAGATTGTATTCGTCCACTAATACTAAACAGATTTTATAGGTTTGTGTTGGTAAGTACTTCAACTTTGTATATAACCATTTTGTGTAAGTTTAGAGAGTGAGAAGTCGTGTTTTTGAGCTTCAATCGGTCGGCTGTTTACATATGAAAGTTGGTTGTTGTTGGCTTCACGTGGATTTCGCATGAAAAATGTTGGCTTTTCGCAACACAACTTGCAGATTGAGATATCATTTGTAAATTACCGGCTGAAAGTCCGAAGCACTTTAAACTTATAGAATGTATACTTGGTGTTTGAAGTCGATTTTTTTCATGTGAATTTTAGGGCTTCAGTCAAATTTCATCTTTGCATCGGGGTAACATGAAGTTGAAAATTGTATTTCTATAGGGTAAATTTATAGTCTCTCCCAAAATGATTACCAATAGTTACTTTATGACTGTTTAAGTTAGTAGTTAATAGCCTTTATTGTTTAATCGCAGCTTGATATTTTCAAAAGAATACTGTGATCGGCTATCAACAAACGTTTAATACAACGCTCCGTCTCCAAGGTAAAAAGGGAACTCACAAGAATAAAACCTCCCAACAGCAGTGAGTTCAGTTGTGTTTTTATGGATCTACTTTGAAAGAGTATGAATTTTAATGATTTAAGATTTTATACAGAAAGAAGCAAGTATAGCATTTTTGTAATGTATTCATGTTTTGAATGCACAAAGATATCGACAATTCAATGTATTTTGCGAGTGATTAGCATTTTATGTTTTTGCTCTGTAATTATTAGCAATCGTGGAGTAGAATTATCACGTTTTCATTTTAAACTCCAGACCATTGTTAAAAGATTGTAGTAAAATGTGCCATTGTTGTATGTCAGATGGATTTTTAAATTGTTTTTTGATTGTAGAGTAAGTATGCTTTTCAGTGTGGGACAGTAATTCTTTCACTATCTATCCTTTCCAATTGTTTAGGCTGATAAAGAGACCTCACACAAAGTTCTAAACATATCCATTACTTCTCAATATTTCAATGTCAAAAAATGGGATAGTTAATTGTTCCTAGCAAGCCAACAGTGACTCCAATTTACCTTGTAGATGTTATTGAATTTCCTGAAATTGGTGATATGGTGATAATGCATCACCATAAAAGATTTATATGCAGTTTTTAATGCTTATAGATGATTTTGGGTTTAAGTGGAGAACTAAATTTGCATTTAAAGGGATGAAACATATCTCTGTCCCATTTTGTTTTTGTAGGGTGTGTGAAAAGGTCAACCAGTCGTGACTCCTAGTATCCCAAATAGCACTTTCCATCCATCATTCAAAGCAGTTTTTAAAACAGTGTCTGGTAGGTATTCAAAGTATTTCACAATTTCCTTGATAGAGTTAGAGTTCAGATATGTCTAGTATGTTAAATATAAAGATAATGAGCTATCTTTGTTCTGAAAACAACTGTGGCACACAAATAGAGTGTACATACTAAAGAAATGGATATTATTAAATTCATATTAAAGTAATAAATAAATAATTATTCACTAAAATCTACAAATACATGTAAATATAATACAGGCTTGTGCTGATGTTCAAGCTCTCAACCAATGTGTAATATTTATTTTAGTATGCATTTTCACCTTTCAAAACAAGTGCTAAAATTAGGGGAAATGTATGGGAACATTTTTCTATTCAGCTGTTACCACTCATGATTTAGCCAATATTCACTCATTCGTTTGTCATAAATTGAATTGAATTGAATTGAAACCCCAAAACATGAAGTTATTTTGTGTTATAGATACTATGATAAAACAGATGAGAAGACCACAAGTTGGACTTCATGTTCACAAGTCTATAAACGACAAAACAACAACAACTCCACAGCATGTTCAGGAGCTTGTGAACAAGCTCCTGATGACGAATAGTAATCATGAATGCAAGCAAGAAACACTTAAGCTGATACTGGCTAATATGGTTAGTCCTAGCGAATGTTTGCAGTTGTTCCTCAGCACTGCATGGAGAGATAGAAACAGAACACCTATTCTAGCAGAAATATTCCTTCAGCTCACTCAGGAAACTGACATAGATTTTGCATCATTGATTGACAGTTGTCATAACAACCTCTTGAAGGTTTTAACAGTTATAGGGCAACCTAATAGTACTGATCTGTCTTTGGTCACATTAATGGCCAATATATACAGAATGGAGGATCTTGATGATGACCATAGGTCTGGAGTAGAAGCATATTTAGTTGAAATAGCTAAGGCATTTTGGCCATACTTTATCCCTGAGAAAAGTCGCAAAGTATGGAATGATGAGATTTGTGATGCTATATGTGATGTTTTGATGGCCACTGGAAAGATCTTAGAGGAGAAGTGCCCAATCAACATGGAGAGGGCATTCAACAATATCACTATTATGATGTTCTCATCAAGCTGGATTTCAGATTATACTTTGCTCAGGTTCATGGAATTAAAAGAGATGAGAGCTTCTAACTGGTCATTTGCCTCATCAGCCAGAATGTATTACACTATGGCTTATTCTAAAGTAAGTGTGCACATTTTACAACACTAATACTAGCCAATAACATGTTTGTCTAGCTTTTATTATTTTTACCTAACATATTTGAATTCTCGCTTGATTTCTTGTGTTTGAATGCTTTTTTTGCTAGTGAGGTATTTTGTTTGAACAACTGTCAACTAAATTGATAGATGTTTGTATGTAGAAAATTAGCAACAAAAGCTTGAAAGTGCGAAGCTAGTGCAATTTTGAATCATAGGCTTTTGAGCACGTTGAAAGCTTTAAATGCACAAAATATGCACAAGAACGCGAAAAATATCAAACAGTATTTTGGTTGTAAAATCGACTGACTTCCCTTTTTGTTGTCATGGTAAAAATCCTCATCCTCATATCCACTGTCTATGCACCTTTTATTTTATTCATGTTGCAAGTTTGACACCTGTCAATTAATGTTTTTGTCCAATGAGAAATTAGAAGAACAATTACATGGCTTTTCGAATTGTAAACAAATCCCTGTGCACATGTCGCTTTGTCACGCTCTCTTTTAAGTTTGAAAATAATTTTTTTTTGTGATGAAATGTAAAATAAATAATTTATTAGTTGGCAATCTATCTAATGTGGCTGTGCATTTTTACTTGTGGCTTGTATTTTGCATGTCTGCATCACTCTTAAAAATACACACACATATTAGATAGATAGCCAACCAATCACCTATATGAATGAGCTGTGTTTATTTATTCACTGTTCATTTATTTTGAATATGGTTAGTGCTGGTTAACCATTAATTTTCTACAGGTCCTCTATTCAAATACTTAGAACACATCTTTGTTTGTTTTTATTGATATATATAATCTTTTTTTTTCCATTTGTGTCAGCATGGCAGAAGTAGCTGCAGTAGTTCAACATCCAGTTCTCCTATTTCACAGTCGTCATTGGAATTTGATGAAGATAGTGATCATGATGATGAAGTGTTTAGTTCAACTTCGACTGTCTCTTCAAAGGTGACCGACAAACATGGTGTCTCAGATCAAACAAGCTACATTATTGATTATCCTGACCATACTAACAACTCTTCAAATGCTACACTAACTCCAAGCCAGTCAGAGAATGATTTAATCAGTCAAAATGTCAATACAAGTGATGATGCCAATGAGTGTTCTTGCACTACTAGTAATTCAGGTTCAAGAACAAACAGTGAAAGTATTCCAGCTGACTCCAACTCTCAAGTAGACATTGATAATGCTGATTGTATTTCAAGTTCTTCCTCAACTGAAACATCAACTACAAGTGAGAAAGAAACTACTACAGAATATTCTTCTTTGAGCATAATATCTATCAGTTCATCAAGCAGTGAAGAATCAACTGAAAAAGAAGATAAGCTCAAAGTAGACAATAATAATTCATCTTCCATGACAACTTTGTCAGGAGACAAGGAAACTGTTGTCAATGACCCTAACTATAAGGTGACACTTAAAAAAGATGCATTGTCCAACCAGACTGATGGCCCTCTAGTAGTTTGTGTTAAAGAACTCAATTCTAACACAAATGAAGGTGCATGTTTGGATGGGAGTGATGATGATAGTCTTGGATGGGCAGAGTCATATTACTCTGAGGACAACAACAATAACATACAATCAAACAATGACAACTGTCAATCATCAGCATCATCTAATTACCAAGAATCTACAGATACCAACAGTAGCAGGGGATCATTTAAACAGAATAAGTTTGGAGAAAATGACTCTTATCGGGGTGGATTTCAGCGAAGATATTCTGAGAATGATGGAAATAATGTAAATGGATTCACTGCACAATCAAGACCTAGTGGGTTTCCTGGAAATAATGTTTCGGACAGTGTCAAGCCTAGACATGGTTTTGAAAGAGATTTTTCTGAAAATTCCACCAACAAGTGTGGATTTGGTGGATTCACAAGACCAAATGGATTTCCTGGCAAGGACAGTTATGATAGACCAGCACATGGTTTCCAGAGAGCTTTATCAGAAAACAAAGGTAACAGTGAGAATGGGTTTGGTGGATTCACAAGACCAAATGGATTTCCTGGCAAGGAAAGCAATGGTAATTACCACAATCCAAGACCTGGTTTCCATAGAGCTCTTTCTGAAGGTGATAATAACAGTGAGAATGGATTGCCTGGAAACGACTTGCCAGGTATTGACCAGTCCAAACCAAGACAAGGTTTCCAGAGAGAGTTCTCTCAGAATAATCGCAACAATGATAGACGATACTGGAAGAGTAATCTAGGTATGATATTATTGTAAATAATTGATATTATAACAGTTGTCATGTCATGAAGGACATTATTTTTGGATCTTCGATCCATTACACAACAGGCTGGTACTATTTCAACTGTCCCAAAGTTGTTGCATTTTAAATGATTACAGTGATAGCAATGGTCATGATATTAAATGAACATAATAACACTACTAACTGTAGGAATATTGTGATGGTGATGATGATAACTGCAGTAGTTGTTATGGTGATGATGGTGATACTAATAGTAGTGATTGTGACAATGGTAGTGGTGGTAATGATGACATTCCTTTGAGCCTTCATACCAGTCGGAGACACAACTATATGTTATCATAGTCACAACTTCTAAGACAACATTTGAATCATAATATCAATATAATTTAATTATGTGTTATTGTACACATCTTCTTGTGCTTTTAGAGTTTCCTGTAGAAGAATCGAACCAAGACTATGACCAGAAATCACGTCTCTATCTGTTAAGCTTTGCCTTGAAGCCAGCATCCTTGGAAAGACCAAGTGATTTGACCTTAACGGCAGAACTGGCAGAGGAAAAGCCTTGGTTAAGAGATGTGATATTAGCAGAGGTCAGTGATAAACATATCTTTTTACCAAGGGGTTCATTTGTATTCAAATACTTGAGGATTTCCTCCTTACTGACAAATAAATAGTTTTTAAAATGTCGATACACCCCCAGTACCTTTTTATTCATTCATTTATTTATTTATCTGTCTGTTTGTTTGTTTGTTATGTGTTTGTTTGTTATGTGTTTGTTTGTTTATTTATTTAATTTTTTTTTTGAGTGGGGGGGTTGGGAGGAAAGGGGAAATGGATTAGCTTATTGTTTATCCAAGATTTGGGATTGCATCTTTTTTTTATTCAAAAGAAATTCTAACTTTTTCTTTATCTGTGATTTCTGAATGGAGACAAAGAGAAACGCTTGTGTGATTCAAGAAATGAACAATTTTATTGATGTGAACTCCATTTTTCAAGGAGATTTAGGGGACTCTGTTTCTAGCTATAATGAATCTTTAACTTACTAACTCTCAACTGATCCTCTGACTGTGCAAAGCCTTTCTTCTGTCTTCATACTCACAATGTGTTTTATTTATTTGCAGCATTGTTTGTTTGTTTGTTTGTTATGTGTTTGTTTGTTTGTTATGTGTTTGTTTGTTTATTTATTTAATTTTTTTTTGGGTGGGGGGGGGGGGGGGGGTTGGGAGGAAAGGGGAAATGGATTAGCTCATTGTTTATCCAAGATTTGGGATTGCATCTTTTTTTTATTCAAAAGAAATTCTAACTTTTTCTTTATCTGTGATTTCTGAATGGAGACAAAGAGAAACGCTTGTGTGATTCAAGAAATGAACAATTTTATTGATGTGAACTCCATTTTCAAGGAGATTTAGGGGACTCTGTTTCTAGCTATAATGAATCTTTAACTTACTAACTCTCAACTGATCCTCTGACTGTGCAAAGCCTTTCTTCTGTCTTCATACTCACAATGTGTTTTATTTATTTGCAGCCCATGACAGTAGTGGAACGATATGGCTGAATGTATGCAAGTCCTTGTACTCAAGCAACAGTATATTTCTTCTGTACATATTACTTTCCTGCAAGCATTCAGAGCCTCTCATATTTCAGTGTGAGAACATTATAAATAGTTTTTCACTAAATTATAATTAAAGTTATATTTAGATCATCTGGTTTTCCTGCTATAAATGTGTAGTTGACATCCAATACAATGTTAACAATTCCATGTTTTCAATGCTTTACAGCCAAATTCGTTAAATTGCGACTCATATTCATTGCCATACTTTGTTTTGATGTTGTCCTTTATCTACCATCAATGAGTTTCAGGGTGGAGATTATTTCATATTGCCTGTAATAGAACTTGTAGGACAAGTTTTAACCTCAGAAATCGATTGACAGGTGAGAAAAGACCAAAATCTTTACAAAGTTTTGAAATGGAGATTTGGCTGTAATTATACATCAGTCATCATTATTAGATGATCTTGTCAAAATGAACCGACACGGATGTGCAAACCAATGCAAATTTTGAACCCAATAGTTATTTGTTTTACAGATTGTTGCACTCTAAAAACACTGAGCTATTACAGATAGATCGTTTCAAACCTAAAGAGTTCATTTTGAAGAACTTTAGATTCAGGAACTTTATAAATGACAAAAAAATAATAGTTTGATTATGTAAATAGCCGATAAGTTTCAGTTCACCTGGGAATGTTATAAGCAGACGATGCATTATGATCATTATTGTAAGTCTAAATTCAATAAAAGAGGAAATTGAACCAATTCTCAAGATTGTGTTGAAAAATAACTGAAGTTTACAGAATCAGAAAATGCTGTATCAGATGCAAGACCACTACACAAAGTATCTATACCTCGCTCCTTTCAGTGTGTGAATATGTACGCGTACCTTAATGTCGATTTGAAAACTTCCCCCCACCAGGTGACCCACTTTTCAAGACAGCCCCCCCTTTCCCCCGGGATGCAAGCTAAGCTACAACGATTTTAGCCTACGTAGTGGCTGTCTTGGGGCAAATCCCTTCTCCCCTCCCCAAGAGAGCCGCAACGCAAGCTACAACGATTTGTTCAAGTTAACCTAAGCTTCCTTATTTTGGTTACTGTATATTTACCCGGGTACGTATAGAGTAACAATGACGTCACATTGATGGTCATCCAAGGTTATCAAAGATAAATACCACAGTAGTGTTATTTAAACCATGCACCAAAACCTACCTGTCTGAACTGTTTATCTATAATAGCGAGTTTATATTTGCTGGTGTTCAATCCATGTATTTAGTGTAATTGCGCAATTATTCCATGCTGAATTTTATTAGTAGTTATTCTGACCTAAACCGATGTGATTTTCCCGGATTATTTTATTCACAGAAATACTCTGCGTACAGAAAGGTAACGGATTGAAAACTCTTCTGTCGCAAATAGTGTATTCAGCCTTTGTATTTTATCACACTAGAACAATCTGAGTAGTAATTTGACAAATAAAATGTTCACACCTTTTTGTCGGTAATTGTTTTTGTTGTTTATGTTTTTTTGTAATGACAACTGTCGTGACTATCCTGGTGTGAGGTACATGGTTTCGGTCTCCATCAGACGGTTTCCGGTACAAGATCTTGTCCCATATTAGTTTTGCTATCATTTTACAGTCCAGACATAATCTTAGTTGAATCGTTTTCTCGGAAGAAGATCGGCAAACTTGTTGCAGTTTAGAAATCAGGAGACGGTGGACATCCAATCAAACGCTGTATGTAAAGTGACGCAACATTTCTGGTTAGTTGGGGTCAATATTGGAGGGGTTGTGTTTGCCCTCAGCATTCCATAACAAACCCGTTACTAAACATCTCGGTGGTACAACAAGTCTGCTTGATGATGTGTTCTAATGTTTTGGCAGCATTGATATTGTCTCAGTTAATGGTAAGTCAATTATCAATTGGTGGAAATATATTTTTTGATGTAGTATTCTAGAACACATCATTCATTCGGCTGTACGGTATCGGACACGTGGTCCGGTGTAACGATGTTAATCTGGCTACAGACTAAAAACAACATCTCCCACTGTTAATAAACCGTTATAATATTATCAGACATCGATAAATCACTGATTCACCGCACATCACGATATATGTAGAATACAGTGTTATATATTAAACACTGATGGTATTTGGGGTTGAGCACTGTTGATGTAATACTCAGAATAAATACCGTACAGTACCATTACGAGTACTCTAATATTCAAGATCCTTAATATATGATTTCTTAATCACACTTTGTATAAATTAGATGTAATGGAAATCTAGATAAAGTGTCTATAATGTTATGTAAAATAGCTTGATTGCGATGGTTAATATACAGTGTTTGTGTATATTATATATGTTTTCTAGTTGTTTGCTTGTAGCTTAACCAACCCGGTCAACAAGGAACAGCGCATGGGAGGGTATGACGTGAAAATAAATCATTCCTGTGACTGTTTTATTTTGATATTACGAATATACTCTCATTTCGAAAAACTTCGGAAAGAATTCCGGATGCCGAATTATTGCGAGTTGCTCTTCTAAAATGTCTGTAACAAAACATTCATTTTAAAAACATTTAAATTGCTGCGTTTTGGCCGTGCCTTACTTTTTCAGTATTTCAAATATTCGGCAAAATTATCTCAGACAACGTTTTTTGAAATAGGTGTACTTTGAGTTATAACCCTAATCTATGCTACTCTCTCTCATCCCATCTCTTATCCTATCCTTCTTAGGACGTTGGGGGGTAATTTTTAATAAATCGCTTAATATTGCTCCAAATGGCCTGAAACTCTACTGGAACATAAATATATAGACAATACACATATACAGGGTTTGATTTTTATAACATTTTATTTTTTTCGTTTTATTGTTAAAAACGGTCACAAACAGCTAGCTTGGGCTACCTGTGCTTCTTGTTTGATTTATTGTTTACTCTGCAATGGCCAATCAGAATCCAATAAAAATTACGTTTTCCCAGAGTCTTATGTTTCTCGACGCTGGTCAAGAGGGATGAAAGTCCCATTTAAGTTTTGTTGCTTATGTTATGTGAGACGGACATTGATTGAGTAAGTTTTTATAGTTTTATATCGCTTTTTGGGTTTTGAATCGAAGTTGTAATCTGCACTGGTATTACAAATTTTTGCACTGAACAGCGATCTGCACTTGTACTACCTGATCTTGACCAATCGGAATCGAGTTTTTTTTGGCAAGTATATTATTATTGAGAAAAGCATTCTTCGTAAATTCTTATATGGCTAAGTCACGCTATCTAGGAACTGAGAGCAGCCACCTTAAACAAATTTGATTAGCTACGTGTGTGTGTGAAATTTTTCCAAAACGTATACATCAGTTGTAAGTTAAAAATGGGATTGCACGAGATTACATCCAACATTGCTATCTGTGCTCGTCATTTGTACCAGTCTTCAACGATGACAAAGTGGTTATTTCCGGTTTCAGCGTTCATGCAAATGGATTGTTAATCTTCATATTTTAGTTAAAATAAAGTGAGAGGAGCCGTCTTAACCAGGATGCTTTGCGCGGTTCTGTGGTCTAACGAATTGAAGGCCCCTTGATTTTTTTAACATTGTCTCACTTACACAAAAATAATTATTCTTTAGTTCCTTATTGGCTGTTGGTTGATTTTTTTAATAAGATATTTTGTAGACTTAATGATTTTACTCATGTCAACAATAATAGAGGCGCGCAAAACATCGTGGTTGAGACAGCTGCTTTTAATGTATGGCCAGTGTCAGAGCTCGTTGATAATAGCTGCATGCAAATTTTAAGTTTCAATAGTTACATGGTTGGTTCGTTAATTGATTGATTGACTGATTGATTGTCATTTACTCTGCAGGTTGTAATATTAGCCAGTGGTGTATTTGAGGCAGTTTTTACCAAATTTTCCAATCCTGATGGAAAAGATTTTGATGGTGATAACTGTGATGTATCTGCATGGGTGCCGGACCGTAGAAAGTGCGATACATACATTGAAATATGTATTGCGTCTCCACGGCCTCCAACGACATCGAATTGTCCTAAGACAGTTAAAGGAAAGGATGACACCAACACAATTACTTTCGATGTAAAGTATCAATTGACATTTGCTAAGCTACTGGTAAGTAAAAGGTTTATTTGAATTACAATATAAAGATGATGGGCTAAAGTAGATAGTATGCCACGGTACAGTGTGTGATATCATAGTTCTAAAATAGTTTAGAATTTTCTAGATGAATGATGATATAAGTAGAGCTCGTTCGCGAGAATAACTTGTACTGAGTCAGTTCCCTTGTAAAGAATGAGAAACTTGTAAACGATTGACGACGAAGATTAAACGGTCTTTATCTGGAAAGCTGTCTGGCTTCATTTTTTCAACAATAAGTAGCTTTGTAGCTCTATTAGTGGTATAGAAGGTACCCAAAAAGACTCACCAATTTAATCATGCAAGTCTCGAACTTTTTTATATAAGGCTCAATCGTATTTTTAGGAACTAGGCGCGGAAATCGTTGTAATTTGAAAATCACTTCAACAGGCTTAAGCTTACTATACAAACATGGAGCTTGCATTTCGCTTTTGAAATTGACCATAAATAGTTGTTCATCCATCGAGTTATGAATAGCATATAGAGAATTTGTCTGCGCATGTCAGAAAATTTTAGCTCGCGGTCATGTTTACATTTTTTGCTACGACCGGGGAACTTTAGAGTTCCAATCGCAATCTTAGTGATCTTCAATTTAGGAAAATATAAATGGATACTTAAAGTCTATCACTTTGTAAGGTGCTGTGACTAAGTCAAGTAAATGTGGAGGTTTTCGATCTCAAAATATTTTTGAGCAAAAGTCCGCAAAACGAAGAAGAAAAACACAAAACTACTGCATTCGTGTGAGGACTGCTGCCATAATAAAAGAAATAGCAGAAAACTTTTTCCACAGATTAAGACTCAAAGGTCATGAGAATTGTGTGGTACAGAATGATTTCTTATTGAGGATCGATTTTGTGGGGTGATGAGCAGTTTATTTGCGCATTTTGCAAGTTTTGGTCAACTTTCCTTCTTGATAAGCGGTATGTTTGAGGGGCTGCGCCGAAGCTAAATATAACTGATGCGAGTCGTCAAACCACATTCTACAACACAGCATTGTTATTGTTTTAAGAAAGATTGGCCAAAACGTGATATTGCGATATTTGTTGACGCCATAGTTGTGTTTCTCCTCTCAAGCAATTTCGACTGATTTGAATACCGAACATGAAATTAGGTTAGAATGATCTTGATTAATCCAAATGATTGTGAAAACACAGATGAACCACCAAATTTTGTAATTTTCTGGTCGGGCTTTTGTTGATATACTTCTATCTTCACTAAATATAAACTTTAACTCAAGCACGGAGAAGATTTGTCAGTCTTACTCTTTGGTCAATTTTTTCGCATAAATTTGAAGAAAAGTCGAGCTTAAATGTATGCGCCGCTAAGTTTTTCCTTTGTATGCTTTCTTTAATAATCGTAGATTAGTATTATACTTTTGGTTTTCGATAGAGTATTGGCCAAAATCTTTGATCGGCAGTCAAAGACGACCTAGTCTTGTTGTGAAAGCGGCCATATTGCAGAATCTTGCAGATACTTCATGGTTATAAACAAACAAATTGTTATTCTAATGTCCACCAAGAACTATAATAAGCCGTACGGAAATAACGGCCAATCACTGTATGGTTGGAACAGAGACTTTTGACAGCTGAAGTGTCGCTTTTGTGAATTGGGATTAAAGGGGATTTTGAAGGTATTTTTCTTTCGCGTGATTATAGCTGCTTCTACCATTAACTTACGACATGCGCAGACAAATTCTCTATATGCTGTTATGAATACGAACGGGAGGCTGTTTAGCACGAAAAAAGCGTAAGAGTTGCACGATCACCATGGCCAACACACACACACAATCGTATCACGTGTAAGACTTTATCTATATTCTTATGGTAAAGTGTTGCGTCGTCATTATTGACAAAAATTATAAGTTTGATTTTCATTAAAAACATATTTGTTTCTCTAATTTTTTGAAGAACTTACATTACTGCCGTGCGGCCATTCATTGTTACACATCCTTCATAACGCCATCAATTTTATTATTTTCATAGAGGCCATATGGTGCATATGTTGTTGCTTGGGATGATGATACGGGATCAGATGATAAGATAGATTATTTCTCTTTTGATTTCAAAAATAAACCACTGTCCAATGGCACAATACCAACATTGACAAAAACGAATGCTACTGGGAAACGATCAAAATATAAAACAACTTTAGACTATGAGTATCGGATATACTGTGATAGTCACTATTATGGCACGGCTTGTGATAAATACTGTAAATACACAGACACTGTGGCTAATGGTCACTATCGATGTGCTGTCACTGGCGACAAACTATGCCTACCCAACTGGTACGACCCTAACACGAACTGTTCAAAATACTGTCAACGAAGCAATGACACTAGTGGTCATTATGATTGCGATAACAACGGTAACAAACTTTGTCATAGCAACTGGTATGGCTCGAACTGCACTGTATACTGTGAACCACGTGACGATGACGTCAATGGTCATTATAAATGTGGTAGTCAAGGTAACAAGGTTTGTCATAGCAACTGGTATAGCTCGAACTGCACTGTATACTGCAAACCACGTGATGATGACGTCAATGGTCATTTTACATGTGGTAGTCAAGGTAACAAGGTTTGTCATAGCAACTGGCATGGACCGAATTGCACTGTATACTGCAAACCACATGATGATGACGTCAATGGTCATTACACCTGCGGTAGTCAAGGTAACAAGGTTTGTCATAGCAACTGGTATGGCTCGAACTGCACTGTATACTGCAAACCACAAGCTGATGACGTCAATGGTCACTATACTTGTGGTAGTCATGGTGACAAAGTATGCCATGCTGGTTGGTATGGTAACGCCTGCCTTCGTTATTGCGTCAACCAAACCAGTGATTTATCAGGACATTATACATGTGATAATAATGGTACTAAAGTATGCAATACCGACTGGTATGGTGAAAATTGTACGATTTACTGCAAGTCAAGTGATAATATTAATGGCCATTATACGTGTAATAACCATGGCAACAAAGTATGCAATACCTACTGGTATAACAAAAACTGTACAATATACTGCAAGTCACGTGATGACAATACTGGCCACTATAAATGTCATAATACAACTGGAGAAAAAAACTGCCTTACTGGATGGTATGGAACACAAACTAACTGCCTGTGTAAGCCTCACCAAGATAATGTCCATGGTTATTATACATGCGATATGATCACAGGTGTTAAGACATGTTTTCAATCGTGGTACGGTCTATCTTGTACCGTTTACTGCAATAAATCTCTAGGCAATTACACGTGTAATAATGCTACTGGAGCAAAAGTCTGTAATCAACACTGGTATGGACCATCTTGTACTGTGTATTGTGATGCATCTCTTGGTAATTACACGTGCAATAATGCTACAGGGACAAAAGTCTGTAATCAACACTGGTATGGACCATCTTGTACCGTGTATTGTGATGCATCTCTTGGTAATTACACGTGTAATAATGCTACAGGGACAAAAGTCTGTAATCAACACTGGTATGGACCATCTTGTACCGTGTATTGCGATGCATCTCTTGGTAATTACACATGTAATAATGCTACAGGGACAAAAGTCTGTAATCAACACTGGTATGGACCATCTTGTGCCGTGTATTGCGATGCATCTCTTGGTAATTACACATGTAATAATGCTACAGGAACAAAAGTCTGTAATCAACACTGGTATGGACCATCTTGTACCGTGTTTTGCGATGCATCTCTTGGTAATTACACGTGTAATAATGCTACAGGGACAAAAGTCTGTAATCAACACTGGTATGGACCATCTTGTACCGTGTTTTGCGATGCATCTCTTGGTAATTACACGTGTAATAATGCTACAGGGACAAAAGTCTGTAATCAACACTGGTATGGACCATCTTGTACCGTGTATTGCGATGCATCTCTTGGTAATTACACCTGTAATAATGCTACAGGGACAAAAGTCTGTAATCAACACTGGTATGGACCATCTTGTACCGTGTATTGCGATGCATCTCTTGGTAATTACACGTGTAATAATGCTACAGGGACAAAAGTCTGTAATCAACACTGGTATGGACCATCTTGTACCGTGTTTTGCGATGCATCTCTTGGTAATTACACGTGTAATAATGCTACAGGGACAAAAGTCTGTAATCAACACTGGTATGGACCATCTTGTACTGTGTATTGTGATGCATCTCTTGGTAATTACACATGTAATAATGCTACTGGGACAAAAGTCTGTTATCAACAATGGTATGGACCATCTTGTACTGTGTATTGTGATGCATCTCTTGGTAATTACACATGTCATAATGCTACTGGGATGAAGATCTGTAATCAACACTGGTATGGACCATCTTGTACCGTGTATTGTGATGCATCTCTTGGTAATTACACGTGTAATAATGCTACTGGGATGAAGATCTGTAATCAACACTGGTATGGACCATCTTGTACCGTGTATTGTGATGCATCTCTTGGTAATTACACATGTAATAATGCTACAGGGACAAAAGTCTGTAATCAACACTGCTATGGACCATCTTGTACTGTGTATTGCGATGCATCTCTTGGTAATTACACATGTCATAATGCTACTGGGATGAAGATCTGTAATCAACACTGGTATGGACCATCTTGTACCGTGTATTGTGATGCATCTCTTGGTAATTACACATGTAATAATGCTACAGGGACAAAAGTCTGTAATCAACACTGGTATGGACCATCTTGTACTGTGTATTGCAATGCATCTCTTGGTAATTACACATGTCATAATGCTACAGGGACAAAAGTCTGTAATCAACACTGGTATGGACCATCTTGTACTGTGTATTGCGATGCATCTCTTGGTAATTACACATGTCATAATGCTACTGGGATGAAGATCTGTAATCAACACTGGTATGGACCATCTTGTACCGTGTATTGCGATGCATCTCTTGGTAATTACACATGTAATAATGCTACTGGGATGAAGATCTGTAATCAACACTGGTATGGACAATCTTGTACTGTGTATTGTGATGCATCTCTTGGTAATTACACATGTAATAATGCTACAGGGACAAAAGTCTGTAATCAACACTGGTATGGACCATCTTGTACTGTGTATTGCGATGCATCTCTTGGTAATTACATATGTCATAATGCTACTGGGATGAAGATCTGTAATCAACACTGGTATGGACCATCTTGTACCGTGTATTGCGATGCATCTCTTGGTAATTACACATGTAATAATGCTACTGGGATGAAGATCTGTAATCAACACTGGTATGGACAATCTTGTACTGTGTATTGTGATGCATCTCTTGGTAATTACACATGTAATAATGCTACAGGGACAAAAGTCTGTAATCAACACTGGTATGGACCATCTTGTACTGTGTATTGCGATGCATCTCTTGGTAATTACATATGTCATAATGCTACTGGGATGAAGATCTGTAATCAACACTGGTATGGACCATCTTGTACCGTGTATTGTGATGCATCTCTTGGTAATTACACGTGTAATAACGCTACTGGGATGAAGATCTGTAATCAACACTGGTATGGACCATCTTGTACTGTGTATTGTGATGCATCTCTTGGTAATTACACATGTAATAACGCTACTGGGATGAAGATCTGTAATCAATACTGGTACGGGTCGTCATGTGACACTTACTGCAAGCCTTATTCAGGGCATTACACCTGTAATACGACCACGGGTAAAAAGATATGTGTATCTACTTGGTATGGACCGTCTTGTGGGGTATTTTGTAATGAAAACCTTGGTCATTATACCTGTAACAAGTCAACTGGAGCTAAAGTGTGTAACTCAAAATGGTATGGTGATAATTGTACTGTTTACTGTGCACCCAGTAATAGTCCAGAGGGACATTATAACTGCAGTTCACGAGGGGCCAAAGTGTGTTATAATAACTGGTACGGCGATAATTGTACTGTATACTGTGCACCCAGTAATAGTCCAGAGGGACATTATAACTGCAGTTCACGAGGTGCCAAAGTGTGTTATAAGAACTGGTACGACGATAATTGTACTGTTAACTGTGTACCCAATGATGGTCCAAAGGGACATTATAACTGTAGTGAACGAGGATCTAAAGTATGTCATCCATCATACTATGGTGGAAGTTGCTCAGTGTTTTGCAAGACCAGAAACGATAGTGATGGGTATTTTTTTTGTAATGAAACTACCGGGGAGAAAATCTGTTTCCCTGGTTGGTATGGGGCAAATTGCACATCGCCATCTATTCTGCGGTCTTCTGTTTTGTCTTCTACAGACAGGATTACCCCGTCAACATCTCCGAGTTTGTTCTCAAAGACATCATCGTATTCACTATGTGCAAATGATTGTCAGAAATTCACAGAATCTCACGTTTATTTACAGACATCTAGCATTGGTTCTGTCAAAATCACTCAAACGTTGAACGAGGTTTCATCGCTCTCCTTGTTCCATTCTAAAACACTGTCGTATGGAACATCAATGACACAGTCTTCAAGTTCTGTGCATTCTTTCCTAAGTATGAAGCCTTCTATTACTAGTCTCGTAATACCTTTATCCTCAAGTAAGCTGTCTGGTCCATTTTCACCGGAAACAACATCCACTTCAACAATGAAAGAAACAAGTGTTTTGCCTAGATCATCGGTTGGTTCAGCATCTTCGAGTTTTTCAGCTGGTTTGTCTTCGGTGTCATATTCTACAATATCGTCAAACCTGTCAAGGAAACGATTGTCGACATTAGCGAGCTCAAAGTTACTTACAAGTTCATCTTCAACGATATATTATCAGACGTCTTCCTTACATGTGACGGTGATATCTTCATACCTCAGATGTACGAGAGGAACAAAGATTGTCTCTTCATTAATTACTGCCTCTTTGAAAACGCCCGTTGTAGAGGTGACACCGGCAAGCACTTCTTGTCTTAACTGTGGTTTTTCTTCAACAAATGTCGCGTCACCTACTATTAGCTTCCAAACCAAAGCACTCAAGATGACATCAAGCACTCCATGTCTTCATTGTGCGCAGTCATCAAACGTTATGTCTTCATTTTCTCCTACCAGTTCACATACACCAACCTTAATAGCGAGTTCTTCATGTATCAGCTGTGGGCCATCAACAAATATCAAGTCAACTTCACTTCATCACTTGCAATCAAGTACATTAGTTTCATCTAAACAGTCGCTATCTTTTTCGAATTCGTTTGTACCAACACCTCTTCTTAGCACTACGAACACTAAACTTAGTACTCATTTTGCTGGGTATGCAACTCCGAGTCCATCTATTCCAACATTGAGTTCTATGTCTATGTCTGTTGTGTATAACAGTACACTACCGCCGCCAGTAATCGGGTCAACAAGCTGGACTGAAAAAGTCAGCAAGTGGATAGTTGATACATGGAACAAACCTGTTGGAAAAGCATCTGTTGTACTCATCGTTTTGCTCATTGTCGTTCTGATCGTTGCAATTGTTTTGCTACGAAGAAATAAAAGGTAGGAACTGGTGAATATTATAGTTGTAATGCATCTGGGTTTTTTAACATATATTTTATTTTCTTGTGCCTCCCTTCGCACTCAATTTTTATTTCCGTTGAATGTTATGTCCTATACAAAACGGCGACAACAGTGTTCGATTACACGAAACCTGAATAAAGTTACCCACTGGATAAAGTTATCCACTCCAGATAAATTCTTTAGAGTTTATGCGGTGGATAGCGCTATTCAGGCTTATTGCAACCGACCTCACAAGAATAGCTTGTGTTTGCTGGATCTGAATACGCCGTAACGATCGTTTTGAAATTTGTTCTATAGAAAACGTCGCCCACCCAAGAAGGCTCGTAATGGGTTCAGTACTATTGACATGCCAGTATGTTTACTTTTGGATGCTGCTTATGTGGAAGAAATGGGAGACATGACATCCAAACCAAACAAACGGTAATTATCTCATTTGTTAGACGCAAAGTTGATCTTTCATGTTATATACTATTTAATAATAATAATAATAATAATAATAATAATAAACTTTATTTAGAGAAGGTTTAAAAAGTATTTACAAAAATACACCAGTTTAGTCGAAACTAATCTTACATTGGGCCTTCTTATTTGTTACTGTTTCTATTTTGTTAGGAGTTGTTATTGTTTCGGTTGGTTTACTGTTTGTTGTTGTTTCGATTGTGTTACATGTTTCCGTTATGTTTCAGTTCTCGATCTCATCATGAAGCTTCGAATTCAATATTTGGTGCAAGTAATCCGTTCTATGATGACCAAACCCGATTCTTTAATATCGGTGATGATTGCAATGAAGACGAACAGATGGAAAAACCAAGGTAAAACGTATCATAGGAGGCTTTATCTTGCATTTAATTGCTTTCTCATCCGTTGGCTATGAGCCGAATTATGGTGTGGATGTTAAAGATCGTACGTATCGTGAAGTTATTCAAAGTCTTAAAATAGTTAAGGAGGGGTAGTTATGTTTGTTTCCACGTTTTTTGTAAATGCCTTAATAGCATTCTAGGTAAAAGATGGAGAAGTCCCATCTCTCTCCACGCTGCAAAGGCACATTGTGTGATCTTAAGTCATCTTGTTAGTGTCTAGTTAATTTATTTATTTGAGTGTAAATATATGACAACAAGAGCTCTAACGCTCGAAATAGAGCAAGCCGTGGGGCTATTGTGTAAATGATGGATAAGCTTGATGGTCGAAGAAAGCGGAAGAAGTGTTAGAGGCCATTAAAATGCTGCCAAATTGATAATGATGTTGTATTGCCTTTGTTGTTGCTGACCGAAGACCAGTATATAAGCCTTGTTTGTTTGGTGCCCCTTCTCCGAAAGAGTTTGCGCCGCTACTGAGCTGATGTGATTTTGCTAACTTCACGTAGCCAGAGACTCTGTTCGTTTGTTGTCTGTGCACTAAGAGGATCAGAGACTCTGGGTGCGACGTTGAACGACGTTTTGAAGATTTACTAATTGTTGTGTGTGTGTTTTTGTTTGTGGATGAAGGAGTGGAAGCAAGACATCAGAGACAAAGCCTCGATCTTCAAGCAGGCTTTCCCAGCATGGCTCAGCTACTAAACCTCGATCGTCCAGTAATCCATTCTACCGTGATGAATCAAGATATCTCAGGCTGAATGAAGGATTTGATGCTAATCAGAACGCTAATTCTCAGGTGTGAATACAAGCGGCACAGCATAAAGACACTGCATAGACTTTGAAAAATTTCAGTAACGAAGAGATATTGTTGACTTGACACGACAAAGTACCAAATAGGTAAATGAAGGAACTTTACGTTCCTTTGCTCGTTTATGTGATTAATCTCTTTAGTTTTTAGATATCTAAGTTATAGTATTTAGTACTAGTCATATATGACGCTTTATAGCTTGGTTTTCAAAAACCCAACGAACGGAAGTAGCATTTTTCGTAGAATTAATAATCAATATTTAGAACTAGAGCTTTGCAGGACATTGCTGTAATATAAAATTTAACAATATAAAGTGTTCAAATCAAAATAGCGACGAAAAGAAAGAAATATGAAAACGGGTTTTCAAAAAATTGACTAATAATAAGTAGTTATCGTTTTAAAATAACTTTGAAATATAAAATACAAATTTTCGCTCTAGATGATGTGAATCCAGAAAATTGTAACGCTTTATGTACGCCTATTTCAAAAAACCTCCGAGACTGAATGTCAAATGCGTATTACCGAGTGTTGAATATTTACAGCTGAAACAACAAGCCAGACACTCAAAAATAAACAAAGCTACAAAAAGTGGTTAGACGATTGAACTTATGCCTATTTCGTTTCGTTTACTAATACATTTTAGCAGAGTAATTCGTATCCCCGATAGCAGTCTCTCTCTCGTTTGTCAATTTTTCGTCAAGAATCAGTCCCAAACGTGAGAGACTCTGCTTGCAGGGAAATACAGGGACGGATCTATGAATTTTGAAAGGGGGGGGGGGGGCACTAAACAAAAAATTACCGATTATCAATCAAAAGCGAGAGGCACCCCCCCCCCCCCCCCCCCCCCACCCCCATGCCTTCCCTCTGGATCCGCCTCTGAAGTAGTTCGAATTTCGGCAACCGCGGCATTCTCTCCTACAACGTTTTTTTTTATAAAATAATTTCATTAAGAAATCCTCAATAATATTATGACAAGTGTTGTATATACATCCAGCAAAATAATCATGATTTACGTAAATGAGATATAATATCAAATTCGATCTATAAATTCATATATGTATATTACTTAGATTAACAAATTAATTTTTAATAAAAACTTACAAAATTATGTTCTGGTATGAAGACGACGTATGAGAAATTATTTGCAATATTAGTTTAATTTCTTCCGGGTTTGTACATGCGAATGTTGTAATATCATATTATCTATTGGAAAAATAAAGAATGCAAACACTAAATGTGTGCAACAGTTGTCACTATTTAGTGGTAAATAGCACTAATAAAACAAAAGAAAACAATAGAGTTAGCATGAAATAGCACTACTTAGTGGTATTTATGTTGCACACTTTTAGTGCGTGCACTCTACTATAAATATTAGAGATTGTATAATGTAAACATCTGTAAATAGTGAACATGGATGCATGTGTTTAGTTTTCATCGAATAGCGACCTAGAAATAATTAACATCAAAGACAAGAATAATCGTGATCGATTCTTGTTATCTTTATCGTGTAGTTGAAGAAATTAACATACTTAAATAACATGGGTTTTCTTTAAGTCGCATAAAGTCAGCTTATAAAAGAACAAAATCATGAACATTATAATTAAAAAGGTCTAGGACTTCTATAGTAAAATGATTTTCATATATGTTATATGAAATGACTACTACTAAACATCTTTAATAATACTCGACAAGATATTCAGCAAAAAGAGTATTGATTGATTTGTGAAATAAAGCATAATTCAAAATTTGCTTGATTTGAATATTTTTATTGTCGTAGACTCGTCTATACTCCGATGCAGTTTATCGCATAGTCCACGTGCCCTAGCTGTGTGTGTTTCAGGGTTTTGAAGAAAGTGAAGTTTTTGTGTTACGGATACTTCATGATATTCCGCATATGAGTATGTGTATACGCAATATGTGCCCTGTAAATTATGATGATTTCTAGATGTCACTTCGAGCGCAGAAATCGTTCTTTCGAAAAGGAAACGGAGCTGCTATATTAGACTTGCCCAAGTCGACCTCTCTGATATTCACACGGAATTTTGGAGAGGATGTATGGGTCATAATTAATTTATTTTAATCTCATTAAATTCAGCGCGCTAGAAACACAGGAAGCCCAATAGGCGAGCGCGCGTACATTGCACTGTACGATCCAAGCAAGAATCAAGTCCACAAAAGTTTGAAATTCCTGTGGGAAATTCGATTTGGGCTTTCCGTGTTTTTCAAGATGCGCGCGGCAGTGGAACGAAGGACTTTGAGAAAGTCTACTGCTGTATCTATCTAGATAAGTTGCAAGATGTTGAACGCGCGCAAGCAAGATGAGCAAGTACTAGCGCGCTCTAACGTCTTGACCACCATTGTGATGTCAAAATTGCCAAACAGCGATATAATCGGAACCGAATCTAGCCACAGAAAGCGAGAATGAGTTTACAAGCACAAAACGCATCGTCCGTCGACGTAAACAGTTCAGTAAAACAAGTCACGGCGTGCAGTACTACCCATCTAAAACACCACCAGAAATACTGCAGTGAAAATAACCTAAGACTTGTTCGTCTACTGACAACCAACCCAGCAGCTGGTCTACCAGCCATTTTCTCACCAAGTGGAAAGTACGAACAGCGTCGCATTAGGGTAATACCTAGAGAACACAGAATAGCGCCAGCACAGGCGCACCAGGGTTTTTATCCAGTGCCGCATTTTCAGGACCCGATTCTAGTTGGGCTGCCTTTGTTACCAGAGAAGAGTTACCCAGAGCTGTATGCAAGCGAAGAAGAGATAAAAAAGAAGGGATCGTGTTGTGATGAACAAGGACTGTTTGATTTACAGAGTATTTTACCAATGGACTGTACGATGAGATTATGTTAACTATATGATCAATGAACTGAAAGACAGACCTATTTATTCTACAAAATAGAGTTAATTCAACAATTCCTAATTCATCTATTTTGTATTTGATTAGAATTTATGTCAAGTAGACTAAAATGAGCCATTGAAATAACCAACTGATTCTATAAAACAGATATTTTATTAAAATTGTAGGGAAATTTTACAGTGCATGTCTATATTTGAACAATCTATCGAGACTGGTTATTATGAACTCATATAATCTACTTGAATGCGCTCGTCAAATCCTTTCCTCTTTTACGCATAATTCACTTTGAGCTTTTTGAAGATTTCTTGGATTTGAATATAACATCGATATCATCTTCATGGGATATCTTACTTTTCCTCTTCTTTTTCTCCATCTTTGATTCCTATAAAGAAAACCTGGTTTAGCACAAATGTTTTTAACAAATACCAGACTTCCATTTTAATGGATCTTAAAAGATCTTCGACCTCACCAAAAGTGTTTCTCACGACTACATACACCCAGATGATCACAGAACGTACACATCTCTTACATCTGAGTTTTCAAACATTAGTTACTATGATCAAAAATGTTTCTAAAACCCACGCACACCCAGATAATCACAACACAACATCAACTGTATCTGGTTTTATATTATTAAACCACCAAGCACTAAAATGTCTTGCAAACCTTCACACATGACAACACAATCACTTAAATTACGGCCAAAGCTAATCATTGTCAATAGAGCCGTTTTTGCACAAGTGGGAAACGGTACGGTTACCATACCGCTACGATACGGCAGAAAATTCGCATGTTTTATTGAAATCTACGGCTACGATACGATACAGTTCTGTTTCCCATTCATACGAAAACGACTCTAACCCTTTACAAACCTTTGTTTGCAATTGGTTGTCATTGTTGTTATCATCTCCTGGCTGGCCAAATCCCAACGCTGTCAATTCCCTTGTATACTTTCTACCAATATCACTTTCTCTTGTCTTTTCAACTGATTGTTTTGTCTTCTTCTTTTCTACTGAATTCAAAGTCTCCTCAAAACTCTGTCGCTTTCTGTTTGCTTTTTCTTTTACATCCTCCGAGTTTTTATTACCATGACTAAACTTCTGGATAGCACAAGATTTTAAAACTTTGCTGCCATAGAAGTTCTTAGTAATTTTAAACTTTTCACTGACAAGTTCTTTGGTGATTTGGTCCTTGTGTTCTTGGTCAACTGCTCTCCAGCATGACTCAACAATGTGACTTGCACTTTTGTCACATGCAAGAGATGCAAATTCCCCCTGAAAAAGTGACAAAAATGGCAGGTTATGTGGGTACATTTGTAAATGTACATCATGTGATTGTCACTGAATGCATATCACACAATTAAACAACTAAAAACTGTTTCATTTAATCATGAACAATCATAAACAGAGAAAAAACTTATGTATTGCTCATTATTTTGATTATTCATAGAGAGCAAACAATTAATCTGTGAAACTTTAGTAATACTAAATAGTGCTATTTTATGCAAATTCTATTGTTTTCCTTTGTTTAATTACCACTATTTTGTACTATTTAGTAAATATATTGTTTGCACTCTACTTGTTCATTTATTATTAATTTGCATGTATTTTTCATTGATTCATTCAATATTCATCTATCTATATTCTATTTGTTCGTTTATTGAATTACATCAGTCATTTGTGCAATAATTTATTGATTTATTATTTACTACTTCATTACTCGATCTAATGCCAGTGTTCATATATTATACAAACTGTAGGCTTACACACCTTCATAATCTCACAGAACTTATTTTTCCTGTCAACATCAATGGTTTGGCTTTTCAGAAAGGCTTCCAAAGTTCTAGACCCAATCAAATCACGGCACACTCTTGCCATTTCTTCTTTACTTAATTTCAACAAACTGTTGACAAACACTTTTGGTTTTTGAAAATCAAAGAGCGTTTTCAACAACACAGCACCATGGTAATTTATGCTTTTAAGATCCTGAGAACGTTTTGCTTCCTACAATTGATTCAGAAAAACATTTATCATTACAAAATAGCCTTGATTACATGACCATAACTGATCAACATTTTCAGTGTGTTTAACAAAGGCAAATACCATAATTTTAGCGAGACTGTCATAAAGGTTCCAAGTTTGATTTCTAGTGTATTAATTGGCACATTTTTGAAAAAAAAGAAGCATCAATGAAAGAAAGAAAAAAAAATGCCATTCCATTCCTTTGTCCATTGCAAGAGTAAATGATGTGGTGCAAAATACCTTGTCTTTAGCTTGTGTTTGCTCATCTTTATTCTCCTCACTGCTACCATCTTTCTTATCGTCATTTCCATACATTACATCATAGGTTGTCATACACAATATCAGTGCAGCAGATTTCTTTCTCTCTTGTTTACCAGTACAGTGAAATGCTTCAAGGACAGCTTGTTGGAATTCTTCTTGTTTGATGTGTAGGCGAACTGCCAGTTCAGCCATTCTGGATACCACACCATCATGCCCTGATGAGAAAATCTCTTCTATTTCAGCCAGCAACTCATCTAGAATAACCTCACCCTGTTGAATTGTAACACAGTCAATCAAATGCCATTCATAATCAGAAATATTCATCAATTGCAAAAGGATTACTCATATAATTCATATACCATATCAATTCCAATACAGTAATCCCCATCCTCATCTCCAGATCCCTTTCCCAACCCTTCCTCTAAAGCTGCTATGAAGCAATAGTTCCATTCCATACAAATAATAAACCCATACCAGATCCATTTGTAGAGTTTGTGAATTGGTTAGGATAAGTGCATGACCTTCAATACTCACCAGGGTGGTGTCAGTAGTATTAGCCATCAAATGTTGTAGAAGATATTAACTGTCTTGATGTAGCATCAGGGTTATTAAATGTCAATATTGACCAGGGTAGGGTAAGTTATATACAATACTCACCATGGTGGTGTTGGTAGTACAAGTCATCAAATGTTGTACAATATAGTTACTGACTGGATGTTGTACCAGGGTTATTGAATGTCAATACTGACCAGGGTAGGGTAAGTTATATACAATACTCACCATAGGGGTGTCAGTAGTACTAGTCATCAAATGTTGTACAAGATAGTTACTGACTGGATGCAGCACCAGGGTTATTAAATGGCCTTTAAAGAATTTCTCAAACAGCTTGCCATGCTGCTTGGCTGGTGCAACAAGAAGGACTTTCTCCACAAGATGACTGGCAATGTGGTGAGTGAGCATTGGCGGGATTTGATAGCTGAAACAGAGCAGAGCATTGATAAATGATTCATGATTTTGTAAGTGGTTATTTAGAACAATGTCCACTATCACTGATGTACGGCTGTTAATGTGACCTTATGAAGTTTTCACATGTCAGCTGAAATATGTGTAAATCATGCAATGCAAGGGTAGTCCAACTCTGGAAGCATCACTATATGGAGAAGATGTAAAAAAATGTTTATGTAATTATTGAAGGTTGATAATGCTACATCATAAAGTATTTGTATCCACCTTTGTTTGTTAGTATCATTATCATCATCACCCTCACCACCATCATCACCATTTTCGTCTGGCTGACTTGAATCTATCAGTTTTATAATCTTCTTACAAAGTTTTCCACAAAGTTTAGGGCTTTTTTCTTGGTGTACAAGTAAAAGCGTTTGAAGAACAGGGCAGCTTAGTTGACTAAATACAAAGTTGTTAATATCCATGTCCAATACCCTTGCTGTCAGGTCTTTAAGTACAGAAGCAAAACTGTCTGGTACTGCAACAACTTGTTTGGATGAAATATCAAATGGTTGTCCTATGAATATTATAGAAGTATAAATTATTTTAAATTGAGAATATATCCTATACAGGGAGGAGGGGGGAGGTGATGGCTTCAGATGGGCTACAATCTCAGCTGTTTTTTTAGAGCCCCCTGTATATATGATCACATACAAATGTAAAAATAAGGAAATTGCATTAGAGTTTAGCATATGAGTGTGGCAAAACAATATCTCTAATTAAACTTCTGTCCCGAACCCAATTAAAACTGCACAACACACGAAAATCAGTATTTTTAAAGATACCTGGTTGTTTTTTCTGTTGACTTTTGCCCTTCCGATGAAAATCTTTTTCCCTACAGCCTCTAGAATTCCTACTTCTTTGTACAGTATCAACAATACGTACACCTCCAAGGACCTCGAACACAGCTCGAACCACATGCGACCCATAAACATCTTCAATTAAATCCTCTAAGTTATCGCAAATAAAGCTACAATATGATATAAATATCTGTTCAATAGTGTCCTCGGTGCTTTCTCTTTGTTTGTGACCTTTATCGCTGATTCTTTCGCCTCGTATAGCTTTAGGAATGGAGTTCACTAAATTCTGCATCACATGGCTACCGAATCGGTCAGTTGTGACTGTTTTGTAGTGTCTTGCCAAGTTTTTCCATACCAACTTGAGTTGTTTATCATGGAAGAACTCTATGAGTCTTTCTAGTACTCTACTCATTGCTTGATCACAGCACAAAGCGAGTTCGTTGTCTTCAATTTGCGTGAAAACATTCTCGAGAAAAAGTTGCTTTGATTCACCGTCATCAAAATCATCGTCTTCTACCACACTTTCAACTCGTTTGAAGTAGCTTATAGTATCTTCATCTAATTTGTTATTTGACTTCCGGTCTTCTTCTGCTTGTTCACTCATGTTAAAACTGTGACATTTGCTAAAATGCAGAGGAAATGCGAGAGGAAAAACAAACAAGTTTAGTTAGAACACATCCGCCATTTTGAAACATGTGTTCGCATCAGCATCCAGGCCTTCTCTAAAACGCAAACTGCACTGGAAGAGGAAACTGGAGATAGTGAACTGAAATATAATATACCTAAAAAAACAGACAATGTAAAAATAAATAAATAATTAGGATTAGGACAATCATTTCCATTTGCTGTCTTAAAATGTTGATATTTGAAATTCAATAAAAAAATTTAGAAATCACAACAAATTACACAACTTAGTTCATTTTTGCGGTTACTGCTGACCGGTATTGCTTGTGTGTTCATGCAGCATGTTTAGAAATCAACATATTCACTAAAATGTGTGCGATGTCTTCCTCACGATTATTTAATTTACTTGCATTTAATACAGCAAGAACGACATGCATAAGACTTACAGCGACAAGACTATACTCTGCAAAGAAAGGTAAATCTGCAATTACAAAAATAACCCAAGAAAATTGATATGTCGATAAGTTTAGTTTTAAATTAACTTCGGAAGTAAGAGATTTTATCTTTCTTCATTTTAGGCAAAGCAAAGAAGAAAGGATCGCAGTCAGTGGCCTATGATCCAGAATTAGCGGATGGATTAGTGGATTTTGATAAAATAAGAAAAAATATGGAAAGTGCAGTGGAGAAATTACAACATGATTTTACAACTAAGATAACCATCAATATGAAACCTGGTTAGTTGGCCTGGAGAGGGATGGCTAACTGATACACTTTTCTAACTGATTGACTGATCATTGACTGACTTACTGACTGACCGACCCACTGAATAACTGATTGACATTGTCACTGAATGACTGACTTACTGACCTACTGTACATATAGCCTGTACATATAGCCTGATTGATTAGTAATATTGATTGGTTGATTGAATGCATTGATTGGTTTGATTAATTGTGTAATTGGCAGACAACATGAGTAGACATTTGGAATGTATTTACTAGAAAAAAAATTAGTGGCAATACAATGAACACAGTAGTCCTTTTATCTCTGGCATTAGAAAAATGCTGACTGCTAGAAAACCAATAAGTCACATGGTTACATGATTGATATTACAAATAGACTGCTAAAGTTCAACTGACTGACTGACTGATTGATTGTTTGATTGATTGGCTGGTGTCTGGTCTTTTATCTCCCTTTCAGATCCGACAGCAGTATTCAACTTATGTTTAATATAGTGCTGATCCCAATTATTTTTTTTGTCTCCAAGATACACTGGACAGTGTTCGTGTTTCAACAAATGAAGGCAAAGTCCGTTTAAGTGAACTAGCTGAAATAAAAATAAAACAAAACAACATGTTTGTCATTGACATGTCCTCATCTCCTGATG